>CAWUFW010000245.1:3462500-4662500 GCA_963921515.1 Calotriton arnoldi
GGCTGCGAATTCTGAATATCACCACTTTTTCTGTTTCTATACCTTATGGCCCGGTCCAAGTGGGAAAATTAGGGCAAATCCCTATTGTTATATACAGAGGTGATTATAGAGGTCGCCGGCATAGCTGATTACTTACATTGAAGACATGGTTACTGACAGAACATTGCACCGAGTTGAGTTGTATTTGGCCTCCTGAGTCATGCGGGCAAATGAGCGTGCTGTATCACAATCTTTTCCAGTGTGGTGGTGTATATTGGTAGAGACGATAAAAATAGTCTGGAATCTGGAGAGTTTAAAATGGGACTTGGTTGTTGGGGCGGTATAGGCAATTGTTGGTGGCAGAACTGGTTGTTCAGTGCCACTTACAGGGGATAGGTGGTTTTGGGACAAAGAGGAGGAAGGCGGTCATTGATGTCGGTTGCACAGAGCAGGGCGTAGAGGTAATATATGAATAAACAGAAACTGCATGAGTTTAATGGGGCATAGGGATACTAGACTGCTGTGGGAATTGGTATCCGAAACTATATCCTCCCAAAATGCAAAGGAAGGCACAGCAGTTAGGCAAGATGGCGGCCGGTCGCACGGCTGTGTGAGCTGGTGCTGTATCCTCTCCTGGACAATTCCCCTGATTAAGGTCTTCTAAGCCGGTGATGGAAGTCTAAAAAACGCATTGAGTGACATGCTGCGGGGAGTCCCGCAGCTGAAAAATAACCTTACCGGCAGGATATTCTGGCTGTGGTCATCCCCGCATTGCTTTGGACTTGGTCATCTCCTTCGCCTGTCTGGCTGCTCGTCAGGGAGTATGGCTCCGAAGGTGTCGGCGAGGAACCTTACTGCAAAAACCCGAGCCCCCATAGTGCGTGCAGGCAGCCCTGGGAAAGCCGCCGGATCGGGGAAGGAGACGCACGCGGTCCATGGGGGGCCCGAGACGGCTGCTGGAGGTACGGGCAGTAATCAGGCGGCATCTGTCTCTGCTGGAAAGGGAAAGCAAACTCTTCCTGCTTTGTTCAAACTGCAAGCTGGGAAGGTGAAGACCCCCGTGAATGCAGGAAGCAATAAGCTGGGGCAGTTGGCGGCATCTGAAATGACTAATGCTACGGTTTTGGAGGTGACAGGTGCTGCCTCTACCCCTACCGACCTTGTGTCGATGGCCTCACTCACTGTTGCAACGGAGGACGGCAATCTGATTCAGACTGAGTTGAGGTCTCAGGGTTCTACCGGGGCCGATATTACAAATGCCAGGTTGTTGCCTGATGGTAGTGGGGAGATCCCTGTAGATCGAGGTGGAGTGAATGAGGAACTCCAGTTAACGCGGTCGCTCCCGGGGAATGGAATTATGGGAGTTGTAGTCCCACATGTTGAAAGCACTGCTATTTCTGCTCAATATATTCCCGGAGTCTCTCCCCAAAGTGGTGTGGCGGCAAGCCCAGTGTTGCAAGAGGTGGGCTCTAATGACGTAACTGCGGTAAAAAATAAAAATGTAAAGGAACCTGAAGGGGAGATAAATTCTATTCATTATCTGATCACACTGGTTCGTCAGAGGGCGATGACCTAGACAGAGAGTGGTCAGTTGATGACAGTGATTCTGGTGACTGGCGATCTAATGAAGTACTAAGGGGCGAAGCCTCGCGAGGTCCTCATACAGTCCGAAAAGCAATAAAATTGAAAGATCAAGGGGCTTCTCTGTTAAGCAAAGACCCAGGGTCGTCAGCTTCAATGGTTTGGGATTACTCTTTTTCTACACATTCTGGCTCTGTGGGGAGTGCTATAGTTTTGGCTGGAGGCAGCGTGACTGACCCCCCCCAGGCTCCTCCTGGAGAGATGACACTCTCAATCATCTATCAGACCATTATGGCGCATCGTGAGGAAACGCGTCAGGAGAGTGTTCGTACGCAGGGTGCATGCCGTAGGATGCAAAACTCTATCCGAAGAGTCGCTAAGACTTGTTCTGACATTGCTGCTAGAATTGTCGAAGCTGAGGAAAGGATTTCTACGTTGGAGGATGATTTGGCCACTCAGAAGGGCCTTACGGATTTGATTAAAACACAAAGGGATGACATGCTCTGGAAACTGACTGATCTTGAAAATAGGGCCAGGAGGAACAATCTGAGGATTCTGGGGGTTCCAGAAGGCAGAGAAGGGTCGGACATCAGACAGTTCGTAGTGGAACTCTTTTCTGAAGCTTTTCCAGATGTTAAGCAGTGGGATTGGCAACTGGAAGTGCAACGTGCGCATCGTTTCCCTTTTAAGCAGAGACAGAGGTCTGGGCAGGCTGGTGATAAGCCTCGGGCAGTTTTAATTTGTTTGAACAACTTTTTGGCTAGGGAGAAGATCTATGACCTAGCTAGGCCAGATAGGAAGAGGGTGGGGAAGGATTGTGAATTCTTCGTTAGGCCAGATTTTTGTCCGGCAACAGTTGAGCGGAGGTGGCAGCTCCGCCAGCTAATAGCTCCATTTCAAGCGAAGGGATCTCAAGCCTTTCTACTCTATCCCTCAAAATTGAAAATAATTCACCAGGGCCAGACTAGATTTTTTTTTTCGGAAGTTCAGGCAAAGGAGTTTTTGGATGGTATCTAGGTAAACTCTGCTGGTCTTCGTTTTCTTTTCTGCCATGTCAGGGGCTTGGAGGCGGAAAAAGCGGGGGTTGAACCGATTGGTATTTTGTTCTATTAGTAAAAAAAAAAAGGGATTTTTAGGGTAGGATTCCAATCGGTTTAATTCTCGGGTGTTGGTAACAATGGGGGAAGGGTCTAGGGGAGAGTGGGGGAAGCCAGCTCCTTTCATCACAAGGACCTCGGTCCTGTTGCCTTACAAGAGGGGTGTAGGGGGGTTGGGGTAGGGGGTTTTAGGGGTTAAGGGTGGAGGTGGGGTGAAGGGGGGTCACTAAGGTCCTGGACTTATGCTATAGTCATGGTAATGTTATTTGTAGTGGTTATGGTATCTCAGTATTTCTGATTAAAAAGGGTAATGGTTTGCAGTGGAGAATAAGGTTTTTTTTTCATGTATAAATGGGCCAGGGTAAATTACGGATAAGTTCCTGGAATATTTGTGGCCTAAATGATCCCAAAAAACGGGCTTTGTTTTTCAAAATTGTCCAAACTATGCAACTGGATGTTTTGTGTCTGCAAGAGACGCACATACCTTGGGGTAAGAGGGAGTGTCTGAAAGTCCCTGGATATGACTTAATTGCCTGCTCTCGACAGTCATCTATGATTAGAGGTGTCGCTATCTTGCTGAGGCGAGGCATTGGGTTTTGTAGAAAGGCCCGAGAGGATAGCTTAGGCAGATGGGCTATAGCTGAAATACTGGTTGAAGGCAGGTTATTATCTATATGCACTATATATGCCTCAAATGCAGATGATCCAGAAGTGATAAAATGCTTAAATGTAGAATTAGCAGCTTGGACACATCCAATGCTGGTTTGTGGGGACTTAAATATTAATTTGGCTGGCAATTTTAATCTGGCAAGTGCTCAAAAATATTTTGGTAGGAAACCTAGGGTCTTTAAAGCTCTTCAGACTTTAGTTCAAGAACATGCATTAATGGATGTTTGGTATAGGCATAACAAAGATAAAGATGGGTATACATACTATTCTGCCCCCCATAATAAAATGGTTCGGCTGGATTATTTTCTTATGTCAGATCTGGTGGCAGAGCTGGTTTCTATCACAGTGTCCCCAAGGATTTTATCTGATCATAACCCATTGGTAGTGGAGTGTCCCTGGGTCTGCCAGGTTAGAACTCCCAGGACATGGACATTCGAAAGAAAACTATTGTTTGATCAGGTTTATCGGGATCATATGAGGAAGTGGGTAATCGAATTTTTAAATATCAATAGGAATACTGCCTCTGACTGCATAGTTTGGGATACATTTAAGGCTGCAGTACGTGGGGAGACCAAGAGCTATGCAGCCTTTCGATGGAAGACTGTTCAGGAGCAGATAAAGTCCCGTGTCGAGAAGCTTAGGGAGGCAGAACTGGAATTAACGCGGAATATTAAGGAGGGTCTCAATACGGATCAGAATCAGCAAAATGTAGCTGTAATCAAGTCTAAATTGTTGGAATTTTTTGGGCACGATCTGGCCGTTAAGTATTTGCAATATCGTACAACAATGTACGAATATGGGGAAAATTCAGGTAGAATTCTTGCTAAAAGGCTCCAACAGAAAAGTTTGCTAAATCGAATCACCAGAATTCAGGATCAGCAGGGTGTTATACAGGATACGCAGGAGGGGGTTATGGATGTGTTTCAGAAGTTTTACATCTTGTTATATATGGAAGAAAATGTTAGATCTCAGTCCGAGCCCCAGGTTGAGGGCTTTTTTCTGGATATTGGTACCCTCAAAGTTACAGTTGAACAGAATGAGGTTCTTTCTGCCCCAATTATGTGGGAGGAGGTTGAGTCAGCAATAAAATCGTTGGCTAATGGAAAGGCTGCTGGTCCTGATGCCATTCCGTTGGAATTCTATGGGGCATTTTGTTCAGAGATCCGTCAGGATATTTTATCAGTCTTTAGGGCAGCACAGGGGGGGGCTATACCGGAATCATGGCGGCAAACCACGATTGTCCTTTTTAAAAAGAAAGATAAACCTGAGCTAGACCCTTCATCTTTTCGTCCTATCTCTTTGATAAATACCGACAATAAGATATATTCTAAAATTTTATCTTCTAGACTGGCAGAGGTAATTACGCCACTAGTCTCTGTACGCCAGCACGGATTTATCCCGGGTAGGGATACGGCCGACTATGTTCGGCGGGTTATTGCCTTATTGGATTGGGCTCAGGTAACTTCTTCTCCCCTCGGAGTGATCCTGTTGGACGCCGAGAAGGCGTTCGACAGGGTCTCTTGGGGGTTCTTATGGGCGGTGCTTCATTGGAAGGGTTTAGTACTGAATTTATACAAGCGGTTCAGGCATTGTATACTTCCCCAGCTGCAACATTGCGTATTTCTGGTCAGGAGTCAAGGCCATTTAACATCAGCAGGGGCACCAGACAGGGGTGTCCCTGCTCGCCTCTCCTTTTTGCTCTGTACATTGATCCTTTTCTTAGTAAGATCGAACGTAAATCGGATATTTTGCCGATTAGGGTCAATGGTACAGAGTATAAGACGTTGGCCTATGCGGACGATATTGTTGTGTTAACTAGTGATGTTCGTTCTGCCTGTGCTGCTCTGGAGACTCTTGCTGAGCAATATGGTCTGTTATCAGGGTATAAGCTTAATGTCTCAAAGACTCAGGTTGTTCAATCAGCTGCTATGTGTCCTTCTGTTGCTCCGGTGGTTACGGAAGCAATTTATTTAGGGGTCAAAATTACTAATAATGTGGATAATATCCCTGATCTTAATATCCGTCCGGTGATTCAATCTGTTCATACTAAGCTGGAAAGATTGGATCATCTGCATCTTTCTTTATATGGTCGTTGCAACGTACTTAAAATGCTGGTTCTCCCAAAGTTCTTGTATTTATTCAGAACTATCCCACTAGTTTTCGCAAGTCAGTTTGGCCAGGGTTGATAGGATCTGTTATAGGTTTCTTTGGGGATATCGCCGCTCTCGCAGGGCAGCTAAGTGGATGTGTCTCCCTAGGATTCGTGGGGGGTGGGCGGTCCCGAATTTTTTATTATATTACTGGTCGGCCATGCTGCAACATTTTGGGCTACCGCTGTTGGGAGATAGGGCAGAGGTTCCGCTCTCTAACAGACCTTCTATTTTTGAGATAGGTCTGGGTGAGGCTGCCAAGGGTATTCTAATGCGAATTCTTGAGCCGAGCTATTTTAAGAAAACAAGGTTTAAAGTTATTGGGGCTATGTTTTCAGTCTGGCGGAAAATTCGGCGCAAATGGTCAATTCCGAATATTAATTTTTATACGCCTTTTAATGCTGTCCGAGTTTTGCCCCCTATTTTTCAGGATCAGTTTATTTTCAGATGGCAGTTGTTGGGTCTGCGGGATATAGGCGACTTAGGTTCTGGTGGGCAGTTGGCCTCTTTTTCTTTTTAAGAGATAAGTTTCATTTAAATATTCATGACTTTTTCAAATACCTTCAGATTAGAAGTTTTGTTGATAAATATCAACATGATACAATGTTTGATAAGCACACCATAATTGAATTAATTCAAAGGAGGGCTAGAATAGGTATAATTTATCAATGTCTGCTATCTGATTTTTGGATGACCTTGATTTACAGAATTCTAAGTGGGTGGGTAAATTGGGTAAGACTGGGGTGGATATAAGGCCCGCATTGGAATTAGCAAGCTATGTTTTAGTTTCTGGCAGTTTACGGACTCAAAGCTATATGGCAATGTTTGACTTATACTATACACCGGCGAAAATTGCAAAGTGGGGGGGCCGGAGGGTCGATTGTTGTGCTAGATGTGGGCTTCAAGCAGCTGACGCTGTACATATGTTTTACTCCTGTCCAAGACTAGGGCAATTTTTGTATGAAGTGGAGGGTTTCTTAAATTCGAGGCGTAATATCCCGGTTACCATCTCTTCGGAGATGGTAATAATGGGGTGTGAAGGCACTGGGATGGTTGAAAGGACGAGATATACCTCTGCTTTTTTGTTTGTAGTCATGGCTATGATTCGTTTATGTATTACTTCACAATGGTTAAGCCCTAAAGCCCCTACGTTCTTTAATTGGAGAGTTAGGATGTTAGCTTTATATAATTTGGAGTCTTCAGTTTTTTTATTAAGGGGGAGAAGGCGGCGGGAGTTAGCCTCTAAGGTCTGGGCCCCGTTAGAGGAATGGTTAAAGCAATGATCCTCAGCTCTGTCTGTTGTATCTCATTCCTTTTTCTCTTTATGGTCTTTTTTCAGTTTTTTTTCTTTATTAGCCTTTTATCCTTTTTTTCTTTCTTTTTCTCTACACTGCATGTATCATGTGTCTGGTTTTTGTATATTAGTATCAGTATCGGCTTTGTATGTTTTTGTAAATATGGCTTATCATGACTTGTTTTGTTTTCTAAAATAAAAAAATATAAAAAAAAAAAAAAAAGGAAGGCACAGCAGTTAAATGGAATTGGTATTTCAACTTTAATTGTTTTATTTTGACTTATTTTAATGTTCCCAAAAGTATTAAAAATAACAATAACTGTAAAGCTTCCCGCCGGCGTCATGAAATTACTGTAACAAAATGTGGTGTTCATTCCGATGAACGCGCTTCTGAATACAGTTATCACACCAGACAGCCTCGCTGACTAGCCAATTTACGAGAAACTGCATAACACATTATATCAAAATATGCTGCTGCCGTTCTGAGGCTTGGTCTCAGCACCTTCTGTGGTGATAGACGTTGGCCATAAGGCGAGACAGAGGAAAAAGCGAGGGGATCATTCAAGGTCCCATGCTTGCTGTAATGAGTTTGCAGCTCTGTATTTCCATCTGCAGCAGAACAACACATTGTAACTACTGTCCCAGCTATATAGCTCCTTGTCTACTTTTCATGTCTGATAGGGATGGAGCACACTAGATAACAGACCAGGGGATCCTGGCCGCTCGTCCTAATAAACAGATCGAATTGGAAAGCATATTGCAATGATTCAAGCCGAGTCTACATTTCTGCAGGAAAAAATATCAATACACCAAAGCCCTCAAGCCTTCACTCTCGTGATAGGCTGTTTAAGGTATTATAGAAACACTGTGTTGTAAACCATTAGGCAGATTAATAGCTATTACGGGTTTGTAATATACTACTCATACAGCCGGGAGTAATGCAACATGGGGATCTTGCTTTGTATTACGTATTCGTTTTTGCCTTATTACCTATGCTGGATCAAGATAAGTGCTCAAATTAAAAACTTTGTGCTTACAGGATGAGTGGCTTTGTGGGTAATTAGCAAAACAATTTCCAGTGCATTCAAGATCCACTGCATCACTTTCAAGGGAATGAATATAGTCCCCGCTATCTGACAGACATGATTGAGATCTGTAGCCGCAAACTCAACACACACGGAAATTACATCACCAGGCTAGAGACCAGGAAGTGCAAGAAGGAGGAGACCAGAAACAAGATTTATCCTTATACGCCACGGGTTATGGATTGACATCCAGACACAGATCCGTCTGGTTCATCTTCTCACAGCTTGTGGTAGGATGCAAGATGCATGTCGTGGAGGAACACCTACCCTGCAAGTAACCATGGCTACAGCACCCCACTAAGACACTGTACCTGCTACTTCTAAGTAAGTGGTGCTCACATCTTTCTGTTGTATTCTTCAATCCCTTCTCTTGCACACTACTCTACATGTTATAAGGCCTAATGGGAAACGATTTGTTTGTTTTTCAACTTTTCTGAGATCTGATGGGCGCTTAGTCCTGTCATCTAGATTGGGACCACTGCATGAATGCTAGAGATACAGTCTACAAACAAAAAAACGAGTGATTCCTGAATGTGGTTTGTACTTTTCGACCACGGTATGATCTGGAGTCAGTGCACAGCTGTATATTTTGATTGGCTCGTAGAACATTGGGGCTAGGCAAGGTTGCATGTTTGATCTTTAACTATGACGCCACCACTTGGTGAGACTTAAGTATGCACATGCTTCCAAGGATCATTTGAAAAGGCAAACTGGTCTGCTATGTCCTGCTCTGTCGCTGCTACATTTGGATCCAAATATTGGCACACACATTGGACAGACAAGTATTTCACTGATTTCACTGGTCACTTCATTTCTAGCAGTGAACAGCAGGCTGGCGCCTGGCCCAGAACTCAGCATCACCGGAATTCCCTTAATATTTGTCACACAGTATGCTGTGGCATCATTTTCCATGATGCCTGTTTCTCGTGTTTTTGTTAAATTATCTGCCATGCATCCCAAGCCGCTCTTACCCAAAATGGCGATACTATGTGAAATATGTCAGCGCTGCCAGTGGGAGCACTGACACAGTCAACAACAGGGAGGTCTGCTCTCTTTGTGGATACAAGTCCCATGTAGCTGAGAAACAGCTACTGCATTTGTGGCATGTGATTAAGCCAGTTTAAACCAAACGATGGCCTCTTAACTGTGTATTATCAATAAAACGATGCACTCTGGAACAGTTCAAAACAATACATTTTAGATTTAGAATGAATTACAAAGGCTACAGAGCCATTATACATGCCCATCTGTATCTGTTGTTGTTCTAAATATACATTTTTGAGAAGAGTATCTGACCCAATGGAGAAATCTTTTCTCTTTACACAGGCATTCTGTCACCCAAACTGCAACCCACTGTGGGTGCAGTCCCCTCATTAGAGCTCAAGGCCATTTCATTTACATTTCACTGACTAAAAATTACCACTTCCCTACTGAATGTGCAGCCAGGAAGTTTAATACATTTTAGTGGAAAGTCAGAATTTATTATATGAGGTGCCTGACGATGTTGAGAGTCTATGAAATAATACCACCAACAATCTGGATGTAAGAGCCTAAAATAAAGCATATCTCAAGCAACAATAACAAGACAAACATACTAGTCAATGTCAGTGTCTGAAAGAGTTTTCCTGCAGATTGTTCCGGGACATCCAAGTACCACCACAGCAGCCCAGCAAAAGCAGGCGGCCATAACTGGACTCAATCATTGGATGCTCTCCTCAACCCTGAATCCCAAAAAGAAACTGCTTTCGTTCATATGTCCCACTAATTGCATAGTGTTAGAAATGGGATTTCTGGTTGGCTAGGGCTTGCGCCTAAGCCAGGCAGAAACCACCACTCTAGTCAGGGAAAGGGAGTTAAACACTGAAGATAACCCCTGCTCACCCCCTTGGTAGCTTGGCACGAGCAGTCAGGCTTATCCCAGAGGCAATGTGTAAAGCGTTTGCGCAACACACACCCACTAGCAACACACCAGGCACACTACAAAAGAAACTCCACACAAGGGTATATAAAAATAGCCTTTGTATTATCCAAAACACATTAGATCATAACCACACATATACACTGTGCCAACTGGTACCAGGTAGTAATATACAGGGGATTATATACATGACAGGGCCAATCGGGCCACTGTCAGAACCATCACAAAGCACAAGCAGCAAATATAAGGCAACCAGCAACTACTGGTAGAAATACTGTACTTAGCATTAGCATTAGCAACATAAACGCATTATGCCTGCATCACATTAGGCATAAAACACATTATGCATAAATCACAATTAGGAGTGCACTGTAGTAACACTCCCCAGGTGCATACATCACCCTTAGCATAAACACATTACACAATCCTTTGTAGGCATAAACACATTATGCAATAGGCATCACATTAGTAATGCACCACAGTAACCCTAACACAGTGCATTCATCCTCTTTGCGCTCCCACCAGAACACAAAATGACCAAACATGACCCCAGGCCAACTGGCCTTCCTCTGGGGCCCAATGCCCTTTGTCCCAAATGTGAGGGCTCTAACTGTAGGGCCTTTCACTGGCCCTCTGGCTGCCTTGCAGCAAAACAACGTGCGTAATGCACTGGGGGCAGGGGGTGCACCTCACCCCTTCCTTGCTCTCAAAATGAACATGCCCCCTCGGTGCAGCTGCCCGCGCTCTCGCGGTGCAGCTGAGACAAATCAGCTTTGCACTGGCACTAACACTGTGCAACTTGGAGCCCCACTCTGGGACTACTAAAGCACAATTGCCCCCAACGTTGCAGCTGCCCGCTACCCTGCGGGGCAGCTGAGGAAAACAGGCACCAGCACCAACAGTGCCTTAGGGAGCCCCGTCCACTGGGCTCCTCCTGGTGCCCTTCACTCGGCACCAGTAATGCGCAATCATTCCGCTTGCAGCCCCACTCACCGGGGCTGTTCTCCTTGGTCTCCTCCGGTCCCTGTGGGAGTCCGCGGGGCCCCGGTCCTCGCCTCCTGAGACCCGGTGAGCCCGCAAGGCTCCTTCTCCACCGGCTGGCACGCGGAGCTCTCCTCTTTCGGCGCCACTCACCAGGGCTTCCTCCTGGTGGTAGGGCCACGAAGGCGGGGTGGGCTCCCACCAGACTTCGGGCTCCACACGCGGGACTCTCTGCTTCGGGGCTTCAGGCCATGCCCCCAAACAGGCATGGCTGCCTGGCTTCCTCTGCTCACGGAGGCAGGGTATGCTCCCGCCCTCCTTCCGGCACTTCCTCGGCCCGCCTACCACCAGGCAGCTTGCCTGCCTTCCGGGTCGCCGCTCATGGTGCGGCGGCCAATTTTGGCAATAATAAGACGCGGGGTGGGCTCCCGCTCATTCTCCCTCAAACGCGGGGCTCTCCCTGTCACACGGGAACCCCGCTTGGCATATGGCTACTTCCGGAACGATGACTCCACTACTCCTGGGCCCTCAGAATGGCGGGGTAGGCTCCCGCTCCGTTTGCAGGCAGCGCAGGGGAATCCCCATGCCGGGATTCCCTCAGGGCACGTTGTAGCCCAGCGCTGCAAGACTCACACGTCCTCTTCTCCTGGTAGGACTGGAGTCCCCCTCCCTGGGGCTCCAGCAGTAACGATGTAGCGCTTCACGAAGTGCTGGAATCCAGGGGGGCAAAGCTGGGCCCAAGCAGGCCAGCACACAGGGCCCTCCAGCAGGGAGGCAGTCCCTCGTGGCAGTTCCTCCTGGGGCCCAGCAGCAGCAAGTTCCAAGTCTCAAGGAAGCACACTTTCATGGGGTCACAGCCCCAGTACTTATACCACATTTTCCCTTTGTCTGCCCTGACACACGGCTTGGGGGAACCAGCCTCAACTGGTTCTGGGGGGTAGTGGAGCACTTTGTGTACAGTGCTCACACCCTCCTTTGTCAGGTGGGGGCTCGGTCATCAGACACTCCACAGGGGGGCGGAGCCAGCATTCACCCAGGCAGGCACAGACCTATTCAGGGTCAGGGGACTACTCCTCCCACTACTCCAAATGCAGTTCTTCCATTCAGCCTAGCGCTGACTCACCCTGCCCTCCCAGGAGCCACACACCTCACCAGCCCCTGTCACTCCAGAGCCAGACATGCAATACACATCAGGCAGGCAGACACATAGCACACAGAAATGCCAACTTCTAAAAGTGGCATTTCTAAAATAGTGATAATAAATCTGCGCACACCATTGCGCAGCATTTATTATTACTATTCCAACAATACCAAACTTGACCACGCTGCTCCTCTCATATCAGGAATTACCACTGAAACACTTATCAGGGAATCCCCAATGCATTCCTATGGGAGGGCAGCCTCACAGCAGTGAGAAACCAAAATGGATGTTTGTCACTACCAGGACATGTCACCCACTTAAGATACATGTCCTACCTTTTACCTACAATGCACCCTGCCAATAGGGCTAGCTAGGGCCTACCTTAGGGGTGACTGACATGCAGTAAAAGGGGGGTCACAGACGTGGCACACACTTTAGGTGTCACGTCACAGCGGCAGTAACACTGCGCGCACAGGCCCTGCAATGGCAGAGGCCTGAGACAGGTTTGAAAGGCAACTTTGGTGGGTGGCGCAATCAGCGCTGCAAGCCCACCAGTAGCATTTAATTTACTGGCCCTGGGTATCTGAGATACCACTTTGCAAGGGACTGACAGGTAAATTAAATATGCCAAACAGGTGTAGACCAATCTTACCATGTTTGCCACAGAGAGCACACGCACTTTACACTGGACAGCAGTGCTAAAGTGCCCAGAGTCCTAAACCACCAACACCATGTCAGAAAAAAGGCTATGAGGAAGGCAAAAAATTCAGGGATGACCCTGCAAAAAGGGCCAAGTCCAACACATAGCAAGAGGATGCCCTGACCACAGACTTAATTGTATATGTGTTAATAATGATATTTATATTATGTGGCTCGTGGCTGTCCCAAGAAATCCCAGAAAATATGGAAACCGTGGATAAAATATTACGATCTCCCGATGGAGGACTCCTAATAGCCCCCGCGACCAAGAGATGGATGGGGGTGGGGTGGGTGGAGGACCGGAGAGATGGGGAATTGAATTATCAGCTCCAACTAATTATTTGCTACTGTCGTATATGTCACTGCCATTGTATAATAATGTTACTGCAAAATGGAACACGACTTTGCTTCTCCGAAATCTCCACGGTATCTGTAATGTAATTAAGAAAATGTTAATAAAAATATATATTTTTTAAAATAAATAATGATATTTATATAACTTAAACCTAACTAGGAAGCAATGGAGAGCTGTCCATTCAAGTGGGGTTGGGAGAGTGTGTCAGAAGACAAAATAAGATTGTGTATATCAATCTGAGATTTACATCTATGAAGTACATTACATTTCACATATTTACAACTGCATTTCATATATTTATAGTCATATTAAGTGATTTTGCCTAACATTGTATGATTTCCAGTCGCATGTTGAGGTCGGGATTCAAACCCAGGTCCAAGGTTTGAAGCGTAACCATTAGCTGCATCTCCTCCCATTCACTTGAACACTAATATAGAGTTTCACCATCTTAGTGGAGCACGCGGTCACTTCAGGGGATGAGCAATCCCATTACGAACAGGACTCCGATGGGGCTGACTTGATCTTGAAGATTAATCTATCAACATTTCATATTCCCAGAATATTGAACTTTGTCATTTGTCCCATTTTAACCATTTTTGTTCCAATTGAATCGAAGTCTTAAATTGTCTGTGTCAATATTTTCTGCTAACAGGTAGTTTAATGCCTACACAGTTGGTATATATATGCCTTTTAGGTAGTGTAGCTAATTAATTTTTGTAATTTTGGTCTTTGCACATATATTTATGTCTTTTTATTGATGAGTTGTGTAGATTCTGCTTTGTTTAGCTGAGGTATTCACTTCTAAAAGGAAACCTTGCATCAGGCTGGCGCCAAACACTGTGAGGTGTGTTGGCTTTATAGAAGTCAATAATTATCTTCATGGGTATATGTTTTGAGCCTGACTTTGCCCTCGGCAAGGGCTAGGAAAAGAACTCCCTGGTCCTCTTGCTAGCTGAAGGAAAACACACATCATCAGAAACAATACCCAACATAAAAAAAACACAAACCTAAAGCTATGCTAAGGCTGCCAAGTGAATGTTTGTGTGACATGGTATGTTTAATCAGAATAAATCTAGTAAAGTTACAGTTTGAAAACAGCATATCTCTTGCTCTTTAGTGGCAAAAACCTACATACTTTTTTTTAGTGTGAAAATATTGCGAGTTTTTGCCACCACTATTCTCCTATAGAATTAAACAGTTGTTTTTATTTTATTTATAAAGTGAAAACATACCCCTAAAATAAGTGGAGCGAATTACATAGCAACAGGATTAGTAGTCAACATGTGAGTACAGAGAGATATGCAGATATGTTTACGATGATAAACAACAGAGAGAAAGAAATATTTCTTCAGATCGACAGAAGAATGTGTAATGATAATGCAGGTATAGGGCGTTTTGCTGGCTTGGGACCTGATTCTTAAAGACATTTGTGCTCTAGTTTTAACTTAGAAGCACAAACAGAATGGTTTACAGTGTAAATTAATGCATGAAATTCCAAAAACACGACTTTGCACTTGTAAATTGATTTACTTCATCAACTAAAGTTAGTGAATATTCACAGATATGAGTTTGAGGGTATCCACAACAATTTTCATTGGCAAGTACCATCTATCTAGAGATTTTTCCCTCGCAGGAGAAAATCCCTATGCAGGGAGAAAGAGGAAGGGAACACTCCCAACATTTGCCACAGTGTGGGCAATGGAGAATCTCCATGATGAAAAATATTTGTATGTGTATGCTTACAACTGTGAGTACTCTTGGAAGACTATGACTACGGCAGCATCCTGGGAGTATTTCTGTACCTTTGTGAGAACAAACCCTACACTCCCCCCTAAAAAACAAGTTTACTCCAAACTTAGGTGTAAATTTATAAAATAATACTTAAAACTGTTTTTTTTCTGAATCAAGCCTATGTTGTTGATAATATGAGAAAATTGGCTTCTGGAGTAAAACCACCAAGCACGTTAGTAGTACCATGAAGAGTGGCACATAGGCTAAGGGCCTCATTTAGATCTTGGCGGATCTGGTCCCGCCATCACTTTTTTGACGGTTTCACCCCCTATCTACTTGGTGGTCTGCCCACTCAATTTAGATGTTGGCGGGTCCACAGACGAAAGCCCGTCCAAGCGCCGCAGACTCCACCAGAATATCCCTCCTGCATTGACGGCATCATAGGCAAAGGCAGCTGTCAGAGAAGGTCCAGCCAGGATTACCGCAAGGCTAATCACAATGTGTATTTCCGTCGGGACAACTGTGGTGGGGATACCTCCATTCTTGAGATGGCGGAATCTAAGGAAATGAGGTATTAATTTACCTTTTTTTCTGTTTCACACTTTTGTTTCCATCTTGAACCCCATTGTCCAGGTCCCTCCTTTGCTCCTTCAACTTGACCACAACGCTAATCAACTCCGTTGTCGCCGGGATCAAAGGTAAGTTTATTACACATGTCTTACTATGAATCATGTGTTAACATTTGCTTTAGCCTCGGGTATTTTTACATTGCCCTCACATGTAATTTGTTTCTTATGTGTAATGCATTAGTGTTCGTTTTACAACTGATCAATGTAAAATGCACACACCTGTATTGAAACGGATAATTTTTATTGCTGTTGTGGTAGTTGTGGGTGTTGTGTTTGTGCTGCATCTGGGTGTACATTCAATAGTGTATGCATGCTGTATGTGTGCTATGCTATATGTACAAAGAGGACCATGAAACATTAGCAACATATATTTTTAAACCAAACACAACCTGTATGTGTAGTGGGCACATTATAAAAGTGGTACTTACAAGTCTCCACTCCACCAGGGACTCTCTCTGTCAGGAATCTGCCGCTAGGACAACGGGAAAATCTAAATTGGCTCGGCGCAAACCCGCCGGCTGATGGCGACGGAGTACTGTTAGCTAGCAATGAAGTCCACATGTCGACGGAGCTGCCCTGCTTACGCAATGGTAAACAGTCCGTAGATGCGAGCCAGCCCACTTCTAAATGCAGTGGGCGGGACTCAGTCAGCTCAATGGAGTACTTGTAACCGCTGCCACGGAGGGACAACAAGAGTTCAGCCAAGATCTAAGTCAGGCCCTATGTGTCTCAGTCCCACTCAACATCATTTAGCCCTCCACCCTGTCAAATGGGTAATTGTATGATGAGGGGTAAGCAAGGAGGATTACAAAAATACAAAACAGACAAATTATCAAAAGGTCCCAAATAGAGTAATATTAAGGAGAAATGAGGTGAAATGTGAAAGAATTTTCATTATCTAACTTACATGTCATGTACTTTGAGCACTCACCTGAAAGCACTTTGGCTTTGAATCAACAATTTAATAATTTAAAATAGCTCATCACAGGAAAAGTAAAGCTCTATGCAAGTGCTCTTTTAATAGCTTTCTATACCTTGTTAGACACCATTATGACAAGAGAATCCCATGACTAGTGGATGGGTGATATTATTTGCTCTAACGAAGAGGGAGTTGGCCCTCCTGTTGCCCTGGCTACTCCCTCTTCTTCCTCACTGCCCTTTTGAATCCTCTATTGTCTTGTTCCTGTCACATGCTTCAGGGAGTGCTACTTGGGCTAGATGTGGGCATCAGCAGGGCACAAGCAGTGTGTATGTACCCAAAACATCATGGGGACATGCTCTTCGTTTCCCAATCCCTCAGGGACAGAAGCACACCAGGTAGCTGAAAACTCTCCAACCCTCACCCCTTAACTGTTATAGATTTGACTGGGATGCGCAGAAAGAATGCCAGAGATTATAATTGTATATGCTACAGCTAGGTTTCTCTGCTTTATTCATGAGAGTGTTAGCTGAGTACAGGGCTGGTTAGATGGGGGCTCACTTGCTGCTGGTCCAGGCCTTATAGCCCTACTTTGGGGTTGCCTATGGTTTCATGTTTTCAAGGGGTGTGACCAGTTTGGGTTACAAGTGCCCAGAGCAGTCAAAGGGCAGTAGGCAGTTGCCTGGTTATTGATTCTATAAATATGTAATTCATCTTATGAAGACATATTCACACTTTATAATCTCTTGCTATGCACATATTTGTTGTCTTTATGTGCCTCACCCTTCTCCTGCCCCCGAAATAGATGTAAATAGAAACATGTGAATTTTCATTGCAAAACTAGGTATCATGCTATATTTTTATTGTATATTTTGGAACACCTTGAGCAATGCCTTTGCGTGTTGTTTTAAGTACAATCAAGCTATGTGCTACTGGAATACGAACAAAGTTGTCCCGGACTCCTATCTGTCTCAATAACTTATGAATGTGTTTGGTAGGACAACGACACTGAATAAGCATTCTACAAAATGGCCTGCTGTTGGGACAACTTACATGTAGCAAGGGAGAAAGTGCAGTGAAAAGAAATTAGACCAGGAAAGACACAGTTCTGCAGAGTGTAAGCGATGAAGAGGGAGATTCACAAAGAAAGTAATGAAAAGACAAACACTCTCTGGAAATGTACTTATCATAACATGACGGTCCAGTCAGCTATACATTCGCTGTGGTGATCCAGAAGTTATCAGTTTGAATCCTGGTAAGACAGACTCCAGGTGATGGTCTGACCGCACATCCGCTCTTCTCATCACTCTCCCATCCTGCTGGGACCTCCGGCCCTTCTTGGCAATGTAGACATGGTCAATCTGATTCTCTGTTGAATGGTCTGTTGACACCGACATTGCATTGTGTATTCTTTTTTGTGGAAATACACTACCGCCTATCACCAGACTGTTCAAAGGCACAGAGATCTGCAAGCCTTTCACCATTCTCGTTCATGTCACCAAGGCTTTGGTTGTCCATGACTACTTCGTACCCAGTGTTGTTGCTTCCAGTCTTGGCATTGAGGTCCCCCATCAGTATGCTGATGTTGCTCTCAAGGTATTTGGCCCAGGATGGACTGGAGTCTGTTGTAAAACTGCTCTTTTTCCTCTTATTTGCTATCATTTGTAGGTGCATAGCACTGGATAACACTCATGTTGATTCTCTTTTTCTTTGTGCGGAAGGTCACATGATGATTCTGGGACCCATGGGTTTCTCATCCAATCCGAGCTCTGTTGGTAGCTGGCTTTAGCATCAGTGCTACTCCCTGAGTATGTGGGGCATTCTCTTCCTTTTGTCCAGAATATAGCAGCGTTCCTCCTGTAGCCAGTCTTTTCTGACCAGACTGTGTCCATCTGGTCTCACTGATGCCAAGCAGAGCAAGGTTGTATTTTTTCATCTCCGCTGCCACTTGGGCTGTCTTGCCTGTCTCGTACATGATCCTCACATTCCATGTCCCGGTGGTCGAAAGCAGGTGGATTGACTATGTGGCTTCCAGGGATCTCTGACTTTCACCACAAGGCGCCACAGCTCTCCATGAAAGAGATTCCTCTCTCCCCAAGGCCAGGATGTCTTTTGGTTTCCTGTTGGCGTTTTTGTAGCTAGGATGTTTTTACATGGTGCGGTAGCTAGCCCCACGAATAACCCTCCTCCTTTTCACAGCTGGGCGTGGGACCGGCCATTGCGGACGCAAGGCTAAAGTTAAAGCTGAAGAAAGCATGGATGGAAAAGTCAAACCAATGCCAGAGATCTAACACCACCCTCCTCAAAGATGCACAGAAATGGAGTGAATACTCAGTAATCCTTAGTAGCAAGTTTCAAGTCCTGCAAGAACTAGAGGTTGATAGTGACCCAGTAGGAAACCAGTAGGAGAAGATCAAAGAAACAGTGACATCAACCTACCAGGAGGTACTGGGTCCCAAGAAACACCAGCATAAAGAATGAATCTCCACAAGACTCTCTGCAAATTCCAAGTGAGAAACGAAAAGAAGGCTGCAGTCAACACCAGCCGAACAAGAGCAGAAAAAGTGAAAGCTCAAGGCGAATACACCAAAATGAGCAAGGAAGCAAAGATAAGCTTATAAGCAGACAAGCGAAGATTCATCAATGGTCTTGCCACAGAAGCCCAGGAAGCAGCAAGCCGTGGAAACTTGATAGAACTCTATGACATAACAAGGAAACTCTCTGGCAGCTACAGCAAGCCAGAAAGACCTGTTAAGTACAAAGGTGGGAAGACAATCATGGGTAACGAAGGGCAACAGCAAAGATTGGAGGAGTTCTTTGAAGAACTGCTGTACCAGTGCATGCCACAGTGTCCACCAAAAATACAGCCAGCTGACAAGGACTTGCCAATCGACTGCAGCAGACCAACCAAGGAAGAAATTTGGCAAGCCATCAAACAATTGAAAAATGGGAAGGCAGCAGAGCCTGGCAAAAATCCTGCAGAGAAACTGAAGGCAGACATTGAAACAACAGTAGACATGCTCTACTCCATGTTTGGAAGGATCTGGGAAGAGGAAAAGGTACAATCAGACTAGAAGGAGGGATATCTGATCAAAATCTTAAAGAAAGGTGATCTGAGTAACTGCACAAACTACAGAGGGATAACTCTTCTATAAACCCCAGGCAAAGTGTTCAACAGAGTCATCCTGAACAAAATGAAGTAACAAGTCGACGCTCAGTTACAAAACCAGCAAGCTGGCTTCTGCAAAGATAGATACTGCACAGACCAGATTGCAACACTGCACATTATCATTGAGCAATCGAAGGAATGGAACTCCCCCCTCTATGTCAACTTCTTTGACTATGAGAAGGCATTCAACAGCATTGATTGAGAGACCCTTTGGAAACTCCTCCGCCACTACGCTGTGCCAGATAAACTCATAAGAATCATCAGAAACTCATCCGATGTAGCAGATGAGGAGGTCGCTCCTTCTCCTACCTAGCAGCAAAGACATGGATCGAGCTACCTTTTCATCTATGGACCTCCCCATCTCTTACAGAATTCTGACAATCCCAGAAGACCTGGCTATTTGGCTAATCAACTGGACCCTGCCATCACATGGATACCCTCATGGGTGACAAGAAGCGCTCTACAAATCTATTGATTGCTTACGAGGAAATGACCTGCAAAACAGTCAATGGAGACAACTCACGGAAGCCTTCGAAGTGAGGACCGGAGTCTGCCAGGATTGTTTGCTTGCGCCTTTTCTCTTGCTGCTGGCTATAGACTGGATCAAGAAGACATCTACAGCAAGGAGCAGAAATGGGATCCAGTGGACATCTTGGACGCAGATCAACGACCTGGACTTTGCAGACTACCTGGCCCTACTCTCCCATACCCATCTGCAGATGCAAGATGGGGCTGACAAAGTGGCAGCCACATCAGCACAACTTGGCCTCAACATCCATAGGTGAAAAACCAAGATCCCGAAGGCTAACATGGCCAGTACAACTGCAGTCACTCTTGCAGGCAATGTACTGGAAGAGGTTGAGGCCTTCACCTACCTGGGCAGTGTCATAGACAAGCAGGGCAGCACAGACGCCGACGTCAAGGCAAGAATCAGCAAAGCAAGGGCTGCCTTCATTCGGCTAAAGAAGATCTGGAGCTCCAATGACCTAACACTGTAAACCTTTATCCGGCTTTTTAACACCTGCGTAAAATCAATCCTTCAGTATTGAGCAGAATCTTGGAGGAGAACAGTGACTGCCATCAACAAAGTCCAGACCTTCATCAACACCTGTCTGAGGAAAATCCTCCCAATCCGCTGGCTGATTAAAAGAAAAGCCTAGGACAGTGATGGCTGGAGAGCCCTGGTTGATGGCCTATACCCAGTGCTTAATTTGTAATAAAATATGTGCCAGGGCCCTTGTCAGGTAGCCACTGCAGCTTTAACCACCCATTGCCCCCGCTAGCGCTACCAACGACAATACCTATGCAACTATTGCCCATAAGACTCCTACAAGTGTGCTAATTCAGACTATTCCAGGCCCCCAAACCTAGAAGAACGGCTTGGGCGGCAGGAATTAATAGTTTTTAATGTATACTGAATTAATAAACAGCTATTGTTCAGCTCATTTCTAAAATACACAGACAGCGCCACCATGTGCTAGACTGTCATAAGTGCCTGTGTTCACGAGAATCGGAAACCAAGGGCTCAAATTAAGCACTGCATACCCCAGGAGGGTAGTAGGCATAAGTAAGTAAGACAGACTAGGCCTTCCATCTATCTGAGCTTACGAATTGTTTGATGCTCACACCTGTAATTTACAGCACTTAGAAACGGTAGAAGTGCAGTGTGAAGCGTTATATATAAAATATGTACTATTATTACTCGTTCAGGGGGAAAGGGGTATATTTTCTGGCTCTGCTGGTTCTTGCTGAATAATTGTGATTAATATTATGCTCCTTTCTTTATCTGAACATACGTTTTATTTTTTCCATTCTACAACACTATTAAACATTGTTGAAGCTCAAAAGAGAATATACATTTATATCAATGACAGTACTGGCCCACCGATGATCCGCGATGTGCATTCATATAGATACACAAAAGCAACTTGTGCAGCCACTACCTTTATTCTCCCCGGCACATAAATAAAAACACCGGTTTTCTGTGTCCAGATATGTCCTTTCCTCACGGGTCAGAGAGGATGGGATGGGGCCATTCAGGATGTTCCATATTCCTCGTCTGCTTTCTGAGGGCCCCTGAGGGGACAGCTAGCAGCAGTACCGGCTACTCACAACCACAGAGTGAAACCAACCTCGACAGTCCGCACCTGACACGTGGCACCAGCTCTATGAAGACGCACGAGGAGTCTCGACCGAAGGCACACGTCATATCGCGCTTCGAGGGGCCTCCATGGCGACCGGCTTTCCGCATTTATTTCACCGTGGCATCGATGTGCTTACAATCCTATTTTCAGGCGCCACTCGTCTCGGTTATTCATCTTGATTCATTTCCCAGAAAATCTGATGCGGGCCTCGCTGGAGTTCCAGAGGCGAGACAATGCTCCCGGGAGCAGGCCGCCTCCGAGGCCACAGAAATAGCGCGCGGTGATGAATCATGAGAAAATGACACGTCAGGGAATCCCCTGTCTTCTCAAATGGCTGCAGACATGTTTCCAGGCTTTCCCCACGTGTACCAGAAGGATCACTCCTTTGTCTTATGACTTCACTGGGACAGCCTGGGTTACAAAATCATTTAGACCGAGGAAAAGATCTCTGCCTTTGCCTTTATAAATTTTGTTTAGTTTCTGATTTTCTCCAATCACAAGGTTTGCGATGATCCTGGAAATTCCCACTTCCTTTCCATTCAGCTGCTGGCCAAGTACTTGCCCAGCTTATTTTAGATGACCTCCGGAATGGAGAAATAACAATGCCATCATCTGACTTGCCATTTCAGACTTTCTTTAGGAAGGGCTGCTCTGTGACCCATAATGCAATGGCATTAACTTTGATGGCTGGACAGGCTTGTGCTGGGGAGGACGTGTCACCCCATGGTGCTTTTATAGATTTCACTGAAGCATTTGAGTGTGTGCAGTGTCTAGTTGTGGTCCAGTTACTTTATATGGGTGTGCCGCATAATTTAATATATTGTTTTAACACAGCTACATACTAAGACTTGAGAAAAATACGAAATCAGCGGAATAGATACCCAACAGTATATAATACCACTCTGCGGTTAAACAAGAGTGTATTCTAGTATTTAATTAGTATTTTTGCAATGATTTTTTTCCCTCACTTGAGTGACATGTTACTATTGTGTGATCGTTATTTGTCTTGCGCTCGTAGAAGGGTAGCAGATGAAGACCCCGCAGGAGCATTACAAATCAGGTGTTGCCGTATTTTGCACCGCCTGCAGTTTCGTCAACCAGTACTCATTTATGGAGGCGAGTAAAGCATTGCCGTAGTCCAAGTGACTCACAACTAAGGCGTGGACTAATGTTTCCCTTGTTGAAAGAGGGAGAAGTGGAAAAGCCCGCCTTAGCAAGCTTAGCAGATGGAAACAAAGCCCTGCGGTGTTGCAGACCTGTTCTTCCATGGAGAGAGATCGGTCCAGGTACACCCCAAGATTCTTGACAACCATTTTTGGATTTGAAGCTATGCCAAGTTCAGATGGCCACCAATCGGGAGCCCATATGTTAGAACCATCAGAACCAATCTGCCACAGATTGGACCAATTTGAAATCAGACCCTTCCCTACTCAGATCATCTTTCATTATTACATTATCTCTTGCCGAATATGCAAGATACAATCAATTAGGAATTGATATCAGTAAAAGCCACATAGTTTTGTTTGGGCTTAAAGTACAAAGGCGTTTGGCTTGTTATCAACCGTAGACTAGAGTTGTGTCCAGATATAGGTACCTAGATATAGTGATAGACAAAAAGCTATCTAGGGGCTCGTTTTTTAAACACCAAATACACCTGACGAACAGCTGCCTGAAATATAGTTTAAAATGTGGAGGAAGTCTAGTAACACCAGTGATCAAGACCTACAATTCCAAAATCAATCCAGTAGTGGTTTGCAGTGCACATGTATGGCTCTAGGCCTACCTAAAAGAAATTGACAATGCTGAAACTCTTGCTTGGTGCAGGCTAGTAGGGCTAAACTGGAGCACCCCAATAGGTGCTCCAACTTGAATTAAAATCGAGCTCTTGCACAGGGCAGGCAAAACAGTTGGCATATTCTTGGTAGGCTACGCTGATCCATTCAGCAGCCTGTACTCAAACTACCTGGATTTAGTGAGAACTAAATGCAGGAGTACAGGTGTACACTGCCATGATACACCAAGGTATGAACAATGTCTAGGCATTTTAGGTTTGGCTTTTCATGATGAAAGGCTGAATAAGTCAAGGATCAAGAATAAAATCAAAACATGGTCTCACCAGACTGATCAAGCATATATTGCTAGCAACGTCTCATACAAAAACTACTGTACTCTATTAAGAGAGACATATTTGCATACAATGCACCATCAACACCAACACCCCGCAGAGAGGAAAATGTAGTTGCGGTGGAAATGTATTCTCTTTCCAACATTAGAAACAAAGGGCAGATGTTATCAGATACCTCTTAACAAGAGGCAGGTGTCACTTCTGTACCTCTAGTACAGAAACATTTGCACATGTTTTATTTTGCAATGGCATCGAGGCTTTGCAATGTAAACATCTGGGACCATGCATGGCAAATTCGGATGAGGAAGGTCTAAGGCTGTCTTTATGGATCGCAAAACGCAATGTATACGTAATCAGTTGTGGCATTTCTTAATGAATTTGTCAAAAAAGAATGTGCTTAAATGAAAAAGTCTTTTTAATTTATATGGATTGTTTTAAACTGAACTAAAATTAATAAACTTAAATGTTGGCCTCTCTCTCTCTTAGTATATACCCCAGACTTCCTACACCCCTTGCCACAGTCCACACAGTCATGCCGATTAACTGGCAGAGACCGAGGGGAACGTCAGCATTTAAAGGAACAACTCCATTTAACCATACATGTCCGCAAATTCTACACAACCAAGGCCGATAGAATCACAAAATGCAGTCAAAACAACACACCATGGTCTTGCTGTCACTTGACCCTACCCCTACTTCTAAGATCACTGTCTGCAGGACACCATCCTACACACACCTAAACTCACATACAGATGAATGGCAGGTTTACATGCACCGGTGCAACCTAGAGGCAAAACACCTTTTGGGAACTCAAGAGAGCCCGCACATTCCAGAGCACAATACAAATTATAACTGGCAACACCAGTGGCAGGCATGTGCTACAAAGATACCACTAAAAGAACAACAGATGTTACCTGAAGGTCATAGATATCTTTCATCACAAAGTAAGAAATAATGCCCATGCTTCATCATCTGAGCAAAGTGTCTGAGTAACAGGGCCGAGCGCCCAGTAGCAGCAGCACAGCCATTCTCTCTCACTCTAGGAGCAATTTGCTAATTATTCCCTCATCAGCTGCCTCCCGGGAGATGAAAGTCTCAGCAGGCAGCAAAGAGCGAAGGCTGAAAGCTGGTGGCTTCCCAGACATTCATGATACGTGAATTGCCTGATGATAATCGTGCATGAGTTTCAACAGCACTATAGGAGCCGCCGTCTAGGTGGAGTACAGCCAATTGATGCACACTGACAACCAACCTCATACAGCAGTGACCTGCTGGTTAATCTGAAGCAGATAGCTGCATTCATTTTCCTCACTAATACCAATAGTTGAATAACAGACACGCATGTCTGGCTGTGTCTGGGAACAGGGCCATGCTGTGAAGTGGCATCCCATTGGACTGCAGGAGCAGGATTGTCTGGCTCCAGAAAACCATTACCATAATAAGCATTGGAAAAGCGAATAGAGCTGACCGTAATGTGCTAATGCATGCGAACTGCGTTTGTACATGCCTGTGTCTCTATGCATTACCACATTAAAGGAAAGGTCAACCCTAATAGCTTTGCCAATGCTTGTTTTGTTTTAGGCAGCTAGCTGTGACTCCAATATATGTGTGTATGTGTCAGTGCATAATTTGGGCCGGTGGTTTATGGTGATCGGCACCGGCACTTAATTATGAACACCAGCATTCAGGACAGTCTGCCACATGAAGGCGCTGTCTTTGTAATTTAGACATGAGCAGATTAGCAGTTGCTTATTCATCCAATATACATTAAAAATGACTAATGCCCTATTACTTACCGGTAATCTTCATTACTCCTAGTCCTGTTGTCCTTGTCCCATTCATTACAAATGGAGATAACCATCTCCCAGACAGACCAAAAAACAGAGGAAT
This sequence comes from Calotriton arnoldi, assembly GCA_963921515.1. Lineage (NCBI taxonomy): Eukaryota > Metazoa > Chordata > Amphibia > Caudata > Salamandridae > Calotriton > Calotriton arnoldi. Next base: position 3,488,057 of record CAWUFW010000245.1, read on the forward strand.
GCTGGGATACCTACCCCATCCCCTCCCACTGGTAGTACTTAACCAGTATTTACCCAGCATTCCCCCTGAACTACCAAGACACCAACAGGAAGGCCAGACGTCCAGGAGGGAGAGAGGAGCGGGCGTAATAAATGGGATGAGGACAACGGGACCAGGAGTAAGGAAGATTACCAGTAAGTAATATGGCATTACCCCCAGGTCCCACCAGTCCTCGTCCCATTCATTACAAGTGGAGAATAGAAGGCCAGAAGCCCGACCTTCCGAACCCCCAAGAACACTAAGGACACCATGACAAAAGCAGCAGCTCAAGCGATGCAAAATGGTTGCACCACAGGAAAACACAACCAGGAGCACACAGCCTACAACGCCCCCAACCAAACAGGGCTACGCCCCCCAGAACAAGCAGGAGACGAGCAAGGCGACCCAAAAAAAGCCAACCAACTGTGCTGACAACCAGAGAGCAGCAAACCACACTGGGAACACCCCTGAACCAACAACAGAGGAGGAGCCGCCACCAAGGAAGCGCCCAAGAGACTGCCCACAACAGAAGGACAGCAAGGAGGCACCACAAGGAAGAAGGCCCAAGGCAACCAGACACACCAGAAAGCCAGGGCCACACCAACAGGGACACAACCTAGGACCGCAAGAACCAGCTCCCTTGAACCAGAAGCTACAAGCGGCACCAAGGAGGAAGCCCCCCCACAGAAAAAACAGGCCAGCAGGGTACCCAGGCCCCACCGACTCCAACCCCAAAAACCGCAAATCAGAAGGGAGCCATCCAAGAAGGCGACAATGCAAAGACCAACCAAGCCAAAGCCGGAGAGGAGAGGAGGCAAACCACAGAGACCTCAAGCCCAGGAGGAAGGCCAAAGAGAACCAGAACCACCGCCGCACCCCATAGAGCCCGAAAAGCCCGGAAGGACTCCCACCAGACCAGAAGGCAGCCATGCCCAGCATCCACCAGGCAGCCCCCGAAACCCAGGAGCAGCACTGACCCAAAGTGCGCCCAACGAGAGGAAGCAAGAAAAGGCCCAATATGCCTCGCCCAAATCAGGAAACGAAGGACGGCAGGACCAACATCAGGGCCAACCCCAACACCACCGGGGAGCCCTACAGCAGACCTGCCCGGAAAAAAGAGGACAGGGCCAGCCAACAGGACCAAGGCACAGACCCAGAGCAGCCAACGAGGCCATAGCCACACAGACAAAACCAGGAAGGGAGGAACCACCAAACAGGAGCCAGGCCCCCAACCAAAAGGATCCGACCACCAGAGAGCCCAGAGGACCCAAATGAGGACCAGGCCCCTGGGCAGGAGCGACCAGCCCCAACCACCAGCAGCAACACAGAACAACTGCCCAAACCGGGAGAAGGAGCCAGGGCAAAGGGACAGGCCAACAGGCCAGGACCAAGTCACCCACCAGAACACAGGGGACACGGGGACACAACCCGCAAAGACCCAGGCAGAAGGAAGCAGGACCGATGAGCACCCGAACCCCCCACCGCCAGAAGACCAACCAGAAGAACCAGGCAACTAGGAACACAGACCCCACCTGGGAAGGAAACGGCAGGGGAGAACCAGAGGCCAGAACCCCGCAAAGCACAACCCCCAACCAAGAACAAGGCCAACAATAGGACCCCGCTCAAGGAAAACCAAGAGGCGGACACCAGCAGACCCCGCAACCACACCAGGGCACAGCAACCAAGAGAGGCAAAATTCCCAAGGCCACAGAGACCAGGGAAATCCAAAGACCAAACAGGGCCAACAGGGAAGACCCCTGCCCAAACAACACACACCCAGGATGACACCCCAAACCACACCCCTGGGGGTCGACCAAAGGCGCAACAGACAGGACCGGACAAAGGACAACCACCCTAAGCAAGTCCAAAACCAGCCGCAGGAGGGCCAGAAGAATAGGAGCCACAAACAGGGCAGCCCACAGCCCAACCCAACAGACGTCCCCACAGGACCCCGAGAAGCCAGCCAACCGAACAACAGACACGCTAGCAACAACAGGAGGCCACCAATACAGTGCCCCCACTGACCAGGAAGGAGCGGCACAGGAACAATAGCCCAAAACCCCCAACCACAGAGGGCATAGAGAAAGGGGACTGAACCAGCCACAACCAGGCCAAGAAGGGAACACACAGCAACAGGAAGCCAGGGCGGAAGCCAAGCAGCCCGCAACGGCACGCCCACGCCACAGCGCAGCCCGCACCAGGGGAAGGCAGACGTCGAGAAGAGGCCAGAAGAAGGGGAAAGGAGGCCAACAAGGACCCCCGCCACACCCGGTAAAAGAATTGCCGACTGCCAAGGGCCCGAAAGACCCACCCCCAAACAAGGCGCAAAGCGACCAGAGAAAGGGAATCCATAAATGGGCCACAGGCCAACACCTAAAGGTGACCCACCAAGCCCCACAACCAGGCAGCCCCCAACAAGGAGACCAGAACAGAGACGGCACCGCCAACCCAACCCGCAGAGGCCCACACGGGGTGAGCATGTCACAGCGAGGCCATGACAAACAGAGGCAAAGCCAAGGCCCCACCAGCAGGTGTGGCGACAAGTTGGAAGATACACTGGCGCCCAACTCCCCAAGGGGCAGATAGCAGAAGATGGAGCAGTCCGAAACCGGACCTAAGCAGACACCGGAACCCCAAAGGACCAAACCCAAACAGCCAGAGCAGGCCCCAAGCGGAAAGAGACAGGACCCAGCCAACACATCAGGGACCCAACTCCGGCCACCACACAGGAGGTACCACAGACAGAGACTGTGCAACGGAGACCAGGGAGTACACAACACACCAAACACAAAAGCCCCAGGGTCAAGCAGCACACATCAGAAGAAGGGGAAAGAAAAACCGCCACCCCAACACCACCCGGGGCCGGCAGTCCCCAGACAGCACTGCCGCCAAAAGAACGACCTCAACAGCCAGGCCACGCAAGCCCCAAGCCAGAGCAACAGGCCAAACCCCATAAACCGGCCCAACGGCAACCAGGCATACCAGAAGCACCCCGAGCACAGCCCCCGAACAGCCTGCCACCCAAGGGCAGCGTCAAATCAAGGCCAGAGAAGAGGCAAAGTCTGGCGCAGGGACACAACAGGGCCCCCAAGTGGAAGCGAAACCCAGAAAAGCTGCAAAAAACAGGGGAAAGCCGCAACGCGGTCCACCCCGTCAGGGCTGGCAGACGCCAGACCACACCAGTCGCCACCCCAACACCCCCAACAGCCAGCCACAAGCAAAAGGGGAACAAGTGAGCCGAAGACACAGAGGCAGATGATCCCGCAGCAGGGAGGCCGCGAACCCCAAAACAAACAGCTGAGGCACCCAGAAAGGAACGAAGAGGTGAGACAAAAACCGCAACACGGCAACACCCGAAGGGAAGGCAGACGCAGCTCCACACCGCCTGCCCCTACCAACCAGCCTGAGGCGCGCCCCAAAAGCCCAGCGCAGGGCAACAGGCAAACCACCATACAATCCACCAGGCACACTCGGAGGTACCACCAGCGCAGCCCCCAAGCCACCATCCTCCCAAAGCCAGCTGTGACCAGAGACTGGGTCCATAGGCACAGGGTGAATCAGGGAGCCCATGGCTGCCGGCCAATGCCAGGCCAGAGGGAAAGAAAAACTCAAGCCCCCGGAGGTGGGAAGGCCACTCAAGCAGCAGCGAGGCCGGGAACACCAATGGCCTGACCCAGCTGGCAAAAAGTACCAGACCCACGAAAGGCCAAGGAAAAAAAGGGAGGAAAACCGCCACGCGGTACTCCCTCCCGGGGCAGACAGATCTCACACAACACCGCCTACCCCCACTAGCCAGCCCAAACGTTCACCATAACCCCAGCGCAGGGCAACAGGCGCGCCAGGCGACCACACAAGAATGGAACACCTGGAGCAGGGAGGCCGGTGAAACAAAACAGCCCTACCGAGCCACCTATAGAATGACCCAATAAAAACAATGGGAAGATGAACCTTTGACACCCCGCCGTCGGTGGGACCCCAACCCTCACAGCTGCATGGAATGGACAGTAAAAAATGAGCCAGAAACCAAGAAGGTAAAAAAGAGGAGATGTAAGAACCACTATGCAGTAGTCATCCCCAGGGCAGACAGACGCCACATTCCACCGTCTGCCCCCACCAGCCAGCCCAGGCGCTCTGTAACACTCCAGCGCGGGGTAAAAGCCAAACCGAGACACCAGTGGCGGGACGCGAACTGCGGTATGAGAGGGATGGGTGACATAAATGGCACAAGACCCGCCACAGATTCACAGCGCCAGGTCGCCACCACGGCCCGCTAAGCACTCCAGGGGCACCACCAAGTCAGCCTGAGCCACCAACCATCGTCCAGCACGTCCTCCCGCACGGCCAACAGGAAGATGCGCTCCCGCAAACCAGAATAGCTCAGCAGAACTGGTGCACCAGCCGCAAAGGGTCGGTCGGCAACCTCCGCGCCTCCTGGCAAGCCCTGCAGGCCAGGAGGCACATCAAGAAACCCGTCAGAGACAGCCAGCCATCAGACGTGAAATCCAGGAGACCGCCACTTCCGCTCAGCAGGAGCAGCATCCAGCACAATCCTCGTCCCATTCTGTCGGCAGACAGAAAAAAGAACAGGGGGAATGCTGGGTAAGTACTGGTTAAGTACTACCAGTGGGAGGGGGTGGGGGAGGGATCCCAGCATTCCTCTATTTATTTTCTGTCTGGGAGATGGTTATCTCCACTGGTAATGAATGGGACGAGAACTGGAGGGACCTGGGGGTAATATCTGCCGCTCAAGCCATTCTTCATGCTTCGGGGGCCTGGAATAGTCTGAATTGTCTCACACGCAGGAGTGTTATGGTTAGTAGTTGTGTAGGTACTGTAGCTGGTAGGGGTAATCGTGGTTCAAGCTGCAGTGGCCTCCTGAGGGCACTGGCACTTATTTAATTACAAATGAAGCACTGGTATGTGTGTGTGGGAATGTGTAAGCATATATGTCTACACAGATGTCTAATACAGGTTTCATCACTAAAACATTAAAAAAGCCTGGTTCAGTGAAGCAAAACAAAAATATTCTTTCCTGATGCAACGCATGTATAACATATGTAATTTAACCCACAAAGTTTCATTGCAATTTTAAGACGTCAATTAGTCCCTCATGCAATGCACTGCAATGCGAGTACTCGTTAAAAGGAAGAATGATACATCAAAAAGCCAGTAGCATGAGGTGAGAGAGTAATAGTACTATGTGTGCAGGCAAAGTCCACTTTCTATATTTTAAATCTTTGATAAAAATAGTCCTGCAGACAGTAAATAAAGGGCACACTTGCATCAACAAGCACCCATACATCAAACATAATTAAAACAGAGTTTCTAGGCACGTTTGGTTAGATAAAAATCAGTAAATCCCCAAAATGACAAGGCATGTACATAAGCCTGACAGTATTTAAACTTGATCAAAGTTGTTAGTGTAGTCTTTTAAATACTTCACACATCTGACAATCAATAAGAGAGATGCTACAAACATTGTAAGTTATGATGTGTTTTAGCACAGGAAGCAACATGTTCATGTGCCAACAGGCTTATTGATGACACCCTGTTTTATGGTAGTTAATATGCTGTTCTGTATGTGACATGTAGGTGGAACTCCGTACGATAGCTTTATTTGTTTCTTTGTGAGGCTCAGCTGTGAAATGTGAACTGTAGCCTGTTAAAGAATGTAATTTTCAAGTGTCATGGAGTGATAATGTATTACTTTCTTTCCTTCTCTGTTTCCTTCTTTCCTTTTTCTCTTTCATTCTTTCTTTCGTGCCTTCTTTCATTCTTGCCTTCTATCATTCTTTTTTGTATCTTTCCTTTTCCCTTCTTGATTCTCTTTTTTTCTTCTTTTTTTCTATTTTCATAGCAGTCTGTGGTTGGTGCCATTCACATTTTTCTTCCACCCACCCCAGCATGCATTAAGGGGAAATGTATCAGCCCACTTCAGTCATTGGTTGACTTCACTACGAGTTACGGCATGCCGTCCTTTCACAAGTAACACATCCACAAACAAATCAGTTCCTTTCAATGCCAGGGAGTACTATGATTTTTTTAAGACAAAAAAACTTGTAGCAATATATTTTTTAAGATTAACGATGGCCCGGTATATTCACAAACAATAAAGGTTTGCAAAAACCACGACAAACAAATCAATAATTGCCAGAAAGCTGGCAGACATCAGACCAATTGGCTTTGCCAATGCTTGTTTTATCTTATTTTTATTTTTGTTTGCATTTTTTATTCTGCGTTTTGTTTCTCCCTTTTTTATTTTTCCCTCAATTTTCTACCATTTCCCTTTTTATTATGCACATAGTTTATTATAATTTCTTGCGTAGTTCCTTAGCACCAACTTAGTCAATGAGCACAGTTTGTTAGGGAAAAGAGCAGGGTGTGTGATTGAAAACAATCTGTGAGCATGCAATACGCTTGTTTTGGAAATATACAATTTGTTGTCTGTTCCCACTGGACTTAAATGGAACTAGACTGCTACCTTTTCTGACATTGGGCTGCATGTCCTTTACCTTTAAACGTGGTAACCATTATGGGCAATTATTATTCAGTTATTCTTATTCAGCCCTTTCCATCTTCTATTTCCTTTGTATTCTTCAATCAATTTTCCGCCATTTCCATATAGTTTTATTATAAATTCTTGCATAGTTTCCTAGCGCCTACTTTGTCTATGAATATATTTTGTTGGTTAAAAGAGAAGCGTTTGTGATTGAAAACATCTGTAGCGTGTAATGCCCTAGTTTTGGAAATATGACAGTTTTTTCTCTGTTTACCCTCGGATTTCTTTACTCTTTTGGAATTAGACTGCTGGCTTTTTGAGATCTGAGTGAAAGGCAGCTAGGTAATCAATTCTCACTGCATGTATTTTACCTTTAAATTTGCTAACGATTATTGACAAACTAATCTGCATATTTAATTTTTCAGTAAGTCCTCAGTGAAATGCACACAAACGGCACAAATGTCGCAAAAATCAAATACCCAATGCTGGCTGCAGCATGATTTTTGCCACTCACATGTAGGCCGCAAACCCAGTACAGGCTTGAGATACAGCTATGTCATGCTCTGGCCTGTGCATCAGTGCTGAAATATGCGGCTGCATGAATGTTGGGAATAACAACATGAGCAAAAGTGACATTTTGTGCATGCGAACAGCATTGATGGTATTAGTCTATACAGTTTGGCTTGGAAACAGTTAAAGGCCTTTTCTTGTGACAATTTACTAATTAACGAAAATACAAATCTGTAGCGATTATAGATTTCATATACAAATGTACAGTTTTTTTCCCAATGATTTGAGAAAATCATTTAGCAAAAACTGGGAAGAAAATGGCAAAGATACTAAAAGTGAGGACAGTAAGTTATGCTTTGCTATTCTGGACAGAACATTTTAAAAGCTGACAGTAGAAGCTAAAAATGCAAAGGCCTTAAGAATTATTCAGGCCTCCAATACAAGCAAAGACAATTTCTTGCTAAACTCAGCCGCTAAAAGAGAGACACAACTGTAACAAGAATTCCGTGACCAACACTGACTTCTTTAATGCAAATTTTGTTACTATTTCCTCAACTTTACAAAACCATGGAATTCACTCAACCTCAATTGACCTACTAATAACTCCACTGACCCCCAGATCAGACCTCCAATGGCTTTGCCCCTTTACAGATCACAAAAGTCATCTCAATTATTACAAAAAAACAGGGCAAAAGTTCATCTTTAGACCTATGTACTGGGAGGTTTGGAAAGAAAATGGCAGAAGCTGTTGCAGCTCCAGTTATAGAATTCATGAACTTCCTTTTGAGTGCAGAAGCGGGGGCAAACTCTCAGAAGGCTGGTGTGATATCAAAGTACTCAAAAACTTAAAACACAACACCAGTTGAATTTTTCATCCAATTTCTAACTTGCCTTATCTGATCAAACTTAGGATCAACTATAACTACCGAGCTACAAGCATTTATTGAAAACTAAAGTTCTCATGCAGGTCTTCTACCAGGCAGAGTCACTTAGTTGATTTTACTAGCTGTAGTAGATAACCTGGAAACGACGACTGCAGAAGAAGACATCTACACCATTACCTTAATTGAGCTCTCAGCAGGTTTTGACACCCTGGACCATCACATCTTCTGGATGGAAAGTAGGGTTTGGTTTTGAGGTCCTTGACTAGATCTCATCATTAAAGTACCTAGGGCACTGACACAAGGTTCCTTTAGCTCTTCTCCAGTTAAAATGACATGGGGAGTCCCACAAGCTTCAATACTAACCCCTTTACAACGTAATATGCGTAGACTTACTGATGCCAGTCTTACTTCTGAGTGTGGGCTTCATTTATATATCTATGCAGACGAGAAATACATTTAACTGAGATTCGGCCAGTTCATCCATAGTACATACATTGAAGTCCTGTTTTGAGGTGGATGCCATCTGAAGGCAGTGCTTTCTTTTAATAATTTCTTATAATTATTTTGTCAGTCAGTTAGCGCCCAATAACGGTGCACCTCTGAATTAAAGGCCTATGAAATCTTATGCGGATCACCCATGTGCTGAATAAGAAGTTTTTGTAAATGTGATGGCACTGGACATTGGAAAGATTTTATTTCTTTTCCATCATTTTGATGCTGTAGTTCATAGAACTGAACAAGAAGGAAGGCAGGAGATCACCTGCTCCTTCAGGTACAACATTTAGTGCAAGGTCATTTTTATGAATAGCAGAGCAGCAATCATGGTCCTATTTTCGATGGTGAATGGGATCTCCCAGAAGTTTCGAAAGCACTGGCTATTTTTGGGACACTCACCAAGCACCTGTCACTCATCGTCTAACAAAAGCTTATCTAATCCTGGGTTGTGGCATCCCAGTCACTGCTGCAGTTTAATGCAAATGAGGCATAATCAGTGCCACAGCCTCTTCAAATGATTCCTTGATTTCTTACATTTGTTGAGAGTTAAATCCAATTAAGGCATCAATAGACACATGTTTAAAAATTTTCTAGATAAAGCATAAAGCTCATTAATAAAACTAAAAGAAGTGGGTCTCTGTTCATATCAGTCGCGGTCCGTGTAGGAGTGCCGGCCGGCGGTGACGTGGGGCGGGGAGGGCAAGGTGGGGGTAGCAAAGTACGGATTACGGACCAATACAGGTAAGTAAACATTTAAATCAATAAAACGAATTTCGTTGTGAGCGCTGCATCGCCAAATGCGATGCAGTGCGCGTAACGAAATTCGTTTCATTGATTTAAATGTTTACTTACCTGTATTGGTCCGTAATCCGTACTTTGCTACTTCCCACCCTGCCCCTCCCCCGCCCCACGTCACCGCCCGGCCGGCACTCCTAAACGGACCGCGACTGGTTCATATATATATATAAGTTAGCAGGGTATGCCCAGACGTTGGTCCCTTGCTCACTTTGCCACTGGATTCAAGCTAGCCTGGCTGATGAGGAGTGTTACCCCGAAACCGGTCCCAGGATGCTTGTTTCCGGTCCAGGGAGGACCTGGCTTGGCAGTTCGGGCTGGACTGCTCCCTTGAGGAACAGGGTCAAGACTGATTTGCATATGGCTGGGTCTGAACTGGGGTGGCGAAGTGAGCTAAAGAACGATGATGAATTCAACCCAGATCTGTGACTAGGGGTGAGTGTCCGAAAAGTTTCAGCGCTCCGTACATCATCTCCTTGCGTTTTTGCTTCATATTCATATATATATATATATATATATATATATATATATATATATATAGACACATCTTTACATTTTTCAACATAAAGCTCGTCAATAAAAAATTAGGAAGTTGGTTTCTGAATATATATATATATATATATATATATATAATATAAAATATTAAAAATTAGGAAGTTGGTTTCTATATATATATTTATATAAAATGTATTTATCCAAAGGGGCTATCCACTAGAAACTATACGGAGTGCGTCAGATAAAGCTAGGAATCTAAACAGAGAGAAGGTACTTTTTGAACCGACAAAGACACAGCGACAGAAAGATCGGAAAGGAGGGTTGAAAACCCATAGATTTATAACGACTTTTAACACCAAGCATAATGAAGTTAGATCCATTTTTAAAAAGTACTGGCACCTTATCAGAGGAGATCCGGTATTGGGTCCTGAAATTAAGAAAAATCCTGAAATAACATACAAGAAATCTAAATCGTTAAAGGACCATATTGTTAAAAGTGAATTTCAAGAGAACGTAAGCAATCAATCATGGTTACAACAGAGAAAAGGTTTTAGAAAGTGTTTTAAATGTAAAGCATGTCAGCATGGGGTAAATCTAACGAATTTTAAAACACCTTTTAGCAAAACTATAAATATAAAAGGTTATCTGACGTGTAAGTCAAGTTTTGTACTCTATATGTTAAAATGCCCATGTGAGAAAGTTTATATAGGAAGTACCACCTTACCTGCCCACAAAAGAATACTGCAACACAGAAGAGCAATAACCAATAGGAACAGGAGTTATCCTGTAGCCAGGCATTTTGAGAAAAAACATCAAAGTGATCCCACACTGATGCGGTACAGTTTTATAGCTGAAGTCCCCAGGAAAAGGAGGGGGGAAATAGAGAAAAGGAACTCAGTAAACTTGAAACATATTTTATACTGGAGTTCGATAGTAAAGAACCAAATGGATTAAATATTGATGAGGATTTATTTACTTGCCTGTATTAAGAAAAGCTAGGAAGTTTGCACCTTCGAAGGAACCCTTTTTTTAAGAATGTATGTAGTATAAGGAGGAGGACAAAGGACACCAGCAATTTAGGATTTAGCACTTTAGATTTAGCGCTTTAGATTATTCATAGGAATAAGTAGGCACTAGCACTCTATATTGTAAGATTTTTTAGAAAAAGTATATGAATTGTAATATACGAAAGCAGAGAAAAAATTTAAAATGAGCACTAGCACTTTAATTATCATTGTACTGTATAAAATAATCATATAGAAAAAGTGAGATTACAATGTTGAGCACTTGCACTTTGATGAAGTTCTGTTCATTGTAAATTTAGGACAAATTTGAAGTAGAATGTGGGCAGCCAACAAACGATTTGTACCACCGTTTTATGTGTAAAACTATGAAAATTAATTTTTCAAGGTATTCCTTGGTTGTAAAGGTTTGAGAAAGTGATGAATTATACTACTCAAAGTGACACAAGGATATCTATTATGCACTAGCATTTTTTAAAACTGTGGAATAAGTTATACTATTCAAACATGTTCCAATATGGCGCCCAAAGTTGTACAGTGACTGACTTCAACGTGCAAATGGGGTTTTGTCCTTTGTCAATGTCTATGTCAATAGTATTTAATGTTTATCAAAATGGCGTTCTGCATCGTGAACAAGGCTGCGTGTAGCAGCCGAAAGGCTTAGATGCCATCACTGAGCGAATCAAGTCGAGTGGAAATAACCCCTTGGAGTGCTGGATTATTGCCTTTTGAAGCGAGGTGATTTGTACCTGAAATATATATATATTCAGAAAGAAACCAACACATATAAATATATATATATATATTATTCAACAAACACGGTCCTTTTCGGGGGGAGCACCCTCCAGCTGGTGCTCGTGGCGAGACAGGACCACCTCTCGCATTAAGTATTATCCAACAACAGCTTACACGACACTCTCCTTGGTACAAAAATATATCTTTATTGAGACCTCCTTCTCCGCCACCTACGCGTTTCGAACACAAAGTTCTTGTTCACGGTAGTATACGAAGTCCTACTTCGATTTCCAACCAGTTTTACAGATGAGTTGTTCTGTAAAAACGGACAATCTTCATAAGTTAAATGTAATGAATACTTGATAGCATAGCACACATTGGGCAAATCCTATGTACAAGATGTGAATGTATAATAATGGCTTATATAATTAACATCTTTTTCTTGCAACATTTTTTGGGTAAAAGAAATAAATATATAAAAAAAGTAATTGTAACATGTAAAACTACCTGTCCCACAATGCCTCATTATGGGCTACGTGGAGACTATGTATAAAAGGTTGGAAATCGAAGTAGGACTTCGTATACTACCGTGAACAAGAACTTTGTGTTCGAAACGCGTAGGTGGCGGAGAAGGAGGTCTCAATAAAGATATATTTTTGTACCAAGGAGAGTGCCGTGTAAGCTGTTGTTGGATAATATATATATATATATATATACCACTCAATTTAACTACACTCAAAGCAGGATCGATCTCTTTCATTTCACCAGAAAATTACGATTAAAAAAATGGTTTTCCACCAAAGTATCAGAGGTACGAATTGCAGGTAAAGAAATGCTCAGTAATATAAACATTGGTGACATAGAACTGTTGCATCAAATGAGTGAGCTGGAAGGTGATCCTGGATTTGTGAATGATCCTATCATCAATCTAATCAACACTGACATCAGTATAGATTTAAGTTGTGATAGTGGCTTCAGACCGAAATCAATTTTTCTGCCACAAGTATGTAATGATGCGATCGATGTTTTTGAAAGAGGTATCAAACAGGAGTTTTTAAATTTATCCAAAAAGAAATGTTTTATGAGAAACAACATTAACAAAATGCAATCAGAAGCTATTGAAAGACTAAAAAACGATTGATCAATTGTGATAAAAAAGTCAAATAAAGGAGACAACATTGTTGTACTTTCAAGAGAAATGTACCTTAATGAAGGGAATAGATAATTGAGTGACACATCTCGATATGAATTAAGCACGAGAGCTAAGTATGAGGCTTCTAACAAGGCATATCAAAGCCAACTAGTGGAATGGAAGGAAAGGGGTCTTATTGTCACGGAAGAATACGAATATCTGATATATAAATTCCCAAAATTACCAGCCGTTTACTTACTTCCTAAAATTCACAAGGACAGCAGCAATCCTCCGGGAGACCTATTGTCTCCTCAAGGGGAGCTGTCTTGAAAATACTTCGAGATATGTTGATTTTTTCCTGCAGCCACTAGTGCAAGGTCTCCCTGCATATGTTAAAGATACCGGGTATTTCTTAAGAAAGATTCAGGATGTAACATGGAATGATGATTATGATTATTTGTTGATGTGTTTGGATGTAAATAGTTTATATACGTGCATTCCTCATGAACAAGGATTGCTGGCATGCCGCCACCTTTTACGGAATAGATCTCTTTTCTATCTACTACACACTGAGATGTTGATAGATATGATGAACACATGTCTCACCCAAAACTATTTTATATTCAACAGTGACATCTACAGGCAAACAGTTGGTACTGCAATGGGGTCCTGCTTCGCCCCCAGCTTTGCAGGTCTTTACCTCGGCTGGTGGGAGGAGCAGGTCGTCAGCAAGATGGACCAATTTTTGACACAAGCAGTTATGTGGTCGCGTTATATTGACAACATGTTCTGCATCTGCAGAGGGAGTGAAACAGAAGCTATCGAGTTCGTTAATTGTTTAAACAACAACACTCTTAACCTAGAGTTTACAAGCCAAATAGACAGAGAAAAAAATCGAATTTCTTGACCTACAGCTACAAGTTAAAGGGGGAAGATTAGACAGAATGTTATACTGCAAAGAGACTGCAGGTAACAGCCTATTACATGCCCGTAGCTGCCACCCCGACAGTCTGATTCGTAGTATACCACTGGGGGAACTACTCCGGGCAAAACGAAATTGCAGCTCGGAGGAAAGTTACCTAAGGGAAGAAACTGTTATGACTGAGCGCTTCCTAGAACGAGGTTACACCAAATCCATGATTAAAAAAGCAAGTCTGAAAGTCGCAAATCGGTTAAGATCTGATTTATTGACACCAAAGGTTGACACCACCAGTGATTCTGAACATAAGATCAGATTTATTACCAACTATCATAGCCAGTCATGGTCAGTAAGGAAATGTCTAAGTAAATTTTGGCAGGTTTTAAAAACTGATAATTGTGTAGAGGAATATCCCCAAATGACCTTTAGAAAAGCACGGTCACTTAAGGACACCATTTGCAAATCTCTCATAACACCAGAACGCCAGAGAAACAGGATCCAAGGATTTTATATCTGCGTATGCTGTAAGGCCTGTAAATACAGTAGTAACTGTAAAGAAGTGAAACTGTCTCCCACCTGTAAACCATTTAAAATTACCAAGCATGTGTCATGTACAACGGACCATGCAGTGTATGCCTTGAAATGTCTGTGTGATAAATACTACATTGGTAGTACAATCCATAAAGCAAAGAAACGGATTTTAGAACATCTCCGCGCCATCTGAAAAACAACGACAAACAGTATCCGGTAGCACGACATTTCAAGGCTTCCCACAATCAGAACAGTAACTCTCTCTCGTTCTGTGTACTGGACACAGTTCCAATCCATGAACGAGCTGGTGACCGTGTTCTAGAACTTAGACGATTAGAGTCTAAGTTAATAATACAGTACCACACCATGACACCTTCAGGCCATAATGGGGATGAAGAACTGTTGGTTCATTTAGGGTAGTACAATCACCCTTTTGAGAATATATAAACATATATCTGCTCTTTATTTGCTCACTGATTGTTTTAAATTGTAACATGATGACAGTAGAAACTAATTTTTTAACCTCACTGTTTAGCTTAAAGTTTTAAGCATGTTTTGTTTGTGCACTTTAGAAATATTATTTTAAGTCTGTACATGTTAATCAGACTTTTTTATTTTTCAGATTGAACAACATGTACAACGACAAGTGGAAGGCAAGAGAGCTAAAAATAGCTAGATGCTAAGTATGGATGTTATCCTAAAAAGCTTAGGGTGTGATATAACACCTTAATCCCAATATAAGGAAGGTAACATTGGACATCATATATCTAGGTAAAGCCCACTTGGGCTGGACTCCATGAATTTAACCATATTATATAGACACTAATTAGACTATTAGCCCACTTGGGCATGATATAATTTTTTTCACATCCTGGGCATATGCCCGCCGCAACAACAATGATAGTAATATTGAGCCCACTAGGGTATTATATGTTCCAATATCATCCTGGACATTTCCCTACTGTGGTAATAATAGCTATGGTATCAAGTGACACTCATGGCGGTTGTTATAATGTGTAGTGGCATACCGGGAAACAGAGCCCTTCGCGAAGTGTGTATATTGTTAAAAAAAGCCAACACATTCACAATGAAAGGTAGTGTCAGTTGTCCCTTTTTGCCATGAACTAATAAAGAGGGTTCAAAACTTTATTTAAATCGACAGTCACACCGATAGCATCAGCATTATCTTTATATGAATAAGAAATCAAGAATGCATTTGCCAAGTTTATCCCACTTGTCATCGCAGTTCAATCAGTAACAAAAGTATCTATTTTGTATTCATTGAAACCGCTACTGTTGAGTGACGAAAATCCAACTCAATACGAAACGCGGAAGTCTGTTTTCATTGTTTATGCAAATGTCACATGGTGTTTTATAAAAAATGTGCAATTTCACAACATGAATCATTCGTGAGCAAGGAGCGTGGGCTCTGAAACGCGTAGAGTGTTGGGCCACCTTTTGCAATAAATTAACTTCTTCGCAAAGATTTTGGTCCGCGGTTTTGGCTGTTTGGTGATTAAGTGCAGCTTGTTGGAAGGATATATACATATATAAATGTATATATACATACATAGTATATATACATACATATACATGGTACATATACAAATATATAAAACAACTGGATAATGGCAGTTATGGGATGCAATGCACTCAGCGCACTCAGCGCACATCACAACTTGTGTTACCCATCAGGTTTAACTTTTGCTTGATTACCTTTTTTTCAGGGAATTTCAATTAATTTTTCACAACTGGGGTTGGACGCATGGCCCGGCCTGTGACCAGAACCAGCGCCCAACCACAGTGTATGGTAAATCCCTGTTGTGGATGGCCTTGGGCCGTATGATCTTGCTTGTGGCCAGGTTCTGCGCCCAATCCACTGCGGGTAGCCAAACCTCACTTTGTCTGGTCTTTCTATCTCCCCCTCTGCCTTCTCAATTTTCTGTCATTTTATCTCTGCCTCTCTCTTTCTTATTATGGTTTTGCCTTATAGCCCCTCTGTCTTTCTCTTTTTTTCAGCCCTTTGTGAAACTCACATACTGTCCAAACTGTATCCAATTCATCATCTTTTCACAAAATTGCCGACAAATACACTACTTAAAATGACAGCTTGCACAATTGCAATCAGATGTTGACTAGTGAATCTATTTTCGGCGCTTCTTCCTGGTATGGTACTCACTTTTTCCATGTCTCTGGGTCCCCCAAGCACTCCCCTTGGGTCAGACACATGTCATTGTGACTCCCCTTGCGTTGGCAATTTGTTATCCACAGGGCAAATGTCACAAATTGCGATTCCCAAGATGGCTGAAAAGTTTTTTGCAGAGCCCTCTTGAAGTAGATAACATTTGTAAAAAAAAAATCAAATGTGATTGACAGGAGTTGTGTAACTAGCAGAGATACACCAAACTTTTAACCCTTTCAAATCCACCCAGCATGTTATCATTCGCCCTGCCCATCATGTTTTTATCTTCATAGATGTTGTTTTGTGTCAATGCCATTTGCAAATCGGTGTTATAAACACGACAGGCGACGCAAATTATGGTTTGCATTGTGTGTTGATAATAACCTGTGAATATTAGTGGTTTTATGTGTTTGAGTCAGAACCATAGCTCACTTTTTAAATATAGTTTTTTTCTCTGCTGAATCTAATTGTTTTTTTTTTAAGGTTGTGCCATGCCCTATGTCCAACCTGTTGCAAGTGCACAAACTGAGGAGTGCATGGCTGTGGCCATAAGCAGCAGGGATTGGCCGCACAGTGTAGCCTGCAGCAAGGCCCTGCACTCAACCCAGCATGAGCAGAACATGCCCTGCTCTGTGGGGGTGCACAGCAGCGGTTGGCGCAGTGTGTGCCCTATATACAGCCCTGTGCTGAAACGGCCCTGGCTTGCATAACCATGTGCTACATGGCCGTCTGCCATGCTCAGCTGGTGTTGCCCACAAATCTTGGCATGTGGCCAGGCCCTTCACTCAACTCACTGCTGGCAGTTGACCCCCCCCCCTCTGTACAAGGCCTTCAGCCGTGCATATCGAGACTTGGACGCGAGTTTTAGAACACAATGGCGGCGTTTCCTGCACCTAAAATGGCCACTCTGGTTAAAGATTATCATTTGTAATGTGATTTTCACGCTTTGAACTCTTTTTTTTAATTATTTCTAAGCACATGCTTCCATGCCTCTGGGTATATCTCATGGTGACCCTCCATGGCTGTGTAAAGATTTTTCCATGGCGCGACACTCGTGAGTCAGTGCAGAATTTTTTTGAGCCCCTCTCCAGCCAATCACAAGTATAAAAAAAATTCAAAATGGGATGTTTGAGAGAGATATAGCCTGCCAGCGGAAAGATAGGGAAGCTCCCTCGGTTGAGGAGTGGTGCAAAGGCTTAGATTGTTGCATGATCCCCCAGGTGGCACCGAGACAGCCAGATTAAAAAAGCAAAAAAACAAAAGTTGCTGCCTTGTCACTTTAATACTTAAACAGCGAGGCCGCTAAATTAAATATTCACTGCTCCCTCCCAAAAGTGCTCCATAATGTCCTGCATAGACCTTGTTGGCAAATATTCTGCTCGTGGTTGTGCCCCACACAGCTGCCACCAAGAACAAAATGTACATTTTTAAATGTTCTAAGGGTATAAAATGTTACGTTTCACCTACATATAACGTCACATTTGTTTTTTTTCAGTGAATATATATAATATACATTAATCCAGAAAATATTTCCATTTCACAATGCAATTCACCCCAATTATAAAGCTTGTTATAAAGTATTGGAAGAGATGCACACATACTATTGAACTTCATTAAAACCTCCCCATTACGATGCTTTAGAAAAGGTATTCTAAAGATTATAAAGTACTCGCTGCCACAGCAATTCTCTGAAGCAAGTTAGAGCAACAATACTTGAATGAATCATACATTTATTTTGGTTTCAATGCAATTTGCAATTAAGAAATCAATGTAATAAAATTAAATAAGAGACATTATTTATTGTAAAACAAATTGCATTAGAGGATGAATTCAATCAGGCGTGAATGCATCTGTATGTGCGTTATAGTTCATGGTGCAATTAGAGCAATATATGTACAATCTGAATCTCCAAGCAGCCGGCATAAAGTATTTAGGAGACCAACCTGCTTTCAGGTCTTTTTCAAAAATACAAGGCTCGTCTGCAGTTACTACAGACTGAATTCCACAGGCCAGGCAGTAAAAATGTTTTTTTCTCCACAGTGTAGCGAGGACAGAATAGTAGAAAGTGTATATCAGTTTCACATAACATCTCCTGCCTTCCACATGGAGTTATCCACCTCTGTGCTGCCCCCACGTGCTCCTAATTTATGTAAGCAGCTAGCATAGTACAAAAAACAAACCCATAATTCACTCTTCCTGCCTTAAATTACAAATATGCATTGCCTGTCTATTCCAGAGCAAAATAATATATTTTATATACATTCCCAAACTACCTCCTAAAGCAGCATCTTTAGACAGTGGAGACCCATTGCATTCCTAGTTTCTTCAGCTCTTCTGGATTAAGTAATATAGAGGAGTATGGCTACTGAGGAGTCGACAGTGTATGTTTCGATATATTTTGGTTCAGAGTGCTTTAGGATTTGACCAGATCCAATGAAGAAGAGGTTTTAAGTATATGGGATATTGGTTCCTCGACATCTAGCTCTTTGTATATCAGTTTCAATGATGTACTATTGGAGACCAGAAACATGTGTTTTAGGACTGTTTACTGACACCCTTATCATGGATTCTACAACATTTTACAACAAGGTCCCACATTAGTAGGGCACCCATTCTCTAAATTTGTCTCTATGGGATTTATTTACTTCTCGGCAGGTAGCCGAGTGGGTCGTTGGATTGTCAGGTGCCCTCATCTGACCACGAGTATGGCACATGCAGTTCATCAAAACTAGATGCCTGATGTGTCACCTGCACATTTTTTGTCCTTCTAGTGAAAGAACCCCCTAAAGTGAGGATTCTGTGTGCAGAAGAAGATGAAAATGTACCTGATGCACAGGACAATTTTTTTCCCTTAAGCGTTTCCATTGTGCTGCCAGGGACCTTCGGCCTCTCATTGTGGTCCAGAGTCAGAAAAAAAATCATTGGTTGAAACCCTGCCCTAAATAGAGCAGAGCATCAGCCATTGTGAGGCGGCAGCCTTGTGGAAAGGTGTGGCTCCTCTGTTACAAACCTGGTGATTCCCCCCTCACCCCTCAAATAAAGGATAGGTGGAGTCAATTTACAATGGGGTACCCACCTTGATAAACCCTAAATGAGGCTCTATGTCTTTGGAACCTCAGCATTGCTCCACTGACTTGGAACATGAACCTTACTGTCATTCCAAACTCTCGACCCGATTTAGAGTTTCCATCACAAACATTACAGATATCCTGCCTGCCTTATTACAAGTGCATTTTATTCTAATGCACTTGTAATAAGGCAGCTGGGATATCAGTCATGTTTCTGATGGATTACCCGCCCATCAAACTCTATACCAGGCCCTCTGTTCCTTGTAAGTGATTGGGGCAATCACAGGCCAAAATAGTCATAACAGGCGTGTGAGAGATTTTTGCACTTCACAGATCAAAGTAGTATAGCCTTTATGAGAATCCAAGCAATTGTTTTTTAATGTATTGAAAAATGTCATATAAATAAAACATATCGTGTGGCACCAGCAAAGTTATATCAGCCGAAAGATTGCAGTGGTCTTTCAGTGCCCAACTTTGAACAATACTATCTAGCGGCACTGCTGCAAGGCATGATCCAATGGCTCGCTGCTTCACATCTGTCAGATACAGCTACGCTATTAACAGCCTGGTGACAATCTGATTTATTGCAGCTTTTTCACTCTTGTGCTCAGCCCCCACTGCCACAACCTATAGTACAGGTTGCCTATCGTTGTTACAGGCAGAGCCCTTACATTACATGTCAGACTTCCCCCATGCCCCAGCGCTAGCGATACTAGGCACACCACAGGGTAACAGATTCACCACCAGGGTTGAACTAACAGACTGGAATGCTGCTGGCATCCAGTCAGTGGGTAATCTCTACGATCGGTACACTCTTCCCTATGGCACCCTGGTGGAGGAAGATGGACTCCCTCCGAGACAGTTTTTACCACATGCTTCCCTCATAGGGGCATTAAGCCACAGTTGGGGAGATATAACCGACAAATTTCTACACACCTAACCATACAGTACCTACACATCTTGGGACAAGGCAAACACTTATTCCGTTGGTTGGCGGGATCCCTGAGCACCCATATAGTGCTATCCTTCACAACACTACGCAGCAAATGGAAGGCAGACCTGGGCCGTCCCTATACTGGGACGCTGTGTTGGAGGGACCTGTCACTGTCCCCCGGAATGGTAGGTTCTGATTGATTCAACTGTATATCACATATAGGGCATATCTTACCCCGAGAAAATTAATTGGTATTTCAGACGCGCTGACGCCAATTGCCCCTGCTGTCAGCTGACAAACACAGATTTTCTGCACATGCTTTGGGCCTGTCACCGGCTAAAACACTAGTGGCAAAATATAATGGGCCGTTTGTTACATTGCTCGGAAAGGGTTCTCACGTTTACATGGGAGGTATGCATTTTCGGGAGGTAGCGTAGGGGTGGGGTAAGAAATACAAAGTCACATCTCGATTTATTGCTCTAGGGCTAGCCTTAGTCAAACACCTGATTACCTGCAGATGGAACTCTCCTGATCCCCCCATGCTGCGGCCTGGCAGCAATCATTCATTAATTGGGTGCAAGCAGGGAGCATGGCTCTACATAGGGAGGACAATTTAGGTCTCAGGAAACACCCTATTGCCACACATTGGGACGCTCTAATGGCGGACTTACACACTGAAATGCTCACTGGCCCATTGACTCACAGCTCCCATTCTGATGGAGATGACGCAGTTGGGAACAGCGACCGTGGTACGCCTCCTGACAACGAGGACATCCTTTCGCACGCTATTCTTAGTTACACCGAACCATCCATTGACACTTAAAGCATTGGTAGCAGTATTGGTAGCAGCCAGTGCTATGGGAGCCTACACTCACCTGGATGAATATGCATAATACACGTAGCATTAGAGAGAGGAGATTGGTTGATTGTGACAAGATGTTTTCTTTTCTACCCCCCTTCCTCTTTTTGTTTTTTTGGGTAGCCGCATAAAAAGTTTATGTTATGTTATGTTGGTTTGCAGTAAACATTGCTTAGGTCTGTAACCAAAACTCCTTGAAGCCTGGAGTATTTGCCAGTGTTCCCTAATGGAAATTAATGCATACATACTAGCGTTATACTGTTATACTCTGCATTATGATACTGTGGGTGGCTTTACGTATATGGATACAATTTGCCATGTTATTAACATATTGTACAAGCGATGCTAATGATGTATGTACCATAAATGTGCTTACTAATATTTGTAAAAACAAAAAAACAGATGTAAACAATAAATAAAACATATGTATGAGCACATAAATTAACAATTTGCAAGAGCACTATTTCTTATTTACATGTGTTGATTTGATATAATAATTGTTTTTATGTAAGCAGGTCTTCTGCTTTAAAATTAGGTAAAAAAATATAACATGTTGCAATATTATAATCTCAGTTTCAAAATGCTGACTTTGAAATTACAAAACAAAAAAAAGAAAATCAAATCAAATAAGAAAAGTGTGATGTTAGAATTCTATTTTGTTGATTTTAACTTCCACTGTGGACAGACCCCTTTATTTTTTGCCTCACCCTCCATGTTATTTTTCCTAACTAGTTCAATGCCTTAACCCCTTTACCAACCACATCATCAACATGAATGTGGCCAGGTCCTAGTCTTACTTGCTTTTCTGCACACAAGAATATCGTTTTTATTTGTCTCTCTGTGGAGGTACTCAAATAACCCCTAATAAGTCATTTGTTACTGTCAAAATGGACAGTGAGATAGGCCAATTTTAAATCCATGTGTTGTGTTTGCCTTTATGTGCAGGGCCCTGCCTGCCAGCATCTTGGTCACCCTGTTGCTTACATATCAGTGTTGTTTATTCTTTGCAACAAAATACAACATAAGCTTTGCATACGTTATTGCTTCTCTTGTATCAGTACTTATACACCCAGACCACAATACAAAGATGTAAGTGATATTTTTAGGCATGTGCAGTAACCTCCGCTCCACTGGCGGAGTTTGCGGAGCTTTTGCTACTTCGCGCTCCATGTGGAACATGGAGTTCGGCAAAAAAAAACTATGCTAACCTCCAGTGGAGCAAACTTTTCCGGCACACTCACTGACACACTCATTTGATTCCACTCACAGTACACCTATGGGCTTCAATGCCCTAAAGCGTTTTTTGACCTTCTGCAAGATCCGTAGCAGCCCTTGGATCTGCTGGCAGAGGAGAGCTGCTCTCGGTATCCTGATGCATGGATCATGGTTTGACAGGAGAGGAGGGGCACGGCACACCCTGCTGCTGGCCAGATCACAGCGACCAGATGCCCAGATTACTTTTGATCGTGGAGTGGCTGGAAGGGGGTGGGGGGGCTGATCTTCACTGCATATTATTGATTATACAACAGAGCATCGCCTGACTATTACTGTGGAGCAGAGGAGGCGGCAACGGACACCAGGAGACAATGGGACCCGGAGGCTGCTGTCATCACCACTGCGTCTGGAGGCTTAAGCGTTCTCACGGGTCACTGGTTCTCTAGTGACCCTTGCAGCCCTGCAAGTCATGTACATCCCTGCAGTACTGCAGAACCACTGAACACTTGGGGCCTGATTATGATGTGAGTCGGAAAGCCTCTGACCACAGGTCTAAGGCTTTCTGACTCAAACCGTAGGTTTCACTTTCGACCGCCGCATTACAATGCCTGTGGTCAGAAGTGAAACTGGCCAGTCATTCCGGCTGGATTCCGATGGGCTCAAGGAGCCCGCGGGCCAGTTGGAGGCCCCACAGTAATACCTGAGGACGGCTTTTCCACTATCGGGATTACGATGTAGGTTTCCGACAGGCTTTCCATTTTGGGCTTTCCGACATAAAAAGCCTGTCGGAAAGCAACTTTGGGGGCCCCTAGCAGGACCCCCATTCCTCCACCGCCTCCGGTTGGGTGCCGAGGGTTTACTCCTTGCACAGTGTGGCAGGCACCTTGAGGTGTATGCCATGCGGTGCAGGAATTAACAGAATCTCAACATATCTCTATGGTAGCTTGTGCTACGGCCGGTTTACGGCCGCAGCACAAGCTCCCCTAGAGAAATGGGAGTATGCGACCGCACCATGTGTGGTCACATTGTAATACTGCGGTCTGGACCGCCGACCGGAGGTCAGTCGGTCCAGAATCCACAATGATGTCCCACCGACATCATAATCAGGGCCTTGGTGTTGCAGCGCGGATGCGCAGCCAGGCAGCAGAACACCAGGTCTGGACCCCAGGTGTCCCCATTGAAGGCCCCACCATGCCCACTAAGCTGGGCCCACTGGTCTGGGCCCTGCTGCCCCTGCTCAGCCTGACAGCTCTGGCCTCCGTGGGTGTCAAGGACCTCCGCCTCCCAGGGGACCAGTATATCAAGCAAGTGGTTCTGTCAGGTAGACAAATTGCTTTGTTCAGGGTAATAAATACACCACGAAATTGCAAGTTGTACTCATGCTTTCACGGAACACACCAAAGAGAGACAACTGTCTTAGCAAAAATAAAGATATTTACTTAGTATTTATACATCTGTAAGTATTGAAAATGGCTGTCTATGACACAAAAAAAATACCGCGAGTGACTACGGTGTACAAAAAGTGACTGGTGGTTCTACATGACAATGTGCTGTACAAGGTTTACATAAATAACATAAACATGAAAAAAGGAGGGAAATTAGTCAAGTCCAATCCTAATAGCATAAATCCCAAACATTAGTATTAATTTCCTATTCACGTTAGGGAAACTGCATGGACCAATGGTGACAGTAACGTCGACGTTTCGACCCTAGGCAGGTGCGCAGCTTATTGAAGCGTCAGGGGCGGGTCTTCATCAGGACAGGAGAGGGGAGGAAATTGACAGCCGCTGAAGCAGGATTCTATTGGTTGGGCGTCCAACTTGAATCGAATTACGTGAAGACGTCAGTAAACAACAAGACTCACACCAGAGGGTTGTGGTCTGATTTGGAAAGGTCAATCTTTCTTCACTAGCCGGTTGAAGAATAAAGTACTCAAACGTAGCCAAAGGCAATCGTGAGCATTTCAATCAAAAATACGTTCTCGTCCGTCGGAGTCAAGTCAATTCTGTGCCTTGGTAGCTTGTGCTACGGCCGGTTTACGGCCGCAGCACAAGCTCCCCTAGAGAAATGGGAGTATGCGACCGCACCATGTGTGGTCATATTGTAATACTGCGGTCTGGACCGCCGACAGGAGGTCAGTCGGTCCATAATCCACAATGATGTCCGACCGACATCATAATCAGGGCCTTGGTGTTGCAGCGCTCGGGTTACTGGTGACTCTACCCGCGGATGCGCAGCCAGGCAGCAGAACAACAGGTCTGGACCCCAGGTGTCCCCATTGAAGGCCCCACCATGCCCACTAAGCTGGGCCCACTGGTCTGGGCCCTGCTGCCCCTGCTCAGCCTGACAGTTCTGGCCTCCGTGGGTGTCAAGGACCTCCGCCTCCCAGGGGACCAGGTTCAGGCAGCTCAATCGGGGCTAGGTGTCCGGGATCACTGAGCAGATTTACTCCTTCAACTACTCCACACAACCGGGCCAGGTAAGGCACATCTACAGGGCAGTGCAGCAGCAGGTAAGTGAAGTTAATTCCGTCACACTCATTGAATGGCGTGCAGGTTGTGTATCCTTGCTTTGATCTTTATGCTTGAACAACCTAATAGAAAGGGTCGCTGAGAGTAGCGTCATGTTTCCATAGCAATGCAGAAAATCTGCACTTAGCATTATAATTTATGCAACTCCGCGGAGCTCCACCTAGATATTTTCTGAACCTGGAGGATCTGAAATGTATTTAGCATGGTTACATTCCTGATTTATGTTTTTGTCAAGTTTAACAACAGTTTCAGTGTCAAGGGTTAGATCTATAAAATATCAGCTGTGATTGGCATGAATAGAAGATATATAATTGTTAATGAGGGTTCTGGTGAAGCTAAGTAAAGAATGTCACCCCTGGTTTGTTTCACTAGGTGTGGAGGTGTGAAGAAGTGGTAACCTATTGGAAAACAGTGGTGGCCTCATTATCAGATGCAATGAGAAGGGAAACAGCATGCACACCGGAGGGCTGCTAATTGGGATTATTCCCCCATCCAAAGGGGAAAAGAGCCAGCAACAGGTTCCTAGGACTGGTGTTGATACCGGCCAAGAGACGAATCGCGATGCATTGGAAGGCGCCTGGCCCTCCACCCCTGGCATGCTGGAACAGAGATGTGATTAAATGGGGGAGAAGCAAGAGTGTGGCATTAAAGTGAGAGGAAATGAAGGGCTGCAGGAAATACCCTACTGCACATGCCTGGGACGAGTATTTGGCAGCTTTTTAACGCCTAGAACAAACTAGGTTGACAACTCAATTGATTAATGCATTAATGGATAGATTTTCACAGAATGTTTACATCTCGAAGGTTACACTTTTAGTTTGTAGGTGTATAGGGTATTACAGGGCCTTGTTGGTAGCCAGAATGGTACAGTGGATTGCTAGAATGGACCCACTGTTTTAATATAGTATGTCTGTGTAAATATTTCATTATTTAATATAAGAATTTCCATATAAAACATCAAAATCTGTGTATCTTCACTCACTACCCTGTTACGTGTGAAAATGAATATTGCAACTAATAAATGCATTGTTACATCATTTTAACTTTAAGTATCCTATTGCATTTTGGGTAGTAACTGGAATCACTTGACTGTATCAACTGAATATCTGCACCTGGGAGACTTGTCATGTTCAGAAACGTCTCTGTCAACTGAAAACCAATAAAACAGATTGAAAAAAGCTTCCTTTTCCCCAAAAAGAGATTAACGGGAAAGTCTAATCTTAGAAAGACAAGGAGCTGTCTCCTTGCCTTTTGTCAAGGCTATTCAGTCTAGTGCCTTGCTCACCTCCACTCAGAAAGCAAGTGACATGGGGATGATCTGTGATTCAAACCTCTTCTCCACCCCTTAAATCAAAGCTCTAGTGTAGAGGATCAATATCTAAATCTCTCTCTGATTCAAACATCTAAACCACCTGAACGTACAAGATTTCTTCTTATACGAATAATAGGCAACTGGAATAGTAATTTATACACATTCGCCAAAGAACCAAACCAACAGTCTCCAAAACCTAAACATACAGAGATGTGACCATGCAAAGCCGACCCTGAAAGCACTCCATTGGCTAAATCTATCTAGGAGTTGTTACAGAAGAATGTCAGAAATAAACCATTCACCACAAGTTAACTGCAGCAGCCTGATTCCCCTCCATGCCAAACTGATGTATTTGTCTTCATTTGTTGATACACTTCGGTTCTTCAGACTTGGCATTGAATAAAGGAAAGAAAAACGAAAGAGAGAACGAGTAAAAAGTGAGAAAGAAAGAGAGCCAAAGAGAAAGAAAGAGAGCCAGAGAGAAAGAAAGAGAGAAAAGGAAAGAAAGAGAAGGAGAAAAAGGGAGAAAAGGAGACAAAGAAAGAAGAAAAGAAACTAAAAGAAAAAAGAAAGAAAGAAAAGAAAAGAAAAAAGAAAAAAGAAAGAAAGAAAGACGCCTGTTCAAGGGTTCTGTTAAATTAAACAGCACAGGAAGTGCCTGGAATTACAATTGCATAATCCAGTCAATGGCAAAAAATAAGAAAGGGCTGGTAGAATTTACCTTTGATCAAAGTGACCCAAACAAGACATGGCTTTGAAGTGCATAGTAAATCAAGTAACAGCACGATGATGCATGGTTGCGTTGTGAGTGACTATGGTCACAGCTTGGTGTAATTCTCTGTGGAGCACTTTGAGTTTGCCAGCATCTTGGATCATGATTCCTTCCTGTTCTTTCAATGTAAACACTTTTCCTATTGGCCCTAATTAATAGAGGCCTCTTAATTCCAGCGGGCCATTGACAACAGTTACCAGCCCCACGGGAATTATGAGATCCACAGGAACACTGCAGGTGTCTTAATTGTCACCTGATGATTTCCGTTTGAAAGAACAGTCCCAAATGAGGCATTACCAAGGGAATCTCTGGGTAAAAGTCTGGGCCCAAAAGAGGAATTACCAAGGGCCCAAATGAGGCATTACCAAGGGAATCTCTGGGTGAAAGTCTGGGCCCAAATGAGGCATTACCAAGGGAATCTCTGGGTGAAAGTCTGGGCCCAAATGAGGCATTACCAAGGGAATCTCTGGGTGAAAGTCTGGGCCCAAATGAGGCATTACCAGGGTCATCTGGCACACAATTACTGATACCGACCTGTAATTCCTCATTCCTTAATGGGCCTTTAGGCCCATTAAAGAATTTCCTTTATGGACAAGGTTAATATTACCCTTGAAATATTGAGGCAAGGAACAATACGTGCTTTTAGGTTCATTTTGTGAAAGGTATTTCTAACACTAGGTAAGCATTCATTTTCCTACATTTAGAGAAGCATTACACTAGATTACTTGTTGAATAGAATTCAGGTTTTGATTACCCATGAAGCACAAACGGAACGGTGGCATGGAACGTTCTACCGCTAACCATTTCACCTAGTATGCAGAGCACTAGTGCAGTACTAGTTTCTATACTGTCCCAGAATATGATGCTCCAGTTACTTAATCCACGCCAGTATCCGCAGAGCCTGGTATATAAAGTGCCATTGTCACACACACCCTCCACAGTTAAGCACAGTTACCACCATAGTATCCACACTGCCCCAAGGTATACAACTAACGTGCCATGCCAATTGTCACAATGCTACAATATGTAAAGCCATCTGTATATACAATGCAGTTGCTGTCCAGTTTCCACATTGTTCCTATAAGTAAATCATGCAAGTCCTTCTCATTGGGCACATCAATGGAAGACGTATTGTGCTTATAGGGCTCTCTAACACTCTTAAACCCCTAGAAGCTGCCTTCCTCGGTGATGGATCGTGCTCGTTCCTAGTTACTGGGCAACACAAACAGGATTACATTCCCCCAACCCACGGAGACCTTCCCTGCTCCCTCTCAAAGCCTGAATTATATTCAAACCCTGCAAAAGACATGACAATCTAGCTGAAAATGCACAATCCTGCTAAAAACAAGGAAAGGGAAGACAAGAAGACATAGATTGCTGACCTTTGCAACTTCTCTGGAATGACCTCTTCCCTCCCTCCCACTGGTTTCACTCTCCTTGTCTTCAGTAATAAGCTAAAGGCCCTCCACTTTTCCATTCACCGTTCTCACTCGATCTCCTTCACCCTCCATGCTAACCTTCTATCGGCTTACCACCCCTACCTACCTCAGGTGTATCAAAATGAAAGGCTTCTGTATTCTAAACCCAATGCTCCATTGATAGCTAGGTGTAATTTTGGGACAATTATTGTCCTGAATCCCCCTTAGTTCACTCTCCAATCGTTAAATCCTCTGGGCTGCTTCTACAGCTTACGCATGTACCTGAGCTGTGAAAAAACAGCACTATTTGGCAGATCTGTTTATGCAGAATAATATGCAAGCCATGAAAAACAGCTGTTTTTTACAGCATGGATTAAGGGGGTAGGGCTCAGTTACTAAGCAACAAGGATTGGCTGGAGGAAGAGCAACCTCTAAAGGGTGGTTTCAGGTCTGACAAAATCCTGTAGGACAATGTCCGACTGCCCACTTTGTCAGTCCAGCCTCGCTCAGTAACAATATTGAATGTTTAGGTGGTAAATTCCAGCTTTCCTTAAATAAAAGCCTGAGCTTAAACCACATTTAGGAATGTGCACAGCAGGATGATCTAAGCAGACAGGACATTCCAACACACACAAAGTGCTTTACCTCCTTTTGATCAGATACATCTTTTCATTACATAAATCCTCTGGACATGATGACAGGCAGAAGGACGAGTAAACTCTCCAGGGACAGGTGTGTTAAGTTTATGAGAACATATGTGGAAACTATACTCTGTATTGCAGGAATGCATCTTGTACACTATGACATGGGAAGAAGCACTATATTCTGTGTATCATATGTCACATATCTTCCAGTATGATAATCGTGGGAATTAATTACAGATGGTAAAACTCTACAAACACTGCACTGATGCAAATTGCATTTGGAGCCTAGCCAATCTAAAACGATTTAAAGCCTATATCTTGAGTGTTCGTTTCCCTTTGCGGTGCCGAAGAATTTGTCATGTTTTTTATGTTTGTCATGTAATGTTATGCACTGTTACATTTAAAATTGGGTGAGCTATCTGACGCCACCTTTGTACATATTGTTTAGTGCAACTGTATGACTGGGAGGGCAATGACTATCACGCAAAAGGACTTTAAATTGATTTGAAGGAAAAGAATCTCTCTGGAGCACACCAGCATGTCTCGCGCATAAACTCCCTGGGACGCCTCAAGGGGAGGCTGTCGCATTGTGCAGGCTTCCAAGATCTGTGAAGCCATCTCGACATGAGCATGATGGCCTATAAAATGTCTGCCCTGAGGGGCTGAATTGTTATCTCGAGGCCTCCTGTCCGCTCACATCTTTAGAGAATTCCATTTGAAGGATCAGTCAGCTACAAAGCTAGAAAAACACTTGTCTGACATAAAGAGATAAACTTTCAAGGTCAATCAACAATTCATGACGGGAGGAGGCAGAACGGGCGTTCTTACTTACCGGAGGTGGGCAGTGGAGTAGAAACAAGAACATCCCCCAGTGTTTACTCCGATCAAAGTTCTCCCTGAGTCCCGGGCATGGCATTCCTGCTGTGCCTACAAAATGCCACTTGTCTATGTCGGGTGCCCCACTGACTCCTTCCGTAGGGCCACTAGACAACATTCAGCAACAAGCATTGCAAATGCAATAGGTCTCGCAATTGTTGGTGTTGGAGCTATTGGCATTATAAATGGCAATTTTTTTTACCTAGCCATGTTGCAGGGTGCAGTACCTTATGTGACCAAAAGAGGTCCCATGGGACACATATGGTACTACAACATAGCTAGGTAAAAAACATTGGTATTTATAATGCCAATAACTTCAAATGTGAGACCTATTGCATAGACTTTGGCGAGCCGCACCGACGAAAAGAAAGGTGCGGCTCGCCAAAGTCAATTTTTTTCAATATTGTAAGCTTTTGGTAAGCAGCGTAGCACACCGCCTGTGCCGTGCTGCTTACTAAAAGCATATAATATTGAAAAAATAGACTTTGGAGAGCCGCGCCAAAGAAAAGAAAGGCGCGGCTTGCCAAGGTCAAGTTTTTCAATATTGTATGCTTTTGGTAAGCAGCGCAGCATGCCTCCTGTGCTGCGCTGCTTACTAAAAGTATATAATATTAAAAAATAGACTTGGTTGAGCCGCACCGAAGAAAGAAAGGCACGGCTCACCAAAGTCTATTTTTTCAATATTGTAAGCTTGTTGTAAGCAGCGCAGCACGCTGCTTGTGCCATGCTGCAAAGGTGAAAGTTGGGTGAGCCGCAATCACACGCAGCCGCAATTACTAATAATAAAAATATAAACACGGGCACCCTGCTGAAACCTACAGCATGGAGCCTGGAGGCAGGTCCGCGATGAGTGGAAAAGCGGGCACCGTTGCAGAAAAAGCATGTCCTGCGTGCAATAGGAGAAAATTATTTAAGAAAATAGTGCTCACAGACTGTAAATGAAACATAGTGAGTCACAACACAAAAGGGACAGTCTTCTTGGGAGGTTACAAAAGAAGAAAAGGCAGTACTAAGGAGGGACTAATAAGCCCATCTGCGAATCAAAAGCAGCTATTTTGAATGGACAGTAACAGGAGCCAATTGAAAACATGGTTGAAAAATTGACAGAGCTACAAGGCCATACCTGAATACAGTATATCTCGACGAGACAGCACAAGCGCTGCTTAGGCGAGACCTAAAAAGGATGAAGCAGGGCAGGTCAAATCCATGAGAATGGTCAATAAATTACCAACATAGATTAATTGAAAGTCACCCTTAGTGAGACAATGGAGAAACTACCCAAACCAACTTAAAACCGAAATCAGGTAAACCTTCACTGGTGGACTAATGCCACTGGGAAGAGGCCCACCACAACGAAAAGTACAGAGGCAAGGGAAGGAAGGTAAACTGGCTAGGGTGAGCTGGGAAAAAGAAACACCCAACTAGCCAGGAACAACTGTAGATGGGAAACAGCAAAGAAGAGTCATAAGAATACCAGTTAAGAGCACATGTGAAACCATAGAAGACCCAAAGCGAGCACTTTAATCTGTGATCAAAAGCAAGCTACAAGTATGGCCAGCATTGTAAAGACCAAACTAGGAGAGAAGCAAAGACACTCAAGGATAGCATAAGTGCTAGACAGTGAGCGCATGAAGCCAAAGAGGTGAAAGCATATCCAGGAAGACTATCCCAATCAGAGGGCATAAAAGAAGGCTACCTAGTAGAATCCTATACACAGGAACCATCCCCAAAAGCACATACAACAGGCTGCCTCTGACATCAGAAGGAGAAGCTCAACCAGAGGGTCCAGAGAACAGAAGAAGACCCACCAGGAACATAGAAGCGGAAGCTGCTGCCAACAACAGAGTCACTTAAACACTTTAATCACCTTTAAAAAGTAGATTGAAAATAAATTGCCATCTAATTGGCACCTAAAGTGCAGGCAACATAAATAGGCAGCATTTAAAGTTAATATAAAAATTAATTAAACAAACACACTTTAAATCAGCTTTGTTATTGAAGAGAAAGGGATAATTTTAGGTGGGTGTGAACAATGTGCCTGGTAAGACAGAATGCTGTCTCGAAGGCCAGACCTAGAAAGCAGATTGGGGGTCCACAGGCCAAAACGAGGAGACATGCTGATAGCACAAGTAGCACAGCATGACACTGTCAGGACCCAAGCATGATAAAATGATAAAGTATTAACCTTCCACTTGTTTGAGAGATCTTTGCATCTCCATGTCATTGAACAGAGTTTCAAGTCGATACAAGACTATAGCTAAAGTGGGTACATTCAAGGACGGTCAGAAGATCCTTGGCACCCAGGGGTAAGGTGGCACAGAACGAATTGGAGAGACTGGTAGCATAAAAGCATGTTCTCGACCTCAGAAAAAGGAAAACTGAGTTGCTTTGCTAGTATGCAAACCAGCCCCCACAGTACAAACCTGAAGCCTGTAGGTAGAAGCAGAACCCTTAATCCATCAGACTCGGCTGCATAGCCTGGACAGAGCATAGTGACTGCCTCACAACACAATAGCAGGAAGAATATGTCAAACACACCCCAAATATGAATGGAGCTGAAAGAACTAGGCAAGCCACACAAGCACACTCCAACATACAGCAGACAAAAATTGGCAACAGGCATGTAATACAGCTTGTAAATGGACTTTGCGGTCTGTAACTTACGTTAGTGTATGAACACAGCAATGACTTACTGGCTCCCCAGCTGGTAGTAACATCTGGAGAAATACGGTCTCTGTGGCAGCACAGTCGAGGGTTCTTGCGTTTTAAAAAAAATTGTATTTACCCTAAATAGCAGGAAACTGATACTGTAGGTTACAACACAATGATATCATCTTGATCTGGAAATTGGTGAAATTTTAAAACACAACATTCGTACACTCAAAGGTCGAAAACTCAGCCATGGAGAAACTCGTCAGTGAGGGAACATGTAACCCTCAAACAGCTCCCACCACTAACTGGACCAGACCCTCCGGACTGACAAATTATACAAGCATTTGCAATGTGATAGGTTTCACATTAATCTAAATGTGAGCTATTTGCATTGCAGATGCTAACAGTTTTTTTCCCTTTCAAATTATAGCAGCAGTAGCATATTAAGCAAAGAAATTTCTGTCACGAAGAAAAGGGTGCAGTGCCACAGGCTGTTACTAAATTCTAGGGACACCTAGTAACAGACTGAGGTACTGCGCCCTTTCCTTTGTGAAAGGAATTTCGTTTCTAGGCAAACACGTTCCAATAGAAACTAAACAGGGGCAAATTACAATGGAGAAATGTTAATAACCAGGGACGTTTCTACCACTAGGCAGCACTAGGCGGCTGCCTAGGGCGGCAAAATGTGGAGGGCGGCCGTGGCAAAAGTTAAAAACATGAGTTCTTTTTTTTTTTTTTTTTAGTCTCTTCTGACTTCTATTGAGTTTTGAATCTGCCACTGCCAGCCTGGCCAGGTAGCGTAACTAGCGCGGGCGCGGCTCGCCTTTAATTACACTGTCGACGTCACGTCGTGACCAGGGTGACGTGACGTGAGGAGGTCACTTTCGGCGCCACCCACGGCAGCCGCGGGGGCTGTGCCTGTGCGCGCGCCGCAGAGCAAAGAGAGTTTTGCGGCGCTACCTGTGGCCCGCCTGCAGGCCTATCAAGTGAGGTACCGGGGGTGGCCGGGAATCGGGATGGGATCCGGGTCGGCTGGCAGCGGCAGGCAGACGGTGCCTCGGGGCGAGGGCGAGGCACACCTGGCTGTGCAATGGGGCTCTTCACTTCCAGTCTACTTAGCCTGACACTGCCATCGGCCTTCCAGGGCGCATGCCTTTTATTTATTTATTTATTTATGCGATTTTATATAGCTCGAACATTACCCGAAGGTGTCAGAGCGCGCTTTACATAACAACCAGTTGCATTACATGAGGACATTGGATTATATGAGACACATAAGAGATATAAAACAGATACAAACAGATAAACTCTCAAATCACAAAGGCATGATAGTAAATACAAAGGTCTACTACATACACTGGTTAGAGTGAATTACAAAAGGACCAGTTACATTACATGAGGACTTAGGAGAATACGAGTTACAAAAAGATAGAGATTGGACAGGGGGAGGGTTGACATCAGATGTGGGCTAGTGGTCACACCTGGTCAAAAACCTCTTGCCAGCTCTGAGGAATGTACACCTTTTGTCTTTTGTTCCAGTCGCGTGCAACTTAGCTGTGTGTTGGGGCAACATGCCTTTAGTAACTCTGAGTAGCTAGTGAAAGACAAGGATGAATAGGCTTTGGTTTTTGTTGTGCAGGGAGGGGTCGGCTGCTGAAGAGGATACTGTATTTTTTTAGGCTCATGAATTTACAAGCTGTCACACCGCAGCAGACAGGTGTTGAACAACAAGCCCCCATAAAGCATCTTGTTTAGGCATTCTATCCTCCAGGACAAGATATAATGGCTTTGGCCTGGAGAGATCTGTGTGGTGTTGCAAATGCAACAGGCGGAACTGCATTTGGCAGGGCTGCGCGGGAGGCCTAGGGGTTATAATGGTGTCGCATTGACATTTGGCGAACAAGTTTCATTGCCGTCTTGACCACTGAATTCAGAGAAGACTGATCTGCCACTCAATCTAGATGACCAAGAAGTTGTGCTAAAAATTCCTTAGATGTAAGGGTTGTAATTATTATGTAATTATGTTATGACGATTTGTTAACTGTAAGCGCTTGGATAATAGGTGCTATTATTTATTATCCAACTCATTAGTACTTATAGTACCTCCTTTTGAAGTATGAAAATCTATGCTTGCTCTGCCTGTATTCAAACCTTTGACATGTACTTCTCCAGGTGGTAGATTTGGACCACTAAGCTGTGTACCGGGACGTGCAGGTGTAAAGAACATGCCTATTCAACATGCTACTGAATCTTCTACATTGGGTGATGAATGGGGGAAGCTTTTAGAGTAGCTGAGCAGGGCCGTTTCTACCACTACTAGGCAGGAATAGGCAGCTTGTGACGTCGTGTCTGGAGCCAAGGGGGGTTTGAAGTGCGTGCAGGGCCTCACAGCGCTGCTGAATGAATTGAGAAATCCCGTATCCCTTGAAGGTAAATTGATGTTAATGCCAACTCACGAGCTTTAAATCGAGAGGCCTAGGGTTCCTGGTCAGTGTGTATTAGTGTATTCTTCTGGTCATACATTCTGGTGTTACATTGTGTAGGCATCTGATCAACCAGAAGCGGAATTTGAATTGTACCTTCACATGCACGGAAAGCCATTGCAGAGATATTGAGGCTGCTATAATTTGATCGCCTCTAAAGGAATTTGCTGAGCTTTGGGCTTGCTGAAGCCTATGAATTTGGAGAACTGGCGGCCCTCCTTAGAAAGCAGTATAATACTCTCAGTGGGAAGTCCTAATAGTACCCACTACCATTGCATTTTCAGCACCCCACCTTTGGTAGTGGCTTCCTTAGTGTCCTGTCCTATGACCTGGAGATAGATGGCATCCTACATATTACTTGTCGTGGGGGCAGCGGTTATTTTTTGCGATGTGTCATGGCAGAGGCTTTTGGTGAAATGTGATGATTGGATGGATGGAGCCCAGGTTTTACACATGGAATCGGACGGGATTATGAAGTGGTACCGCCGGCGCCATGAGAGGCGAAGCTTGGCATGCCTGATGTTCGACAGTACCTATAAGTTATTACCCATTATTGCAGATGTGCAGCAACAGTCGTCGTTGTACACTGCTGCCTGCTTAAAGGTTCTAGGGAAGAGTTTCAACTGGAGTTATCCCAGTGGCTTGGACCCAAGTTAAAAGGGGGAGGGGAGAATGCCCATTGGTGTGGGGGGAAGTGGTCTCTGAGTGACTTCATGTTTGAGTGGGGATAGGAAAGTGCGTCCGTTATGTGGCAAAGAGTATGTGCTTATTTAGTTATTTATTGTTTGATGTGTTTTTTGTTTAATGTTGAATGCTAGTTCTTTTATATCTAATGCATTAATTCTTCTAGCCTGGATGACCGGGGGAGAGAGTGATGGTAGTAAAAGGGAGGGGCGGCATTTTTCAATTCTCGCCTAGGGCGGCAAAACACCTAGAAACGGCCCTGTTAATAACCAATGCACAAATGTCTTTATGTTTTTTCTAGCTTTGGGTATTAACATTTCTTCATTGCAGTTTGCCCGTGTGTAGTTCCTAACGGAACGTGTTTGCATAACAAGCATATATATAGACTATTGTGCTGTCCCTAGAGAGAGAGGATATGGCTCAGCGGTCAGAGTCTAACAAGCATATATATAGACTATTGTGCTATCCCTAGAGAGAGAGGATATGGCTCAGCGGTCAGAGCTGCAGACTCGGGAGCTGGAGACCAGAGTTCGACCCTCCTCATTGGCACAACATTCTGTAATTCTTAAAAAATTATCTATTCATTTAAATACACACATCACGGGATCTAATTTAAATTTAAAAAACAGCGATCTCAGAGTGTTGGGGGAGAGACAAAGTTAAATGAAATATGCAGTGACGCAAGAATCAATAAAACAAAAAGTTCTCCCAAACAGGAGATCAAGAAGGCCTGCGTACTTACACCAATGACTTACTGGCTCCCCAGCTAGTAGTAGAATCTGGTGAAATACTGTCTCTGTAGCAGCACCGTCGAGGGTTCTTCCCTTTTTAAGTTATTTTATTTACCCTCAACCCTAAATAGCAGGAAACTGATATTGTAGGTTACAACACAACGATTTAATCTTGATCTGGAAATTGGTAAAATTCTAAAACACAACATTCTTACACTCAAAGGTCGAAAACTCAGCCATGGAGAAACTCGTCAGTGAAAGAACATGTAACCCTCAAACAGCTCCCACCACTAAGTGGACCAGACCCCCCGGACTGACAAATTATACAAGCATTTGTAATGCAATAGGTTTCACATTAATCTAAATGTGAGCTATTTGCATTGCAGATGCTAACAGTTTTTTCCCTTTCAAATTATAGCAGCAGTAGCATATTAAGCGAAGAAATTTCTGTCACGAAGAAAAGAAAGCAGTGCCACAGGCTGTTACTAAATTCTAGGGACACCTAGTAACAGACTGAGGTACTGCGCCCTTTCTTTCGTGAAAGGAATTTCGTTTCTAGGCAAACACATTCTGATAGAAACTACACAGGGGCAAATTACAATGGAGAAATGCTAATAACCAATGCATGAATGCCTTAATGTCTTTTTAACATTTCTTCATTGTAATTTGCCCGTGTGTAGTTCGTAACGGAACATGTTTGCATAACAAGCATATATATAGAATATTGTGCTGTCCCTGAACGGAGAGGATGTGGCTCAGCGGTCAGGGCTGCAGACTCGGGAGCTGGAGGCCAGAGTTCGAGCCTCGTCATTGTCACAACATTCTGTGATTCTTAGCAAATCCCTTAATCTATTCATTTAAATACACGAATCACGGGATCTAATTTAAATAAAAAAAACAGCGATCTCAGAGTGTTGGGGGGGCAGTCCTGCCAAGTATCACGCTTCAGGTGTGACGCTCACGCATTTCAGTGCCACCTGCCAGCGCGCGCCACCAGCGGCCTTTGTGCACCGGCTCTGCTGCTCCCAAGAGACGTGCTGCGTTGCTGGGCTGAGTTTCTAAACAGTTAAATCCATCTGCTCTCAGCTCTGGAGTGGCTGAGAGCGCTACAATGTATCAAATCTCTGCCTTGCCTGTGTCGCCTGGCAACAATGCGGCAATATTCTGGCTGCGGCGCCGGCGCGGCTTTAACACAGTCGACTCACTCACTGCTGCCAATTAGGGGAGGGGCTGCCCTCTCAGCAGTCGATGCTACTGCTTTCAGTCACACTGTGGCACACCATGGGGGCCGGTATTAACATCCGGATGTGCCGGTAGAGTGCCGTCACGTCCGGAGGAAGAGGAAGTAGGCAGAAGTGGCGGGGAACTCAAGTCGACGAGACTCGAGTCTCTGCTGCTCTCTCAATGGCCGCCCGCCGCGCAAGAGCATGCAGATCGATCACAACGATTTGCGGCGGGCGCAAACACTTGACACTACTGCGGCTCAGCTGGCCAGCGGCGCCGGGGACCGGAACGAGTCAGTGGTCAGCAGCTCTGCTGCCCTGGATGAAGAAGAACAGGCTGCAGAGTCAGTGCATCGATGCAGCAGCAGTGGAGTCTGACACGGACCGCATTAGTCATGAACTCTACAAGTAAGTACTGTTTTAGTCGGTGACACTATACAGGTTAGCACGTGCATGCAAAATGGTAGCAAGATAAAAGTCACGGCAACTCAAGTATTTTAACCTGAGGGACCATATAGTCCAGGGGTCACTCGCGACTTCAGCGGAACCCTGCATGATCAGGTGGGACTGGGAGCCATGCTGTAAAGGGAACAAAGTGGTAAAGTAGGACTGCGCACAAACACAGAGCAGGAGATGGCACAATAAACAACTGGGGGACAACTTAGGGATAGGGGGTCACGCGAGGCAGAAAGGCTGTGAATGTAGGAACAAGTAGTTCTCGAAAAAAGAAATAATAAGGGTAGGCCAGCCAGAAGGTGAGACAGCACCTACGCAGAGGTAAGAACTGAGGTACCCTTTGCATTATTACAGCCCACCCTTCCCCTTAGTCCTACAAAGCACTGCGTCAGGTATTCACACCCACTTGCCCGTAGCACCTATTACTACCTACACGAGTCATGATCTCATCTGAAATTTTTTTCCCACTCAAACAGCATCGATCTGCAGGGCTGCTCTGTCTGATCATCCTTCCGGAGTCAGTGAGCCTGAGTCCTGGTTTAGTTTTATCTCTGCTCAGCTCTGTGAGTCTCATCTAGGGCACCAGACCACTGTAGTTGGGTATTATCTTCAGGGTCAGTGCGTGACCGTTAACAGGGGTGCTCTGCAGCAGTTTCAAGAAGTTCTTGGAGTTTCTTGTTGCTCAAATGGCTGTAATTTCTGATATTTAGAAGTTTCCCTCGTCTTCATTGCATGATTTTTGCTCGTGAGAAAGTGTCACTCATAGTCGTTGAAATGTCACTCATAATTTCACTCAAATTTTTAAAATGTCACACATGGCAATTTGAAACCTTGGCAGCTATGGCGGGGGAGAGACAAAGTAAAATGAAACATACAGCGACGGAAGAATCAATAAAACAAAAAGTTCTCCCAAACAGGAGATCAAGAAGGCCTGCGTATGTACACCGTACTTTACCGGTGCTCCTCAGCTGAAAGGAAGGCTGAAAGGAAGTGAGGTATCGGCTGGCAGAACAAAACAGGAGGCTGCAAAGAAGAATGACGCTGGAAAGAGCCAACGGTAAGCAGGAGGTGGGAATCATGTGGTTTTATTCTTGACAGCAGGTCTTGCAGACAGCGCATGCGCGCTGATGCTCGACCTAAAAATGATTGGCTAATCAGCAACCTATCAGATTAGCAAGAGCTGCACTACATATTATTTTAACAATCATAACAATTTGTTTTTACAGAGGATTTTGCACAACAGTGTTGCTCTTAATAACAGGCGTCACAAAATCCAATTTAATGGTACTCAAGCTATTAAATTAGGGAAGATTAAATGCTATATTGGTAGGGTAACCAGGCGTCTTGGATTTGCCAGGACAGTTTTCAGCACTAGTCCGGGCAGATTTTAGCAAATTTGGCTCATGTCCCAGTTTTCAGAGTGGGTTGACCGAAAACTGACAAAGGCACATTTTATATGTTTCAAAGAAGGACTAGTTAGCAGCTGTTCTCAAAAAGCAATTTAATTAACAGTTGTGCTAATGGGTTTACATGCACTTTATTTATTTCCTCAGTGCCTCAACTGTTTGTTTACGTTGATGCTCGCTGTCATTCTGTGCCCCTTGGCTGATAATTTTTTTTAGTCCTTCTTCTATTTTAATGAAATGTGCAGTTTTTTCTTTTTAGGTTGAGGCTACAGCACTTGCGCTGAAGGATCATCTGTTGTATGTATTTTGTGGGCTCTGGAGATTTGCCGCAGGACTTGTATGCTTCTGCTTTTTTTGCTTTCTGCTTAGGAACTCTTTTTCCACACAGCATCCCTCTCAGGCTTTTCTTCGGGTGCGTGTTCAGCTTTGGCGCGGTATTTTAGTGCATGTTAGCACCCTCCTTCCCTGTTGTTGCTGTCATCGTTGGCGCAGCCCCACTCTGTTTGTTCCATCCCCTACTGGCCTCTCCTCCCCCCGCTTTCATGTCCTCCCAGTCCCCGCAAATCGTTTCTACTTCGGCACTGTCGCCAGCGTTCTTTTAAATTGCTTATTCTTGTTTCCCACCACTCTTCCTTGTTATTTCGGCTTTGTTCCATGGACTTTGAATAAAGACCCATTTGACAGAACAAAAAAAATAATTCATTCGGGTGTGTCAGATGACCCAGAAATAGACGCACATAGACCGTAAATTATGCTTATCCTAGAACGAAGCAGACACAACAAAACAGAGGAGTGGGCCGTACCACAGCCTCCGGCGTGGAGTGGTGGGGCCGGCGCTGCGGGTCTCCCGGAGGGGCTGAAGGAGTGTGAGAGGCTCTTAGGAACAAGCGAGGAAACAGAGCAGCTGCAATGTCTTCTCTTCATTAAATGAGAAGCAGGCTTTAAAGGGTTTAGCTTGCGCGTGACTAACTATTTTTAAACATAACTGGGTGAGCAAAGTCAAAAGAAATGGCAGACGCATATATGCTGTGTACATTTATTCAGAAATACACAGACTCCTCCAAGAAACCTGACTTCCGTTTTATGATATGGATATTTAAATTTTCCGAATCATTCGGACCCTCTGGTTGGTATATTGTGTGGTTTGGAATATGCACACTTTACCACAAATAAGCAGTGCCCATCCACATCTATGAGACTTATTTACCTTTCAGAGAAAATTCTGATTCAAAAGCAAATTCCAGTTTGCAAACATGGGATTAAAACGAGTCCTCCTATTGCGCATCCTTCTAGTTATTGCCTCAGTAACTTGCACCTAGAGGTGGGCAAGCCGCTGGAAGCTCGAACTTGAAGCCTGGCTCCGCTTGAGGTTCTGTTGGAACCTGGTGCTCAGCTTTTAATATGGCTTCTGCCTGCACCATCACTCATCTACCTTTATGCACAAAGAGGTAAAACAAAGCACTAATATTTGAGTTACAAAGGAGACACAAATAGATATCTGTTTAGTGGTTGGTTTGTACAAAGTGAAACAAGAAAACCTGCATTAAACACAGATTCCCCACTTAACCAAACTGAGTGATCGTAGGCAAAGATTTAATTTGATTGATCCTACTTTTTCTCCACTATAGCAAATGAAAGCACCTTCAAAATCCCTTGTTACAAATATAAGCTGTACAAAAATATATTGTGATTTAAAAGACTATAATGTTCCACTATCTACAATAATCTTGTCCACATACAGGGTGCACATGACAACTGTTTTGCCTCGTAGTTCACTAATGGCACTTTCACCAGGGTGGGGGCAGGGGCAGGAAGGTTCTAAGCTCATGCTTAAAAACTATCACTTTTAATAAGTACTTTTCAGTGCACTGCTTTAATATAGATATTAATGTCAAAGGTTCCACATGTGAAAGCAAGCCATTTTCTTGAACTGTGATTTGAATGAATCATATTGTATCTGATGTTAGATTTATGATTTACAAGACAAACATTTGCAGGGCTAGGCTCGCACAGTGACTCAAAGAGCCAAACCAGACCCTTAGCTCAGCTCTGGCTCAGCTCGCCCCGTTAATTTGCTGGCTCGCCCACCTCTGTTTGCACTATATACAATATGGCATAAATACATACAGGTTAACTGCGTAATTCCTGAGGTTGAACATGTCCAAAGAGGGTGTGGTGGGGGGAATGGACAATTATCACATCAGACCCATTCCGAGGTCTGAAACTCGCACACCCGTATACAGTGCATACCCGGATAGCACCACAGTCCACGGTATTGGCATTTACCTGGTGTGCAATTTGCTAGTCAAATTATGGGCCATTTGTATTAAAGGCCCTAAATGTCCTGGTCTCTCTTGTTGGTACACGCACAATAACCTGCTGTTTCAGCCTCTTGGGCAATGGTATTATCTCAGGACTGGCGCTCATCTCAATTATTGACTTCATATACAAATTTTTTACCTCACGTTTTTTTTTTACATCTTTTCACTAATAATGGACAGAAATTGTTTCTCAATAGATATCTATATAGTGGATATCTTAGGTGAAATTGTAAACACAGACCTCGAGGCACACTTCTGCATGGTCTGGCAAAGCACACCGGATGTGGGAAGGTAAAACAGGGTTTCCCTCCACCATAGCCGAGCCCCCCCCCGTGGTGACACTCTTTCTCCATGGCCTCTGTTGGATGTAGGTTGTGCACAGCAGGTCCGGCTCTCCCCTGCCCCACTAGTGGGACAGGATCACCTGCTTGGCTATCATCCACTCCGGAAGCGGACTCAGGGGAACTTAACCGGGACTGTGTGCCACCTGCTCGTGCAATTCCCATCATTGCAGGTTACCCAGGGATAGGGAGAGGGCAAGCAGGCACACAATACGTAAGTCACCAACACCACTTGCTGACAGCAGCCAACCCACCAGTAACCTGAGGGCCTAAAAGACTGGGCTTTCAGGCAAAGCAAAAGTGAACAAGAAGATGCCCCATCAGGAAGAAATTAAGCCTGTTTCGCTGGGTATGGAATATGGGTACCCCACAGCTGATGAGGACTGCCCCACCTCTACTCCCAAATCTATCCACATAATTCTACAGCACACCATGCCACATAAGTATACTACACAAATCCACTCCACACCACACAATTCTACACCGCACAATTCCATAACTAACTAATCCAATCTAACCCACATAGTTCCACTACACACCACATACAGACACTTCATAGCATATAATAAAAGGCATTGCTATTTACAATGCCAATAGCTCAAACTCAAAAAAATGTGAGACCTATTGCATTTCCAATGCTTGTTTATACCTGGTCACTCTATACCTTGGCTCTGGCAGGATCCAAACTTGTGACTCGCAGGTCACACTGAATACGTTTTAAAAAATCTGAGTGGCTGCGGCGCTTTTCGTTAAGGATAGGATGACTCCTGATTATAAACACCCTAAATGATAAAGGAATTCTTCTGCAGAGCCGGGCGTTCAACAGATCTTAGTAGGGGGCCTGTTAGACCCGGGATCCCTGGTTGGCTGAGGTAGGTACCTTAGGCCAAATAGGGACCCGCGGTTCCACGTCAGGGAAAGGAAGGTCACCTTCTGAGATAGCCCACGCTCACCCCCTCGGTAGCTTGGCACGAGCAGCCAGGCTTATCTTCAAGGCAAATGTGTAAAGTATTTGCAACCATGCTCACAGCAACCCAATGATGACACCACAAATAGACTCCACACGAGTTTTATAAAAACGAGTATAAATTTTATATAAAAAGATATACGATAAGACCACACGATATAAATCCAACATATGCGTATTTGTAATATTCTTCCTGGCCGGTTGTTAGGCCAGCCAGCTCTTGTAAGTTCTAACGATATTAATGAGCACTTCTAAACATTTCACTGTAATCCTAATTCCATATTATGCAGTTCGTAATGCTAGAATCAGGCACTTGTGCAATGTAGAAATAATGCAATGCGTAACGCGACAATCAAGCACTTTGCAATGTAAGAATAATGCAATGCGTAACGCAACAATCAGGTACTATGCAATGTAAAAATAATGCAATGCGTAATACAACCACCAGGTACGTCGTTATGCAGAAATAAGGCAATGCGTAATACACTAATCAGGTAGTTCGTTAGGCAGGAATAATGCAATGCGTAATACGCTAATCAGGTAGTTCGTTATGCAGAAACAATGCAATGCGTCATACGACAATCAGGTAGTTCGTTATTCAGAAATTATGCAATGTGTAATACGACAATCAGGTAGTTGGTTATTCAGAAATCAGCTAATGCGTAATACACTCCGGCACCGATCACGGTGCCTTAGGCGGTCTCTCCGCCACTCCGTCTGACTCGCAGTCAGCCTCTGTCAACAGTTGCCCCCAACATGGGTATGGTGTAACAAAAAGTGCAGCTCCGCACTCCGGCCCCGGTACTGCCACTCCTTTGGCAACACGGGCCGCGATACGAGCCGAAGCAGAGGCTCGCGCTGCTGAAATGAGAGAGAGGTCGAGAGCGTCTCCCTCCGAGCCCGCAACCCGCCCCAGGAGTCGACACACGTTACCTGGGGGGTGCGAACCCACTCTCCTCTCCTCTTCCAAAGACTTGGGCCTCAGATGCAATCTTTGTGAATGGGCAACAGCGGGCTCGGGCCGGCGGCTCAGCTCCTCCGAGGCAAGTGTCGCTGAGATTCACTTTAACTCTGGGTGCACGTTAACAAGGCAATCCTCACGAAGGTCCTCACGCTGCACAAAGCACACGCACACAGCATCGATGAGACTCACTTGGACTCCGGGTGCACGATAACAAGGCAATCCTCACGAAGGTCTCACGCTGCACAAAGCACACGCACACAGCGTCAATGAGACTCACTTGGATTCTGGGTGTACACGATAACAAGGCAATCCTCACGAAGGTCTCACGCTGCACAAAGCATACGCACACAGCGTCAATGAGACTCACTTGGATTCCGGTGCACACAATAACTGGACAATCCTCACAAAAGGTTCAGGCTGCACAAAGCACACGCACACAGCATCGCTGATCCTCGCTTGGACTCCAGGTGCCCACGATCACAGGGCACTTCTTACGAGGGTCTCAGGCTGCAACAAGCACACGCACACAGCGTCGCTGAGACTCTCCTGGAAACTTTTGTGTTCCTGAGTTTCCGCAACAGGGAGCCAGCTCACCTCGGGCCCTTGGGGATAAGTTACTTCAGGACACAGCACACAGCAAAGTCCTTTCAAGCAGGGGGACACAGCACACAGCAAAGTCCCTTTAGCCTTTCCTTGGTAAAACAGCAAACTGCAGGCCAGCCCCAGAACACACAGCAAGGGTCAGTCCTATCCTTCAGTCTCTTCAGTTGTTTCTTCCTTGGCAAAGGTTCCTCTTGACCACGAAGTAGCCACCAGTCTTGTTCAATCTTGATCAAGCCATTCTCCAAAGTTCAGGGGCTTCAGCTCTCATAGTTAT
The DNA here is from genome assembly GCA_963921515.1 of Calotriton arnoldi. NCBI lineage: Eukaryota > Metazoa > Chordata > Amphibia > Caudata > Salamandridae > Calotriton > Calotriton arnoldi. The sequence goes on from CAWUFW010000245.1 coordinate 3,533,008, forward strand.
AGCCCTCAATGGCTTTGAAGTCTTTGTGTTCAGGGGGCACTGACCCCTGTTCAAACCAGTTCTGGGTGCCTCCCTGCCAGTGACACCTCTATTCCTTTGATAGTGGGGGTCTGGATCCTCAATCACTCAGCAGGGGCTGGAGCCATTGGTTTATGGCTGCAGCCCAGGCCTCTTCACCTCTAGGGGCTACTCCTTCTCCTACACTCCAGATGCAGGTCAGCCTGTTGCTGTCTCACCTCCTCCCCTGGGTCAAGACATTCCCCAGATCCTATCACTTTGAAATCCAGACAGTCAATCCACAACCAGGCAGAGACACACAGAAATGTTAGAGCACAAAAACTCAGCCACTTCTAAAAGAGTGGCTTCTAAACACACAATGCAAAAACCACCTTCATAAAAAGATGTGTTTTTACACTGTGAGTTCAGGCATACTAAACGTCACCTCTCCATCTTAAGCCTTTGGGAAGATAGGCTGGAAAACATATTACACAGCCTCCCCATTCTGTCCTATGGGCAAGATGGCCTTTCAACAGTGAAAAACGAAATGGAGATGATTTCACTGTCAGGACATGGTACACACCTTAGTACATGTCCTACCTTTCACATGCACTGCACCCTGCCCAGGGGTACCTTGGGCCTACCATAGGGGTGTCTGATGTGCATAGAAAGGGAAGGGTAAGGTCTGGCAAGTGGGTGCACTTGCCAGAACAACATGGCAGTTAGCAAACTGCGCGCAGGCACTGCAGTGACAGGCCTGAGTTCCCTTTTCAAAGCTACTTGTGTGGGTGGCACAACTAGTGCTGCAGGCCCACTAGTAGCATTTGCATTACCAGCCCTGGCACACATAGTGCACTTTACTAGGGACTTTACTAGTAAGGCAAACATACCAATCATGGACAACCAATTACCATTACACTTTACACAGGGAGCACTTGCACGTTGACACTGTTTAGCTTGTCCAAAGCATCTAAGTTGGCAACACAATGTCAGAAAAAAGGTCTAGGGGAAAAGCAAAAAGTTTAGGGAACTTTAGCCAAAAGGGCCACGTCCCACAGGGCCCGTATGTGAGCACAGGTCATATCCAGCCTGAGTACCTGAGCGCAGTGACCAGGCCATGAACACCTTGTCCCTCCCCTCACAAGTATCACCTATTCAGTTGCTAAACTGGAGGAGATAGTCCATAGGAGGGAGCGAGGTGAGAGAGAGGATGAAGTGAGGGAAAGTGGAAGAAAGTCAATCGGAGAGAGGCTAAGGAAAGTAATGAAAAGACTTCATAGCCAGCCTAGATGTAAAGAACCAATGAAAACATGATGTAAGGCAACTCCCAAGGTCAGCTGTGTGCGCCTCTCTAAATCTTGCCAAAAAAGCTGGCTCTATTCTCCTGCACTTTCACATACATACCCAAATATTTCATATGTAAATTGAACAGATTGCAAAGTAAGATGTGATGTGCAAGGGAGCCACAACACTTAACTGGTTAGAATGATTCACTTAAATAAATATAATATAATTCTACGGCGCACTGTGAAATAACCATCATTTGTATTCATTAGAAGAAATTAAACTACTATTAAATATGCTGAAGTGAAAAATATGTAAAGACGTAAGACAGCACAATCATTCCCTATAAATGGATCTGAATAATTTATCAGAAGAAATTAAAGATCCATTTACTATCAAAACAAAAGCATTCTATTTCTGAAAATACAACCACCACACAAAGATGACTATGTTGCATCGTCATTTATCAGCTATGTATGGTATGCTCCTGCATGTTTATTCTATGCCCTTTGTCTTATTATTGCATGCCATTAATTGAAAAGGGTACTGGAACCTCAGCCTGTTCCACGAAGCGACACCAAAATATAAGAGACAATAATAATTTGTCATGTAATACAGTAACGCTGGTACTGATTCGGGGAAGGCGAGGTGGGGGGGTCGAGAGTGGATTTAAAAAACAAGCATTTGCAATGCAATAGGTCTCGCATTTATGTTTTTTGGTTTTCAAAACATAAATAAAAGGCATTGTCATTTACAATGCCAATAGCTTAAACCCGCGTAAATGCGAGACCTGTTGCATTGCAAATGCTTGTTATGATCCCTATAATGTGCCACCTGAATGGTATTTTTGAGCAAGATAATACATGCTAAACATAAGAGGGTGTGGCATAACTGCCAGAGCTGCTGACTTTGGAGCTGGGCTTAAGGCCTGCAAGAAAGCTCAGCAGATCCTCCTTGAAGAGTGGAGAGCCCAATCGCCCTGTCATGTCACCTGTGACATCTTTCTCATCTCTGCAATGTTGCTGTACATTGGTGCTGTGTGATAGGGCTACAAAAGAGTAAAGCTTTGTTTTGTTTGACAGCTTTGCCCTGGCTCGACATCAGAAGGTTTCGGCTCTACATTTGATTGCTACAGAAGGGCTTAGTTTGATTAGCTATGTTTAGAGGGCGTGAAGGGTCAGCCCATGATTCTTGATGTGTCTTTAGGTGTACCTCCTTAGAGCCTCGGTTTATACTCCTCCCATGTCTATGCTGTGTTCAGAAGTCCATGCTTTATTGATTATGTGGCTTTAGTTTATAGTGATCCACAATTTCATCCCCCCTTACTTTTATAGATATATCTTTTGATATAGGAGCTGGGCTTTTGCACTTGGTTCAGTGGTAAGCATGTGAGTTTTCCCAATGATTACGAAGTGACGAGATGTTCAGCCTCCGGGCATTGGGGGCCAGAGTACTCTTTTGCGGACCCCCTCACAATAGTTCTACTAAATCCCTTGAGTGCGCCCTCACAGCCGCCCTTGCTAAAAGCTCTTGTCACGCCTGTAGGCACTCAGCCCTCTCCCCTGAGCCAGAAGACCCATTCAAGGCTTTGTGGTATTCTGGGACATCCGTGTTTGTGACCCCTCGCAGCCCAGTCTCACCCTCTTCTCTCCTCTATGGCATCAGCTGCTCAGCTCCATGAGCGAGCTCCCGCTGTTTACAGGGTCTCCCCACTCACTTGTGATTAGCTATATCAGCGTGGGCGAGATAAAGCATATCTCACTTTGCTCTACAGAGACTCCAGCCCCTGCCATCTTGCCGATTATCCTCACGTCTGGCAGCCGCAGCAATACTCCGGCATACACTCAACTTTAAAGTAAATTTCTCTTTCCTTGGCATCTGGGGTATGTGTTTAATACTCCCATCAGTTTTTAATTATTTAACAGTATTAGGGTTGCTTTCTTCAGTAAATCTCCTTCAGAGCTGCAGGCTGGAGCTGTTACTCTGCTGCGGAACCAGGTTCGAGTCTGAGCGTCGGCTCAACATCCTGTGATTCTGGGCGAATCAGTTAATCTCCCCGTGCCTGCCAGAAATGAATGTGTCCTTGTGTAATGTAACTGGTGCTCATGTAAAGTGCTCAAATACCTTCGGGTCGGGTCCGCGCTATATAAAACTGCAACAACAACAAAATCAGTAACTAAATCACTGACAGGAGAAACCTTAACGTTTTTATATAAACTGATCGATGTTATTAGCCATTAGAGTTAAGAACATCAATGTAAGGTCCGATTGGGACCCATTTCAATATTCGTCTTTATTTACTGTGGGCCTGAGCACCGGGAACCCCCGGCTCAAATTAAGCACGGGTCCTGCCATCATTTTGCATTGCGCTGCTGAGAGAGGTACCAGGCAGTGCCGCCTGGACCCTGGGCCTTTCCAGCCGGCGCCAGCGGAGCCCAGGGAGGCAGCAGGCAGACTGCTTCTGCCTCGGTGGTTCTCGCAGTCCCCCGGGCTATGTCGGGAGCAGCCGCTTGTTATGTTCGCAGAGTGGGGGCGGAGTAAATAAAATTGGCTTCCTCGTTGAAGAGCAGCCTCTGAGTCCCAGGGCTTTGGGGGGAGCTCGGCATCAGGAAGAAAACCAAGAAAGCGTTTTTAATTTCACTGAAATTGGAAATATAGCTTCACTGGCTGAACTCTGTCTCCCCCTCTAATGAGAACAAGCAGGCGCTGTGTACACAACACAAGAGGGGGGAACGGTGTGCAGGCCTTGGTGGGGGGACTGGGGGTCTACTGAAGAAACCGAGCACAGCGCCGCTTCAAGGACACCGCGCTCGTTTTTTTTACTTTAACACTGAGCGCGGTGTCCTTGAGGTGGGCGCTGCGCTCAGTGTTAAAGTTAAAAAATATATAAAGAAACCGAGCGCGGTGTCCTTGAAGCGGCGCCGCGCTCAGTTTTAAAGTAAAAAAACAAACAAACAGAGCGCGGTGTCCCTGAAGTGGACGCCGCGCTCAACATAAATGTCAAATATAAATAAATAAAGTGAGCGCGGTGTCCCTAGCGGGCGCCACGCTCATTAAAGTTATAAATAATATACACTTTAGAGCGCGTAGCGCTGCAGCCGCCGTGGTGCACATCAGTGTCCATTTCCCAAATAGTGCGTGCTTACCGACTAATGAAGGAGACTGTCTAACGCCGCAAGTAAAAGATCCAGTCCGGATGGGCCGTTCCAAAAGGAGACAGGGCGGTAACAAGGAGGAACTAAGAAGCCTCTTTTTCAATCAGAAGCCAGCGTTTAGCATGGACGATGACACCAGCCAATCAAAAAAATGGGCGGGGCTTAAACTCCACTTCTGAAATATCCCGATTACAAGAAGCCTCGCAGAGCGAGCAGAGCATGCGCGCTGCAACGCAGGTCTGCGAGACTTAACCACCTTATAAGACCGCTGACTATCCTCCATCGTCGTCGTCATCTGCTTTGTCCAGCCGGAACAGGAAGCACAAACAGGCTCTCCTAAGCCAATCACAACACTGCAATGCAGCACTGTGATTGGTCTGAGCGCCGTGGTTCAGCACTCAGTCAGGCAGTGGGAGCCTGTGCATGTTCCCCACCAGGCGTGGTGGGGAACATGATAAGTGCACATGACTGTTAGGCCAGCCCAAGAGGGCCAGCAAAACCGCTACGCGCACTTAAGTGTTCATATTTCCCCCTCCCCTTGCTGGCTGTGTTGACAGCCATGCCCTGCCCGCTCCCAAACCTGCTTCAGTGCAAAAATTAAAATAACAACATCGTGTTGTTATCATTTTATTTTTCCTTCTTTGCAATGGTAAAAGCAGTGGGGCGACCAGTGCTTAATTTGAGCTGGAGCTTTCCGGTGCTGAGCACCGGCACTTAATTGGTTTCCGGTGCTCGGCACCGGCACCTAATTGTCAACACCACACTTAGAGCAGTCTGCCATAAGGTGGCGCTGTTCATGTACTTTAGAGCTGAGCAGTATAACAGTTGTTTAGAAAAACAATATACATTAAAAAATTACTAATACCTGCCTCCCCAGCCCTTCCTTTAGCTTTGGGGACCTGGAATAATCTGAACTGTCGCATTTACATGCGAGAGAGATGGTTAGTAGTTGTTTTGGCAGCAATGACAGGGGCGATGGGTGATGCAAGCTGCAGTGGCCTCCTGGTCGGAGCCCTGGCACTTAATATTTTACAAATTAAGCACTGGGGGCGATGCTCCTCCGCCTTAGCGGAGGAGCTGCCACTGATGTAATATGAAAGCTGCACCTGGTAGTTACTTCATCCTCCAGTCTTAACCTTCTTTTACCCTCCTTGATAAAATGTCATATACTTTCACCCTTTTCCTTGTAACTTGGCCATTGCCTATCATAAACCTGAGATTGTATGGTGTTCGTATACTGTATGTAAGTTCAAAAGTGCCAAGGCCACACTATGAAAAACTGCAAATAAATAAATTCAATAATCGTTCTGTTTTACTTATTTCTGTCACTTTATCACCTTCATCTGTTTGCATCTGTATGTATTTAGTGCTGTGATACCTGTGGCCCACCCTCGACAAACCCTCACAAATATTATTCGCCCATATACAAAATTACATTACCCTATTACCTTTGCAAAAGCTGTTATTCTTATGTGGACTGCATGCTGGGGCTCACTGCTTCTACTTATATAAATGTCTCAGTTGCTGACGACGAGCAACATAATTTTTCTTAATCTTGTAAACTACAGAATTATTTGCAAGAACAATCCATCAAATATGCTCTCCGGGTAGCAGCGTTTTCTTAACCCAATAACTCCAATCTTCCTCTCCATCAATGAAGAAGCCTAGCGTTAGAGGTCATTGGTTTTTGCTTGTTTAATCCATCTTTCCGGGGATATTAAATGACTGCAACTATCGTAGCCCACGTTTCTTACAGAAATATTCGATCAGAGCTAGAGACGATTGCGGCCCAGTTATCGTTATTCTTTTTGCTGAGTAGTCTGGCAATGTTCCAGAAAAGAATTTTAACCTGAAGGGTGGTGTCAAGCGGCCAGGTCAGATCACCCTCGGTGTTACCCGCCAGAGGGGAAGTGGGATGCAAAGGACTAGCAACTTCCGAGGGGAGTCCACCAGTGGCCACAGATAACAGGGAGGAAGGTGATGAATTAGTCAAAACTACCCTTGAACCATGCACTTATTGCAAATTTTCGGTTCGACCACTAGTGGTGGACTCGCTGAATTATTAGAACTGTTCCTGAGTCGTTCCACATTGGTCAAGCTCCCCAAGGGGCCAAAGCAATTCTGCACGCAAATGTTATAGGAGTGGTGGTGGGCCTGCTCTGGACCCAGCGTGCATTCCAAGTTGTCTAGGGTGGTCCGGCGAGCAGGTGGGGGCCTATAAAAATAGCCAAGTGGTAGGATCTTGATTTTGTAGGGCTTATGCCGGCCTTGAGAAAAAGCCCCAATCAGGTGCCCAGCTGCTCTTGGGTTTCGGAAAGACATGATGACTTTGACTGCATCCATCCCATTGTGAATGATGAAGATGGACTGAATTTATAGAACCAGGAGATGTCAGCGCACTTTATGGTGAAACAACCTTTGAGGACAGAGGTTGTGTGCTGATAATATTCAGCATTAGCATTGCCACAAGCTGTCATTGGTATGGTTGTCCAGTGCTTTGGCGGTATCCTGATGGAACTGTGGGGGTCGTCAACCTCCCCGTGATAGACAGTCATACAAGTGTTAAAGAGGGCCGGCAAAGGAGAAAATCCTTGGGGTACATCACAGGCTATGCAGCACATTTTGTACCCATTGGTGCGATTTGACTGGAAAAATTGGAACCACCAGAGTTTTACTTAAACCAAACGTGGGCGCCAGATAGTTATGGGCCACTGTGTCAAAGGCAGCAGACACAAGGTACAGTTAGTCCTTGAACACTGCTAGAGTCTCAAGGTTGTTTGGTGTCTTAAGAATGGACGACAAAATAGATGATTGGTCGGCTCCTCATTGACTAAGACCAAAGTCCAACAACTGTCAGAAACCCAAGAAGAGAAACATTGCTTTTCTTAGGGTGATAAGCACCATGATAACCAAATTCTAGAGGGATGATGTCGAAAGTGTTTTTTTTTTTTTGCTATATCTGGGGCGAGGTCAAAGGTGAGATCCTTTGCAGTGCCTTTGTGTTGTTAATGTTTCTTAGCTGCGTTTGCAGATGAAAGCGATGTTGTTTGCTGTACATCATAACGAGGTGTTTGCTGCCTAGCAACATCTTAATGTCCCTTTAACTGAGGTTCAGATTGGGGTAGAGAGAGAACGTGCCACGAAGCTATCAACTAATGGCAATCTATTGTGCGTTATGAACAAACAAACAAACTATGTACGAGAAGGATAAATGGCAGAATATTGTAGATTTCTAGTGGTACTGGTGAAAGAATAAATCAAGGGATCGAGGAATCGTCATTAATGTCATCAAAACACAGAATTGCACGTTCTGGCTTCTAATTCACAAGACACTACATGTCTAAACCACGGAGTTTAATTTCTTTTGATGAAAGTGTTAAACATATATTTTAGTGCAAAGATAATAAATAGTTAATTTCTGTAACTCATGCCGTTGGGTTTACATAGTAAACTGTTTTTCGTTATTTTAATTGCTGTCTTCAAAAGCATGTATTTTTGTAAAATCAGGGTGACCAACACTTCCTCTTTGCAATACATAGCTTACAACAACAAACTGTTGGAACTATGTTTTGTTTGTCATGGGATACTGATGAATGAACAAACTGGATGGTGAGTTTTGGTTATTTGAGCAGATTCTCATCTTTAAAGAAGAGAGCTGGATTGGCCAGGGAGTCAAGGAACTTATTTTAAAGGCTTTGCCATTGGTTAAAATGTATAATTCTGAAAATCTGATTTTTTTGTTTCATAATAATATTTTATACAGTCTGCAGTTGCCAATACAGAAGAACTGACAGTTTAGGCAATAGCTCGTATTTCAAATCAATCCATTTTTGTAAGTATCTCTTTCAGCGTTCTGAGGTAGTAAAATACCTGACTAATAAGTAGAGAAGATGCCACTTTTTGTGTGGTCAAGCCCACTTTTTTGTGGACTGGTGCTGCTGGTTTTCTGGACTTTGCGCTCTGAGGCACTGCTATCTAGTCCCCAGTGCATTAATTTTGACTCAAACATGGTACAAATGGCTAATCCACAGTTGGCAAATTTAACTTTCCACAAAGATTTTGCCGATTTGGGTTTGACTGAGAGCTGTGCACTGTGGAATAGTTTGCAGAGATGCAACCAGGATGTGCTGCACAAGTGGGGAGGTTTGCTTTTGGGAACTGTTTGCCCATTGGTCAGAAGTGTGCATGAGCCACCCTCAACCACTTGCTAGTGAACTGAACAACTGGGCAAAAGTAGCATCTGAACCACAGACCCTCGGAACAATTTCTGGACCTGCGGCTGAACAGAAAAAGACTGGACCTGCTGTCTGTAACTGGTGTGTAGAACCGAAATGCTGCACTCACTCTCATATGTGCCCAGGACTAGGTAGTGGAGTCCAAGGGTCAGTTGGGTCTGTTGGCTTATCTCCTAAGTGGCTACAGGGCAAAAGGCCTTTTTCTTGGAATTACTAGTGTACCACCTACAACTGGAACTGGATTGGACCTTGCAGATGGCCTCTGCTGGAGTGTGTCCTGACCTCTAAGTGCTGTCTCTGAGGTCCAGGGAGCCTGCTGAGAAGACCTGTCCCAGAAGGTTTGACAAGTTTAGGCTTCCAAGACTTCCAGTTTTTCACCTGGACCTCGCAGCAAAGGTATCTCATTTCGGTAGGACTTTGTCAGATACAGCTTCAGGCTCGCCCCACCTGGAAAATTTTGAGCTTCAAAAAAAGAGAGTAAGGTTGAAGGTTTAAATAGAGATCGGGCGAAGTCACAAAAAATATTCGCCTGACAAGAGGACTTTAGTGGCCGTGAAAGTTGAATCCTCCAACTCAGAGCTTTTCCTGCCAAAACCAAAGCTTCAATGGGACCTCATCGAGCAACTATGCAGATTCGGAGGCACTTTGATGGATACAGCCTGCAACCTTCCACTGTTGGAGGGTTTCTACTTCCACAAAAAGACTAAGCCAGAAGGTTGAAACTTTGACCAGGGCAACCGACTTGGTATATTCAAACTCCACTCTATTGAGGTCATCCTGAATTAGCACCTAGGTCTTGATCAACCAAGAGCAGAACTTTCAGAATGGCACTTTTTTTTTTTCATGGAGATTTTTGCATTAACAATTTAAAATTTCATATCTCCAGTCCCCCTTATTGGATTTTAGTCATGTTGTTGTTATTTTCCATATTACAATTTTTTTAATTTGTAAAAATAGGTTGTGGGATCTGTAATGTGTTGCTAAATACTTTGTACATTTTCCTAAATTAAGCCTGTCTGTTCTGTTCCATAACTACCAGGTTTAAATTATTGAAACTGTGTGTTTCACTTGGCTGGATTTTGGGACTTATTATTTGGATAGAGCTCACATTCGCCCCATCTTATAACCCATTTTCTTATAAATACCCCTTGTCTCACCAACTATTGTGTTTTCTCCAGTTATTGATTGTCATGGGTCTAGCACCATCTAAATGCAGTCATCCAGTGTTTTACAAAAATAATGATTTCCCTCTAATATTTCATGTAGAGTTACAAGATAGTTTCATAAGGAAGAGTGAGGAAAGCATGCAGAGTGAATTGTGTACCTGCAACTATAATAATATAAGATTAATTTTATAATTCTCAATTTGAAAGGAGTGGAAAGTACATCTAATTGAACAGATATGTTATGCTATCCGCACGTTTTCCGTGTTCAAAAGGCCACCCAAAGCCCCATCAGAACATCACACCATCCAAAGAGTACACATTGGGGTGCATACAGGAACCTAGGAAAGATCGCTTTGGGAAAGAGTCTCTTGCTTCCTTTTTAAGCTGGTCCTTTGCGAGATGCGTTGATACTGGCAGAGAGTTTCAAAGAACAAGCTACTGGACACTTTGCAATCAACCCCTATTATTCCAAATTGCAAAACTGTGGGTAACCTACTAAATAACGGAAACAGACTACATGACTCGAGGCAACATGAACATCTTTAAACATGAGATAGGAATTTGCACAAGCAGCCAGTGAAAAGCCCAGCAGATCCAAGGCCAGAGATTAAAGGTGGTTTTGTTGCCAATTTTTTTTATACTTTTGCAATTGGTGGATCAGCTGAAGAGAGAGGCCCATAAGCATGAAGCTCTCATATCTTAACCATAAAAATATGATCGCTCATACCATGCATCATGGGTACTGTACATTGATGTTATGGCCACTCATGTCTTAACAGGGCCATTGCAAGGGTGGTAGAAAAGAAGTTATCAGAATCCTCTCTTATGTACACCTTGTCATTGATGCCAGGGTCTTCAGGGCCTAAACCTCCAGCAGGAATTCTTGCCCTCGCTGTTTCCTTCAATTGAAACCTTCCACCTACATTAATGGAAATCTCAGGTAGTGAGACCTTGCTGTACTTAAGATACTCAGGGCCTCTGGAATTATGTGGTTCTGTGGCTGCAGCATTTTCTGCATAATTAAAGATTTGACACACTTGCCACTTAATCGATCATCTGCCGTATAGTCCACAGATTTTAACAAAAAAAATGTGTTTCTACCGCAAACAGATCAAAACTTCCAAAAATGAAGCGCTTATGCAAAGGTTGACATGTCATCATTCAGTTGCTTATTACTGCATCGGATGTTATACTGGTACTAATGAGGTGAAACCTTTGCCCAAACAGTGTGAATGTATAAAAAAATAGCAAAATTATGCAATAATACTATCACAAAATGTGCTGCATTAAGTTGCATAATTTTACTTTTCTTGCTGCATAATTTAGCCTATCCTACCACATAATTTGTTTCCCCTTCCACATAATTTCAGAGGCACTAAGTAGAGTTGTTTATTGAGGCAATGAGCAGACATGCTGATGGCAGCAGAAACCAAGTTCTACAAATAGGGAACAAAGCATTGAAAATCTGCAGGCTGAAAATGCACCGTAGGACTATAAAAGCATTGATTTGCCAAGACGATTTTTCTACTTAGCAACCTTGTGATTTTCTTACTGTGTACATTACTGGCCCTTGGCAGTAATTCCTTTATGTAATTACAGTGGTCTGTTGGTTCTTTGCTGGAGATGAAAAGAAAGGGGTGATTCTATCAGACTTCCAGGGCACTGAGGATCAACACATTGAGAGATCCAATTTCAAGCACACTGTTAAGAAAATTGCATCTTAGGAACTATCTTGTGAGACTGTGGAGATGTGGCACTAACACAACCCATCCTCTCTATGTGCGTTTGGGCAAAACCTTAATGAATTTCTCTCAACCTGGATCAATATGAGAAACTTTTTAAATGCTTGTTATTGCTGGAGTATATGCACGAGAGCTGTAGAATCCAACCTTTGCCCATGATTCCTTTAATTAAATTTTCAAAAGTTTGGGTGTTTTTCTTTTTATTATTTCTGAAAAGATTCAAGTGCTGTCAAAGCAATAAATCTGACAGCAGCAGATGGCAATGGCAGTAAAGGTGAGGTGCGCTTAAAGCTGCATTTTGGCAGATAGCACCTCACATTTACCAGAGAAACAAAAACTTTAGAAGAATGTCTAAAGTAGGCTAAATGTAAAGGGACAAAATTTTTTGCCAGAGAGCTTTCATTTAAACTAAGCAATTGCCTTACTCAACTAAGTTTGCTTGCAACCACATAAGGGAATATTGTGGCATGGCAACAGTGGCAGAGTTGCACTATAGGCAAGACAGCACTTGAGGCATGCTAGGCTCCAGGCAAACCCTAAAGTGAGAAGCAGAAATGCAGATTACAAGATATAGACACGGATTCAGAGAAGCAGCAAATCTTTCGGATATGGTTTATTTTATTTTGAATCTTTTATAAAAATGAGGCACAGATGGGTGGCACATACAGCAATCATAATACAATGATAAAGAAAATAATATTGTAAAAATCAGCCTGGGATAAGTAGACTATGTGAAGCTATCTTATGCAGGCTCTGTGTGGCCTGTGGATGGGTCTTTTGTGTGAGGTCTCTGTCAGGATTCAGCATGGACAAATCAGAAGAAGAAATAATTAAAGGCCATATGAGATGAGGCCTAATGTGGGTTTAATGGACAATAGCTATTATCACCTTAATATGTGTAACAGATTTATATATTCTCTGGAAATGCTGGACGAACACTAATATAACTATCACAGAACGTCAGTTGGCGTTCCAGTCAATGGCCCAGTTACCCTTGAAAAGGAAATGGAAAAGGGAATTGATTGGATTTCCAACTCAACTTGTTCCTGGGTTGGTGTCCGCTATGTGCAGGCAGCCAAATCACCACTCAGCATCTGCCCACCTTGAGGGATTTCTACATGACGTCTTCATGTTGTATCAACTGCTCTGGCTCTTTGCCTGAACAAGGCGTCCATCAAAATGGTGTCTCCTGCCTCTTTGGTTCATCCATCTTCTTCACGTAGTAGTAGTAGTGTGCTTTACAGTGACAATTCATCGAGACTTCCAGCAGTACATGGTTATTGTCATCTCAAGTATGTCATTTGCAGTCTTTGGTGATTTGTTCAGATAACCTCAGGCTCAACGGTAGATATGGACTTCCAGTTGTAGGCTTTTTGGACTTCTAAGAGAGAGATCTCTTAATTTAATTTCTTTGTTTTTTAAATGTTAATTTTGTTTTATTTCAATACCTAATTATAACGTCACTTTAACCTTTCTTTTTTTAGTGGATTTCTAGGTTTTTTGTTTAATGCAATCTAAAATCTTACATCATACCTAACCATAACTTCACTTTAGCTTTTTCCAGTGAATACATATAGACAGACAGACAGACAGACAGACAGATAGATAGATAGATAGATAGATAGATAGGTAGATAGATAGAATAAAGTACCTCCTGCCGTACATTACAAGGATATTGCAAGTCACAGCAGAGTTCAATGATCAAATAGAGTAACGAGGCCTAAGGCCAAGTTCCTTTATAGGGTTATGGAACTCCAAATATGCGTCTTCCCCATTCATTTTTCCATAGGAAAATTGAAGAGCAATACTGCACAAACGGCTGAACGAAGTTACACCCAATTGGCCAAAAGCAAGATCTTAGTCCTGAAAGCATGCTTTTTTAGGTCTCACCTAGCGTTGCAGCGCATGCGCTGCCCGCTCTGCGAGAACTATTGTTGGTTTTCTGTCGGGTTTCTTTGGAAGTGGGGTGGAAGCTCCACCCATGCTTTTCATTGGCGCTCGTCATAAACGCTCACTTTTGATTGCAAGGGAGGCATGTTTGTTCCCTCCCTGTCTCCTGTTTGCCTCGCCTGCCCGGACTGGAGATTGTGCACACGCACGGCGTCTCTTTTGCTCACGGCGGACTCGCCGGGGCTTCGTTAATTAGGTGTCATATGTGTCGCTTTCACTTTCAGGAATGCACGCGCACAGCGTCTCTTTTGCTCACGGCAGACTCGTCGGGGCTTCGTTAATTAGGTGTCATATGTGTCGCTTTCACTTTCAGTAATCGAGGGCCTCGTGTTGCTTTTTGTACGAGGCGCCGCGATGTATAATGCCACTTCATTTTGTTACAGTCTTTTCTGTCTCAACGGCATAGAATGTCTCCTTGCACTTATCTGCAGTTGAAGGGTGGTTGAGTAGCCAAGAATTTAAGGACACGCATGAATGTTTCTCAGTCTCAGTCTTTGGATAAGTAGTCTGACCCCCGGCCGTCTCAAATTTGCAATTTTTCAATGCAATCTCACCTACGGATATAGGAAAGTTTATTAACGTGTCTGAGGTTTTGATTGTTGCTGAAGGTGGCGGTGCACGTAGGGGCCGGGAGGTGGCGCGATTGCGCAGTGACAGCAACAGGTCCCCGGTGCCTTCCTTTCTTCCCTGGGGACATACCCTATACTGCAGGCAGCATCATGTGGAAAAGCGGTGAACACTGAGGGAGGCGCAGACACCAGCTCCTCGCCGGCAGCCAGGACCGCACTGCAGGAAGCCGTCAGACACCAGATGCGAACAGGTGAGCGAGCGAACAAAATTAGGGTTTTTATTTTTCCAGGTGTTCTCCATACCGCCCAGCTGCCTCTTGTTAGGAAACGAATAGTCACTTTTTGTGACGAAAATAAATGGCAAAATTGTATTTCCCTTCGGTGTTATGCATCCGTTGTGCACGTTTCACTGCTGGTTGTTGGTGATTGCCTTTCGTGTATCCACAAAAAGTTAATTCGCTCAGTTTTTCAGAGATGCTTAATAGTATGTAATGAATAATGGAAACCGCAAAATACAATAGGGGAATCATTAAAGAGGCATCGAAAGTAGCATTTCTTTATTCAGGCGCCACCTTGCAAGTCCTGGTTTTGTAGCCATTATCACACTACAACTATTATGCAAATATGGGCTCCAAAATCCTATTGTGCTAGAAATGCTGGATTACGACACGCGGTACCTTGGCAGCTGGAAAAGCAGGGCGGGCGGTCATCGGGACATGGACAGGTGTCAAGCAGAGCTGCAAGTCTTGGGGTGTCACCGGAAGTAGCATCGGTGTATTTTTGCTACTGCCTTTTGGGCGCCACTGTTCTTAGAGGAACCTTTTTAATAATAGGTGGGTTAGTAAGTTACGGTAACCAAATGATTCTACCTTCCCGACGCTTTATTTCAGTTCAGTTTTTCCTTCTTCGAGGTGGCAGGTATGTCTGCTGTAGAACAATCTTACCGTGTGAGGAGGGAGCGAGGACTCGTGCCGAGAAGTAGATGCGAGGCACTTTAAACTCCGCCCCCAAGCCCCCGTCCCCCCATAAAAAAGCTTGCTGGAGCCGATGTCCTGGGGTGTTTTCACACCCCTTAATGGGCGTCAGCAGTTCAAAGCCAGGGAAAACCACTATTCACAGTGGTTTTCAGCTCGTTTTCCCCACCGTGTGATATCGGCTCCTCACCGGGAGACAGTGTGATGGGAGCCCAAATCATGTCACAGACACCATGGAGTTGGCAGGTATGAGCAGAGCTCTCGTGCTTCCTAAGTGCATCCATCAGTGACTCGTCCGGAGTAGGGTAACCCTAGCCTTTTGGGACATGCAGTTATGTGTGTACAATTTTAACATCAGGATTACAAGCACCAGAATGGAAAATCAAAAACCTGGAAGGCGAAGTAAATTGGGAAACTAAAACGTTCTGCTATAGACTACTGTGATTCGGAACTTTCTGCAGCACGTACTACAACTCCCAGAATACTTTGTGTCAAAGGCCAGGAAGGCACAATATTGTAGAGTAATCTGGTGGTAACTGTGAATAAATTCACTGCCTCCGTGCTTAAAATGATGGCCCCCTATTGACGCTGGTCTGAAAGGTTCTAGTTGTAACACGTAGGAAGCGGAAATGGAACTGCAGATGCGTTCTTCCTCGGACTAATATCCGGATGTGCCCTCTCACGGGCTGTTGTCTTTGGGTCAGCTGCTTCTGCACGTTAATGGTGAAACCTTGCAGAGGGATTCAAGGGGAATCCCCGTGGGACAGCAAAGCACAGAAACTGATTTGAAGAGTTCTGGACTGACCAATGAACCCCTTCAGAAAGCGCTTTGCTTTAGTCAGTTTGATGTATGTGCACCCGTGCGTCACCGAGCTTCTCATACATTAACATTCGCAAATTGCTGTTACAGCTCCTTTCTCATATCCCCTCAGATAAGTGTGTATGAAGAGAGCTGTGCCTGCTTTCCTGTTTATGCCCACGTTTTGTCGAGATCAGCATATTTTCAGTTCACGATAATTACTTTAAAACAAGCATTTGCAATGCAATAGGTCTCACATTTACGCGAGTTTAAGCTATTGGCATTGTAAATGACAATGCCTTTTATTTACATTTTAAAAACCAAAACATAAATAAAAGTTATTGTCATTTACAATGCCAATAGCTAAAACTCACGTAAATGCGAGACCTATTGCATTGCAAATGCTTGTTGTGATTTGAAACCCATTCAGTAGTTTTTGAGAAACTAAGGCTCAAATAAACATTGTATATTTCATGCTGCAGAGGATCTGCGGAGCCAACAGATCTTAAGATAAAGATGTGGCAATAGCCAACTTTGTACTCGGGGATTCAGTCACCTGTCCGCAAAATATGTTAAAACGATTATATGGGGAGGGTAAGGGTACCCTGTCCACCACGACCTGATGGGGCTGGAGCTAAAAACATTGTAATTTGTTTTTCCCAAGACAAACCCTTAGGTGGGCTAGGGCCCCAGGGGGGTGGCGTACTTCCCCCGGGCCCTGGTCAACCACTTTTATAGAGGAGGGGGCATGTAGGCCTTCCTCCCTGAGTCTCCTTGGGGCCCGGGGGTACCATCCCCCAGGGCTGAATCTTTGAATCAGTGGAGGGGGCTTGCAGACCTCCTCTCCAAAACATTCCAGGCCCCAGGGACCCCATCCCCCGGTGGCGAGTAAAAAATAAAGGGAATGGTGGAATGCAACCTTCCTCCTTGGGCCTCCTTGAGGCTCCGGGAACCCCATCCCTGGGCTCAGCTCTTGTACGGTGTCCCGGGGACCACCCCCCCACCGGGGCACCATGGTTTCCTGCCAGCGAGAGCGCCAGCAGGGAAATGTTATGTGCTCCCAACTGGTAGGAGCAGAAAGGTGCTCCCTCTGGGTAGAGTCACAATAGACATCCCGGCCTGCGCTCTCACCGGAAGGGAGGCTCAGAACTGCTCCAGCCCAGCAGGAGCAAAAGAAAACTGTCCCCGTAGGATGGGAGCAGTGCTGGTTCCCATTGTATCTGGGATGGGTGCAGGCTGGGGAGCCAGTAGGGCTGTGGGGGCCTTGAGGTTTCCACCGCACCCTCACCATACAAAAAGTCCCATGTTGCCAGCTCCTGCCCGGCCCATGGGGCCACTTGCAGGGAGCCGGTAGTGCAGTGGGGCACTCCACTATTTTTTTTTCTTTAAAACAGTAAAACATTGCTGGCTCCTGCGCAGTCCAGGGCCTGGTGGGGCAACGGGGGCCATGGAGCTCCCTCCGCAACCTACACAAAAAAACGAAGTTGTGAGTGTAGGTGGGCACCCCGACACCTAAAAAAAACAAAAAGAAAAATGATTAATCAATGAGCAGCAGGAGCCACTCATTTATTATACACTGCTCCTTGCAAGGAGCACCCCATAAAGCCCTGCAAGAGTGCGAGGACTTTTTACTTATTTTTGTTTGTAGCCTGGTGGAGCCCCTCCCTGGCGCTCCCCAGCAACATTAAGAAAAAGAGCTTTAAGTCTGCCAGGTCAATAAATCCATGACCCCAGGAGAGCTTACAACCTGTTTTTTTTTTTAAAGCAGTCTGAGCTGGAGCTCTATGCTCTTCAGACTTTTTTTTAATAAAGCTTTATTAAACAAATGTTATGACACTTGTACTAAAGATTGCAATGTGTTAATTTCTGAAACATACATTTTATTACAAATATTGGTGACTTTTTGACAAAGATAATAGGCCTGCTTTATATATGTTAATATGTTGATCCCTTCAGAAGGTCAATAGGCCTACTTTTTATATTTTGCAGCTCTGATCCATCGACAAATTCAGTAGGTCTGCCTTGCTTAAAATGATACCCTTTATATTGTAACATCACATAGCCAGGTGTGCACGTCATGGGGCTTTGAGCACCAGGCCCTGTGCCCAACCCCCCGGGGGGGGGTTGGTCACAGGGTCTAGACCAAAGCCAAGCCACTCCATGCCATCGGTGGTAGGGTTTGGCTGCCCATGGGAGGATGGACGCAGGACACGGCACTACATTTGGTAAATAAATATTATTTTTAATTTTAAAAAACCTAGAAATTAACTGAAAAAAACCAAAGATTCAAATGATGGTATAGTTAGGTATGGTAATAATATCTTACTTTGCATTAAAAAAAAACTTCGAAGTTCACTGAAGAAAACAAAGGTTAAAGGGACATTATTGTTAGTTGAAAATGTCAGTTAAAACATACCTTTTTAAATTAACAAAACTGCTGACATTCACCAGTTATATTTATCTTAATTAACTATAAATTGTGCCCTAAACTATATAGCTCATGCCCTTGCCACGAACTGATAATTGCCTCACATATTACATCACTCATGATATGTTCTCTGACACCATTTATAACATCACTGTAGCATCTGAAATGACTTCACATCTTAGATAACAACACTGCACGGTGGGGGTTCAGCCTGACTAGTGAGAGAAAAGGGACTCAGGCCTAGGTGTGAGCTTCATCTACCAGTGACAGGGTAGGCATCCTCTGACGCTCAGGAAAAGGCAGGGCACAGCCCACACAGGCCATCCTGTCAAGGAAGGAGACACCCTCCCCACACCCAGAACCCTTTATCCACTGCCTGGAAGCAATACAAATTTCACCGCAGGGGACCCATCGGGAGTCAGGTGACAGCTGGACACTGGCAGGAAAGCCTTTGGGTTTTAGGCAGGATAATGACAACTTTCTAAAAGTGTCATTTCCAAAATAGTAGCATAAAATCCGACTTGAGCATTAAGTTGGATGTTAAATTACTATTAAAACGAGCCCTTGAAATATTTAGCACTTATTAAATGTAATAGTGTAAATAGTGTAAAAAGTGAAAACCTATGAGATAGCCAGCCTTGCCACAGTGAATAACAACTTTGAAGCTTTTTCACTGCCAGGGCATGTAAAACATTCATTTCTACAGGCCATTCTTTTAAATGCCATGCACCCTACCTTACTGGGCAACAAGGTCTTCCCCTAGGGGTGATTTATAGATATTAAAATTAAGGTTTATGCTTGTCAAAAGGGTGATTTTGACAGGTCAAATTTGCAGTTTAAAAACTGCAAAGCCAGGCTGCACTGGGAGGCCTGGAGATATGTTTTACTACCAGGGTTACTGTAGTGGGTGGCACAATGACCGCTGCAGTCTACTAGTAGAATTTAATTTGCCGGCCTTGGGTACAGGTAGCACCATATCCTAGGGATTTCTAAGTGAATGTGCCAGTTAGGTGTATGCCAATTTTACCATGTTGAAAAAGGACAGCACAAGCACTTTACCACAGGTCAAGGGGTAAAGTGCACAGAGTTCCATGGCCAACAAAACGTCTTCATTAATGGAGGAACATATCTGGGGGAATACCACGCAGAAGACTATCATTTCTAACAAACTGCTATCATTTTTTAAACATAATTAAACATTTGACATTCTTGTATTTGCTAACAGGTATCTATAAGAGCAGATGGCTATTATCAGTTTTTTAAAATTATATTGGTTATTTTTATAATTAATGTGTATTTATTTATTTAAAAAAGAGAGAAGAAAATAGAGAGAAAGGAGAAGCCTGACAGGCCTCGTCTTGGACGACTGAGGTCCTTCATCCTGCTTATAATGGCTCATTCAGTAAGGGTTCTTTTATGCTTCATTATGAATCACAGGTACCACTGGTCTGAGACATAACCCCCTACATATTATGATCCTGTCAAGAAAAAGCACCTGGAAGAGGTTTCTGCTCTTTCTCCACCTGCTGGTTTTGGGCTATCACATGATCATATGTAATATTTGAGTTCATCCTTGACAGTAGCCCTACAAAATTCAAAGGATAATCCAAGCTGTTGTTACTCTCCACCCTCTCCAATTTCTTCTGTTTTCTCAGTGAATATTTCATCACCATCTTCAGTATACGCAATGTCTTTCAATTGCATATAATGAGGCGGAATTTCAGGTTCCTGACTACACTCCACTTACAAGACAGGTTTATTCATATATCTGAGATTGCCTCTCTTCAGGTATTTTGGGGGATTAGTTACAGATTCCTATGGACGAAGAGTTGCCAACCACCCATTCAATTAGTTTTATCCTCCTCCATATGTGGCATTCAATAGAGATATTATGGATCTACTCTATAGGGAATGAAAGGGGGATGTGCCCAAATTCTGACACGGTTTGTATCCTCTAGCCAAGGGTGACATGAGCTACTGTTATTGCAGAGGATGTGTCCATGTCAGAACCAGAGGACCACAAAGTATCATTTCCTTTGAAAAAATAGCTTTTTAGGTCTACATTTCACTGTGAGGTCGGTGTTTATGCAGTATATGCATCCCTCCCAGTCACTTGCCAAGTACTGTCAAGCTATTACAGTGGCCCTTCAAGAGGGTGTGGATTGTTCTGTACTTTTTTCAAATATGGATTCATGGAAGAGTGGTAGGCACTGCTACAAGTGCACATGTGGGTTTGGCTGGTAAAACTGGCATGCGCACTGAGATGTCTCCAACCTGAGCTGTTCTGCCAGGTTGGAGACAGCAGAAACAGGCTCCCAGTCTCTCGGGGAGTGCAAATCCAGGCCGCTCAGGCCAAGTCTCTCTGGGTGCGCAAATCCAGGCCGCTCAGGCCAATCCTGGCACTTTTCTCATGTTGCCAGCAGCATGAGAGCAACATTTGGATTGGCCGTAGCGGGGTCTGGGAACCTCAGCCGATGCTGCAGTGGAGCGAGAGGAGCAGAAAACGACGATGCAGGCGGCGGCAGATAAGTTCTTTTTTGTTTGTTATATTTTGTGTTGTTATTGTGGTCGTCTGTCCATCTCCCCCACAAACCCCTGCTGCCCCACCACTTTTCCCTGACACCAGCCACTAGTGCACACAGGCCATTTAAAAAGAGGCCTCAGAAGGGTTTTCAATTTCAAGGTGGGTGAAACATGTTTAATCTGCCATTTTCATACAGAGGTCAGAATTCTAGCCCTCCTCCTTGTCTTCTTCCTCCCCCAAAGGCTAGGAAGCATTCCTGACTATGGCGGCATCCTGTTAGGGGGTCATCATTCATTTTACTACACAAATGGCAGAAGATGTTTCAAGTGCTTTTCTGTCCTGTAAATAATAGAACAAGGCGTACTCTTTGGAGTTCGAAGCAATCCCACTGGATTCAGGTTTGATTCATCTCTCTTATGCTCCGGACCCTGCAAACTATTTGGCTTTGACCTCTAGAAATTTCAGTTTATCGTCAAAAAAAGTTATTTGCCCTTTTCCGAAGTCTCAGGAGGGACAAGGTTTTATTCAAAAGTATTCCTGATGCAAAAATCATCAGGGGCCCTCAATATTGATAACCAATTTCAAGAATCTGAACCAGTTTGTATGCAAGACTTGATTTATGATAGAGATATTACAATGCATAATTCCACTAATCAAGCCAGGGAAAGGATGTCAGAGTCAGACCTCAAGGCTGCTAAACCTTCATTCACCGATTCTTCCTTCTCATCAAAGATTCCAGCGGTTTGGTGAGGAGGGTTACCATTGGCAGTTCCGAGTTCTCCCATCCACCCTGACACATATCCAAGGGTTTTCACTAAAGTGTTCCTCTTTATTGCATGTGTAATATGAGGGGCCTCAGGGGAGAAGTGGGAAACGGTCTATGCTGATTAGCTTTAGCTGAGCCCCTTGGAGCCTGGATGAGAGCTGGGACACCCAGGGGTGTAGTATTGGTAAGAAAGATTGGGGGGTGTAAGCTTCAGATTTCACAACAATCACGCTGGCATACCTTATTAAAATACATTATGAGAAGCAGGACACGAAGGGGGCTTAAGAGGCAATGGAAAGACAGAGGAGTGCAGATTGTTGGAGGCACTTAAAACAAAATAGTTTTTAAACTAACTAAGTTTTAAGGCAGAGACGAGAAAGAGAGTGTGCGTGTGTTTTTGTCTGTGTGTTCATGGAAAGTTCCAGGATTTCAAGGTTTCAAGGTGTTTATTTAATTTGATTTAGACCTCTGCTAAGGTCAACAAATACAAAACAAATTGATTTAAAACAGTTCCAGGGTGAAATCCGACAGGTACCTCACCATACCCGACTGAAAGCACCTGTACCCAACTATTTACTACAGAATACATTTTGTAGGGGGGTGTAACACCCAAACCACCCCCACTGAAGCTACACCCCTGGGGACATTTCACATAGTAAGTAGCGGTACGAGAAATGGTTTGAGGAGGTCATTAATATAAGCTAACACATGCCATTAAAAAAGTGAAAGACACCATGCTCCATTCCTTCAAGAAATTATGGCAATAAAAAAACATTACCTTGCAAGGGATTGCTATATGCTAGGCTGCAATATTCGAAGTGTAACATGCACAGAACAATTGACAGTAAAATACTTCCTCATCTGAATAATTGTGCAACAACCTGTATGTTGTATCAGAGATTACACTTGTTTCCATTGTTATTGTTCTTTAATCTACACAGTTTTTATGGATGCACCAATTATGGGAATAGGCAAACATATCTGTGCTGGGCCTCATTTTCCAGGGCTGAACTTAGCTATTTGAATTTGTGTTATGTTCATTTTTTTAGAAACGGTTAATGCACAGTAGGCTTTATAGGATAAAGCCCTTGTTTATGCCTAGGGATATTTAAGGTACTTTGTCACCCCAGATGATGTACTTTTTTGTCCCCCATGCCCTTTATTTTTGGTCAGCAGTGTATTCACACTGCTCCTTCACACGTTTATGAGTGTCCACCCGGGAAGGGTTCATGCTGATTGGCTTCAGCTGGGTCACGTGGTGCCTGAATGGGATGTAGGAAACCTCGTATACTAAGTATTGTGATGAGAAAAATATATTCAGAGTAATGAGAATGATGGGTAAATACACAAATCTTTGCAAACCACAAATCAAGAGTATGATGTGTTTTTAAACATTTTCATACTGAACAAAACTCTACTGCATAACAGACTATGCCTAGGTTTAAACTGCACCAACTCTGAGTAGCAGTCTGGACTGAAAATCTAGAACTGTAAGAAGGAGAAACTGAGAAGCCAGGGATGCTCCTGCTCTGCCCCTAGGTTTGAACATCCCCAGAGAGGCTTACTTACAAGCGCCTTGTGCCACCGTTACGTCACTTTATCCCATGTTAAAAGTGAGACACCGGCAGCGCAAGGGGCTTGCCAGGCTTATTTACAAGTCCCTTGTGCCGCTGGTACGTCACTTTTTTCCCTATGTTAAAACTGACACACCGGCCGTGCAAGGAGCTTGTAAATAAGCCCCCCTGTCTCTTCTCCAGTTCTGCATGGAGCTGAAAACCGATCGATTTGAGCAACTTCTACTCAGTGGCGGCCAGCACAGCTCATGGGTGGCAGGGTAGGCATGGGTGGAGGAGTGTGGGGGGGGCGCAATATATATATATTTTTTTAAATAAACACTTACCTTGCCGCCGGGTCCCGCGTCTCTGCTCCTGGTCTCCTCCGTCGGAGTCCAGGAACAGGAAGCACAGCCAGGCTCCCCTGAAACTGGTAAGCACCCATGCTCCCCTGACCAATCACAACGCTGCATTGCAGCATTGTGATTGGTCTGAGCGTTGTGGTTCGACGCTCAGCCAGGGAATGGGCGCCTGGGCATGTGCTCCACGCAGGCTGTAGTGCAGCCTGCGTGGAGAACAGGGAAAAAGCGCATGACTGTTTGGCCGGTCCCAGAGGGCCACCCAAACAGTCATGTGCACTTAGGCGTGGGCAAACCACTCCTCCCCTGCCCTGCTCCGAGAGCAGAGCAACCCCGCCTGCTCACAAAGCAGCACAGAAACATAAAGTGATAATAACTCAAAGTTATCATTTTATGTTTCCTTTATTAGCACTGCATAAAAGCAGTAGGGCGACGCTCCTCTGCCATAGCGGAGAAGCCGCCACTGCTTCTACTCACAATGTAAACAATTGGCGTCTGGATCACCGCAGAAGTGCTGCCTTTCTGTTTTACTCGTCTCCTGCTCCCCCTACATATCTCCCACACTCTTCAACACCACAACACTCCCTTCAAGTATCTTCCGGCACATTCCTCAACTTTCAAATCTCCATCCTTACTGCTTTATCACTTCCCTTTCTTCTGCGCCATTCACTATACAGCTGAGTTTTTCACTTACAGCAGTGGTTAATTTCAGCCGGTGGTTGCTGGTGGGGCCAACAGGGACTCACTTTTGGGGGATCACCATTACTTTTCCTCATCAGATGTTTAGCCAGAGCAAGGAGAGGGAAAACACATAAGGGCAGAAGAAGCAGGAATAGGAAGGCAGAACAACTATGACAAAGAGAGAAGTGAGGAACCTGCAAGAGTGAGATAAATAAGCAGGCAGTGTCTGGGGTGCATTAAAGAAGCATGAGGTGGCATCAAGACTATGCAGCCTTGGAATGCAGCTGCAAGCTTCAGATCACAACTTTAGACCCCAGCACTTATGCTTTTACAAATTAAGTACTGCGTTCAGCGCTCTATTCCTTAGTAGCTAGGTTTTAGTAATATAAGTGATGTACACACAAACCTGTTTTAAAGGTGCTTAACCGGTCTCTGGGTACAGATTTTATCACTAAAAAGAATAACAAAAAAAGATCATACTTACAGGCTAATAGAGGGGACTTATATATATCTGTTTTAACACTGCTTATACGAAATTACTATTATTACACCGAAGTGCTATAGACTTAGAAGGTGTAATATCAGCATCGACTGAGAAATCACGGGGCCTCCGCGCCAATTTATAATGAATCGCGGATCCCAGCCTTCTAGGCCGGGCCTCATAAATGTATAATTAGTCTCAAAGCAAAATGTCAAATCCCATTTACAGAACAAAGAGTCGATTACTTGCCACCAGGCCTCTGCTAGATTAAGGCACCCGTATTTCCACACGGAAAATGTACACACATTCGGTAAGGGAGCACTCACCATTAATTCCCTGGTAAAAGAACGTTCACTTCAACTGCGCCTTTTTATTGGAAATGTCAACAGGGCTCACGTGCACTACCCCTCCCTGAAGCAGCCTTGCATCATGCCGCGAGACTGACAGGTTTCCACATTAATTGAAGCAGTATGTAATCGTCTGCTGTGTATATTGACAGGCATGCATACGATATGTATATTTCATTGCTTCGTCTGTTCAAGCATTCCGAGTCCAAGGCCCTCAGACGAACAATTTCAAAGGTCTGCCCTTCTAGAATACTTGTATTCTTCCTGCAATCACCCCCCACCCCACCCCACCCCATTTTATTTTTGTAGACTGGTACGAGGGGAATGCAGTCCTTATTAATTCAGTTAAACAGCACCCGACAGGCACAATGCTTTCCCACTGAAGCAGCACAGCTTAAAAAAGAGATTGGCAGAGCCAATAGGCCGGGTTTTAATGGCCAATGCAAATAAACCCAGGCATTCACAAATATTGTTTACATGTGATGCACACAAATGCTTTTTTATCGAATTAAAATCTGTCCTATTGGCTTTGTCAGTGGTAGACAAAAAATAGCAAAAAGGGTTGCTTTCTATATTCAATGCATATAGGAGATAAAGATTGGAATTTACGGAACATAGCGATGATTGAGTGCATTGTTTCGAAGTAAAATTGTCGTTCATTCAGCCTAAGGGACAACTTCCTCGTAGGTCGAATCAAACACCAAATAGCATGTGGTGAGGAAGTGATGCTCCTCTGGATTCAGTGAAAGCCCACTCTATGTATATTTTAAATAACTTTTAGCAATACGTCTAGTGACAGCTATGCTGCCCAGCCAGACCTGAAAAGGGGATAGCCCAATGCACCATTATCACAGTATGTCTCTTCCTCGTCACAATCCTTGGACCAGGAAACTGAATGATATCAAATAAACATCAACTTTGCTATGCCTCTCCTTTTCACAAACAAGGCCCACACCCTACTCTAGGGACATAAATACATTCCTTTACTGCCTCTGACCCTTGGTTGTCGATTTCCGGGCAAAACGCAGCCATACTGAGAGACATACAGGGTTTGTTGCTCTCTAGCTGTGCTGTGCCTGTGGAGGGTTGCTACCTAGTCTTAACCATTCAACACCCCCACGTATAGCAAGTATAGTATAATATGGCATTGAGCAAAACAAAGCTCCCAGAGGATCCATCAATAATAGGAGAAGCAAACCATTTTTACCCTTGATAGTTTTTTCTCCTGTGCAAAGAGAGAATGTGTTTTTCCCTGGTTCAATGTGGATTTGTAGGTAACCTTATTGACTGTAACTGCATACGCATTAGTCTTTATTCGATCTCTCGAAGGCAGATCATAAAAGATACATACAATAAGAAAGAATCATGCAATATAAAGCACATATGTTAAAAAGACTAAAAATTATAGAATAATTTACAATATGTAAAGTGACAGTCCTTACATTTTAAATACAAGGACATCAAAGCTAAAAAAGACAACAAGATGGATAAAAAGTAAGATGCCAGGGACAAACATACACTTTACAATACAAGACCCACAACACTTTATAAAATGGAAAATAAAAACTATTTCATCAAAACAACATGCTCCTTCAATTGGCTAAAACACACTTCAAGAAGCTAGCGACTGCGTGGCATACACAGTGGTCATTGAGTTGCAGCAGGTAAAATAGGGCAGCTTTACACTTAGAAAATGTATGTCTACATAATAGGGGTAATAAAATTTCCTTGTGTACGGAAAGTAAAATTGACAAAAGACAAAGTGTAAAATGGTTTGGCTCAAATGCTCATCACATGGACAAATACAAATGGAATCCGAAGAATACTGGCCATGGGGAAAACAAATTAGCCAACGGAAGGAGCCTAACCTGAACCTTGCCAGCAGTGTACTCTCATACACATTAATCATGTATCATAAGTATGGGGCAGTGGTTGGCACCATTTGAATGATGCAATAATCTCGAACTGCTGGTTTAGCCACTTCCGTTAGTTCCCTAGTAGCTTGTTTATACTTTAAAAAACAGTCCTGGACCCAGTTTCAGGCTTTATTCACAATTGTCTCAGGGTGCTCAAACAGGTGGGCACATCCCAGCACAAAGAAACTCTCTTTGATATACTTTAACCATGGGATGGCCGAACCATGCTCACAAGATAAACAATCTCTAATGACTGCCTGATTAAGTTTGGCTTCTTTCTTATACCAAATAGATCACCAAAGGGCCAAGGGTGCGGCATGAATAGTGTCTTGAACATATCCCAGGCCTAACTCCAAATGCAATGAAAAATGCGGGGTAGAGGGAGGGACACCTAGTAACCTGCAACAGAATATATTCTGTTTCGTCTGCATTGCAAGGGCATCCCTGTATCCCCAAATACCCATTCCATATGTCAAAATTGGCAAGCATTTCAGTTTATAAATCTCCAATATCGGCACAATGTGTTTTTTGCTGATGGACATGGCAAGCGATGAAGTAGTACCAACAGCTTGGGTAAAACGTATTATCCTATTTTTAGTCCAGGTAGACCAAGTACAGCTCTCCTAAAAGTCCAATCCCAGGTAAGGGAAGGAACTGACCCTGTCTAATGTTTTGCCAGCAATATTTAGGGTGCATGTTTTTGTATTTCTGGGTGCACAATCTATAGTAAAGATTTTCTTAAGATTAGTCTCCAAGCCCAGCTCTTTCATGAAACTAACATAACTTCAAATAAGCCTCTTGAGGTCATTGGCCGTCCTTGCCAGGAGCACCGCATCGTCAGCATATAGGAGTGCTGGAACTGGCTTTTTCTCCACGCACGGCACATCTGCCCCAACGGATACCAGAGTTTTTTCCAGATCATTCATGTAGAGGAGAAAAAGAATTAGGGCAAGTACGCATCCTTGGCGCACCCCCTGCTTAATACTGAACGATTCTGTGCATTCACCGGCACTACCATACCTAACTGTTGCCGTAAGGTCATGGTGAAGAAGTCTTAAAAATGAAACCAACCCCTCGTCGATGCCCATATTCTCTAAAATGGACACAGCTTTGTTCTAGATACGTAGTGAGAGGCGCTTGACAGGTCCATAAAAGCCAGGTGGGTAGAGACTCCTTTAGCATACTTGTATTTGGCCACAATTAAGTGAAGGTGGAGGCACTACTCAATGGTCCCAAGCCCCTTTCTGAACCCATACTGACTTGGGGCGAGTATTCTATTTTTATTAGTCCAGCCGAGTAAACGATGCAGGACTACCCTCTCAATAATTTTGGTTGTGGAGTCCAGGAGGGATATTGGGCGATAACATTTAACGTTGTGCACAAAACCGTTTTTTAAAAATAGGGACTATTATAGATGAACACCAAGACCTGGGCACACCCATGCAACAAACAGAGTTAAATACAGAAGTAAAAAGGGCGCTAGAGGGCGCACGGCAAGATGGCCGCACCCTAGTGAGGCTCTGCCCGGCTGCGCCATAATCCGCCCAAAATCCGCTCTACAAACCACCTATCCGGTGGATTAGTGACACGTACTTGCTTGCGAAGTGCACCCGAACCTGCTGCTGTGCCCGGGATGGCCTGAGACAGGGGGAACGGCGAGAATTTACTGACGGAGGTGGCGGCCGTGGCAAACATAACAAATCTAAGATGGCGGCGCCCGGGGGGCTCTGAGGCCCACCGCGCCAATTGGTGACCTGTACCGCCGCAGCTGCAAGGAACAAGCGGCGCGGCGCCCGACTGGAGGCGGCGCCACGCATCATTGCTGCCACGGGCCCCGTGAGGCCGAGACCACGAGTGCCAGCGGAGGCGAGAACTGCGGTGGGAGCTGGTCCCCTCGGTGTCGGAGGCGGTGAGTGGGGCGCGGCCGCTGTGGGCCGGTGACTGTGGCGGAGGGTGCGGGCCTGCAAGCGGATCGCGCTCTGCGAGCTGCTGTAAGACGCTGGGGCGGTACTGGTGGTCCTTCCCCTACTTGCGGAGCCCCCCCTGTGTGGCGTGAGAGAGGGAGAGGCCGGACCCAGGCCCCTAAGCTGGGAAGATCTGCGGGGGACGCGTCTGCTGTTGCGGCGAGCGGGGGAGCTGATGGGCCCTGCCGCGCACCGCTGGGGTTAAACGACATAGCTATAATTACAACCCCTAAGAGCATATGTCAGTGTGAACGGCGTGGACCGCGATTGTCTGCCCCGGGGGGAGGCCGCACCTGAATTGTCTGCACCGGACATCCATCGGGCCTTGGGGGGCTCTGCGCCGCACAGGCTGACACTAATGGACCGGAATACGGCGGCGCTGTCAATGGTGGCATGAAGGTGCTGGACTACAAATACGGCGCCATTGATTAGTGGGGGGGCGAGTTGCGGCCTTCGAACCTGCGTGGCGGAGCTGGCAGGACCCACGCTGTTCGGGTCACTCTAGGGCTGAATATATGTTATTAGCAGCCCGGGCGGCCTACTGTGTGACAACCTCCCACCCACTCGGTGATCCTGGTGCGGTCATCTGCCCGGCTCCTGTTTGGGACCCTTGCTGCGCTGGGCCTCCCGATCACACTTGCAACGAGCCGAACCTCAGGGCACCATGGGCAAGACGGACAGAACGCAACCCCGTCTCACGTTTGAGGCGCGCAAATCCACCAAGGTGTCACAAAAGGCTGCCTCGGACTCTGAGGCGGATGTAGCAGAGGGGCTCCCCGGGCCTTGAAACCACACTGTTGGCAATGCAACGAAGCCTCCAATCTATAGAGGGCACAATGGCAGCGGTCAACAACCGTCTGGACCACATGTCCTCCCAACTGGAGAAGCAGAGCGCCCGAATGGGGGAAGTGGAGCAGAGAGTCTCCGCTGCGGAGGATGGCCTGAGCGATGTCGCGGGGAAAGCTCTGAATATGGAGAAGGTCTTGTCTGTCATCCAGGCCAAGAACGAGGATTTGGAGGCCCGCTCACGACGTAACAACATTCGCCTTATTGGCCTGCCGGAGTCCACCAATGTGGGCAAGATGGAGATATTCATGGAGACACTGATTACTGACATCTTTGGCAGGGAGCATTTATCCACCATGTTCATTGTGGAGCAAGCGCACCGCTCACTGGCCGCTCGCCCGGCGCCGGGGGCCCCCCCGCGGCCCATCATTGCAAGAGTCTTAAATTACAGGGACCGTGATGTGATACTGCGTCTGGCGAGAGAGAGGGCACCATTGACTATCAAGGGAATCGACTCTCCTTTTTCCCAGACTTCACGGTGGCGGTCCAGGCGGCGAGACGGGAGTTTGCTGACGTCAAGAAGTTCCTTAGGTCCGAGGAGGTCCCATACGCTATGCTCTATCCGGCCCGTTTGAAGATAGGACCCGACGGGGATTCTCACATCTTCAGCAACCCCAAGGCAGCCCTTGAGCATGCCAAACGTCTAAAGCGACGACGACGAGATGCTAACCAACAGTCGGACACAGAGGAACACTAAGTTATTGGGGTACATTTCTGTTCATATGTGGTTGCAGGACACGCCTCGTTGGCGGATGGGGGTGTATGTTGACCATGTTTATCTGTGCCATGGAGTACTTCCTTGCCCTGGTGGCCGCTGCCTGGGCCTATTGTATTATCGACGCTAATCTGGTGGACGACTATCTTGTGTACTGTTGTTTGTAGGCATGGATCTAACCTTTGCGCAGCCACCTCCTACTTGATGGGAGGGCAGCTGCACTCTAGTGCCCCACATGGGTACACCCCAACTGAGGTTTTCACTTTCGTTTGAGGGGTGGGGGTGGGGGGGGGGATGGGATGGCTTTAGCACGTTGGGGACGCTGAAGTGGGTGGGGGGAGAGGGGGAATCGAGGGGGGGCACCCTCTGGCACGGTATGTTTTGTGTTGTAGTGAGTTCTCTTTTACCTATTATTTGTATTGGCATTAATATGGCTTTGAAATACTTCATGGTTCTGTCGGCTTACCAACCACTGATCGGATAAGTGGAAATCTGCGGCTTCTGACCTGGAACGTCCGGGGCTGAATTCTCCCAAAAGATCAGGGCAGTGTTTGCTTATTTAGAAAGAATGAATATCCATATTGCCCTCCTACAGGAGACCCACCTAACGAATATATCTGATAAAAATGTGGGGGCAAGATGGGCTGGACACCGGGTGGCCTCCTCCTACTCTAGCTATGCCCGGGGTGTGCTGATTTTGATAAAAAGGGGCTGCACTTCCAGACTCTCCGTTCTGAGACAGATGACCAGGGGCGAGTGGCAATAGTACATGGTATACTAGGCGGGACGAGTGTTCTCCTTGTGAATGTGTACGGACCGAATGTTGATGACCCAGCTTTTTTGCAGATGTCTGGCGTCGTGTCTCTGGGTTCCCGATGCAGAAATTATATGGGGGGGATTTCAATGTATGTCTGGATATGGATGCTGATCGTATGGGTAGTGAGGGGGCAAGACCTAAGCTGGCGGCGGAGGCACTGCGTGGCATAATGGAGGCTGGAGGTCTGAGAGATGTCTGGCGACTACAGCATCCTGGCAGGCGTGAGAGTTCGTTCGTGTCGGCGGTACATGGGACGTGGTCCCGTTTGGACCTCTGGCTTGTCACAGAGGCTGCATGCCCTTGGGCTACAGAGGTGCGCCACCTGGCCCGGACGCTGTCAGATCACTCTCCGGTGCTTCTGGATCTATGTGTGCCGACCTGTGCGAGGCCGCCCTTTCAGTGGCGACTACAGCCATCCTCCCTGACGGATCCGGTATTCAGGGCCACGGTAGGGGAGGCGGTCCGCAATTTCTTTCGGGAGAATGCGGGCTCGGTGGACAGCGCCGGGATTATGTGGGAAGCCTTCAAGGTCACTATCCGGGGGGTCTGCATGGGGGCACAGGCTGGGGTACTGCGCGATCTGCGGCGCAGGATCCAAAAACTTGCGGGAGAGATCTCGGTGTTGGAGAGGGCATACGACGCGAACCCACTACCCGAAACCTTGTCCAGGATTCGCGCCTTAGTTACGGAACATAATGACACCGCGGACCAGGAAATAAGGCACAAATCTAGACGTAGCACGGCTAGATACTACGGGGAGGGGGGTCGGCCTAGTCGCTCACTCGCTCGTAAATTGTCTGCGCCTCGGAGCCAACAATACATCACGGAAATACTCGACGAGGCGGGCAAGGCTCAATTCGGCACGGCAGCCATCAGTGAGACCATACTTGACTATTATACAGCTCTCTATAGCAACAGGGATACGGCTCAGACGGCTGATGTTGATATGTATCTAGAGGATGTAGCTTTGGGCTGGCTGGCCTCTGGTCATCGGGAACATCTCACCCAGCCCTTTGATGAGGAGGATGTGAGGGCGGCTATTATGTCCCTCCCCACAGGCAAAGCTGCCGGACTGGACGGTCTCCCGAGCGAATTTTATAAGGCATTCGCAGACGATCTGGCTCCTAGACTTCTTGAAGTCTATGCGGAGGCCTACGACACCAGCCGTCTCCCACCCTCATTGCGGGAGGCTCTCCTAGTCATGCTTTTGAAACCCGACAAGGAGCCCAACCGCTGTGATTCTTACAGACCCCTCTCAATGCTTAACATTGACACCAAGATACTAGCGAAAATGATCGCTCTCCGTCTGCAGCCGTTGATTCTCCTATTGGTGCTTCCGGATCAGTCCGGCTTTGTTCCCGCAAGATCTACCGTACTTAATTTGCGCACCATCTTTGCTACCTTACACTATTTTGAAGCTGACTTCCAAGCCGTGGCAGTATTGCTTGACGCTACTAAAGCGTTTGACTCCCTCTCCTGGAAATACATGTTCTCGGTCCTTACCAGAATGGGTGTCCCTCCATTCTTTTTGCAGTGGATCAGGGTTCTGTACTCCGCCCCAGCGGCTAGGGTCCGCGTGAACGGCTGGGTGTCCTCGGAGTTTCCTATCGGCAGGGGTACGAGGCAGGGGTGCCCCTTTCGCCGATGCTTTTCGCCTTGGCGCTGGAGCCCCTGGCCTGCAAGTTGCGCCAGCTACATGCCTCTGCGGCGCTGCGATTCAGGCTGCGACCATTGGTCGTCTCGCTATATGCGGATGATATGTTGCTTTACGTTCGTGAGCCTGCGACATATCTCCCGGCCTTGCTGCGAGAATATGTCCGGTTCGAGGGCTTCTCTGGCTTGGGGATAAACTGGGCCAAATCGTTGGTTTTTCCCTTACGGCAGGAACCTGCGAGTTCGAAATGGACTTCCCGTTGGCCTGGACCCAGGAACCTGTAAAATATCTTGGGATTTGGCTACACAGGGATCCGGCGCAGGTAATTTCCATGAACTATGGGCGTACTATCTCTCAACTTACTGAGCGAGCGGCGCGATGGGCTCGTCTGCCGCTTTCACTGGCGGACCGTATAGCAGCCATCAAAATGGTGATATTGCCCAAACTACTATATTTATTTGTGAATATTCCTATCCGCTTGAATGTTTCTATTTTTAAGTCTCTACAGACGGCCCTATTGTCGTTTGTCTGGGGGGCAAGAAGCCTCGCTGTAGCTGGGACACTCTGGTTCAACCCTTTGACCGTGGCGGATTTGAGGCTCCTGATATGCGCCTTTACTATCTCTGCGCTCAGGCGCAGTTTGCGCATTATTGGTTCTATCCGCAGCGTCTCTTACCCCATACTGCGATCGAGGCGGATGCGATCCTCCCACTCCCATTGGTGGCTGCGGCCCTCTCGGGGGGGACTGGAGGTCCCCGGACGGAAATCAACCCGGTCCAGTGCACGGCTTGGCCCTGGCGGATGCTGGCGAATCGTG
This sequence comes from Calotriton arnoldi, assembly GCA_963921515.1. Taxonomy (NCBI): domain Eukaryota; kingdom Metazoa; phylum Chordata; class Amphibia; order Caudata; family Salamandridae; genus Calotriton; species Calotriton arnoldi. Next base: position 3,566,747 of record CAWUFW010000245.1, read on the forward strand.
CAACACTGAACTACCTTTATGCCCCCAAGTTGCCGATAGCGGCGCACCCCGGCATATCCGCCCTGCAGGAGAGCTTGGCGCGGACCACGTTGCAAGCTGCCGGGATAACCCAGATGGGAGACTTTTACAACCAGGGCCGCTTCCGCTCGCCACAGGACGTGCAGGCGCACAGGCCTCACGATATTATGCTGGGGTTTACATATGTTCGGGTCCGCCAGGCCATCCGGGATGTCTATCCTGACTTCCCCGCGGAGCCCCAGACCCTACGGGCACTGCAGGCGGTGCTCGAGGGCGAGGCCCGTCGTGGGCTGATCACTAAACTTTATAATTCATCTCTTCGTGAGCGGGAGGCGGAGGCGCATCCCTCCTTTGCTAAATGGAACGCGGCCCTGGGGGGATACTGTCAGAGGACCACTGGTACTATTGCTGCAAATTGACTAGGCGACTGACAGCCAACTGCAACTTACGTATTATACATTTTAAATTCATGCACCAACTTTACTATACCCCGGTACAACTGCGGAGATTTGGTTTACGAGATGATGCTTGCTGTGTGCGATGTGGACAAGCAGATGCTGACTTCTTACATCTCTCATGGTTCTGTTCAGGGATAGCTGCCTATTGGGCTAGGGTGACGGCTGTGCTAACGGATGTCGTAATGGAGAGAGTGCAATGTACGCCCGAGCTGTGTCTGTTGGGCGGTGTAGCGTCCCTGAAGCCGTGCAATCGGAGACTGGTTGCAGTGGCCACACTTATGGCTAAGCGAGCTGTGGCGCAGAGCTGGGGTGCAAGGGTACTACCCACAGTTGGTAAGTGGCTGAGGGATCTATCATACTGTAGGGAGCAATTAGAAATTTATGCGGCGGAGTTACCCGAGTCGTCCCGCCCCAAGGATTTCTGGGGCCCACTCACTCTATATCTGGCGAGCCACCCTGACCTTTAAGCTGAGCTGCCCTCTGAGGCTGGTGGCTGGAGGTTTCTACCCTCATTCATCCCCGGAATCCAGTCTTATCCTTGTGGATGTGTTTAGTGAGAGCCACATTGCTTTTGATCTCTTTGTTATATTTTTACTGTGCCAGGGGGAGGGTGGAGGGGGGTTTGTTCTGTTCCTATTTTACGATTGATTAATACTATTGCCGTCTCTTCATTTGGACGCTGCGGAAGGTAATATAATACCGATATCTCTCCGACTGTTCCTTCCTTCACGACGCGGCCGGCCCCGAGTGGTTATAGGCGGCTTGCTGTGTATCCTTCCCTTATGCTTCTGCAATACACGTTTGCGCACTCCACGGCCGGCCCCCTCTGGGGATGTAGGCATAGTGCTGTATTTTACAATGCTTCCATGTTTTTGCCTTCAATAAAGGTTTTATAAAAAAAAATAAAAAATAAAAAAAAATACAGAAGTAAGGACAGGAGTCCAGAACACTGGGTCCTCCCTAAACAAATCAAGCAGGACACCATACGGTCCTGGAGCCTTCTTACACCTACTATCTATAATCGCTTTAAAGACCTCTACCTCACTAAACTCCAGGTTTAAACCCAGTGGGACCAGTGGTTGAAGTACATCGTCGGCCCCACCGTCAGGGGAATACATCCCAGAGAAATGCACCAGCCAGGCCTCCCCCGGGATCTGAACCATTGCTTTTTCTTGCTGTGATGGAGGAGATAAAATGGATCGCACGGCTTTCCAAAAGGCCTGTGGGTCTTCTAGTTGGCAAGCACTAACAATGGATTCCCATTTCTCCTCCTTTATGGCCTGTTTCATTCTCTTTACTGCTTGCTGATAGATTTTCCTGCTAGCTGTAATGGCGCACTCATCTCTGGGGGATTGCTTTAAGGCCCTACGTAGGGAAACATTAGCTGATCTACATTCTTTATCAAACCATGATTTAACTTGGTGACGTGGCTGTGCATTCGATCTAGACAGCTTCTCTTTTATCCACAGCAAAAGGTTTGTAAAATGAGTTAGGATAATGGCCGGGTTGCAACTTGCCAAGTTGCAACTATTCACCAATGCCATGCTATTACAAACTACCTGGGCCATGATGTGCTTCATGTTCGCAGTACGCCATACCAATTTGTGCCCTGCATCCTTTGTGTTTAAAACCTGGGGCAATAGTAGCTTAGGCTTATGATTCGTGGATGGGGGTTAATATTTGCGCAGTGATTGGATTATGATCGCTGTAGATCTGGGCTATGACCTCACTGTTTTTAGTGATTGAGGACATGCTCCTGGAAGTGAAGATATAATCTATAGTGCTCCCTGCCCCCTCCCTACAAACATTGGAATGTCACAGCCAGAGGGGTTAGCGATCATATTGACCAGGCCCCGTTCAGCCAGTAAGGGAAATAGGACCTGCCCTCTAGTGTCCATCGCATTGCAAACTGCATCACAAATAAAGGGTTTGAGAATAGTTGGGAATAGAGGTGGTATAAACCCTAATTTGGTGTTAAAATCCCCTGCCACCAACAGATTGAGGGGACGCTCTGCCAGAGCCTCTATTTTCCACCAGCATAATAATTACCGCAAAGAGGCCCTGGAAATTACAATCGCCCTTCCTGGAGAAATTATTGTTATAAAAATTCACCATATAGATCTTAAATATATTATTCCAGCTAAGGCAAAAGACTTGCGCCTCCCCCTGGTCCAAGAAAAGGGGAGCGATAGACAGCCAATATTTATTTTAAACCAGGCTGTCAACCCCCCTTTGGCTATTCCCGCTTGAGACGGTGTCGCTGGCAAACTAAAACAAGTAAAACCATCAAAAGCTGTCTCTTTCCCTGCCTCCTCACATATATTCACCTCCTGTACACCGACATCACCGCTTCTGTCCGAGTGGCCGACTCAACCTCGCAAACTTTCTCTATCGGGCGGGGAACCTGACAGGGATGCCCCCTATCCCCCTACCTATTCACGCTTGCCATGGAGCTGCTCGCGGCCTGGGTAAGGATTGATGCTCAGGTCCATGGCTTCGAGTGGTCATGAGAGGTTTCGGACCGCATAGCGCTTTATGCGGACGATGTGCTTTTCTTCGTTACACATCCCAATAGATCTGGCCCGCGGCTACTTAGGATAATGCAAATTTTTGGCAAGACCTCCGGCCTATATATGAACGCTTGTAAATCCTTCTTGTGGCCCTTGTGTGTGGGCGACTAACTGGGTGAGTGGACACGGGAGATGACGGTGGTCCCCAACGGGTTTAAATATCTCGGGGTGTTCCTGTCGGCCTCCCAGCCCACTTCATGGGATAGAAATCTAGCCCCATTATGGACACAAATCAGGGAACAGGTGCACTCTTGGTCGCACTTACCACTATCTCTGCTTGGCAGATCTGCTATATTTAAGATGGTCTCCTTGCCTCGTCTCCTGTATCAGCTTCAAAATCACCCCTACCAGATATTGCCCACCTGGTTCCGACAAGTGAATGCAATTCTTGGCCGTTTCCTCTGGGGGGACGGCTCAGCATGAGTAGCCTTGAGAACATGCTTCCAGTCTACATATTGCGGAGGTATTGCGACTCCAGATGTCCAGGTATACCATGCTGCCTCGCATCTTCTTATCTTTAATGACTGGTGGTATGGGGACAGACGAGACCCAGCATACGCGGTCAAACGTTGGTTAATGGACACCACGTCACTACATACGATCCTATAATCAGGCCCGACGCTAAGAACGCTACCTCTTGTGACCAAGACGGTATTTCTGACTTGGAAACGTGTGCTGCGTGGGATGGGATTGTGGGGTAGATTGACAAAGGAAGCCCCTCTATGGCATAACGGCTTATTACCACAATTGTTACTGCTGCCCGGATTCCGGGGCTGGGAGGCCATTGGTATCTCTACGGCCGGGGCGGACTTACATGGCCGGAACTTAAAGTCCTTCCAGGAACTCCAAACAGAATATGACATGCCCCGCTCGCAGTTTTATAGGTACCTCCAATTCCAGAATGCATTCTCCCCCTACATAGCCCATCAAGAAGATATACCAGACTTTAATCCCATTGAGGTAAAATTCTTTATGGGGGAATTGGGGGACCATTAAATAACCAAAATATACCATACACTCGTGACCAATGGCCCCACTACACTGAATAGAACACGCAACACTTGGCAACTCGATCTAGGCTCCATAGATGATGATGGTTGGGCCGAGGCGCTGGAGTCCCCACGCAGTGCGGCTATCGTGGCATGCCTCAGACTTATACAATTTAAATATCTCCACCGGGTCTACTTTTACTAGGCACAGCCTCTGGCGGGCGGGACTGATTGCTTCCCCTCACTGTCTGTGAAGCAGGGTTGAAGAGGGCACTCTCATACACATTGTGTGGCAATGCAGGGCACTGTGGAGGTTTTGGCGGGGGTGATCACATGCTTCACGGAAGTTGGATGGGATATTCCATATTCACCACGACTGGCCATGCTGCATATCACAGAAGGAATAGGGGGCAATAGGTGCAAGCGTCATTTACTGTTTCTTTGTCTTACGCTGGTGAAGCGCGATATTGCCAGGGCATGGAAGGATGCCTACCCGCCATCGGTCGGGGTCTGGAAGAGGGGCCTTGATTTCTCTATGGGATTGGAGATACCTGTTTTCAAGGCGACGGGGTGCCCTCAGAAACATCCCAAAATATGGAAGAGGTGGGCAGACTACCGGGGACTTTATTTGGAGCCCACCCCCCTACATCAACTATTGGGGAATTGTCGTGAGGACAGGATCGAGAGAGGGATTGGACTATGACTATGCATCTCTTTAACTCGGGTGGCTGGGAACTACATGTTTTAGACTTTACATTGGGGTTATGGCACTGCTGTTTGTTGTTTGGCTGTTTGCCCAGATATACTTAATTTTTAAACTGTATTATTTTCATACTGAAAATGTTGGCATCAATGCCACTACTATGTCTTTTGTAATATTGGCAACCCTGGATGTACCAGGGCCGATTTGGCTGTCAACAATAAAATTGGGTTGTGAAAAAAAGAAAGCTGTCTCTTTCTTGTCTCATGTTTCCTGCATTAAGACTATATCATACTGCAAGATAAAAATTTGCTAGTCTTCGTTCAAAATTTTGGAAGCTAACCCTGCCACATTCCAGTTTAGAAATTTAATACAAGCATGATCTAAACCACCTTCTCCCATTGGAACTATCGCTTCTGGATCTTTTGGGAGATTAGTCTGGGCTGCATTGGTAATCAATTGTACAGCAGGAAAAGGCCTAAGAGATACACCACCCTCAACCGATGAGCCAGAGCATTCGCACTCCTCGCATGGCCATCAATCATTGTCTTCCAGCCCACCCAAGACTGTGAATCTGTTATTAAGTGGTACAATCAGTTGGGAGGGTTCGGAGGGAAACCTAGGAGGAACACTCTTTGTGGCAGCTAACCCATCGATGTCACAGTGTAAGGTGGAAAAGTTCCTATAGAAATAACCATGTGGCAGAATCTTAACGGAGCTGGTTTTAACCAGTCCAGCGATAGCTTGTCTCAGGATCTCCATTACAACCAAAGGGTTACGAAAATTAACCACAATATCATCCCCCTTGTACCCTTTTCCCAACCCCTCCCACACGTCTTGACAACAATATCTTTTTAAATATGGCCCCATGGCCAGGCATGTTCGTGTTCAACCAGTGAATAGTTTTGTTCATAAGGCCCCTTGTATTTTCCAGGTTGCCAACTGTGAGTCTGGAAATGTTCGCCAGAACAATAATGTAGGGAGCAGAGGCGGGAGGTAAGTCAATCACAGGAAGCGTGTCTGTGCTGGAATCACATATTAGAGGTGGCTGGACAGCCTGATTATCCCTAATGGGGCATGCTTCGTTGATCCTGGATGTTCTGGTAGGAGCTGAGCCAATATCAAAATCAGGGACTTGGTTATCAGCTGTCCCTACACCCCTGTGATTGGAAGAATAATTTATAGGGGGGATAAGGGTGTACTGAGTCTCTCGAGAACAAGTGAATGCCCTTAAGGCTGGTCGCATTGCTATTTTGGATTCCAATTGGTCCAGGCGATCAATAATGGGACGCAGTTTCACATCCAATAGCTCGCCTATGCGACAACTAAGCTGGGCTCAGATTTTCTCTGTGGCAACAGATACTGGCACAAGTACCTCCTCGTCATTACAGGGCCTATTTCTGGGGGCAATTTTTACTTTTGCAGCGGGATATCTATTTTTTGTAATGTTAACGTATTTCCTTCTGCGCTTAGGTTTTGGGCTACTCTCTGGGTCAGGCTCACAGTGTGGTTCGCTAACCACCATGCCAGTAGGACTACGCTCAATGGCAATGGACTCCGCTCCCTTTCCTTTTGCTGTAGGCACACCCCATAGGCCATCATAACGTTAGTACATAGCCCTCTCTTCCCTGGTAAGGCATCTCCAGGTAAGCCAGCAGACGGGCCTGAAGCCGAACTAGGCGTACTCAACTGGGGGAGTTCAGATGGACTTTGAGCATTAGGGTGTTGCAGAGGTACCGCTAGGGCAAGCTCCTCAGGTGTAAGGGAGAGGCATCGCTCTACCAGCCTTATTTAATTGGTGACCATGCCCACAGCCCGGGTTAAATATTTATCAATGGTAGAGCGAGTACGAGGCAGTGGCAGCACGCTAGTGGCACCAGAAGATCCCTTCTTTTGGCCCATGCTTGAGTACAGCAAGTAACACAGTTCAAAATGTAGGTAGTGACCAAGAACCTCGGGCTTCCAAGCAAATGCACACAAAGGGGCACAAAACTAAAAGTACAGTACCTTTGCTGGTAGAAGTAAGCTTAAGTGCCCTTGTTCATGCTCCTAGGATATCCAAGGACAAGTCTCAGGGGGGTGGCTAAGACGGGCTAAGACGGGGCCCGTGCCGAGCCTGCAGCCATGCAGCAGGAAGCCTCGATGCTTTTTGCGGCGCTCCGGCCGATTACAGGTGTCACGACCCCTCACGGCCCCTCCTCCGGTGGTGGTGCGGCAAGTTTCAGCGGCCCGCACAGCAGGTTTCAGCGTCCAAGTTCTTCACTGTATTTATAATACAGTTCCCCCCCACAAAGGCCACTCAGGCCAGAATCTGCATGTATTTTCCCACTGGATCCTGTGGGACACAGAGCATGCTCACTCCCCTCGAGCCCTCCGCCTCGCGCTGCAATGATCAGGCCGCCACACTTGAGCGACAGTATAGTGGAAGACCTGCCTCATCGCAGCTATAGTCTCAGAGGGGCTCGGGATCTCTCCCTCGCAGCCGGTCGCCGCAGGCAGCACCACCTGATGCTGGAGCCATGGCCTCAGCACCCGCGTTGTCAAGCAGGAACAGGATCCAATTTGGGAAGGCTGTGTATCATGCCCTTTTGCCCAGCTGGATTCCCCAATTCTTAAGAGTTTCAGGCATCGATGCATGCTCGAGCAGGGGGCCCTCCAGCATAACCAGGGCGTGGGCTCACCTCCGTGATTGTGTAACACCACCAGTATTACTCGCTCCGTCCTCTCCTTCAGAGCCAGCTCGTCCCAGACAATTACGTGGGCCCAGCGGCCGCGGTGCACCGGGTCCCTTCCGTGCCACTCTAAGCCTGCCCCTAGACTCAAGGCTGTGTAGTCCGGGATGGCGCCGGTTAGGGCAGTATATTTTGTGGTCGGATGGTCCCCCGTGAGTTGACTGCACAAGATAATTGTTAGGGCCGGAGCAGAGTGTTGCGATCACACGCCCACCATCTTGCCGAGCACACCATTGATGTTATTGGGCAAACCAGAAGCACTACACGCTTCCTCGCCGAGAAGTGGACTCGGGTCACATGGCACGGTATTTCCGCTAAAACGACTCTAATTGAAAAATATTGTTGCAGCAACCATTATAGGATGTGAGGCACTAAAGCCTGTGTCCTGTAAAAAGTCAGGCATGCATAAGGGGGAAGAGAGAGCATCCTCAGACTCCATGGTGTATGGGGAGAGTTCCAGAGGAGTGGATAATGCCCCTAAAAGTAATATTTGTTTTATCACAAGATTGCAGATACACCCATGGAGCCACTCTGTCTATCTTGGAGTCATACAAAAATAATTACAACATGTATCCTGTAAATCATATATACACTATAAGGATTCAAACTTCGCCCATCTTAAACTTTCCCGCAAGTCCTCATTGCAGGTTTGTTGAAACATCTGGCTACTGTTAAACAATATCAGCTGCACCACCACTCATTCTGTGTGGCAATGTAAGCCTTTGTTAAGTAGGATGGCACTGTGTGTTTTTCCCTCTTCATAATGATCCCGGAGAGCTGACTCAGTTCACAACTTCATTGCCGGTTCAAGACTTGGATAGCCTGATCTATTAATGCCATCATGCTTGTAGTCTGCAATACTTGATTGACGGCATCACTTCCTGTTAGACCTGCCAGTCTTAGGGTGGTTTTCCTCAAAACATTTCTGCTTTTTGCCTCCACATTTTGCTGAATCTTTTTGTTGGCCTTAGGACTTGGAGCACTTTACCACTGCTAATCAGTGCTAAAGTGCATGTGCTTCTTTTCTAAACATGTGTGTAATTGGTGTATACCTGATTGGCATTTAATTTACTTGTGAGTCCCTTGTAAGGTGTTATACCATATACCCAGAGCCTGTAAATTAAATGCTACTAGTGGGCCCGCAGCACTGATTGTGCCACCCACAGAAGTAGCCTTTCAAACCTGTCCCAGGCCTGCCATTGCAGTGCCTGTGTGTACAGTTTACTGCCTCTTCGACTAGGCATTTAAAACGACTTGCCAAGCCTTAAACTCCCCTTTTCTTACATATAAGTCACCCTTATGGTAGGCCCTAGGCAGCCCATTGCGCAGGGTGCTATGTAAGTAAAAGGTAGGATATGTACTTTTATGTTTTGCATGTCCTGATAATTCCCACCTTTTCCTTATCTATTCACAAGCACTCTATCCAACATTTACCTTTATTCACATTGGAGCAACTGCATTATATTAATAATTGTATATATTATAAAATCAATACTGAAATCAACCTATATCGATTTATCTTTGAACTCATGTATTCAATGTTTTTATTAATTTATATCGATATTAATTGTGAATTATATCACTTTATTGTGTGTCACTTCTTGGGTACTTGTTGTTAAATTCTTAAAATATTCCTGTTGGGACCATTTTGTTTTGTAATTACTTTCAGAAAGTGGACATTTCTCTGCACATATTGTCCTGCGTGCCTGACAGCCTGTCTCCAATACATGGCTGGGGTGGGTGACAGCTATTCTTTTTGCATTCCCTCTAGACAGCCACAACACAGGAAGGATAGGTGTGTCTGAGTACCCATCGACATACATCTGCATTCTTATGGCCTTGCCTGGGCAGGATGGAATGGAGGGACTAACGCTTCACTTGAATAGGTAGTGCACTGTCCCCACACGATGGGCTGATTTACCCCCCCCCCCATAGATAGCCTGGACGACAGGACTGGGATGAAAAAGGAACCTGTGCATTTCAGAGAGCTGCTTTGAAGTCAACCCTCACATCAAAGGCACTTATGGGTATAAGCACTGGGTCTCTGACCCCCTAAAATCAGACGCTTCTGGATTCTGAATTGAACCTCTGTTAGTAGGACTGCTGTTCTGCTTAAAGGACTCATTTTTGGACTGCAGACTTGGAAGACCTACTTTTCTTGTGTTGCCCTGCTGCCTGCTGCTCTCTGACTGTGGAAGGAGACCTGGACTCTGCCCTAACTCCAAGTGATTTCCAAGGCTTGTTGGCTTGCCTCCTGTTGCTTGAGACTGAGGGAAATCAAAGACTCTGCCCCTGCTCCTATGCCTGGCTCACTGGAAGTGGCCCAGATACTTGCAACACGGATTTCGATGCATCGTCTGTCTGTGTGTAACAGAACCAGTGCATCTGGCCTGTAGCGGAAGGAAAATCGGCGCATCACATCGGAACCAGAGCTTTGGCTCCATAGATCGACGCATCGGACAGCGTATTGCCGCTGCTGCAGCTTAGTGAGATCGGCGCATCTCCTTGACTGTGTGACAAAATTCGGCGCATCGCTCGTCGCCTCTCGACTCCGGCATCCATCTCCCAAACTGACGCATCACCTTCACTGCGTGGAGAAGATCGACGCATCTCACTGTTTGCAACAAGAAAGGATACTTTGTTCACTGGGCCCTGCATGGGTCCTGAAGCTGGCCTGCGCTTCTATGACGTCAGCCCGAACTTTGACTTTGCCCCGGTCCAGCACGACCTAAAGTAACCTTTTTAGAGCTACTTGCTTCTAAGCGCTTTACTGCATTTATTGTTTTAAAATTCAATATCTCAACTTCTAATCCTTGGATTTTTGTCATTTTGGTCTTGTTTTGTTTATAATATAATAAACTATATTTATAAACCTGGAGTCTTTTTGTGGTGTATTCATTGTGTTACTGTGTGTGTTGCACAAATACTTTACACATTGCCTCTTTAGATAAGCCTGACTGGTCTGTGCCAGGCTACTAGAGGGAGGGCACAGGTTATCTTTTAGTGTGCATCTAGCTTACCCTGACTAGGATTGTGGCTTCTGCTTGGACAGGGTGCATACCTTTGCAAAACCCAATTTCTAGCACCCAGTTTAACAGATGTTGTGGAGCACAAGCACATCACAGATCCATTTGTCTGTAACTCCATCTTATGTGAATTTAGATGAGACCAGATCTCCACAAACCTCCTAGAGATGAAAGCTACAGGTTGGTGTAGGCACTTCTAATTCAATTGTGAAAGAACCACCCCTATGCTATGCCCTGAGACATCAGTTTGCACAATGGGTTCCTGGGAAAAGTCAGGGGCCTCGAGCACAGGGGCTGTGCACATGGCCTGCTTTAGGGAGTCAGATGCTTTTTGGCATGCTTCTGTCCAAATATTATTTCTGGGCTGCGTTTTTGAGGTCAGCTCAGGCAATGGGGCAACAATGGCGCCATATCCCTTGACAAACCTCCTGTAGTAACCAGTAAGTCCTAGGAAGGCTCTCACTTTAGTAAGGGTTTTTGGGATCTCCCAGGCCATGATGGTTTCTATTGCAGCCTGAAGGGGCTGCACCTTACCCCTGCCCACCAGTTGTCCCAAGTACAGCACAGACCCTGCCTTATCTGGCACTTACTGGCCTTGATGGTCAGGCCTGCCTTTAGCAGGGCCTAGAGGACTTCCTGCAGGTGAAAAAGGTGGTCCTTCCAGCTGTTACTGAAGACAGCGATTTCATCCAAGTAAACAGTACTGAAGGCCTCCATTCCTGGTTCACCAGCTTCTGGAAGGTGGCAGGGGCATTCTTTAATCCAAAGAGCATCAATGTGAATTGGTAGTGGCCCTCTGGAGTGGAGAAGGCTGACCTTTCCTTGGCTCCTTCCATTAGGGAATCTGCCAGTTTCCTGAAGTAAGCTCAAGTGTACTTAGGAATTGTGCAGCCCGTAACCTATCAATCAGCTCATCAGCTCAGGGAATGGGAAGAGTATCAGTCTTGGTGACTGAATAGAGCCCCCTGTAATCTATGCAGAACCTGATTTCTGGTGCAGTGCCCGGTGTGGCAACCTTTGGTACCTGCACCACAGGGCTTGACCAGGGGCTACTGGAGGAGTCCAATCACCCCAACTCCAGCATCTTAAAAACCTCATCTTTGATTCTAGCCCTCAATTTATCAGACAGCGCATAGATTTTATTCTTGACAGTGAGGCCGTCTCCTGTGTCCACATCATGGGTACACAGATGGGTAGTCCCAGGAGTGAGGGAGAACAGAGAGGAGGATTGTCCCAACAACTGGTGACAATCCCTCTGCTGTTCTAAAGCCAGGGTAGGGGAAAGGTTTACACCTTCCACTGACCCATCCTTTTCTTTGGAGTCTAGGAGGTCAGGGAGAGGTTAACTCTCCTCTTTTCCTTACAGTCTGTCACCAAGAGCATCGTGACTTCAGACCTCTCAAAGTGAGGTTTAAGACAGTTGATATGGAGCACCCTCTGGGAGTGCCTGGGGGCCTTGAGATCAACCAGGTACATGACCTCCCCCGTCCTCTCAACAATCTCATAGGGTCCAGTCCAAATGTCTTGGGAGTCCTGGGTTCCACAGGTTCCATCACCCACACTTTCTGCCCAGGCTGGGATTCTACAGGGGTAGCTGTTTGGTTGTACCATTGTTTAATTACCTCCTGGCTGGCCTCTAAAGTTGTCAGAAGCTTGCTTCCACAACTTGGCCATCTGGCATCTGAAGGCTAGCATGTAGCTAACATCTTGGGGGGTTTCTTGGGAGCTTGCTCCTACCCCTCCCTAACCAGACTAAGATGTTCCCTTACAGGATGACCATACAGAAGTTCAAAGGGGCTTAAAGCCAACCCCCTTCTGTGATACCTCTCTGTAAGCAAAGAGCATGCATAGCAAGATGACGTCCCACTTATGCCTCATGGTCTCAGGCAGGCCCTTAATCATGCCTTTCAGGGTCTTGTTGAATCTTGGCCAACACAGAGCTTGCGCAAAAAATCTTGCCCTCAGCTAATGTGCCCATTTTTATTTATGCACCGACACTTTAATGCTCCTTCATAACAAGTGCAACAGCAATGCTGGTGTTTTTTATTAAATAATATATAGCTATTAATTTACTCACAAGATACTGTCAATCTTTGTTATTGATGTCCAAAGTCACCAGTCAACATTTTTTTTTAATCATGTGTAAGCATTTCTATATGTGATATAGACTTCATGATAATATTTTTTTTAAAATCTCATCACATTATATTTTTAATGGCATGTTAATTGTGTTGTTTTATATGTTTTATTAATTTGCAATGGCTTTAATTAGTCAAGCAAAAAAAGAAAAAAAAACTTGAAACTTTCAACAAGACCATTGGCTTGTAGATGGTAGGTATTGGAGAACTCATAGGTAACTCCCCACTCTCTCCACACTGACTGCATATAAGCAGACATGAAGTTGATGCCACCGTCAGACACCACTTCCTTGGGGAAACTCACTCGGGTGAGAATCCCCAATAGGGCTTTAGCCACTGCAGGTGCAGTTGCATTCCTCAAAGGGATGGCCTCTGGGTACCTTGTGGCATGATCAACCAGAACCAGGAAAAGCTGTTGCCAGAGGCTGTCTGGGTTTCCATGGGCCCTCTAATGTCGATGCCCACCCTTTCAGTGGCAGCGCCAACGACAGGCAAGGGATTCAGGGGAGCTTTCAGCTTCTGCCCTGTCTTCCTGTTGGCCTGGCAGGTCAAGCAAGTCCTACAGAAGGTGTCTGAGGAAATCTTCATCAGGGGCCAGTAAAAGTCGGGGACAAGCCTGGCAAAGGTCTTGCCCTGGCCCAGATGCCCTTCCAGGGGTATCGCATGATCCAGCTCCAGTAGAAAGGTCCTATATCATTGGAGGGCCACCAGGTCCCATGCACAGGTGCCTTAGACTCACTATACAGGGGTTTGATTGTCCTCCCAGTACATCCAGTGACTACCAGAGGCATCACCTGTTGCTTCGGCTTTGGCCTATTGCCTCATGCCCTCCATGGGTGGTCACTCCTTCTGTGCTTTACAAGTTCAGGCAGATCACCAAGGGAGGCAATGTCCTCTCCACTGTGCTCTGGGGCAACCTCTTCTGGCGCCCCATCCACCTCATCTGGGAGTTATTCAGGGGCCGGTTTCCCAGGCCCCTTGCCCTTCCTTCTCTTGGCACCTGTCTGGGCCATTCTTCCAGGCTCCACACTTCCTTGACTCCCTTCCTGGGCAGCCATGGATTTGGTGGTTGCACACTCCCACTCAGGCACCTCTAACATTTCCAGGTGTGACCTGAGCTCCACTTCCTTCCAGGTAGTGTGCTCTAGATCATTCCATAGCAAACAATCCACAAGCATGGCAGGGCTCACAGCTACTATCAGAAGTCCTGAGACCTCCCCCCACTCAAATGGAAAAAGGGTCCCTGGGTACTGACCCTCACGGTTGTCTGCTACCACAACCTGGTGGAATGTATTGGGTAAAATTTGCTCTGGGGCCATCAGCTGACTCCTTACCATAATGGCACCCGTGTCCCTTAGAACCTCAACACCTTGTCCATTGACAGTAACCCACTGCCTATACTTTGCCGTATTGGTGGGCATATGGATTTTTGGGACCATCTCCACGTCACCCAGGGACACTAGAGTAAACTCACTGAATTAACCTCCATTAACTGGGACAAACTCATCCCTAAGCACTACACTCACCACCCCTGGGGTCTTTCCTCCAGTGGGAGGCTGTGCCCTCTTGGGACACTTGGAATCCCACTTGTAGTGCCTATACTCTTAGCACTTAAGGGGTTTCCTCTGATTCTTGTCAGGGAAGCTCTTGTTCTGGTGGCCAGATTGGGGATGGGGCCCTTTCCACTGTGAACTGTTTTGGGGGCCTTGAGAGAACTGCTTCTTTTTCTCCAACCCTTCTTCTTCTGGTGGGAACCCTGCCCAGCCTTTTGGGAGTCCCCCACAGATGCCTTCTGGGACACTTTGGTGCTGACCCAGATGTCCCCGACCTCAGCAAGCTTCCTGAGGTCTGTCAGCTTGCTATCAACTAGGTGTTGGTGCAGCTCTGGAAAACAAATATCTAGCTCCTTCAAAATAAAGTTGTACAGCCCAGAATAATCATCTACCTTGCTGTCCCTCACCCAGCCCTTCAGTGCCTTACTGGCATAATCAAGGAAATCCACCCAGATTTGTGATGAGATTTCGTGGCTGCCCCTGAATCTCTGTCTATACCGGTCAGGGGTCAGCACAGCAGACCTTCCTCCTGGCATAGTTCTTCACAGGTCCAGTAGTGTACTGAAGTGATAGGGTCAGACGCCCAGCACTTATGCTCAGCTGTGCCTTCGAAGTGGGGGTGACTTCATAGAAGGGCATTGAAGTGCACAGAGGCCCTTCCTCCCAGCTCTGGCTCCAGACTCACTCCAGGGGGTATGCATCCCTTTGTGTGGGGATAAGACACAGCCTATTCAGGTTTAAGTGTCAGCTACTTCCTCCCATCCTGCCCAGGATGATCCATCAAGATGTGGATGGCCCATCAGTCACACCTAAGCTCCCTTTGTCTAGAGGGAATGCACAAAGTCCAGCTGTCACCCAGCCCAATTGTGTGTTGGAGACAGGCTGCAGGCATGCAGGCCTGTGGCGTGAAAAATGTCATTGTTCTAAAAGTGGCATCTTTAAAAGGGTAATGATAAATTCAACTTTACTAGTAAAGAGGATTTTTCATTACCATTCAAATTATATGAAACATGATAAATCTACTCCTTCTCAATCAGGAATTACAGCTTAGAAGCGTAATAAGAAAGTCCCAATGTCAACCTAAGAGAGGGGCCAGATTCACAGTAGTGAAATACAAATTTGGATGTTTTTCACTACCAGGACATGCAAAACGTAAAAGTACATGTCCTACCTTTTGATTACACAGCACCCTGCCCACAGCCTACCTTAGGGGTGACATTTTAATAAAAGGGGAGTTTAAGGCTTAGCAATGGCAGTGTAAACTGCACACACAGGAGCTGCAGTGGCATGCCTAAGACAGGTTTAAAGTGCTACTTGTGTGGGTGACACAACCAGTGCTGCAGGCCCACTAGTAGCATTTAATTTGCAGGCCCTGGGCACATGTAGTGCACTTTACAAGGGACCTATGAGTAAATTACATATGCCAATTGTGGATAAGTCAATCAAACCATGTTTAGGGGAGAGAGCACATGCACTATACCACTGGTTGGCAGCGGTAAAGTGCTTAGAGTCCTAATGTCAACAAAAAGAAATCAGCAAAAATGTGAGACAAGCAGGCAAAAGGTTTGGGGAAGACCAATCATGATTTCTGACCATCTTCTTGAATTCTTTTAAAGTACTTTATATTTCTACAAGATTCCTAAGATTGCACCTAAACCTGGCAATTTAGAACTTTCCAGAGTTTCAATTGAAGAGTATTATCAGCTTATTATCAGGAGGCATCTACTAATAACCATTGTGAAGCACTGACGTTGATGGCTAGGGATCTTTGTATGTCCTGTTGGTCTGGAAGATTGATGGTATGATGCAGTGGCGTAACAAAGGCCACTGCAGCCCCCACAGTGCAGGGGGGGGGCGCTCCAGGGGCCCCCTCAGCACAGTACCCTGGCCTGAAAGGCTCCTGAGTGAGTCTGGAGGGGGGCCCCTCTATGTACTTTGCAGGGGGGCCCCCTCAAGTTTCACTACACCACTGGTATGATGGAATAGGTGCCGGGTGCTGGATAAAAATCATGAGCAACAGCTTAAAAAAGGATGCCAACAAAATACTTGCAGACATGCAAAAATGAGTGCTAGATGTAGAAGGTATTAACAGACAGCGCTGAGAAAAACAGCCAATCAGTCTTCAAGGAAGTTACATGTTCAATGGTCCAGTAAACATCTCTGAACTCTTTCTTTTCCTCCATCACATTACAACATATTGACTTCTAACACTTTCATTTATTTGCGGACTTCAAAATTATGGCTCTTATTTCCAAATGCGGGGTTTTGCATGCTGTCTCTGTGATGTTGTAAAAGGTGCACTTTCAGGAGAA
Source organism: Calotriton arnoldi (assembly GCA_963921515.1). Classification (NCBI taxonomy): domain Eukaryota; kingdom Metazoa; phylum Chordata; class Amphibia; order Caudata; family Salamandridae; genus Calotriton; species Calotriton arnoldi. Next base: position 3,583,243 of record CAWUFW010000245.1, read on the forward strand.
GGGCAGGATTCTGCTTACATAGTAGAAACTGACAAAACCGGATGGCACCATTACTCTCACGTGTCCGGCCCTAAGATTCAACTAAATTCTCCATGATCCAGGCCACAAGGACCGACCTAGTTTTATCAAGGGGAGCATTTATGTTACCGCTGTCAGATGGCTAGTTGCTATTTAAGAGACTCTATCAGGCCCAAACAATTGACATTGGCTACACAAGCTGTTTCCCAAAAAGAAACTGCAATTCTAGAGGGAATGTGATTTTTGTTCCACATGCCCACAATTCTCAGATATCATGAGATGGCAAGTCATTGCCGTCTTCTGCCGATCCACGACACACAATCACAGCAGTAGCAAATACCCGAACAAGAGCTGGGGATGCAATACCACAACTGACTCAGAACAGTGAAGGACCCTAGAGGAGCAAACATTGCAAAAAATGGTGCCACACTTTGGTTGGGGGTTAGGGTGGTCCCGTTCCAGCTTCAGTGATCCAAAGACAGTAAACATTTGCTACCCTGGTTATTTAGCTAGCCCTACATTTTGTAAATATGATTTTTTTCCTGAAAGTGACCGATAATAAACCAAAACTAATGTTTCTGAGATGATTGGGAGAAAATATATGTTCAGCCAAGCCCCTGTGGTGGGTCCTCATAAGCCCGTGTATGAATTGTTTATGGAGGTTAGAAATGACTCTAGGTCCTACCTTTATATCATTCAGGCACATTGCCAATAATTTCTTTTATCAGTTACCATGACCCAAAATGTTCAAATTGTACTAATTTTCCTGATAGCTGCAGAGACACCATTTTATTTATCAGTCAGCTGAAGAAATGTGCGAAGTGTTTGCAATTTTCAACGCTGCTGTAAAAAATAACACACAGAACGGTATATGCGTAGGCTGCCTGAATACAAATTGCACACACTGAAATCGGTGAAGATGCCGGAATGAGTGTTAAGCTTCCGTAGTATATCAGGATTCTATTATCACGAAGTCTGTCTACATTTCATTCCGCTGGTTAACGAGCTATCTTTGTAATATGTCATACTTCAGTTTAATTGGTTTGAGCTGTCCTTATTTATCATGCAGTGAGCTAAAAAGTGCGACAATTTGTATTGTTAGGTTAGCTGTAAATAGTTTTAGCTGGCTGCCGTAGCTCATGTCATCAGCTCCAGAAACATACACAGGCAAGGGCTTTGGGTCCACCACCCAGAGCACATTTTGAGTGAGGCCAGAGGAGTATTTCTGTTTCACCATTTGTTATTGGCTATTAGGTGTGTTAGTCAGACTGCCTAAAAAGTGCTTCCCATTATAGTGCATGGACGATGGATTGAAAACCCCATGAACTGCAATGGAGGTCCACTGGTGCTCCTGAAATGTATTTTCACACTCCCACCTGTTGCTGCTGCACCAAAGTGGATTTTACACATAAAAGTGATTTTACACCTAAATGTAATCTGCGCTCTCAAAATCTTTCCCCACTCATGCTGACGTTGCACAAGGGTGACTTTGCACCTCAATGTGCTATAAACCAAATTTGTTGTTATGTACACCTTTTAAGCCTAGTGTGACCTCTTACTACCACATTTCTCTTCATACAAAGTAGCCCTGAAGCTGTGTTACCACCCCTTTGCTGACTTTGCACCAAGGATGAGCCTACAGATAATGGGGTTCAACACAGTGTACTTTTTGCTTTATTTTTGCTCCTAAGTTTGTTTTGCAGCAAATGTGCCTCCAAACTCCTGCTGGTGTTACAACAAGGATGATTTTCCACCTAAATGTGATTTGTGCACACACATGATTTAGCACCAAAATCTGGTTTTACATCCAAGTGGAATTCTTGCTTGGGCACATTTATGCAAACACCCTTTGATGTTACACCAATTGTGATTCTGCACCTAAATGTGATAGCACAAACATGATAAAAAGTAATTTAGCACACTAAGATGCATATTTGCTCAAATGTATCACAAAGCAGCTCAGCAGCCAAAGTTGCTGCACGGTGTAGCATGAGAGGGAGAGAGCAGGAGAGCTCCATATCTACTAAGTTAAGGTAATGTCTTGCTCCCTCCCCAGAGCTGATGCACAATCAGGCTGTCATCACCATGCACACACCCTTGCACCTTAGTGCAAATCTTAGTACAAGTGTGTGTGCGTAATGTCTAGCATAGGTTCTGTTCTGGAAGGATAACCTTCCAGTACAAAATATTTTGCTTCGACTAACTTTTAAAAATGTACCTACTTTGTATATGTGCTGGACAGTGCAGCACACATACAAAGCCGGAAAATATTGGAAAAGTTAAGTATTTTTCTGGAATAATGCCAATGTCAAAATGGCGTTATTTTTTTAAATGTAAAACCCTGTCTACTTTTTTTTATATGTAAGGTTTTGAGTGGTTGCATGGAAACGTCCATGTATCACCCATGGAACGCTCCCTTGAAGCCAAGTAATTACTTTCAGACGACTTTCAAAAACAGGTTTTGCACTAAAAAGTAAATTTCAAATAAATATTCTGCACCGATTTGCATCATTTTTGTGATTTAAAGCCAGCACAAAACGTTAGTATATATAACCCCAAGAGGTTTTGCACCTACAATTGACTTATTTAACCTAAATGAGATTTTGCATATAAATGCTTTTTGCTCTTAAACGTTTTCCACACTCATGCTGATATTGTACAAAAGGTGATACTGCACCTTAGTGTACTGTCAACCAAATGCAAGACAATACTGATGCTGCATTTTTGTAACCTAATATGACATTTTACTGCCACATTTTCACTGTACTGAATGATTGCCTATTTGCTGCATATTGGGGCTGTTCCAAACTCAATCTACTTCTCATGATAAAAAAACACGTTTTTCATGTAATCTTATTATGGCCACCAAGCCTACAACAAATAGAGATACATATCAGATAAAACTCCAAGATGCATCTCAGATGTCCTGCTCATCCCTGAACTATCCAACACTACCATTAAATACCACAAACACTAAGCCCTGAAAGCCAACCACAAAATCCTAATCAGTGAAAAATCCCAAAGTCTCACAATGGGCTCTATAAAACCTAATCATCTTTCAATATTAATACTTTGTGCTTTGTCTTCAAATAAACGTAAACACACCTTATGGGAAAAACCTTACTTTCTCGGGTTATCATAACCTGATAAGTGAACTACGCATCACACAGTATGAAAATGGGAAGGCCATGATCCAATCTTCGGATATCAAGCTCCTTACCTTGATCACATAACATGAAGCCCGAAATGTCATAAAAGCTTGAACCAAGGCTAAGGATGTTGACTATGATAATAGGCCTCTCAGCTCTACTGATTATGACATCACTATCTCATACTTCTGCACTAATACCATTTTCCAACTATTACCGATACTCCCAGATGTCTTGACAGACCGGCCGTTTAGCTGCTATTTCCCGGTGATAGCTCTTGCGATACGGACTCCGCCTGACTGCCTTCTGCGCTCTGGCTCTTTGGATGAAAAGCTACTTCTTGTGGACATTTTAATTAATACCAAACCTCCTCATAGAGGACCTCTTGTTTCATATGCTTATGGCTCATTTTGCTATCCCCAGTTTGATTCTACCAAGCATTTCTCAGTGTAGTCAGGCATGATTAGCTTAACGTGGATAAGATTACGTATCATAGAAACATGACATGCTGGAAAGTTTCAATGATTTAACTTTTCTCATTATCAATTTATCCCCCCCCCGGGGGTGAATCCGCCACCTACTAGGACGCAAACAGACTGTAGTATTAGAAAACATGTATTGCGAATGAAACTTTTCATTATGTGCCTGATGTATCATTTTGAAGGATTTCCTCTGGAAGTTCCGATCCAGGAATGCTGAAGAACATAATTCTATGAGCTATTGTTAAGAAATGTTTCATATTGAGTTGTACATCTATGCAGTGCAGTCGCTGAGGAAGCAAGCTAAAGATTTCTCTTACCTTAAGAAATGGGTTAGTGTTGAGAACCTTACAGATTTACAAAATGGTTTTCGATTTGCCAATGGGACCTAACTATGATCAGACCATGCTGAATTTGCAGTTTTGTTAATTAATATGCATACAATTTCTATAAACAAAACCTGGTTTTTGAAGGAATGGGGTGACGTTCCATTTTCCTCCTGAGACTGTCCGATTATTTTGAGATTTTCTTCCTCACTTAGGATGCTGTCAGTACTCTTTATGAGTTTGACACTTAGACTTTAGAGAGATTTTCATTGAATAACTAGGGTTTTCATCATATTTTATGACTTGCGTTTTGTCTCTGAGCCTTATTGGCAAATTATGAGATTTCTCTGTAATGTTTTATTAACGATTTGTATTAAACCATTTAAAACTAATTTTGATCTATAACTCATTTCTTGAGTGGTCCCAGTTTCCTAATTAGAATTTTACTCTGCTAAGTTTGAGTTATCGATGGGGAGGGTAGTCTTTTACTGCTAGATAAGTAGGAAGACTCACAGAGCTGAACTGTCTAAGGTAAATTTTGGGGTTCATACAATATTGGGGTTCAGGAGATTACTGAGGTTAAGCTCCTGCAATACCATGACAAATAATCTATGGTTCTTCACTCATACACTGTTTTATTTCCATCTGCCAGTCTTCCTTCACCATCCATATGTCAGGCACAATTCCTACCTGATCAAATAAGCATTACTTATTTGCAGAACATACTCTACAAATTACTGTGGTTTCCAACAACTAGGTCAAACAATGTATCCTCGTTTCTAGTATTCTCCTTTCTCTTTCTTTCTGCTTTTACCACTTTAATACTGATATACCCTTTCACTAACTGGTCTAACTCAAAAGGACTAGTCCAGTGACATGCCCATTCTCACAATATCTCTGTTTAACTACTACCTACTCAGAACTCTCACACGATCACATAACATCAGATATCCACTTTTGGTTGTTTTAATCTCTACCTCTCATACTCCTTTTTACCTTTGCACCATGCCCCCTGTCTCATGCCCATTCTTTCCATACCATCTTAAACTGGAACCAGATATCTTGGTCTTTTTCTTCTCTATATATCTGGCTTCTATCTTACTAATTTCAACAAATAACCTTTTTGACTTTTCATTGATCATCCATTCTGGCTCAGTCCTATTTCCCCTGTTGGAAATGACCATCTTTTGCATGGTATTCTCCCAGATTGTTAACTTCTTTTGCTGAACCCATTGTTGCTGGTCATAGGACTCTGTATACTTTACTCCTGCTAACCAGTGGTAAACTGTTTGTGTTCTCCTCTCTAAACATTTTAGAATTGGCATAACTTTAATTAGCACATTTAATTTATGAGCAAGTCCCAAGTATATGATACCACTTGTACCCAAAGCCTGTAAAGTAAATGCTACTAGTGGGTTGCAGCATTCACTGTGCTACCCACTAAAGTAGCACTATAAAAGATGTCTCCAGGCCTGCGCCTGCAGCCTGGGTGTACAGTTGTAAATTGCCATTTCGACCTCGCAAAATAAACCTTTTTTCAATAAACCTTTTGCCAAATGATGTCCATTTCATTCTTGAACAAAGAATAAAACAACTTTGTTTTTAAATCCTTCATCATCCAATTGTAGAGCATTATTGTTCGAATTTGAAAACCTCAAAACACAGTCTTTTTTGTATAACTGGTTAGCACTATTACGTTTAATATGTGCTAAATTTAATTCGGGGACAGTTAGGAAAAATGATTTAAGGACTCATTTTGCTAGTAAACTAAAATCCAACTTATTTGTCAAGTCGAAATTATATTACTCAATTGGAACTGACACTTTTAGAAAGTAGTCATTTTCCTGGCTAAAACGAAACGCCTTTCCAGCCAGTGTCCAGCTGTTACGTGATTTCTGATGGCTCCCCAGTGGTGCGATGTGTATTTCTCCCAGACAGTGGACAAAGGGCTCTGGGTGTGGGGAGGGTGGGTCTTCTCCCTTGATAGAAAGGCCTGGTGGCTGTGCCCAGCACTTTCCTGAGCTTCAAAGGATGCCTACCTTGTCACTGGTAGATGAAGCTCACACCTAGGCTTGCCTCCCCTTTGTCTCTCCAGTCAAGCAGGTATCAAACCCAGTGGGAGTAGAAGAACTGACCAGAACTGGTTAGGCAGGTCAACAAAGGCTTGCACTCCACGACAGGCTGGCACTGGGCCTAAAAGAGGATCCCACAGACCTCTTCTCAGAACCCTCCTGAACCTGTGAAGAATAAGAAGAAGGAATACCCTTCTGCCTGAAGAACCTGAAGGAAGATTGGACCTGCTTGCCTTGAATCCAGGACCCCAGAAGTGACTTCAAGGGTCAGTTAGCTGACATCCTGTTTGAGACACAGGGACACAGCAAGCTTTCAGAGTCCTCACTCTGCAACTGCCCAGCTGACCAATTCCAACTCGATCTGTCCTGGCCCCTGCTGCTGGCACCTGTGGGTGTAAATTCTACCCCCCAAGTGGGGCTTCCTAGGCCCAGGTCCCTGACCTAGTTTTACAGTGTACTCCTCCTGTCCCACAAACTGCAAGAAGTGGGACTTAGAAACTTTAGGCCAACTTTCTGTCGGAAGAACCGCCAGAGACCGGGACTGCAGCTGAAGCCACAGCAATCAACATTAAATTGCCAGTTGGCCACAGCTTGCTGGTTTGCCCAGCTGAAGAAGATCTGACTTCCCAAAAAGTTTCTAGGTCTGAACGTAGAGGGCTTCATGGGGACCAACGCCAAGCAACATCTGATCGACTTCAAGGCCTTCCTGGGCATGGACTTTGGACATTGCCAGCTTGGAACTGTCTCGACTTAGTTGATGACAGCACTAAGACTCTGCTCTTCTGCAACCTGACACCACCGAGTCCAACTTTGGATCCAGCTTGCAGCTTGACTTGCTGATGACCACTTTTTCTCCATAATATTTTCTAAGTCAGGAGGTAAAATTTCAACCAGGACGAACCTGATCCCTATATCTGACTCACGCTCCATCATGGTTGGCCTTAACTTTTGACCTTGACCCGGTTTAGCGTGACCAAATAACTGCAGTTGGCGCTTTTTGGCGCTATTTTTAATTCAAACTTTAAAAAATCATATTTCCGGTTCTACCTATTGGATTTATGTCATTTTGGTGTCCTTTTATTTCCTACATTTGTTTGGGATTTTTCTTGTGTTATGGTTGACATCAGAAAGAAGCTATGTCTCCACCATCAGATGATAAAAAAAATATCAGGAAAATCAATTGCTCTCAACCTAGTGAGCCATCTCCTATACAACACATCAAAGTTGTTCTCCTGAACTGCAATTCTGTAGTCTAAGCAGCTTTGAACTCTGCCCCATACAAGATTTTGATATTGACAATATAGCACTGATGGAAACTTGGTTGTGCTCATCCTCCACCACGGTCAACATCATCTGCCTTGATAGAATAGAAAAGATAGGTGGGCACAGGGTTGCTTTCATCAACAAGAAATCCCTTGAATGCACAATGATTAACTTAATCACCTTCTTGTCATTCCATGCCTCACCGCAAAGATTACAAACATGGGGCTGAATAAGCATGCCCCCCCAGGTAGCAAAAATAAGTTTATTGATGATTTCCTTGATTATAGCACTGCTATACCCCTGTTCAGTTGTGATCAGCTTTTCCTAGGAGATTTCAACCTCTACTAGGAAAAAGAAATAGACACCCATGCATCCTGCCTCAAATCATTCGTATCAGATAACTTTCTACAGAATTGCACCTTCTTAAGCCGCAAAAAGGGCTGTAGCCTAGACCAGATTTTCATAAAGAAACACCACATACAAATCTTTAATGCTCTCGAATTGCTATGTTGGCCTTCCTATCAAAATCCTGACCATGGGCGAAACATTAGATGGAAAAGGCAAAATCTGAAGAATTCGTACTCATTGACAACGAGAAAAGCAACATGTCTCGGTTCTGCTGCTTTTACAACTCAAGGTTACACTGCTTGTGCCATGTAGCATTGCAAGGTCGGGGAATGTAAAGGAGGGCAATGACATAAGAGGCACAAATCCATGGCAGAGGTTGCATAGAGGCACAGCACAGCACAGGTCGATGCACATTTGTTCATGTCTGGGTTTGCATGAGTTAGAACATTAAAAGTCAGGCCTAATAGCTTTACCAAAACTTGTTTTATTAGGCATCAAGATAAAAGCGAAATGTCTTGGGTATTTATGTTGGTTTTGGTGTTAATAGTACTGCAACACACTTGTTATCAACAGCTGGAAAAATAGGGCATCATGTACGAAATCCTTTTTTTCCATTCACCCTTCTGCAGATGGGGAAATAGATACACTTTGCACAGGAGCAGATTCAGAAACAGAATCAGTAAATGAGCAAAATCTGCTGCAAATGCTCAGTCTGTAATTTGTACATCCAATTGGCCTGGAAGCACAACTGAGCTCACAGAGACCTATGGAATGTCCATATGACTTGTCATTGTCTCAGTCACCAAGGTATGATTTTACAGTGAGATGATATAACTGTCACTTTTATGATAAGTCCAACATAGGCTTAGACAATACTGGAGCTAAGGTATTCATCCCACATTTAGGGCACTCTCCTCAAATGCATGTATACAGGTTCATGCTTTCACCATAAGCTGCAAGTCATGATCTACTACTGCTGTAAGAGATCGGTCTGCTTGTCTGCACCAAAGAACCTCAGCTGAGGGTTAGGTGGCCTTTACATTTGTACTAAATATTAAGACCTGGCATCACGTTAAAAGTGAAATCTGCAAATACATTCAGGATAAGCATAAAAGGGATGTTGGGTTTAGGATCCAGTATTTAAAGGTATTGGGCAGGAGGATGGATATAACTCAGTGTAGTTCTTTAACTGTGTAAAAAACAATTTCTTGAATTGTTCACAGTTCCACATTTTGGGAATGATACATGCTTAAGAAAATAGTAAAACACTTTGAACACTCAAATCACAACACTATTTTATTTTATTTTTTATATTACCATTTGACTTGTTATGAAACATTTGAGCATAAAAATTATTTCTGAATGTATAGTTCAAACATTTGCCATATTTATTCTTACAGTTTAAAGACAGGTTAATTCTTAGAATGGGGACACAAAGTTATACATTTAATACTCGAAACCCCTTTAAATTAATTTAGACTTTGGTAGAAACAATTACCTTTGTGAAATACCCTTTGTGCTCTTTTTGCTCATTTCCAGGCAACATATTTTGTTTCAAGCAATACACACAAAATAGTAAGTGGGTGTCAAATGCTGTGGAAGGAGTTTTAAAGGCTTATTTTTGTTTTTCCTGCGCTGAATTTTCCCTGTTATAGTTCTGAATTTCCTCTGAAGAACTAATTCAGTTTCTCATAATTAATGGAGTTCTTTAAGAGGTTTTGCTTTGCACCTTCCAGCTACATAAAGCTTACATCTTTTCATCTTGCTACCATTTTATGTTGACCATTAACTATTAAAAATTCAGGGAAACTAGATCACATATGCTGCAAATTGAAAAATAATAATTGGCCATGAAGTATCTGTTTAAAATGTGTTGGCTGCATTTCAATCAATACTAATCAATTTAGGTGCTGCTATGTTCATTAAAGAAGTCAATGTTTTTCCTTCCAGTCTTCGGTTCACATCCGTTCAATATTGGATCTGGATTATTTTGCCTAGACTCATTGATTCAAGGAAAAACATACTTTGTACAATTTTAAAACACTAAGATTTGTTCTCTCGGTTAAATTATATACCACAAATGGCGTTCCTCTGCAAACAAATTCAAATTTACTTTTTAGGGTAGAGTTACCAGGGTGATATATATCAAAACTGTTAATGTTCTAAGTGTTCAGCTTGTATGACTGTGCACTACCTTATTGGTATTTATCCATATTTTTTGTGTGTTTTGAGTATAAATGCAGTCGTAAAATGGTATATTTTCACATTTATTTAACTCTTGGATGTGCATTCATACATGCTTGTCGCGTTTTTACAAATTAAGCAGCCACATATAACAAAACACTACACTCACAGGTATATATTAGCATTATACTACCAATATATTTTAACATATGCCTATATTTAACGGAATCTCATCCTGTTTTTTATCTCCCCATTCTGTCTATCTGCTCAGTTGCTGCCTAGAATTCTGCATGGAGAGTGTCTCACAAGAAGCACCATTTTCAGTATTTTTCCGCTTTTAATAATAAATAGAGACATGAAACTCATTGTTTTCTGTCTGCATTTATCTGCAAAAATCAGTAAAAACTGAATACTGGGAGCCTCAATTATATTGCACTTCCATTCCCATTTCGAAAACGTCTTAAGTAGGTAGCGATACACAGTGATGAAGCATGCAAGGTAAAACAAAGTAAAGCAAACAAACAATGGTCTTAAAGAAATGACAATGCAATGCTATAAACCCTCCTAGACAAGATTAAAGAAAAAGGGAATGTGCTGCAGGATGTATGTTTGGATTAATTTGTATTTGGATTGTTTCTGCATAGCCCCTATGATATCAGAAGCAGAGCTCGGTTCTATGGCTCCAACTTCTTAGTTTGTGCCATTGCTGTGTTCTGTGCAATCAATATCTGGATTTTTCCTTTCTACAGAATGACTATATTGACATCATCCTAGTGACAACATGCGAGATAACAGAAAGCAGAGAAGCGATCGGGTTCTTTCAGCGCACAAAATGTAATAGTATAAACTCTTTACACATTTCACAGGAACCCATAGACTACAGAAAATATTTCATGGGTCCGTTTGACACATGGAAAATATTTCACAGGTCCATGTGGAATATGGATTTCATCATTATAGTGACATCCCTAAACCTCAGCTTTAATATTGGCCATTGCTTTATCAACACTCTATTTATAAAGGGTAAAGAAAATCTGAGCTTTCAAACTTCTTTCTATTTAATAAAGATTTCCTGCATGAAAAGAAACTTTTACAAGATAACTGCTATTCCTCGTGGTTCATGTCTCCAGAACTGCTCCGCTGGACTATAAGACCCTATTACATGATTACCTATTATGTATCATACAGATATATATCTATATCTATAAATTCACTGAAAAAACCATAGGTTTTAGGGACAGTTATAGTTAGTTGGACATTGCACTCGCACAAAACCTGTGAAATTCTCCCGTTATAGTTAGTTCAGCTAACTATAACTCGCGCCCCGCAATGCACTGCTGATGACGTCACATATTACATCACTCATGACATGGTCAGTGACATCACTGATGACATCACTGATGACATCATCCAGTGACTGTGTGTTTCTGTAAAGTTTAAATATGTTTAATATATATAGGCAAAGGCGTATTGAAGAATGAGTGGGTGTATAAGTGTCTGAATGGATGATTTAGTAGGTGCGTGACTGACTATAAGTGAGTGATTAAACGTATCTTACTGAATGCATGGGTTAGTGACTAAACTGGGTGAATGTCTGTATCCGTCTGTCTGTTGGTGTGTAAGTGGATGCATAGATTTGCGAATAGCTACATGAGTGTCTATATGGGTTATTGATTGGTTCTCTGAGTATCTGTTTGGGTGCCTGAGTGTTTGTGTGGGTGGGGTGTGTGTGACTCTGTACATAGATGTGTGAGTGGGTGATTCACTGGGTGCATGATTTGAAGAGTGCATCTGTGATGGACTGCTTGGGTGGGTGAGTGTGTGTATGGGTGTGTTAGTGAGTGAATGTATATCTCAGTGGTACATGTGCGAGTACTATATAGTGTGTGATTGTGAGAGTGGCTGTATGGATGCGTGTGTGCTTGTATCAGTTATTGTATAAGAGCGTAAGAATGTGCTAGGATTTGTATGAGTAAGTGAGTTGGTGTGTGTATAACTGTATAGGTGAGTAAATGGGTGTGTGATTAATTTTTTGCATGACTGACTAGGTGTGTGAGTACCTCTATGGATGAGTGGCGGTGTATGAGTGCATATGATAGTCCTGTACTGAGTGACTGTAAGTATGAGTGACTGTACGGGTGAGTGAGTAGATGTGTGGGTGTAGACCTAAGAATCAGTGAGTGGGTATGTAGTTATTGGTATTGGAGTGTGTATGGTTTTGCGAATGGCAGTCTGTAATTTACAGTGGGTGTATCAAAGGTTATATTAGGGTGTGACAAGATGCATCAAATTATCACATGGATGATGTCATCAGTGATGTCATCAGTGATGTCATTTGAGATGTCATCAGTGATGTCATCAGTGATGTCATGAGTGATGTAATATGTGACGTCATCAGCAGTGCTTTGCGGGGGCGCGAGTTATAGTTAGCTGAACTAACTATAACGGGGGAATTTCACGGGTTTTGTACGAGTGCAATGTCCAACTAACTATAACTGTCCCTAAAACCTATGTTTTTTTCAGTGAATTTCTAAGGTTTTTAAATGCTAATTTCTAACTATAACGTGCCTGAAACCTATGGTTTTTTCAGTGAATTTCAAAGGTTTTTTAAATGCTAATTTCTAACTATAACGTGCCTGAAACCTATGGTTTTTTCTGTGAATTTCAAAGGTTTTTCAAATGCTAGTTTGTAACTATGCCTACAGAAGTAGGACATGTGAAGAAAGAAGAAAAAACGCACAGAAAGAAGCAAAAGAAATGTCGAAAGAAACAGAAGTCCACAAAGACGAAGAAAAATCCAGGAAGAAGCAAGACATGTGCAGAAAGAACCAACAGAGGAGCAGAAAGAGGCCTTGTTGCAAAATCATCCTGTGCCCACACCTTTTCCAGACGTGTACTGGTGGTAACTGACTCTGACTAACCAGGCCTAGAGCCAGTGCTATAGTAAAAGACACTTAGAATACAGTTAAAACACCTACATACACTAGGGAACACTATGCGTTGGGATACCCCTGTGATTAGCATGAACTCCCTAGTACATAATAGGGCAGGGGGATTAAAACTACCTCTTAAAACGCGCCACTGGTGTAGGGAGGGGGGGGCCTGAGGTTACATGTGTGCAAACACGCCCTCTGGCCGTTTTAAGTTGGGGGACAAAGTCCCCTTGAATCCTAAGGGTCCCTGGGGTCCAACTAGCCCACCAGGTACCTCCAGTAAGCGCCACAGAGCTGCGTTGCACAGAGGTGTAAAAAGGGGCGTGGCCTGGACCACCTCTCTGCAACGCAGCCCTGTGGCGTGTTTTTTCATTGGGGGATTAAGTCTCCTTGAATCCTGAGGGTCCCTGGGGTCCAACTAGCCCACCATGTACCTCCAGAATGCGCCAGGGAGCGGCGTTGCAGAGAGGTGTTCAGAGGCCACGCCCCTTTTACACCTCTCTGCAACGCAGCTCTGTGGCGCTTACTGGACGTACCTGGTGGGCTAGTTGGCCCCCAGGGACCCTCAGGATTGAAGAGGAATTAATTCTCAACTTCAAACACGCCACAGGGCATGTTTGCACACATATCACCTCAGGCCCCGCCCCTCCCTTCACCACTGTGCAAACGCGCCCCTTGGTGCGTTTTAAGTTGGGGGATTAAGTTCCCTTGAATCATGAGGGTCCCTGTGGTCCAACTAGCCCACCAGGTACCTCCAGTAAGCCCCACAGAGCTGCGTTGCAGAGAGGTGTAAAAAGGGGCGTGGCCTCTGAACACCTCTCTGCAACGCAGCTCCCTGGCGCATACTGGAGGTTCCTGGTGGGCTAGTTGACCCGCAGGGACCCCCAGAATTCAAGGGGAATTACTTCCCCATCTTACAACGCGCCAGGGGGCGCGTTTGCAGAGTGCTGCAGGGAGGGCGAGGGCCTCGGCACGATGCCGGTCTTTTTTTCTTCATTTTTTGTTTTTTTATGGGAGGGGGGCTGCGTGGCACCCCTTCCCTCGGCCACTTTTGGCCCCTGGGGCCCCATCCCCCGGTGCCTGAGCATTTTCTTTTTTTTTTTAAAACAGGAAGGGGGCCGCGTGGCCCCCCCTCCCTGGGCCCCTATTGGCCCCGGGGACCCCATCCCCCGGGGCATGCCCACTGTTTTTTTTTTTAAAATTTATTTGGAGGGGGGGCTGTGTGGCCCCCCTCATCAGGCCATTTAAGGCCCCGGGGACCCCATCCCCCGGGGCCGGCCTTTCTGTCCTTTTTTGGGGAGGGGAGCTGCGTGGCCCCCCCTCCTGGGTCCCCAATCCCCCCGCTGTCCCGCCGGCTCCCCGCGTCCTGCGGGAGCCAGCATTGCTTTTCCATAAGGGGAGCTGCTGACATGCAGCTCCCCTTATGGAAAAGCAATCTGCCTTGCTTCATTGAAGCGAGAGCAGGTTTCCTGCTCTCGCTTCAATGAAGCAAGCAAGTTTGCAATGACAGGGCGGGAGCCGTGCGGCTCCCACCCTGCCATTACAAACAGCAGTGTCCCGGGGGTAGGCACCCCGGGACACTGCAGGAGCCGGCCCTGGGGGTGGCGGTCCCCAGGGCCATGGAGGGCTCCAGGAGGGGGTCGCGCGGCTCCCCTCCCTTCATTAGTAAAGCCCCGGGAGGTGGTGGTCCCGGGGCTTCGAGGGTCCGAAACGGACCCCCACATTTCTTTTGTTAGTGCCCGGGGAGGTGGCGGTCCCGGAGCGTGTGGGGGCTGGACCCCCCACACAGGTAATTTATTTATTAAAAAAAAGAAGCCCCGGGGGTGGCGGTCCCCGGGGCTGCGGGGGGGCCGTGTGCCCCCCCGCCACCCTTATTTAGTTGAAGCCCCAGGGGGTGGCAGTCCCCGGGGCTTGGGGGGCCTTAGAGGCCCCCCCATACTAAACTTTTACAAACCCCCGCATGCCCCTGGGACTTGGCCCACCCGGGGGCCAAATAACAACGAAGCGCGGGAGCCCGCACTTTGTTTTTTTTTTTTCACGGCAGGATCCGCGCATCCTAAGCGCATCCCGCCGATTTAAAAAAAAATTATAATTTTTTGGGCCCTTGGGGTCCTTGTGGGACCCCCTAAGCAGGCCTAGGGGGTCAGGGTGTTTCTACCCTGCCCCCTTTTTGCGTTTTGCGCACTTGTTTCTTGTGCCTCGGTTCTACCGAGGAACAAGATGGCTGCCAACACTTCCTGGTTTGGAGTGTTGACAGCCAATTAGCATACAGCTCGTGATCGGGACGGTGCGCTCAGGGTGCGCGGACCCTCCGCGGCCATAGATATATGTGATTTTACTTTTGATTTTCTCAGGAACTACTGAACGGATTTACACCATTTAACCAAAAGGCACGACACTGAACCAAGGGCTACCTTTTTGCCAAATTTGGTGTAATTCCGTTCAGCAGTTCGGGCTGTAGCTACGACTAAAGGTTCCTATGCAAAATTGCATGGGGAAAACACGTTTTGGAATCCCCCTTTTTTCTCGGCCCCCACTTAACAAATCACCCCGAAACTTTCAAGATAGGAGTGGACCAGAGCGGGCCATAAGTTTTGAAAATTTCGCGAAGATTCGTCAACCGGCGCCAAAGTTATTGTGAATAGAATGTTGCGGATTTCCTATGGAAAATAGGTCCTAACTATAACTATCTACTGGCGACCGCCAGTAGATAATCTATATATATATATATATATATATATATATATATCTCTATATCTATATCTATACAGACTCAGTTGAAGGCGTCAGCCGAAACGCGTCGGTCGTTTTATTGTTCTTTTTTCTTGTGCCAGAAGAAAAGTTGGCTATACATTGAATACATTGGAGTTTTTAAATACCTGGTTACCAAGGAGTCTGTGTGCTGCTGTTTGGTGGTTCGGAGGAGAACGTCGTGGGATGACATATACACACACATATAAATATATATGTATATTACCTACTAGTGGTCGGCAGTAGGTAGTTATAAGTAGGACCTAGTTTCCATAGGAAAAGCATTTTTTGTTTTGCTATTAACTTTGGCGCCGTTTGACGAATCTTCATGAGATTTTCAAAATTAGTATGAACCTCAGTTCAGCTGATGTGTTGAATGTTTCAGAGTTATTCGTGAAGTGGTAACCGTGAAAAAAGGGAGGGTCCCAAAATGACCTTTCCCCATGCAATTTCCCATAGGGATTTTGAACATGACCACAGCCCGAACTGCTGGAAGGAATTACACCAAATTTGGTAGAAAGCTAGCTCTTGGTTGTGATTTGGTGTAAATCCGTTCAGTAGTCTTCGAGATATTAACTGAAAACCAAATTTGTATATCTAGGGACACGGATCCTCCACAGATCCGACAGTCCCCGTGCTGAAATCTGATTGGCTGCCAACACTACAACCAGGAAGTGATGGCAGCCATTTTGGGACTCGGACACAGCTGAGTCCCAAACAAAATGTTAAAAATAAAGAAACGGGTGCAGGGTAGAATACCCTGACACCTAGTTCTGGTGGTGGGGTCCCACGGAGACCCCACTGGGGGTTAAAAATATTTTTTTCAATTTTGCAGTGAAATCACGGGTAGATTGGGAAAAAAAGAGCAGTCTCCTGCACTTGTTTTCAGTTTAGCCCCCAGGTGGGCAAAGTCCCAGGGCATGCCTGTATTTAAACAAAGGAGGGGGACACATGCCCCCCCCTTCCAGGGCTCTTTTTAGCCACAGTGACCACCACCTCTCTGGGACTTTATTTAAATATGGGAGAGGGCAGGCGGAACCCCTCCATTGGGCTCTTTGAAGCCCCAGGGACCATCACCTCCCCGGAGCTTTATTTTAAATAAAAGGGGGGCCACATGGACTCCCCTCCTGGGGATTTAATATGCCCCAGGAACCACCACCACCCCAGGGCTAAAATAATAAAGAGGCTGGGGGTCCCCTTGGACCCCCAGGCCCCGGGGACCACCACCTCCCTGGGTCATTGTTTGTATTAAAGAGGGAGGGGGATGGCACGGCCCCTCTCCCGGGCCATATACGGCCCTGAGGACCGCCATCTCCCCAGGGCTGGCCCATACATACTAAAGAAAGGGGCCACGTGCCCCACCTTCAGGAGCCGAAAATGGCCCTGGGGACCGCCACACTCCAGGGCTAGCTACTATCTCCTGAGGTGCCCACCCTTAGGAGATATCTGTTTGCTTTTGCTTGGCAGGAGCTGCAAGAGCAAACTGTAACTCCAGTCCCAGCAAGCAGGAGCTGTCAAACTGCTCCCGCTTGCTGGAGGCAGAGTTTTCATCTGTTTCCCTGCCTGCTGTGATGCTGCCCAGGAAGCCAGGATAATTTGTCCTTTACAGAAGTGAAGCTTCAACTGGGGCATCTGCTATGGTTATATTTGTAAGTGCTTTCCGTTGAGGTTTAATTTCTGTGAACTGAGCATCAGGCCTAGAATGACCCAGCCAAGACTTAAAGGGGGAGGGGTGTGTGAGTGGGTGTGTGAGTGGCTCTATGGATGAGTGAGTGGCTGTGTGAGTAATTGTATGGATCTGTGAATGGGTATGTGAGTGGTTGTGTGGGTGTGGGTGTATGAGAGGCTGTTTGGGGTTGTGAGTGGTTCTGTGAATGACGTCATCATTGATGTCATTTGAGATGTCATCAGTGATGTCACGGACCATGTCATGAGTGATGTAATATGAGAGGTCATAAGCAGTGCATTGCAGGGGTATAGGTTATAGTTACCTGAGGTAATTAATTATAACTGCTGGATGTCCATGGTTTTGTATGAGTGAAAGCTGTGTCTAACTATAATGTCCGTGTAACTTTGGTTTTTTCAGTGATTCATACAGCCACTCACACATCCACTCACTCAACCTCTAACTCACCCATACAGCTACTCACACACTGAGTCAGTCACCCATAGAGCTACTCACACACCTAAGCACTCACCCATACATTTACTCACACACCCACTCACCAACTCATACAGATACTAACACATGTACACACTCTACAATACAGTCACTGATAAGAGGCACACACTTACCCATACAGCCACTCCTACATTCAGTCACTCATCCATAGTCACTGCCACACCCACCCACTCACTCACCCATACACCACTTATGCACCCATTCACTCACCCATACAGCCACTCACCCACCCCATCACTCACCTTTACATGCCTCACATACCCACTTACTCACCCATATACCACTGACACACACACTCAGACACCGATACAGCCACTCACACACCCACCCACACATACACCCACTCATACACCCACACAGCCTCTCACACATTCATTCACTCACCATTACAGCCACTCACTCACCCATACAGCCACTCACACACCCATACAGTGAATCAGACATTCACTCTGATAAGGATACACACAGTCACACAGCCACTCACTTATTAAGTGTTAGAAGTAGTATGCTCATTACTAGTACACACAGTATACTAATTTAAGTTATGTAGTAGCTTACTATATACATTTAACACTTGTAAACGTTTAGAAAACACTCACACTTAATGGAAGATGTCATCAGTGATGTCACTGACCGTGTCATGAGTGATGTAGTATGTGAGGTCATAAGCAGTGCATTACGGAGACGTAAGCTACAGTTATTTCACTGGTTTTGTATGAGTGAAATGTGAGCCTAACTATAACGTCCCTGTAACCTTTGTTTTTCTATAACGTCCCTGTAACCTTTGTTGTTTTCAGTGAAAATATATATATATAACAAGGCTGCATGAGACAGCCGGAACGCGTGGATGCCATCTAGCTCATCATAATAAAGTTTTGTATGTAACTACCCATGGAGTGCAGGATTATTTCCTGGGACTGTGGAATCTATTGACCATATATATTTATATATATATATATATATTCACTGAAAAAACCATAGGTTTTACAGACGTTATAGTTGGAAATTAGCATTTAAAAAACCTTTGAAATTCACTGAAAAAACCATAGGTTTCAGGGGCGTTATAGTTAGCTGGACATTTCACTCGTACAAAACCATAGAAATTCCACTGTTATAGTTAGTTCAGCTAACTATAACTTGCGCCCCCGCAATGCACTGCTCATGACGTCACATATTACATCACTCATGACATAGTCAGTGACATCACTGATGACATCTCAAATGACATCACTGATGACATCATGCACGTGATCATCTGATGCACCTCCTCACACCCTAATATAACCTTTGATACACCCCCTCTAAAATACAGACTTCCATTCTCGAAACCATAGACACACCAATACCAGTTAGTACATACCCACTCACTGATTCATAGGTCTACACACACATCCACTCACCCATACAGTCACTCATACACGCAGTCACTCATCAATATAGCCACTGAAATATGCACTCATACACCTATACAGATACTCACACAACACCACTAACCATAGAGTTACTCACACACCTAGTCAGTCAAGCAAAGAATCAATCATACTCCCATTTACTCACCTATACAGTTATACACATCCCACCTCACTTCATACAGATACTAACACATACTTACTCTCTTATACAATCACTGGCACAAGCACACACTCATCCATCAAGCCACTCTCACAATCACTCACTCTCACATATAGTCATTTATATAGTCCAACACTCACATATACTGCCTTTCACATATGTAGTTACTCAAACATGTACCACTGAGACATCCATTCACTCACCAACACACCCATACACACACTCACCCACCCATACAGCCCTTCACAGATGCACTCTTGAACCCGTACACCCAGTGAATTACCCACTCACACATCTATGCACACTCACACACCCCCACCCACCCACACATACACTCAGGCACCCATACAGATACTGAGACAACCAATCAATAACCCATGTAGACACTCATGTAGCTACTCACCAACCCATGCAGCCGCTTACACACCAACTGACAGACTGATACAGACATTCACACAGTTTAGTCACTAACCCATGCATTCAGTAAGACGCGATTAATCACTCACTTATACAGTCAGTTACGCACCTACTAAATCATCTATTCAGACACTTATACACCCACTCATTCTTCAATACACCTTTGCATATATATATATATATATATATATAAAAAACATATTTAAAGTTTACAGAAACACACAGTCACTGGATGATGTCATCAGTGATGTCATCAGTGATGTCATTTGAGATGTCATCAGTGATGTCATCAGTGATGTCACTGACTATGTCATGAGTGATGTAATATGTGATGTCATGAGCAGTGCATTGCGGGGGCGCGAGTTATAGTTAGCTGAACTAACTATAACAGTGGAATTTCTATGGTTTTGTACGAGTGAAATGTCCAGCTAACTATAACGCCCCTGAAACCTATGGTTTTTTCAGTGAATTTCAAAGGTTTTTAAATGCTAATTTCTAACTATAACGTCTGTAAAACCTATGGTTTTTTCAGTGAATTTCAAAGGTTTTATAAATGCTAATTTGTAACTATAACGTCTGTAAAACCTATGGCTTTTTCAGTGAATTTCAAAGGTTTTATAAATGCTAATTTCTAACTACAATGTCCCTGAAACCTATATTGTTTTTAACTAAATATAAAAAGGACGTGCATACTTTTTGTAGTGAAAAACTAACTGTAACAGTAGTCTGTTATAAGTTATAATTTAACAATGTTTAAAACTTAATTAGCACTAATTAACATATAAGTGTGGAAAAAGTGTGACGCAGCAGCTATGATACCTGACTTCGAACAACAGCGTTCACAGTTCGATTCCCGGCTCCAGCGGAACGTTAGCCCACCACTATGTTACTGTGGGCAACACCTTGCTTAATCTTTCCGATGCCCCCGAGCGCCGGAACACCTTTCCAGGGGTAGCTGTACACTTTACAAATGCTCGCATTTTTTTAATTTAAAACCATAGTGATGAGAAATATTATCACGTTTTTTTTTCTTCTATTCTGAAAGATCTTTTTTTTTATGTCTTCTATTTAGAATTACGGCAATTAATAAATGTATTTACTCATGAGAATGGAAATGACACGGTTTTCCGGGTAACAGTTTGTAAGCTCTCCAACGTATGTACATATGAAGGACCTTATACGTGTTAGGATCGAAATTGAAACTTTTTCCGCTTCACATTTTGTAACTTTTCCCAACACGTGCACAAGTTAAACAGTTAAAACGTGAGCACGAGCCAACTGTAAAACGTGACATCTAAATGGGCGGAGCCGTATTTTCCTTCCATAGACTACTCAATAACCAAAAAGTATATAAACCACACCCGTTGATTGATTAGTTTCATTTTTGCAAGTTCTTTACGCGTCTCCATTCAATGATGCAGGTGCTCTTTTCTAGAGTCGGATTCTTCTTTTGCGGCCACAAAACATAATCCTGAGTTGTAAGTTGTTTGATTATGGCATACTAGATATTTATAATACGTAGCTATTTGTCAATATTTAAACACTTGTATTTAGAAAAAAGTGTTATTGGTTGTTTTTGCCATTTATATGTAACGTCAGCAGCTTGTTTTCAGAAACAGACTGAATACAGCAAACATTGTTCCTGTTGTGGCTCCTTTGAGCTCATATAGTGTGACTTTGTATATTATAATATTGACACTGTACTTGACCTCAGAAGTGTTGGTGACCCGTCGGCGCGAAGACTAAAGATTCATATGTAACGTCAGCAGCTTCTAGTTTGCAGTCTATTTCCCCCTTGAGATCATATAGTGTGAGTATGTATATTATAATAACCACACATTATGATCTCAGAGGAGTTTGTGACCCGTCGGCGCGAAGACTAAAGATTTATATGTAACGTCAGCAGCTTCTGGTTTTTAGCCTATTTCTCCCTTGAGGTCATATAGTGTGAGTATGTATATTGTAATATTAACATTTATACTGACCTCAGTGGAGTTTATGACCCGTCGACGCGAAGACTAAAGATTTATATTTAACGTCAGCACCTTCTCGTTCTTACTCTGTTTCTTCCTTGGGATCATATAGTGTGAATATGTATATTATAATATTAACAGTCATTGTGATCTCAGAGCACTTTATGACCCGTTGGCGCGAAGATGAAAGATTTCGAAGTCCCGGAGAAAAGAAGCTCTGAACATACTCATCGCTGGAAAGTATTTCGTTATTGATCTTGTTTTGTATTGATGACTTCATTTTCATTGTCCTTTTTGTGTGCCATCAGTGACACTGTGTATATTGTAAGAGTGTGATATTTCCACACAACAGGAATTGGCGATTTGTCGCCGCCAGGAGTAAACCATCTGAAATACAGTTGACTGACCTTTATAACTTACTTGATCAGATATTTTTACACTGACAATATTTTTGGAAATTGCAGTTTAAAAAAAAATAGTTCCCATAGATACTTTCTTAGTGAATCCCTTTGACAAACCCTACATTTCTGAATGTTTTTTTGCTATTTCTATTTTTGTCTGTTGCGGTTCCTATTTACCTTCTCCCTATAGAATATATACGACCAGCAGTGTATATTATTATACTACTATCCTATATATTCTTAAAGGAGTTAAATGGTGTAAATCCGTTCAGTAGTTCCTGAGAAATTTTAAAAAAAGAGGTCGAAAAATGCATTTCCCATAGGAAACTTTAGACACGGCTACAGCTGGAACTGCTGAACGGAATTACACCAAATTTGGCACAAAGGTAGCCCTTGTTCCAGAAAGAACTCTTTTTCTTAAATGGTGTAAATCCGTTCAGTAGTTGCTGAGAAAATCAAAAAATAAAAGTTTCGATATTTAGAGGCACGCAGGATCCGCACACCCTCCCGATCACGAGCTTTATTCTAATTGGCTGTCAACACTCCAAACCAGGAAGTGTTGGCAGCCATCCTGTGCCTCGGTAACCGAGGCACAAGAAAACAGGGAAACAAACGCAAAAAACAAGAAAAGGGGGCAGGGTAGAAACACCCTGACCCCGTAGGCCTGCTCAGGGGGTCCCACAAGGACCCCCAGGGCCCAAAAAAGCATTTTTTAAATACAAAATCGGCCAAATTCGCGCTGGGTGCGCGAATCCGGCCGAAAATTAAAAAAAACGAAGCGCGGACTCCCGCGCTTCATTTAATTAAGACCCCGGGTGGGCCAGGTCCCGCTGGCATGCAGAAAAAAAATTGCGGGGGCCCTTGGGGACCCCCGCAGCCCCGGGGACCGCCACCCCCGGGGCTTTGATAAAATATTTGCGGGGCACACGGCCCCCCCGCAGCCCCGGGGACCGCCACCCCCCGGGGCTTGTTTTTTAAAGGTTTGGGGGGCCTCCAAGGCCCCCCCAAGCCCCAGGGACCGCCACCCCCCGGGGCTTTCATTAATTATTTGCGGGGGGCACACTGCCCCCCGCAGCCCCGGGTACCGCCACCCCCCGGGGCTTCTTTTTTTAAAAACAAATATACCTGCGTGGGGGGGCTAGAGCCCCCCCACACACCCCGGGGACCGCCACCTCCCCGGGGCACTATAATGCAAATATGGGGGTCCGTTACGGACCCCCGAGCTCCGGGGACCACCACCTCCCCGGGGCTGTGCATTGGTTGGGAGGGGGGCCGCGCGGCCCCCCTCCTGGAGCCCTTCATGGCCCTGGGGACCGCCACCCCCCAGGGCCGGCTCCTGCAGTGTCCCGGGATGCCCACCCCCGGGACACTGCGGTTTGCTATGGCAGGGCGGGAGCCTCACGGCTCCCGCCCTGCCATAGCAAACTGTGGTTTGGATTTTGGAAGAGAGAGCAGCAGCTCCCCATGTGGAAAAGCAATGCCGGCTCCCGCAGGAGGCGGGGAGCCGGCAGGGACTGTGGGGGCATTGGGGCTCCCCCCCCAGTCCCCAACAAAGTGGCCAGGCCCCGGGGGATGGGGTCCCCGGGGCCAGAAGTGGCTTGGGAGGGGGGCCACATGGCCCCCCTCCCCCATAATAAAATTATAAAAAAAAGCAAAGGCCGGCCCCGGGGGATGGGGTCCCCAGGGCCATAAATGGCCTGAATGCAGCCCCCCTCCAAATAAATATTTTAAAAAAAAACACTGGCCATGCCCCAGGGGATGGGGTCCCCGGGGCCGAATATGGCGGCCCCCTTCCATTTAAAAAAAAAAAATAGGGGTCAGGCCCTGGGGGATGGGGTCCCCAGGGCCCATAAAATAGGTAAGGAAGGGAGGCCACACAGCCCCCCTTCTTAAAAAAAAAAAAAGAGGCGATCGTGCCGGAGGCCCCGCCCCCTCCCAGCAACACTCTGCAAACGCGCCCTGTGGCGCGTTTTAAGTTGGGGAATTAATTCCCCTTCAATACTGGAGGTCCCTGGGGGCCAACTAGCCCACCAGGTACCTCCAGTAAGTGTCACAGGGCTGCGTTGCAGAGAGGTGGTCCAGGCCACGCCCCTTTTTACACCTCTCTGCAACGCAGCTCTGTGGCGTTTACTGGAGGTACCTGGTAGGCTAGTTGGACCCCAGGGACCCTCAGGATTTAAGGGGACTTTATCCCCCAACTTAAAACGCGACACAGGGTGCGTTTGCACAGTGGTGAAGGGAGGGGGCGGGGCCTGAGGTGACATGTGTGCAAACATGCCCTGTGGCGCGTTTAAAGTTGGGGAATTAATTCCTTTCAATCCTGAGGGCCTCTGAGGCCAACTAGCCCACCAGGTGCTTCCAGTAAGCGCCACTGCGCTGCGTTGCAGAGAGGTGGTCCAGGCCACGCCCTTTTACACCTCTCTGCAACGCAGCTCTGTGGCGCTTACTGGAGGTACTTGGTGGGCAAGTTGGACCACAGGGACCCTCAGGATTCAAGGGGACTTAATCCCCCAACTTAAAACGCGCCACGGGGCGCGTTTGCACAGTGGTGAAGGGAGGGGGCGGGGCCTGAGGTGACATGTGTGCAAACACGTCCTGTGGCGCGTTTTAAGTTGGGGAATTAATTCCTCTTCAATCCTGAGGGTCCCTGGGGGCCAACTAGCCCACCAGATACCTCCAGTAAGTGCCACTGCGCTGCGTTGCAGAGAGGTGGGCCAGGCCACGCCCCTTTTTACACCTCTCTGCAACTCAGCTCTGTGGCGCTTACTGGAGGTACCTGGTGGGCTAGTTGGACCCTAGGGACCCTCAGGATTCAAGGGGACTTAATCCCCCAACTTACAACGCGCCAGGGGGCGCGTTTGCAGAGTGGTGGAGAAAGGGGGCATGGCCTTTGTCTACCTCTCACGAATCCCTCCACGTGGGGCTTACTGGAGGTAAAAGGTAGGCTAGTTGGCCCTTAAAGGATCCCCAGCATTGAAGGGGACTTCAATCCCCATCAAAGAGCGTGCCAGGGAGCGCGTTTGTAGAGTGGTGGGCAAAGTGGGCGTGGCCTGGTACGAGTACTTACCAGTGCTGCTGCGTGGGACTGACTGGAGGTAATAGTTTGGGAAGTTGGCCCCCAAGGATGTCCTTGGGGGCCAAGCACCCCTCTTGTTTCCTCCAGTAAGTCCCACACAGTGGGATTGCTAAGACGTCTTCGGAGGCCATGGCCCCCTTTCTCTACCACTCCGCAAACGTGCCTCGTGGCAGACTACGGGATGGGGGATGAAGTCCAATTTAGTCCTGAGGGAGTTTGGGGGCCAAGAATCCCTCCTGGTACCTCCTGTAAGTCCTACGCAGCGGAATTCCTGAGTGTTGGTTGGACGCCCAGCACCCTTTCTTCACCACTCTGCAAACACGACTACTAGTTAAAGTAGCATATTTCTGCACCTCTGGCTTAGAGGTAGTTTTAATCCCCCTGCCCTATTATGTACTAGGGCCTTACAGAGGAGGTCATGCTAATCACAGGGGTACCCCAACGCATAGTGTTCCCTAGTGTATGTATGTGTTTTCACTGTATTCTAAGTGTCTTTTAGCATAGCACTGGCTCTAGGCCTGGATAGTCAGAGTCAGTTACCACCAGTACCCGTCTGAAAAAGTTGTGGGCACAGGATGATTTTGCAACAAGGCCTCTTTCTGCTCCTCTGTTGGTTCTTTCCTCTGTTGGTTCTTTCTGCACGTCTTACTTCTTCCTGCAATTTTCTTCGTCTTTGTGGACTTCTGTTGCCTCTTTCTGCATTTCTTTTGCTTCTTTCTGTGCGTTTTTTCTTCTTTTTTCACATGTCCTACGTCTGTAGGCATAGTTAGAAACTAGTATTTAAAAAACCTTTGAAATTCACTTAAAAAACCATAGGTTTCAGGCACGTTATAGTTAGAAATTAGCATTTAAAAAACCTTTGAAATTCACTGAAAAAACCATAGGTTTTAGGGAAAGTTATAGTTAGTTGGACATTTCACTCGTATAAAACCAGAGAAATTCCCCCGTTATAGTTAGTTCAGCTAACTATAACTCGCGCCCCCGCAATGCACTGCTGATGACGTCACATATTACATCACTCATGACATGGTCAGTGACATCACTGATGACATCACTGATTACATCTCAAATGACATCACTGATGACATCATCCATGTGATAATTTGATGCATCTTCTCACACCCTAATATAACCTTTGATACACCCACTCTAAATTACAGACTGCCATTCTCAAAGCCATAGACACTCCAACACCAATAACTACATACCCACTCACTGATTCTTAGGTTTACACACACATCCACTCACTCACCCGTACAGTCACTCATACTTATGGTCACTCAGTACAGGACTATCATATGCACTCATACACCTATATAGACACTCACACACCGCCACTCATCCATAGAGGTACTCACACACGTAGTCAGTCATGCAAATAATTAATCACACTGCCATTTACTCA
This sequence comes from Calotriton arnoldi, assembly GCA_963921515.1. Classification (NCBI taxonomy): domain Eukaryota; kingdom Metazoa; phylum Chordata; class Amphibia; order Caudata; family Salamandridae; genus Calotriton; species Calotriton arnoldi. The sequence goes on from CAWUFW010000245.1 coordinate 3,609,792, forward strand.
CCTATACAGTTATACACACACCAGCTCAATTACTCATACAAATACTAGCACATTCTTACGCTCTTATACAATCACTGATACAAGCACACACTCATCCATACAGCCACTCTCACAATCACACACTCTCACTTATAACCATTTATATACTCCAACACACATATATACTGCCTTTCACATATGTAGTTACTCACACATGTACCACTGAGATATACATTCACTCACCAACACACCCATACACACACTCACCCACCCATACAGTCCATCACAGATGCACTCTTGAAACCATGCACCCAGTGAATCACCCACTCACACATCTATGCACAGAGTCACACACACCCCACCCACACAAACACTCAGGCACCCATACAGATACTCAGACAACCAATCAATAACCCATATAGACACTCATGTAGCTATTTGCAAACCCATGCAGCTGCTTACACACCAACAGACACACGGATACAGACATTCACAAAGTTTAGTCACTAACCCATGCATTCAGTAAGATATGTTTAATCACTCACTTATAGAGTCAGTCATGCACCTACTAAATCATCCAGACACTTATACACCCACTCATTCTTCAATACGCCTTTCCCTATATATATTAAACATATTTAAACTTTACAAAAACACACAGCCACTGGATGATGTCATCAGTGATGTCATCAGTGATGTCATTTGAGATGTCATCAGTGATGTCACTGACCATGTCATGAGTGATGTAATATGTGACGTCATCAGCAGTGCATTGCGGGGGCGCGAGTTATAGTTAGCTGAACTAACTATAACGGGGGAATTTCTCTGGTTTTATACGAGTGAAATGTCCAACTAACTATAACTTTCCCTAAAACCTATGTTTTTTTCAGTGAATCTATATATAGATATATCTATAAATATACAAGTGTATATATATATACATATATATACATATATATATATCCACAACAAATCCTCCGAGCAGGGAGCCCCCGACCCTTCAGGGCGGCCTCTCAACAACAGGCACGGAGAAGCCTGTCAATTCACAGCAAATGAGTCCAAAGAACAGAGGCCCGTTACCGGAGTCAGTTTCTTTATTCAGAAAAACACTGCACCAAGCGCTTCCTTAACCCTACATGTTTCGGCGCTTCTGCCTTGGTCACAGGAGGAAGCAGTAGCAAAGTGCCTACGTGCGTGTGTTCAAAAACGTCCTGGGTCACATGACTGGTGCGGCATACATCTCCCAGAGTGCATCAGATGGCTCAAGTAAGTGCTGGTATTTTTATTTTACGAGAATTTCTCATTTACATGGCATTATTCTTAATTTGCTCATTGCACATTTTCTGATGCACTACCATGTTAGTAACATCCAAATGGAGCCCAGTCATGAAGATGGTATTTACCGGCATGATGATAAGATATTCCGACATCTCTGGACAAAGTTCTTTCTCCGGTACGATCGGTGCAGGAAGTCCTCCTCACCGAATCCCTTCCAGCACTGCTGCTTCTTTTTGCTATACTAGCATAACCTCAATAGGAGAACCAGCAGTGTGTGGGTCATGCTCCCGAATTAAGTCCACAACAAATCCTCCGAGCAGGGAGCCCCCGACCCTTCAGGGCGGCCTCTCAACAACAGGCACGGAAAAGCCTGTCAATTCACAGCAAATGAGTCCAAAGAACAGAGGCCCGTTACCGGAGTCAGTTTCTTTATTCAGAAAAACACTGCACCAAGGGCTTCCTTAACCCTACATGTTTCGGCGCTTCTGCCTTGGTCACGGTAGGAAGCAGTAGCAAAGTGCCTACGTGCGTGTGTTCAAAAACGTCCTGGGTCACATGACTGGTGCGGCATACATCTCCCAGAGTGCATCAGATGGCTCAAGTAAGTGCTGGTATTTTTATTTTACGAGAAGTTCTCATTTACATGGCATTATTCTTAATTTGCTCATTGCACATTTTCTGATGCACTACCATGTTAGTAACATCCAAATGGAGCCCAGTCATGAAGATGGTATTTACCGGCATGATGCTAAGATATTCCGACATCTCTGGACAAAGTTCTTTCTCCGGTACGATCGGTGCAGGAAGTCCTCCTCACCGAATCCCTTCCAGCACTGCTGCTTCTTTTTGCTATACTAGCATAACCTCAATAGGAGAACCAGCAGTGTGTGGGTCATGCTCCCGAATTAAGTCCACAACAAATCCTCCGAGCAGGGAGCCCCCGACCCTTCAGGGCGGCCTCCCAACAACAGGCACGGAGAAGCCTGTCAATTCACAGCAAATGAGTCCAAAGAACAGAGGCCCGTTACCGGAGTCAGTTTCTTTATTCAGAAAAACACTGCACCAAGCGCTTCCTTAACCCTACATGTTTCGGCGCTTCTGCCTTGGTCACGGGAGGAAGCAGTAGCAAAGTGCCTACGTGCGTGTGTTCAAAAACGTCCTGGGTCACATGACTGGTGCGGCATACATCTCCCAGAGTGCATCAGATGGCTCAAGTAAGTGCTGGTATTTTTATTTTACGAGAAGTTCTCATTTACATGGCATTATTCTTAATTTGCTCATTGCACATTTTCTGATGCACTACCATATATATATATTCGCATAACTCCAACTCTTTCAATCCACTTGAAAACACAGGAGCACGGACCACGAGTAAGTGCAGATTTCTTAATTTATTCTGTTCTCACAAGCACTAGCAGCATTACGCGTTTTGTCTCCAGGGAGCCTTGATCACATGATGCGCCATGACCGTACAGAGTCTGTTTTTATACAGCCTTTTTACATTTTTTTACTTTTTTTGCTTTTTTCTCTTAAAGTGACATGTGCCCAATAGTGCAAAATATAGCATAAACATAGACAACATACTGTATGTTGTTAATTTAAATCGGTTACCATAATTTTTCTGTTCAGGTTTAAATACCTTTAAAATCATGTAACATTGTTGGCATGTTATTGTATTTCTTTGTTTTCGCTTCCAGGTTTAAATACCCAGTCAACCTTGTTTAAACAAATTTACAATTAAATACATAAAGTGATAGTGCAATCTACAGTATTACTATAAATCAACAATCACATGCTAAAATATGGCTTTGCTATATTTGAATTTCTTATCTAGAACCCGTGAAGAAATATATTATAAAAGTGTATAAAAATGTATAAAACCCTTCTAAAAACCGTGTACAAATGTGTAAAAAGTTTTTATATGCATAACAAGTGGGATTGTCGGCAGCATGACATGTTAAATAATCTCCCTGAGGATCTTATGGTTTAAATGTTTATTTTAGCTAAGTTACCACATTTTATCCAATTTATTTGATTTATTTAAATAATCATTAAAATTGTGTACTTTGCTTAGATTTTCAAGTTGGATAAATTATATTAGAGGCAGGTGTATAACTCCTCCGTAATATTAAGGCCTCCTGGGTGCTTGCTATCGAGATCTAGAATGTATCTGGTTTCTAACCTTCAGAGTGCCTTTTCCCTTTCCCCTCCCTGTCTGTATGGTGGGATGGCATCAATTAAAAAATATTTGAGTTTTTTTGGGGTCCGCATTGTGTTTTTCCCCAAAGTGTCTCGCTACGGGGTAGGTTGTGTCCTTGTTCTTTATGGCTATGATATGTTGTAATATTCTTTTGTGTCCTTGTAATATTTTGCTCCCTACATATCTAAGGGCACATGGACACTCCAGAACATATATTACGAAGTCAGATTTACAGGTTAGAGCTTTGCCTATCGGTCTTTCTATGTCACTGAATGGAGTATCATATGTTGTTTTGTTAATTCCAAATTGGCATGCTTTGCAAGTCTTGCAACGATAGAAGCCATTTCTCTGTGACAGCCAGGTATTTTTTGTTTGTGTAAAGGGGTCATTTTTGACCAGGACATCCTTCATTGAGGTGGCCCTGGTGTATGTTATTGAGGCATTTTTTGGAAGCGTGTGACCAATAATCGGATCATCTAAAATCAATGGCCAATTTTTTCTAGTGATTTGTCTAATCTGTTTATCCTGTTTGCTGTATTTGAGGATAAATCTGAATGTGGAGGATTCTTGGGTCTGTTTGGTATCCTCCCCACTTACCTTTTTGATTAGATTTTCCCTTGTCATCACTCTGCTTTTCTTTATAGCCTGTTCTATGCATTTATTAGAATATCCCCTTGCCCGGAATCTGCTTGCACAGGCTTGTTGGGCTGCATTCAGATCCTCCTCTAGGCTGCATATTTGTTTAAGTCTCAGCATCTCCCCGTAGAAATGCTTTGTATCAGATGTTGCAGGTGAAAGCTGCCTGCGTGCAATTTTGCATTGCCGGCAGTGGGCTTCCTATGTAATCTGGTTTCAAGCTTGCCCTCTTTGATATAGACTTCTACATCTAAAAAATTAACAGATGTTGAACTGATGACTGCTGTAAAGTGTAGGTTAAGATTGTTCATATTTATCTCTGTAATGAACTGATCTGCTTCCTCTGCATTACCTCGCCATATTAAAAACAAGTCATCTATGAAGCGCAACCAGCACTTAATCTTGGTATTTACAGTTGTGGTGTGTTCCTTCATGAGTACCAGCTCCTCCCACCATCCCATATGCAGACAGGCATAGCTGGGGGAGAAGCTGGCACCCATGGCTACATCTCTTTGTTGTTTATACATCACATTCTTGAATAAAAAGATATTGTTTTGTAAGCAGAACTCCACCATATTTAAGAACATCTTGTTGTGTTGTATCATTTCGGGAGTCCTTTTGCCTAAATAGTACTGCAGAGCTCGAAGACCATCCTGGTGATTGATGGATGTGTACAATGATGTCACATCCATCGCTATGAGCAGATAATCTTGTTGCCATTGTATGTCTTGTATCTTTGAAAGAAAATCGCTTGTGTCTCTAATAAATGAAGGCAACTGCTGCACAAAATCCTGCAGATAATAGCCCACATATTGGGAAGTTTTTTCCAGGAGGCTGTTCCGAGCTGATATTATTGGCCTCCATGGGGGTTTTGATGCATTCTTATGAATTTTTGGGATAAAGTACAGGATTGGGGTAACTGGTTTTTCATTTTTCAAAAACTTATGCTCAACTAAGGTTATCAATCCTGCATTTCTCCATGTTGCCAATTTCATACTGTATGCACTGTATGTCGATTTTAGTTCCAGATGGTCACTTCTGCGATAACATGCTATGTCTGCCAATTGATTCATGGCTTCTTTTAAGTAATCGTTCTTTTTCCACAAGACTAAATTCCCACCCTTATCCGCGTTGCGGATAATGATGTAATTATTTGATTTCAATTTTTTCATCAGTTGATGATATTGCAGCTCTGCCCTGTTGGTTTTATATTTTTTAGCTCTCTGTGTCTTATGATTAAGTTGCTTTATTCCCCTTATTAGTTGTTCTTGAAAGATGTCAATTGAGCCCCTCACTGTGATGGGATTGAATATATAGAATGGGTCCATGCGAGGGGAAACCTCCTCTCGTAGATGGCGCAGCAGGAGACAAAATTAAAGCTGGCAGAGTCTTATCCAGGGGCTCAATGGAGGGCTTTTAAACATGATCCTTGATGAAAATAAGCAAAACGGACCCACTGGAGGGTTGAATTGTGCTTTATTGAACTGCAGGTACCAGCGTGCATTGTGAATGTGTTTGAATTAGAGGCACACCGGGGGCCAATTAGCATATTTAAACAGCACGCAGGGAACTGATGCAGCGTGCATTACTTTCCGTTTTACTTAAAATGCCTCTGAAGAAGGAGAGTGAATTCTCGGAAACGTGTCAGGCAAACAGGATTTATAACGGGATGGGAAGCTGCCTGCTTGTCAAAATAAAGGAGTTTGCCACCTACCTGCTTCGGTGTGCGGCCTCAATTGCTGGGCATTTTGGGTATATATATATATATATATATATATATATATATATATATATATATATATATATATATATATATATATATATATATATATGGTTAGGTAAGACTTGCCACTGAAAGGCCTTTTTGTTTTCTTATTAAAATTGGTGCCATTTGTCGAATCTGCATAAAACTTTAAAACAAGTTCATTCATTTTTGTGGCAAATAGAAGGGTGTCAAAAAGTGATTATTCCCATTTTATCTCCTATAGGAATCATTGCTCTATTCTTCAGTAAAAAACTGCAGAACAGAATTATACTAGACGTGGCATGAAAGTAGAACTTTACTCAAAGAAGTGCTTTGCTTGGTTTGATGCAAATCTGTTCAGTAGTTTGGATTAGGAAACCGTGTTGCATGCGCTTGAAAGGGTTGAAAAGTTAGAAATATTGATAACGTTAGTCCACAAACTGTCCTCGATCTTGAATCAAAAATAATTTAATTTGTTTCTTTGAGGTAGCTTTTTCCTTCATTTCACATTTTGGGTCCGCAAACTCTAACCCAAGTTCACTGACCCAATGGTTTCTGATTGACTGGCTAAAAGAGAACATTTTCTCTTGCAGCTGCTGTTACAAGGTGCAGACCAGGGTGCATGTGTCCTGAAAAAATAATATGAAAGGTCATATATAGGGGTAGGGTAAGCACATCCTGACCCCAAAGCCTTAGTAAGGGGGCTCTAAAGCAGCCCCCTACAGATTAAAAAAATACACCTTTTTTTAAAGACAATTATGTGGTAGAGTTCACAAATCCCAAAGAAGGATTCACAGACACCGACAGACACAGTTTCTTAGTCTTCTGTGAACAGTCCCGGTATTTAGATCACAGGCTATTACACTCGTAGACCCTCGTAGGGTTCCATTTCAAGGTTCATGATCTTGGTGCATGGACAGCGGACCAAAGGAATTGTGTTGTAATATTTTTAGAGCATTTACCACCGTATATATGTGGGGCACTGAAGTGCTTGCCTACATGGGTAAGATGCTACACTGTATGAAAGTGTGTGGTTGGAAGTGTGTGGTATTTGTTTTGATCCTGTGTGGGAAGTGTTTCCCTGTCATGCATGAGGACCACCAATGTGTGTTAATTAAACTCATGGACATGAAGTGGGTCAATTCCCCTGATCTGCAGTCTCTGTATTGAGCTTGAGGACCATGGCACTATTTTAGGTATAACCACGGTCTGCAAAAAAGACAATACATGTGGGGGCCAAATTAGGTTAAAAACTAAAATTTGACCACATAAAAAGCTTCACTTAGTGTGTGATGGAACCAAATACAATTTTTAGGGGGTAACTCAATGTGCTTTATAAGGGACCGGATCCGCAGATCTGGGTAAGACCGCGTCTGTAGACCTGTACCAATCTCATTAATTTCTCAATATTTTAAAGGACATTTCTGAACTTTTTGTGGGCTAAGAGCTCCAGTAGTTTTCCACTACATCAAAAAGTGCCTGTCCCATAGCAATACGAGGCACGTCCATCAGTTTGTGAGCAGCAGGACACCTAAGTAGCTGGGATTTTGTGTGACTGCTGGTAACTCACTCCCAACAATGATGGACAGTGATCAGAATGGCACCCTTTTGAGTTTAACCCTGTGTAAAAAAATTGCACAATTTTCCCAAGAGAGTGTGTACAGTTTAGGATATATTCTCACCATCCAAACTACAGGCTCAGTATCGTTCACAAACAGTACTTACTATTCAGCACAGAGATTCAATATTATACCCAGTTCCCCTTGATCTCTCCACCCAAGAAAGTCTACCCCTTTCACAGCCACATATAACTTGATGTCAGTTTCCCTCTCTTTAAAAATGATCTCTGCTCTACAGAAACCCAGTGCTGTGTCCCTTGAAAGCTTCCAGCTTTGTGTGATGTTTCTAAATCTCTCAAATTAAGAATATCTCCAAATGTATCTAGAAATGTTTCCTCTGACACAATTGTCAATGTTGTCCCAGAACCTGCCATCAGTGTGACCCCCAATATTTGTACCTGATACTTAGAAGAGTTCTTAGGAGTCCAATCTTCTGTCAGAGACTGAGAATCCATTCCTGAAACAGCCAACACAAAACTGTAGGGCATAGTTACAAGGAAACGGCGCAGGTTTGCGGTAAATTTGACAGCGCTGTGTCATTTAAAAAAGGCATGGATGCGCAGTGCTTTAAATGGAAATACAGAAGTGCAGGCACCCACTCTTTCTGAGAAGTGCCAGTAATCTTCCATTAAATGTATTGCAGCAGTGCTGAGAAGTGCACGTACTGCCCCTTTCAAATTAAAGAAGTGCAGGTAGTCCGTACCGGACAGTACCTGCTCAATTAAAGCATTGTTCTGCAGCATGGAAACATGTAATGAAAGTTCTTTTCACGTTTTTCTTTTTGACTGTAAAAACTATTGATATTGACAAAAAAGTATATAACAAGTACAAGCCAGTTACAAATAAGAAAGCACTGCTATGTAACTTTATAATCATTTTATAATCATTAATTAGCTCAGTCCACCAATCGGTACTACTGATTCCATGAATAATGCGCAATTCACAGTAATATGTAGAAGTTCTAAAATGTGTGCACATCACCAGCCAAGATAAATGCGTGTGTAAATGACACTGGACACGCACAATGCCCTGCAAATGACTGTATTGTGAGCACATCACAGAGAACATGAATGGCATCAATGTGTGCACATGAAAGAGCAGAACAGGTACGTGCACAGTCAGTGCATTGATGTTATGCTCATTTTGATCTAATATCTTGTGTACGTGTCACAAAAAGACTCACTATAACTTTATTTATTTTAGCGTTTTTATATAAGGTGAACTTTACCCGAAGGTGTCAGAGTGCTTTCCAATAGAACCAGTTACATTACATAAGGGCTTCAGAGTACATGAATTACATAAAATTTACGAAACAGATAGGCTCTAAACTCACATAAGAATGTTAGTAACTACATATGTCTACTACAGATACTAGCGGTTAGAGTTACATATATAGAAGTTGCAAATTCCATCAAGATTACATTTTAAGGAAAGTTGCAGCAATTAGGGTTGGACAAATATATATTACATATTTACAGAGCATGATCTTCTCGCCATTGCTGGGGTTCTTGCATTGCTCGTTCAGCAAGGCCATCAGGGTACAGGTGCACTCAAGGGTGGGGTTCTTGGGCCTGGAGTTATCCCAGAGCTGGTGCTGGCCACATCAAAGCAATAAATACGTTTGTGCACAGGACATTTCTTTTGGTGCACGTCACAGCTGACAATACAGTCATCCGCATGTATGACAATAAGATTCTGGTACTGGTGGCAGTCTTTAATCACCAGAGAAGGAAGCGGACAAACAACAACGCTTAATGCGCATGCCCCAATCTTCCTCATATTAAGTAACTGAGACGCGCATGCGTCTCTTACTGAGTTCCAAGCGACAGACTTCATAAGAACAAGTTGTCTTCCATTGCGAACTGGCCACAAACAATATTACAGTACAGACAAAACTCGCTCAGAGCTGCCAACTGTGGAAGTGGGGAACAAGGTTCGAGTCTCGGTGTGGGTCCAACATCCTGTGATTCTGGGCAAATCACTTAATCTCCCTGTGCCTAACAAAGAATGAATGTATCCTTGTGTAATGTATCTGGTGATCATGTAAAGCGCTCCAATACCTTTCCAGGTCGAGTTCGCGCTACGTAAAACTGCAACAAAAAATAACAATAAATAAAGAATGGTTTTAACGTGCTAGCTGGTGTATTTAGGAAAGCTGCGGAAACAGCCACTTGTCAGTTAACTCCCACACCTGTGCTTCGAGGAAGTCTGTTCCACAGACAAGGCGCGGCTGGAGCAAGTAGGGGACAGGCGCTGGTGCCCGGGGCGGATCTGCAGGCTCCTGTGCGCTGGCTGGGGGCTTTTTGGGCACTTCTGCTGTCCTCACTGCCTTTGATTGAGAACGCATGCAGCCGAGGACAAGGGACGTGCACCGAGGAGAGAGAGGTAAGAGGGGCTGTGTATTTTTAAAGGGTTTGTGTTTGAGGAGTAGTGTTTTTGGGTTTAGGGTAGTGTGCGTGGGTCGTGCAGGGTAGTGTTTGTGTGTAGGGACAGGAGTGGGGGAAGGGGGAGGGTCGTGCAGGGGTTAGTGTTTTAGGGGTTAGGGTAGTGTTGTGGTGTTTGTGTAGTGTAGGGTAGTGTCGGGGTGTCGTGCTGGGTAGTGTTGGAGTGTAGGGAGCGGACTAGGGGAAGGGTCGTGCAGGGGATAGTGTTTTAGGGTTTAGGGCAGTGTTGTGGTGTTTGTGTAGTGTAGGGTAGTGTTTTAGGGTTTAGGGTAGTGTCATGGAGTCGTGCAGGGTAGTGTTTCAGTGTAGGGACCGGACTGGGGGTAGGGGGAGGGTGGTGCAGGGGGTAGTGTTTTAGGGTTTAGGGTAGTGTTGTGGTGTTTGTGTAGTGTAGGGTAGTGTTTTAGGGTTTAGGGTAGTGTCGTGCAGGGTAGTGTTTGAGTGTAGGGACTGGAATGGGGGAAGGGGGAGGGTCGTGCAGGGGTAGTGTTTTAGGGTTTAGGGTAGTGTTGTGGTGTTAGTGTAGGGTAGTGTTTTAGGGTTTAGGATAGTGTCGGGGGGTCGTGCAGGGTGGTGTTCCAGTGTAGGGAGCGGACTGGGGGTAGGGGCAGGGTCGTGCTTGGGGTAGTGTTTTAGGGTTTAGGGTAGTGTTGTAGTGTTTGTGTAGTGTAGGGTAGTGTTTTAGGGTTTAGGGTAGTGTCGGGGGTCGTGTAGGGTAGTGTTTCAGTGTAGGGATCGGACGGGGGGCAGGGTCGTGCAGGGGGTAGTGTTTTAGGGTTTAGGGTAGTGTTGTGGTGTTTGTGTAGTGTAGGGTAGTGTTTTAGAGTTTAGGGTAGTGTTGTGGTGTTTGTGTAGTGTAGGGTAGTGTTTTAGGGTTTAGGGTAGTGTCGGGGTGTCGTGCAGGGTAGTGTTTGAGTGTAGGGACTGGAATGGGGGAAGGGGGAGGTTCGTGCAGGGGTAGTGTTTTAGGGTTTAGGGTAGTGTTGTGTTCTTTGTGTAGTGTAGGGTAGTGTTTTAGGGTTTAGGGTAGTGTTGTGGTGTTTGTGTAGTGTAGGGTAGTGTTTTAGGGTTTAGGGTAGTGTCAGGGGTGTCGTGCAGGGTATTGTTTGCATGTAGGGACCGGATTGGGGGAAGGGGGAGGGTCGTGCTGGGGGTAATGTTTGAGGGGTTAGGGTAGTGTTGTGGAGTATGTGTTATGTAGGGTAGTGTATATGGATGTCGAAATTAGCGTAGTGTTGGGGGGTTATTTAAAAAAATGCGTTGTGAAAGTATGCGGGGAATTGGGATCCGTTGAAAAGACATTTGATATGCATTTTAAAGCACTTGCGAAGTAATGGAATGCGTTATATAAAAATGCGTTGTAATGGTACTTGCGAACTAAAAACAACGTTGTAAAAGTATGCGTTGTTTTAGTTTGCGAAGTATCGACCTACATTCAGCCTAATCCTGCTTTACACAAGATTGGGGAAGGCTGCTGAAGAATCAGCCCTGATGACATTAGCTGTTTGCAAACAACTTCTGAGCCCCTCAGATGCCTCACCAGAAATCGAGGCTGGCTGCATGAGAGATTGGATGCTACAAAGTGCAGATGGGAGCTTTGTGGTTCTACATAGCGAACACATCCCTCTCTGCACCAAATTTTTCTAATTTTTTTAGTCATTTCTTTACTGTTCTTTTGACCTGTCATGTGCGGCAGTCCAGCACCATTGGCTAGCCGGAACCAGTAATCTTTATAGTCTACGATGAGCTCAGTATACTCATGTACCTTGTGTGTCTTCGGACAACCAAAAGTCAGCTTACATCACTAAGGTCCAACATTACAGATATTAACTCTGAGACCATGTCCCTCTCGTTTGCAGGTCCTGAATATTCTGTATTTGAATTATGACTGCAGTTGCTTTGTTCAATACTTCTTTCGGTGCGTGCGAACCTCAAGGGTGACAAGCCTCCCTTAGCCATTATGGAAACTTCCAAAGTAACCTGTATTTTGGTGGGAGCTTCTTAATTCTGAAAGAGTAAACATTTATTGTTCATGAACATCAGCTTCTCACAGACATTATGTAACCAGATCACAGATCACCTACTACGTTGCAATGGTCCATGCTTTTACCTTCTATGTACATTCCAAACTCCATGAACATTATAAGGTTGAGAACAACAATGTTTAGCCGAGGTTCCAAGCTTCATTGCTATGTTCGGATTGCTGTATTTAATTTAAGATTACTGTATTCCATTTGAGTTACCATTTTCCTTTCTTATTGGTGCTTTATTTGTGGATTACTGGTTCCCTTGAGTGAGTACTGTATTACATTTTTTCGTGCTTTGCATAATTTTATGAATTTGATTATTGCTTACACTAGCCATAAGAAGGGAACACTGGCGGCCATGCCAACCTAATGTTTTCCTGCTGTTCAAGCTCATATCTTCAGTCAAAGCAAACAATGTGGAATTCTGAATGAATTAAGACCTGAATTAAACAGGACAATATTAAAAAAGAAACTATGAAAAATGTATTCAATAAGGTATGTATCGTTTGTGTTAGTCGCTCTGCATTGTCTTTTGAATAGTGCTCAATGATGTGAGGATTTCTACTTAATTAGGCGGGTTCTAGACCCAAAGTTTATACATCTCTTCTGGAACACGCCAGCTCCAAGATCTTAAAACTTTGTGCTTACCGCTGTTTTGTAACCTTGGCCGCCACATTAATTCTGTTGCCTATTGTTGGACTTGGCCCTTTTTGGCTAAAGTTCCCTAAACGTTTTGCCTTCCCCCTAGACCTTTTTTCTGACATGGTGTTGCCAACTTAGATGCTTTGAGCACTTTGCCACTGCTGATCAGTGTCAAAGTGCAAGTGCTCCCTGTGTAAAGTGTAATGGTAATTGGTTGTCCATAATTGGTATGTTTGCCTTACTAGTAAAGTCCCTAGTAAAGTGCACTATGTGTGCCAGGGCGGGTAATGCAAATGCTACTAGTGGGCCTGCAGAACTAATTGTGCCACCCACATAAGTATCCCTGAAAAGAGATCTCAGGCCTGCCACTGCAGTGCCTGCGCGCAGTTTGTTAAACTGCCTTGTTGTCCTGACAAGTGCACCCACTTGCCAGGCCTTACCCTTCCCTTTTTTTTTTTTTGAAAACAGATTTTATTTGTCCAGATAGCACATATGACGCAGACCTCTGAATCCCAGAGACAACTGCCACATGTAGAGTACAAATTGACTTTGACCATTTTGCATATTTAAAAACAGGAGAATATAAAAGGCAATACAAATAAAATCGGACCCTCCAAACAATCAACTCCCCCCCCCCTCCCTCCCCAGCCCCCGGCGCACCGTCTCCTTATTCCGGAACAACATATCACTGACTCAGGCTGCCACTGATCAACACAAGAACTCACCGTCCACAATACCATTTCCCGCCCAGGAATTGCGAGCAACACTAAAGGGAGTGCATGGAACGGGAGAGGCCAACAACAAAAGACATGGAGGTCACCCTGGGTCTCGGCTTCGGTCCCCCCGCGGCGGTTCAAGCTCCAGGCCTCGATAATCTGCCCAACGCCTCCAGATCTTATAGTGCTTCCGGGGGCACCCTCTAGCTTCAAATATTGGGATCTCGAGGCCCATACAAAAGTCCATACCATTTTTCCAGGCCGAGACCGAAGGGGCAACCACCACCTTCCATGCTCTAGCTATGTCTCTCTTCGCTAAAGTAAAACCTAGGAGCATGAGATGATGCTTATATATATTGCCCCCGATCCCTTCCATCACATGTAGGAGGACAAGCTTCGGTGAATTAGGGAGCTCCCACCCCAGCACTTCGGAAAGACAAGCCAGAACCCCCCTCCAGAATCGTGCTAGCGCTGCGCAGGGCCATATGGTGTGTAGCAGGGTCCCCTCTCCGTGCCCGCAATGGAGACACACCGGGGAAGCCACCGAGCCCGCCCTCCAGAGCCTGACCCTGGTATAATAAACCTGATGAAGGTACTTAAATTGAATAAGCCGCAGGCTCACTGCAATAGCCGCCCCTCGGGGGGAAGCCAAACCTTCTGTCCAGTCCTCTTCCTCCATCTGTCCCACATCTCCCTCCCAGGCCTCCCTCAGACGCTGCAATGAAGGGGAACAGTGCGTAACCAGGGACTGATAAATTTTAGAAATCCTTTGATCTAGGAGGTCCCCCATAAATACCTTGGCCTCTACCGGGCTGAACTCCGGCAGCGAGTCTAAACCCTCCAAACTGGGGGAGATAGCATGCCTAAACTGCAAATATAAAAAAAATTGGGTCTTCGGCATCTGGAAATCCTTCTGGATGCCCTGGAAGGATTTTAAAATTGTGCCCCGCATAATGTCCCCTAGAGTAGATATCCCAATATTGTCCCAATCACGAAATCCGGAGAGACACACCAATTGCGGAAAGCGGCCGTTATGCCATAATGGGGTCTCCCGGGTCAGTCTGTTCCACCAGCCCATCCTCCGCAAAGCCTGCCTCCAAAGCTGAAAAACAATTCGCGTGGCAGACGGCAGGGAGCGCCTTAATGGGGCAGAATAAAGAATAGTGTGTAGGGACTGGTCTCCCATACAGCGCCGCTCCACGGCGTATGCTGGGTCCGCCCTGTCTCCATACCACCACTCATTTAAAACAAGTAGATGCGATGCAACATAATAAGACCAGATATCGGAGTTTGCCGCCCCCGCAATACGTCGACAGAAAGCACGTCCGGATCGCCACCCTCACCGCCCCACCATCCCAGAGGAACTGTCCCAGGGCAGAATTCACCTGACGAAACCACCGTGGGGGAATCGGATAGGGATGATTCTATAGTTGATACAGTAGACGCGGGAGCGACACCATCTTAAAAATAGCTGACCGGCCGTAGATGGACAGGGGCATGTGGAACCAGGTCTTAATATCCTCATGCACATGCTCCCATACTGGTGCAAGATTATGCTCCCAAGCCGTAGTGGGAGAACAAATACACCCCCAAATATTTCATGCCCCCATACACCACCTGGACCGACAATGCCCAAGAACCGAGCTCGCCCCGACCTCCCAACACCTACAGAGTGGACTTCCGAGGGTTCATATATAGACCCAACGTTTCCCCAAAGATCTGCATAATACGAGGCAACCGGGGGCCCGTTCGTTCCAGGTTAGTAAGGAAAAACAATACATCGTCGGCGTAGAGGGCTATGCGATTGGACAATCCGTGGGCCCATTCAAAACCGGACACTTGAGCATCTATCCGCACCCAAGCAGCCAAGGGCTCCATTGCTAGAGCAAATAGATATGGGGATAGCGGACACCCCTGCCTGGTGCCCCGCCCAATAGGGAATGCAGAGGAGACGAAACCCGCAACTCGCACCGACGCCGTCAAGTCAGTGTACAACAGGGTTAGGTAGGACAGGAAACGCGGTCCGAAGTTCAGCCGCTGCAGGAGTGAAAATAAATAGACCCAGCTCAGGGAATCGAACGCCCTGTCCATATCCGCCAGCAGAAGCGCTGCCCGTTCCCCCAGACCCTGGACTGTCGCGACTGCTACATGAGCCCGCCTAATATTGTGTCGGGTTGCGCGCTGGGGCATGAACCCAGCCTGGTCTGGATGTACGAGCAAAGCTATATGGGGTCGGAGGCGGTTTGCCAATGCCTTAGCTAATATCTTGGCCTCAACGTTCAGGAGGGAGATAGGGCGATACGAGGCGTGGTGCTCGGGCGGTCTACCGGGCTAATGAAATACTACTATCTCCGCATGTCTCCAATCACTGGGCAGACACCCCCGGTCCCTGGCCTCCTCCACTACCCTGCGGTAGTGGGTGCCCAGCTGCAGGAAATATTTTTTAAAACATTCGCACGGAAAGCCATTTGGGCCAGGAGCCTTGCCAGAGTTCAGATCTCCCAAGGCCAACCCCAATTCCTCTTCCGTAAGTGGGCCATCCAGTTCTTCCCTAACTGCATCTGGGAGCGCCTTCGGCGGGAGATCGTCCAAAAGACGATCAATGACTTCCGCCGAGAGGCATTCCGTGGGGGCATACAATTGAGCATAATATTCTGCGAAACTACGTGCAATGGCCGACGCGCTAAACAAAGGTAACCCATCTGACCCCACGACACCCGAGAGGATCTGGGGGCGAAGTGAACCCTGACATAATCGATGCAACATTTTACCGGATTTGTCGCCCCACTGATAGATCCTACTACGAGTAGCCAGCCAAGCCTGACGAGCCTCATCTAAAAGGAAATGAGAATATTCCTGCTGTGCCAGCAGTAATTGGTGACGAGCCTGCCGCCCTCCCTCTTCCCCACTTCGCGCCTCCAACTCGAGAATGGTAGCTTCCGCACGAACCAGGGCCTCTCTACGCAGCCTTCGGGCAGCAACGCAAAAAGAAATGTCCACCCCCCTTATAGTGTGTTTCAATGCCTCCCAAAGAGTCCCAGCCCCCGAGACCGAACCCAAATTAATAGCCAGATATTGATCAATGGCATCCTCCATTCGTTCCCTGTAGTCCTCCTTCTGGAGGTTCCAGACTGATAAACGCCATCGGAACGGCCCATAGGCCCCCCTGGCTCGTATAGTAAGTGCCACTGGGGAGTGGTCTGAAAGTCCCCGCGGGAGAATGTCCGCCGCCACACTCTGCTGTCGAAGACCCATGGAATAAACAAATAATCTAGGCGGGAAAAGGAACCATGGACTGCCGATAGATACGTGTAACCCTGTGTACTACCATGCATCCTGCGCCAGGGGTCGACCCAATCAAGACTCAGCACTAAGGAATATAATTTAGTAGGGTGGATGGCCTCAGGTAGACCCCCCGACCTCCATCTGTCCCTGGCCACATCCATCACATCGTTCCAATCCCCTCCGACAACCGCTAAGCCCTCAGGTATATCTGCCCACAGGGTCATAATTTTCTCCGCCAGCCCCCAGGAAAGAGGCGGGGGGCATAAACACTCCCCAGAACCAAAATCTCTCCACCCACTGTGCCCTGCACAAACAGATATCTGCCCTGTATGTCTCCCCAGGTCTTAACATGTGTGTATGCAACTCTACAATGGATTAAGATAGCGACCCCTCTGGAACCCCTCACAAACCCATAATGAAAGACATGTGTAAATCCAAAGCGCTGAAAGCATAACGCCTTAGTCCCCATGAGGTGGGTCTCCTGCAACAGCAAAACATCTGCGCGGGCGCGCTTGGCCGACTTCAGGATAGCCCCCCGTTTGATCTTGTCGAGTGCCCCCCTAACATTCCAGCTGAGGACCCTAATAAAACCAGAGGCCTCCCGTGTGCTATCAGACATTCCTAGGTCCCATACAGTTCAATGGCAGCAGCAAGAATCTTCCGCATAATGTAACAGAGTCCAGAACACAGGTAGACAGTGCAGCAACCCCACAAACCCCCCCTGAAACACAACCCAACAACTCCCCCCCCCACCCTGTACCTCAAGAATGGTGAAGTACCTGTCGCGGTAGGCAGAGCAGGCTGACCCCAACAGGAGGTCCCACCCCTCACCCGCCAATGGATCCCCAGTTCACAGCCCATTGTCTATTGGTCTCCTCTCCTCCTGTGGAGCTCCACGGAGAGACTGGCCATCATACATACTTCTCCGGTCTATGAAGAATGTACAGATTCGGAACATTACATGGTCATCCTGGTGTCAGTCCACCGAAACACGTGGCCGGGAAGTGGACCTCTCTCGAGCCGAGGCACCAGCAGACTGGGAGCGACGCCTGGACTTGGAGCGCCTTCCCCCTCTTCCCCTCGGCTTGTGCTGATTCCGGGCAGGCCCACTCGAAGAGGAGTCAGATTCCCTTCTCGGGGGAGAGTGAGGACGCAGCCGCACAGTTTCATCTGTCCATTGGAACACCTCCTCCGGTGTGTCAAAGAAGTGGGTGCGGGACCGGTATACCACACACAGCCTGGCTGGATAAAGCAAGGCGTAGGGAAGCTTGTGCTCACGGAGGCGGGCCTTGGCGGCCAGGAACGACTGCCGCCGCTGCTGTACTAGCTTAGTATAGTCCGGGAAGATTAAGATGCTTGAATTGTCGAACAACAACGGCTCCCTTGCCCGGGCCTGTTTCAGGATGGTGTCCCCATCGTGGTAATTGAGGAGGTTGGCGATGACAGGCTGCGGACGGGCTCCACCACAAAGCAATTTGACAGTTCCCCAGGGGGGAGCCAGCCCTCCAGCCAGTCTGTAAGAAACCGTTCCATATTCCCCATTTCGCAGTCCTCCGGGAAGCCAACAAAGCGCAGGTTGTTGCGTCGCGCTCTCCCCTCCGCATCCTCCACTCTCGATGCCAGGCCCCGTTGTGTAGTCTCGAGGGGCGATACCCTCTGTTGCAGCATGGCGACCACATCCTCCACACCCGAGATCCTCGTCTCCGTCTCCGTAATGCGGGCAACTGCATTCCTCAGGTCCTGGCGCAGGAGCATTACTTCGGAGCCGACCGACCTGATCTTGGCTTCTAGGGCGTCTCTGGATTGGGTAATGGCGGCCATGAGTGCTGCGTTGTCTGGCACAGCATTTTGCGACCCCCTGGGCAGTGCCGCTGGAGCCCCCTGACCCGTGAATTTATCCATAGTACTCTGTTTAGTCGAGCCGCCGCCGGGCTTATCTCTGGTCATAGTGGCCCAATCACTGTTACTGACCCCGGCCGAAAACCTCCAATAGATGGATGCGCTACTGTTCCGACAGAGGTCTCACTCCCCACGACGTTCAGGTGGAGGCAGGCCGCCCCCCAAACCTCCTCCCGTCCTGCCGGCCCAGCGGAGCTCCTCGGAGGTACCCCTGCTACGTGGTCCCCCCCAGCGGCCTGATACGACTGCCGAACCCCTGATGTAAGCACTCCTGAAGAGAATCAGAAAGGGGGGGGGAGAGAGAAAACGCCGGGGCCCCAACGATGGACTCGGGGGTGCTGACCCCGGCGATCCTTCCACCAGCACCCCAGTCACCGTGACCCGACTTGGCCGCCGAAGCCCTCAACACTCCTCACCAGCCGTTCCTATATCAGGATGACTGCCCCCTGCAAGAGCCCTCGAACCGTCCGGCCGACAGCCGGCCGAAATAACTTGATAGTCCGTGGGGGCCGGGTGAGAGAGCACAGTGAAGCACTCCGGCCTCGTGGACCTGCTGGTGGGCCGCCACTAAGGGTCTTCCTCCTCTCACCGCCGATCACACCGGATCCCCGTGCTGCGGCTGGGATGCAGGCTCCCCCCGTGCGGCCCGACAAGACCGCCGGACCCCCAGTAGGCCCAAATTCACAGAGGGGGGGGGAGATGGAGAATTGAAAGACACAGGCCGCCGTCGGGCAGTGCTGCAGTACTCACGTAACCGTGCTGGGCGCCTAAGCAGGATGAACTCCGATAGTCCCGGGGCCCCCCTCACTACCAGGAACCGTTCAGGCCACTGCCGGAGCGAGGTCGCAACACCAAGATGGCGGCCAGCCGGCCGCGCCCCGCACTCCCGATAACTCTGCCACTCCACACCATGACCCGATCAGGCCGCCGACAGTGTCCGCACCCCCATAGGGGGTCGAGGGGCCCCAAATACTCGGGGCAAGCCCCGCTCCGCAAGCCCCAGCCGAGGCCCACACAACTGCCTGTGCAGGGCTCCCTCCCTCTGCAGCCGCAGCGGCGTCCAGGCAATGCGGCGAGGGAACTAAGCGACACCCCGGCTCAGAATGAGGCCGCGTCGCAAGCAGGCCTCAGCTGCCGCCGATCACCGCACCTCTGTCTATGAACCTTCCGCCACTCCCAAAACCGGCTCCGGGGTTAATCGTCAGCAGTCGATGGCGGCGGAGCAGCCCAGGGACCAAGTGTAAAGCCGGAGAGGCAGGATAAATAAAGGATTAGAGTGAGGCTGGACGGAGCGCGCTCAGCCCACGTCCGCCATGCTGGCCTACCAAGCCACGCCCCCTACCCTTCCCTTTTTATGCACTTCAGACACCCCTACGGTAGGCCCAAGGTGCCCCCTGGGCAGGGTGCAGTGTATGTGAAAGGTAGGACATGTACTAAGGTGTGTACCATGTCCTGACAGTGAAAAACTGCCAAATTCGTTTTTCACTGTTGCAAGGCCATCTTGGCCATAGGACAGAATGGGGGAGGCTGTGTAATATGTTTCCAGCCTATCTTCCCGTAGGTTTAAGATGGAGAGGTGAAGTTTAGTGTGCCTGAGCTCACAATTTAATAACACATCTTTTTGTGAAGGTGGTTTTTGAATTGTGTGTTTAGAAACCACGCTTTTAGAAGTGGCTGGTTTTTTTGTTCTATCAATTTTGTGTGTCTCTGCCTGGTTGTGGATTGACTGTCTGGGTTTGAATGTGATAGGATCTGGGAAATGTCTTGACCCAGGGGAGGAGTAGGTGAGACAGCCACGGTTGACCTGCATCTGGAGTGTAGGGGGGAGGAGTAGCCCCTGGAGGTGAAGAGGCCTGGGCTGCTGCCATAAAACAAAGGCTCCATCTCCTGCTGAGTGATTGAAGATCCAGACCCCCACTATCAAAGGAAGAAGAAGTCACTGGCAGGGAGACACCCAGAACTGGTTTGGACAGGGGTCAGTGCCCCCTGAACTCAAAGACTTCAAAGACATTTAGGGGTATAACTATGAGAGCTGAAACCCCTGGACTTTGGACTGATCAAGACTGAAAAGGATTGAAACTACTTTGCGGTCAAGAGGAACCTCTGCCAAGGAAGAACAGCTGAAGAGACTGAAGAGAAGGACTGACCCTTGCTGTGTGTTCTGGGGTTGGCCTGCAGTTTGCTGATTTAACTAAGGAGAGGCTAAGGGACTTTGCTGTGTGCTGTGTCCCTCTGCTTGAAAGGACTTTGCTGTGTGCTGTGTCCCGAAGTAACGTGTCTCCAAGGGCCCGAGGAGAGCTGGCTCCCTGTTGTGGAAACTCAGGAACATAAAAGTTTCCAAGTGTGTCTCAGCGACGCTGTGTGCGTGTGCTTTTTGCAGCCTGAGACCTTCGAGAGGATTGCCCTGTGATCGTGTGCACCCGGAGTCCAAGTGAGTCTCAGCGACGCTGTGTGCGTGTGCTTTGTGCAACCTGAGACCTTCGTGAGGATTGCCCTGTGATCGTGTGCACCGAGAGCTCAAGTGAGTCTCAGCGACGCTGTGTGCGTGTGCCCTGTTGCAGCCTGAGACCTTCGTGAGAAATTGCCCCGTGACTGTGTGTCCCGGAGCAGTCTTGTTCTCTGCTTCGATCCACAGCGTGACCAGAACTGCTGCGATCGTCATTGCCATTGGCCCGGACTGGCATCCCTAGAGGAACTGTGAGAATTCACCGCCGCCGGCCCAAGCCTGCCTTTGCCAAGGAGAGACCTCGAACCATCACCGTCGGGGGTCCGAGTTCCACTGCCTAAGATCAATGAAGTCGCACCGGAGGCCCAAGCCGCGAGGAGAGTGAGATCGCACGCCCCATGTAACGCTCAGCGAGCGTGCGTGTGTCGCCGCCTGGGGTGGGGGCTACGAGAGAAACTCTCTCGGCCTTTCCCATCTTTGCAGCGTGAGCCTCCGCTCAAATCCGTATCGCGGCCTGTACTTGCCGAGGAGTGGCAGTACCGGGGCCGGAGTGTGGAGCTGCACTTTGTTTTCCATCATAACAGTATTGGGGGCATATTTTGGCAGTAGCTGACCGCGAGTTAGTAAGAGTGGCATAGAGACCGTCCAGAGCACCGCGATCGGTGCCGAAGTGCATTATTTTTGCATTACGAACTGCCTGATTGTTGCATTGCGAATTGCATTATTTTTGCATTACGAACTGCCTGATTGTTGCATTGCGAATTGCATTATTTTTGCATTACGAACTGCCTGATTGTTGCATTACGAATTGCATTATTTTTGCATTACGAACTGCCTGATTGTTGCATTACGAATTGCATTATTTTTGCATTACGAACTGCCTGATTGTTGCATTACGAATTGCATTATATTTGCATTACGAACTGCCTGATTGATGCATTACGAATTGCATTATTTATACATAACGAAGTGCCTGATTCTTGCATTACGAACTGCATAGCATTGCATTAGGACTGCATTGGATCATCGAGAATTGCTCATTAATACTGCGAGAACCTACAAGTGCTTGCTGGCCTAATAACCGGCAAGGTAAAATATTACAAATACGCATATGTTGTTTTTTTTTATTGTGTGGTCTCATCGTATATCTTTTTTTTATAAACATATAATTGTTTTTTATGAAACTAGTGTGGAGTCCATTTGTGGTGTTATCACTGTGTTACTGAGAGCGTGGTTGCAAATACTTTACACATTTGCCTTGGAGATAAGCCTGGCTGCTCGTGCCAAGCTACCGAGGGGTGAGCAGGGGCTATCTGAGAAGGTGTCCTTCCTTTCCCTGACTTAGAAGCAAGGGTCCCTATTTGGACTACGGTACCTACCTCAGGTAACTAGAGACCCCCAGTTCTAATATTGGTGGTCAGCGGTTGGGGATTTGAACGTGTATTTGCAAATTCACTCACAGTGATGTGTGTACATCACTAGTTTCGCGCAGACCACGACGCAACCACATATTGTGTTTTGATTTTTGGTTCTATTTTTGAGCGACCTTTAAACCACACATCATTTCTCAGAGGAGTCAAGTAGCCAGTGAGGTTGCAGAATTGGAATTCGACATTGAGGCATTGCTTACCTACAAAGTTGATCAATTGAGGCAATTCTGCAGAGCTTTGGGATGTCCTATGAAAAGTAGCGCCAAGAAGGAGGAGCTGCAAACGGCCTTGAGGGCCTGGTGGGAAGCCAAAGAAGCTCAGGAGACAGGTGATGCTGAGGTGGATGAGGATGACCCAGGGAATGGATTTGGTCCACAGGATTTGACAGTGGAAGGACCAGCCTTAGGCGCTGGTAGTGACCATTCCAGGTGGAGTTTTTCCCCAGAGGAGCTGGAGGAAAACCAAAGGGTCAGAGCGCATGAGTTGGAGGTTTTGAAACTGAAGGCTCAAGCAGATGAGAAGAAGCTGCTCATTGAAAGTGAAAAGCGAGCAGAGGAGAGCAGGAACGCTCTCGCCTTGGAAGAGAAGAAGATTCTCTTAGCTCATGAGTTAAGCATGAGGGAACTGGACATTAAGGCTAAACAGGTGGAGTCCAGTTCGAATGGTGGCAGCACACAACCAGTGCCAGCGGGTAAGGTGTACATTCCCAAAGACTTAGTGCGAGATTACCAAAGGGGTGATGATATTTATGCGTGGTTCACGGCATATGAGATCGCACTGAGGATGAATGAGGTGCCTGAGAAGCATTGGGGGGCGGGCCTATGGAAACACTTTGAGGCTTCTGGAAGGGATGTTTTACCACCTTTAGAGAGGGCGAGAACCCTGACCTACGCCAATATGAAGGAGGCTTCATGCCTCAGGTATGGGCTCACTCCTGAACAGTACCTGCAGAAATTCAGGGATTTCCAGAGACTGAAATCCAGTACTCGGGTGGAGGATCTGGATGAGTACACGGGTGCACTGGATGATTGGGTGATGGTTAGCATGGCGAATGATTACAAAGGATTGCTCAATTTGGACTCCAGGGAGCCTCGGCTGAGTAAATATTTTTCAGAGTTGCGCCAACACTTGTTAGGGTGCGAGCTCTTTGATTCCCGGGAGCTTGCACAAGAGCCCGACCCCTGGTCATGGGTCCAAGGGTCTTAGGAGGCATTAGGGAGGGAAGAGAAGCAAAGTAGAGTAGTTAGGTCCCAGAATAGTGGGGGGGGCATGCGGGCTAGCGCCCTGTCTCAAAGGAGAGGGAGGGAGTGTGAGCAGCATCCCCGGGGGTCCACAACCCCACCCCAGAGACTGGAGGGATCCATAGAGGAGCACTAGGGTGGAGGTCTAGAACCTACCTGCCAGCAGTGCGAGGAAGAACACCTAGCGTCAGGAGGTCGTGGGGCATCTGTAACCAGAGCTTCAGCGGTCCTGAAGTTTGTGGGTGCCATTCCTAAGTGGCAGGCACAAAAATCTAAATGGAAGGTTAAGGGGGGGAGGTGTTTCCCAGTGGGAAAACCCGTGGGACAGTGCCCAGCCAGTAGGGCTAGGTCCCCTAAAAGTGACCGGGGTAACCCCACCTCTAACCTGGAGGGCCGGATAACTGGAGACAGCATCCTGGCCGATGGGTCTTCCAGGGGTACCGCTCTAGGTGGGAGTTGGCAAGGGACCAGCATCCCTAGAGGGCCCCTGACTGCCAGGAAGTACCCGTGGAGCAGCATAGTTGGCCCAGGGAGTAGTGACCAAGAGAACCCCCTGGGGTCAGGAAGGCATAGAACAGGAGGGTGTCTCTGCGGTAGTGGGCCTGCGTCCGTGTTCTATCGCCCCAAGCAGGGAAGTCCATCAAGGTAGTTGATTGGTCTACCCTGGCTTTAGGCTGGGAGGGGTTGTGTTGGACTTGGCCCTTTTTGTCTAAAGTTCCCTAAACTTTTTGCCTTCCCCCTAGACCTTTTTTCTGACATGGTGTTGCCAACTTAGATGCTTTGGGCACTTTGCCACTGCTGATCAGTGTCAAAGTGCAAGTGCTCCCTGTGTAAAGTGTAATGGTAATTGGTTGTCCATAATTGGCATGTTTGTCTTACTAGTAAAGTCCCTAGTAAAGTGCACTATGTGTGCCAGGGCGGGTAATACAAATGCTACTAGTGGGCCTGCAGCACTAATTGTGCCACCCACATAAGTAGCCCTGAAAAGAGATCTCAGGCCTGCCACTGCAGTGCCTGCGCGCAGTTTGTTAAACTGCCTTGTTGTCCTGACAAGTGCACCCACTTGCCAGGCCTTACCCTTCCCTTTTTATGCATATCAGACACCCCTATGGTAGGCCCAAGGTGCCCCCTGGGCAGGGTGCAGTGTATGTGAAAGGTAGGACATGTACTAAGGTGTGTACCATGTCCTGACAGTGAAAAACTGCCAAATTCGTTTTTCACTGTTGCAAGGCCATCTTGCCCATAGGACAGAATGGGGGAGGCTGTGTAATATGTTTCCAGCCTATCTTCCCATAGGTTTAAGATGGAGAGGTGAAGTTTAGTGTGCCTGAGCCCACAATTTAATAACACATCTTTTTGTGAAGGTGGTTTTTGAATTGTGTGTTTAGAAACCACGCTTTTAGAAGTGGCTGGTTTTTTTGTTCTAACAATTATGTGTGTCTCTGCCTGGTTGTGGATTTGAATGTGATAGGATCTGGGAAATGTCTTGACCCAGGGGAGGAGTAGGTGAGACAGCCACAGTTGACCTGCATCTGGAGTGTAGGGGGGAGGAGTAGCCCCTGGAGGTGAAGAGGCCTGGGCTGCAGCCATAAACCAAAGGCTCCATCTCCTGCTGAGTGATTGAAGATCCAGACCCCCACTATCAAAGGAAGAAGGTGTCACTGGCAGGGAGACACCCAGAACTGGTTTGGACAGGGGTCAGTGCCCCCTGAACACAAAGACTTCAAAGACATTTAGGGGTATAACTATGAGAGCTGAAACCCCTGGACTTTGGACTGATCAAGACTGAAAAGGATTGAAACTACTTTGCGGTCAAGAGGAACCTCTGCCAAGGAAGAACAGCTGAAGAGACTGAAGAGAAGGACTGACCCTTGCTGTGTGTTCTAGGGCTGGCCTGCAGTTTGCTGATTTAACTAAGGAGAGGCTAAGGGACTTTGCTGTGTGCTGTGTCCCCCTGCTTGAAAGGACTTTGCTGTGTGCTGTGTCCCGAAGTAACGTGTCTCCAAGGGCCCGAGGAGAGCTGGCTCCCTGTTGTGGAAACTCAGGAACATAAAAGTTTCCAAGTGTGTCTCAGTGACGCTGTGTGCGTGCGCTTTTTGCAGCCTGAGACCTTTGGGAGGATTGCCCTGTGATCGTGTGCACCCGGAGTCCAAGTGAGTCTCAGCGACTCTGTGTGCGTGTGCTTCGTGCAGCCTGAGACCTTCGTGAGGATTGTCCTGTGATCGTGTGCACCCAGAGTCCAAGTGAGTCTCAGCAACGCTGTGTGCTTGTGCTTCGTGCAGCCTGAGACCTTCGTGAGGATTGCCCCGTGACTGTGTGTCCCAGAGCAGTCTTGTTCTCTGCTTCAATCGACAGCGTGACCAGAACTGCTGCGATCGTCATTGCCATCGGCCCGGACCGGCATCCCCAGAGGAGCTGTGAGAATTCACTGCCGCCGGCCCGAGCCTGCCTTTGCCAAGGAGAGACCTCGAACCATCACCGTCGGGGGTCAGAGTTCCACTGCCCAAGATCAACGAAGTCGCACCGGAGGCCCAAGCCGTGAGGAGAGGAGAGGAGAGTGAGATCGCACCCCCCAGGTAACGCTCAGCAAGCATGCGTGTGTCGCCGCCTGGGGCGGGCTACGAGAGAAACGCTCTCTGCCTTTCCCATCTTTGCAGCGCGAGCCTCCGCTCAAGTCCGTATCGCGGCCCGTACTTGCCGAGGAGTGGCAGTACCGGGGCCGGAGTGTGCAGCTGCACTTTGTTTTCCATCATAACAGTATTGGGGGCATATTCTGGCAGTAGCTGACCGCGAGTCAGTAAGAGTGGCATAGAGACCGTCCAGAGCACCGCGATCGGTGCCGAAGTGCATTATTTTTGCATTACGAACTGCCTTATTGTTGCATTACGAATTGCATTATTTTTGCATTACGAACTGCCTGATTGTTGCATTACGAATTGCATTATTTTTGCATTACGAACTACCTGATTGTTGCATTACAAATTGCATTATTTTTGAATTACGAACTGCCTGATTGTTGCATTACGAATTGCATTATTTTTGCATTACGAACTGCCTGATTGTTGCATTACGAATTGCATTATTTTTACATTACGAAGTGCCTGATTCTTGCATTACGAACTGCATAGCATTGCATTAGGACTGCATTGGATCATCGAGAATTGCTCATTAATACTGCGAGAACCTACAAGTGCTTGCTGGCCAAATAACCGGCAAGGTGAAATATTACAAATAAGCATATGTTGGATTTTTTTTATCGTGTGGTCTCATCGTATATCTTTTTTTTTTTATAAACATATAATTGTTTTTTTATGAAACTTGTGTGGAGTCCATTTGTGGTGTTATCACTGTGTTACTGAGAGCGTGGTCGCAAATACTTTACACATTTGCCTTGGAGATAAGCCTGGCTGCTCGTGCCAAGCTACCGAGGGGGTGAGCAGGGGCTATCTAAGAAGGTGTCCTTCCTTTCCCTGACTTAGAAGCAAGGGTCCCTATTTGGACTAAGGTACCTACCTCAGCCAACTAGAGACCCTCAGTTCTAACACCCATGTGTTTGAATATTTTTTCCAGCACAAATTGGCTATATATCAAAGGTATCCGATGGAAGACATGTTACTGCAGAACATTCCTTCGAGCATTCGATTTGAAACAGTCTCTCTAACTAAGTGGCGTGTATATACATTTAGTTATCTCCTTTGTTCCTCTTAATCAGCATCCTTTCTAGGTTTAGGTTACACAAAGCTTTAGCTATCTGCTGCAGACCTATATTTATCCAATACATAACCTATATTTAGAGTGGGGTTGAGTCAGCCCCTCGCTCATGATTTGTTGTGTAGCTCAGGTCTCAACTCCTGATTCAATGGCTTTCCTTCCTATTCTTGTGTCTGTCCCGTCAAGGGTCATGTCGGTCTGACAGTCTTCTGACTGAATGAGTTGCATTCTACCATAACTGAGGACAGAGGATTCTTTTTTTCCTTTCCCTTTCAACACTCCATGGGAGTGCATATCTTTCTTTGGTCTCTCTCGCCAGTCCGATTAATCCTCCTGACATCTGTGTCCCCACACACACACACACGCCCACCACACGCTCTCTATTTACTACCCATGCCCCGTTTGCAATTCTCTTTTTTTTTTAAGAGGGCCCAGAAGCTGCAACGTGTTACTAGGCAACTCGCTTTCCTTTTGTGTTGCGGGGCACTTTGTTTTTTACTTTTTAATTTATCGTTCTGAAATGGACATCATCCATGTATGTAGGAATGGCAAATTAAGAATGCCAAAATGGCACCTGGTGCGTCACAATGCACGTGAACATATGCATCATGATGCACGTGCACTCAGGCATATGTATCAGCGTCTGTCTTGCAATGGCTTCATGCATCTCCACGTATCGGAATGCAGGCTCACACAGGGGTCAGCATTGGCTGCATCGTGGTATGACTTTTCTTTAAACAGCAAACTCATTCTAAGATGGCTGCTCATATGTCTGCATGTGTGCACGTCAAGATGCATGCATGCGTCTGTGTTTTCTTGCACTGTTGCCCATTTTGACGTTAGAAAATGCCAATCTAAGCAAGCATTGACAAAGGCAATGGTAGAAACATATAGGCTTCGCCACGGTTTGATTTCACTTCAGCTGTCCTTGAAATGATGTGTAAAATTTGATGATAGTTGACTACAAGTTCTGTACGCCACTGCGTTTCTTCGGCTTGAAAATACCCCACTCCACTTTTGTGCTTGAGTAAGCAGACAAATTCTCTGTATATAACGCTGCTTCTAGATTCTGTTCTCTAGTTCATTTCATGCTGTACTCCTTCCCATTGTACCACAATTTGGAATCAGCCTTGAAAGCAGAGAATTGGGTCTGTCAAAAAATGCTAGAGGAACATATTTTGGATAAACATTTGTCAACAACTTTGCCTTAATATAATGTTTATCATTATCCTTAGTATTATTAATTGTAAAGTGCTGTCTTTTGAAAAATTGCTACTTCGTAGCGCTCATAGCATTATCAGTGGCAGTTCTAGGTGGTAGTTCATCTCCCTTCTCGGGTGAACCTTGCGAAGCGGTGCAGAAGGACAGTGGACGAATCAGAGGAAGAGGGATTTTTCTTTCCCAATGACACCAATTAATGACTGGGTACTCCTGGGTTATTGGAAATGTGTCAAGTTGCATCCATTAACATCTTCATATCACCACAAGGTTACAGGCTCCACAGATCAACCATCTTTCAGCAAGCACACCGCTACATGCTAGCGCAGTGGAGTGCAAAAGCGACAACTGCTGAGGTTCAACCTGGGAAGAGAACGTGAATCAATGCTTCACATCACACCCTTCCCTGCCTCTGTGAACACATGGAAGCCTGGTTGGATTTCATCAGGGCCAGAATTCCACCTAGATACAGCGACCGCCCATCAGACCCCACGCGCAGCACACACAAGGCCCTAACTGCAGTGCTTGCCTGACAAGGCAGGCAATCAGAGTACGGTTTCAGCAGATGTGTGATGGCACCCAGAGGTGTGACATGCTGATGAGCCAGAAGGTGCTATTTCTTTGAACTGTGCTTTTAAAATTAACTCTGCTCTGAGAATCTATTTTGGAAGCAATAGTGAGAAGCCTTGAAGGATAAACACAGAGGAACGTACACTCAGAAGATCAAAAACGGAATAAGATTAGATGATATTTGGAAAAGCCTGTTTATAAAAGATCAGTGCAACTCATCAAGATCAAAGACTAAAAATGTAAGGGAGGTCCTTAATATGAGTTCCGCTTTAGATCTTAGCAGACATCGGGTTACAAAAGCGCAAAGTTGTGCCCACACAACAGGCTGACTCGCAATTATTTTGGTCAAAATTAGAAATCTATACGTCATTGAATTAGACATGAAATTTGTGTGGATATCAAGCATTCGTGGGCTTCACAAATATCAACAGCAGCATGCATGGAATTCTTGGCAAGTCATAGACTTCCATGTTATGCTTATTTGGTTAGCTTGGGTTCACATAAGCCTCTTAGCACTAAAATCTATATTTCATAACCAGCGGAGGAGCAGAGGCTCCCATGTCAGCAGCTGCAAAACTCAAACAATAAAACGATGATAACACAGGTTTATTATTGTTTTATTTTTAACACAAACGAGTCTTGGGGCGGGGCCAGACGATGACAGGCTGGAGGAGGAGTGTTGGGCACTGCTGTCAGTGCGCATGTCGGTTTGGCCGGCCATCTCAGGATGGCCAAACCAACATGCGGACTGTGATGTCTTCAACCTGAGCTGCATTGCTGGGTTGGAGACAGCAGGCACAGGCTCCCAGTCTCTCTGGGAGCACAAATAGAGGGCTTTCAGGCCAATCCTGAAGCTGCTCTCATGCATGACAGCAGCATCGGGATTGGGCGCATGGGAGTCTGGGAGCCTGTGCAGTGCAACAGAAGAGCACCAAGCCGGCGATGCAGTGAGCGGAAGGTAAGTGGTTTTATCTTTTCTTTTTCTTTTTTTCATCATCAACCGCCATTCCCCCCGGTGCCAGATGCCAGCAGCCACTGTTAATAACATGGTGTCTGGAGGAGAAAAGACATACATAAAAGTTGATGTTAGAAAGCAAATAGACAGGGTTATAGATTAAAGGTCAGGCGTTTAACAGTTTTCTAAAAAAAAAGAGTAAACACGATTCCGGGAGGAGATTAGAGGCAAGCAATTTCAAATTCTGGGAGTAGCAACGGAAAATACCCTGTCCCTACAAAAAGAAACTCTAGATTTGAGAATCTGTAGGCTCAAAGACCTCCTTTACAATTACACCTGTGGATTGTTCATCAGGGAGGAGAATGTGCAGCAGTAAATGTGGCAGAACTGTGTATGCGTACTTCCATGGTTTTTTTCAGTATATCCACAAACAGAACTTTGTTTTTCTGATGGAGAAACACTTTCCCGTACAGCAGTATGAAATAAGGGTTTGTTTGTTTTTTCTTTTCCACCTCATTTGCACAAACGCTCCAACTTTATTTTGAAGTAAATCGACATATGCACATGGGATGCTAATAAACTTTGAAGGGTGTGTGAATGCCCACATAGACCGAATGATGTGGATGTTCTCTCCACTCAAATTTGTCACCTTCTTTCTATTCCTTGGGAGACATGTGATCTTCCATGTTGAACCTGGCCCTCTCTGCAAGGTCATCCCCAAACAAACTTTTTGAATTCACCCCTCCTGTTTGCTGATCCCATTTTTGTTGGCTTTCAGGACTGCTAACCAGTGCTAAACTGCTTGTGCTCTCTCCTTTAAATATGATATCATTGGCTTACACCCAATTGGCACATTTAATTTACTTATAAGACCCCAGTAAAGTGGTACTACAAGTAACCAGGGCCTATAAATTAAATGCTACTAGTGGGCCAGCAGCACTTATTGTGTCACTCACTTAATTAGTCCTTTAAAAACATGTCTCAGGCCTGCCATTGCAGCGTCTATGAGCAGTTTGAAACTGCCATTTCGACCTAGCAAAATAAACCTTTGGCCAGGCCTAAACCTTCCCCTTTTTAATACACATAAGTCACCCCTACGGCAGGCCTAAACAGCCAATAGGGCAGGGTGCGTTGAATTAAAAACAATTGGCAATGTACTTTTAAGTTTTACATTAATTCGTTTTTTACTATTGCAAGGCCACCCTCTCCCATAGGATAACATCAGGTAACATTATTACCTCTAATAAGTGATAAATTTTGTTTGGGAGCAGGTAGGAATGTCATGTTTGGTACCTGAGGAACTGTAATGTAAAACCCTCTTTAATAGTAAAGTGGATTTTAGGTCCCAATTCTAAAAATGCCACTTTTAGAAAGTTGGCATTTTCTTGTCCTAACCATTTGGTACCTTCAGTCTGTATCCTGGGTCACATGACTAGTTGTAGTTGGCAGTTGACCTTTGTATATTCCTCCCCAACAATATCGCAATAGAGGGCCTGGGTGTTGGCAGGATGAGCCATCCTGACTTGGTGGAATGGCAAGCAGAACCGTCACCCACCAGACTTGCACTTTAAAGGCACTGGTCTAGCTCACACACAAAGAACTTCACACTAGCCCCCAGACAATGCAAGATCTGCACTTCGTGTTACAGCATCAACTGCCCGCGGTGACTGAGAATGTGAAGCTCCAGCAACAACTGTCTGCGACACTCGACAGGGTCTTCACACTACAGCGATGACTGCCCACGACGCCCGGCCTGCCCTTCACGCTACAGCGACAACCTGTATGCTCTCCCTGCTCCTCGTAGCCTCCTCCACTGCGAACAGGACTCTTTGTGCTGGACTTCAGAAGGTAACTTTTTCAGCTGAAGTCACCTGGACCCTGTGTCTGGCCTGCACTCCATCGCGATCAGCATGAACCTGTGACTTTCACACGGTCTCTCATGACCAGATAACCGCGAGTGGCGCTTCGTGCTTTTAAGCGCTATACTTACCTTAAATCTTTAAAATAGCATATTTCCAGTTCTATCAATTGGGTTTTTGTTGTTTTTGTGTCAAATAATCTATTAAATCTTACTCTATTTTTATAAATTGGGGTGAGAGTTTTCTTATATTGTGTATTCATTTTATTACTGTTGGAGTGCTGCATACATACTTTACACATTGCCTCTAAGTTAAGCCTAACTGCTTTTGTGCCAAGCTACCTGAGGGTTTGGCACAAGTGAATTTTGAGACTTTTTTGAGGTTCACCCTGACAGGGATTACGGCTTCTGCTTGAGAAGGGCTCATACGTCCCTCAACCAGAAACCCAATTTCTCACAATCCATGTAACCATTTCCCTGCCCTTGCCCATAAACTTAGTACTGCAGAATATGGCTGTGGATGTTTGAGATACCGAATTCCATGTTTATCCGTATATGTCTGCAGATTCTCAATGTGTAGATCAAGATTGCCCGTTTGTGACTGCAGATGTGTTTTGTGTTAACAAGTGGAACTAATGTGCACAAAAAAATTGGGAATTAGCCTGAAGAAACCCATCTAATGAATATTCTAAAGAACATTTAAGGTGATAGAATCAGATCTTTGTCTTCTGAATGTTTATGGTGCTTTATGACTGCTTTGCATAGAGAATGCTGACCAAAAGCTCATTAAAGATTTGTTAACATTTCTAGGGAATTCCCAAATAACGTTCTACATTCTGAAATCGTAGCTGATTTGTATATTTTTATGTGTGCATATTAATTCAATGTAAAAGTACTATTTGCTGATTCTGGAATTAAACATTTAAGACTTAGGTTGAAGTTGCCTGAAGAAGGAATCAACAATAATTAGTGTCAAAGCTAATAGGTCTGGCGTATAAAGTGCATTTTGATTGCATGTGTGTATTGTGTGGATTGGTGAGAGAATGAATGCAATAAATCAGTTTATACCTAAGCACACTGACAGTCCTTAAGTGCCTACTCCTCTGCAACTTCCATGAAGAGACACAAGCCCATTATTGACTATGTTCTCACAGAGTAAAAACAAATGAAGCTGCGGCTCGGAAGAGGATAGAGAAATGGCACTTACACTCTGCTCACTCAGGTTGCCCTTTGCTTTACACTCGTCACATCACATCTACTCGGCATGGTTGCACACTGCTTCCCAATATTCCAACAAAGGAGGGCTTGATCAAGTACAGGTGCTGTCCACTTCCACTCATGCCAACTGATGCAATGCCAGGAGCATCAGCAGAATGAAGCAACAGTGGAACAGGGAGGCAGGAGAGCAGACAGGAGAGTGAGCAACCAAGTAGGTGGTTTAGTAGATGATCACTGGAGGCATTGAAGGCAATTGACAGTATACCAACAGGATCACCCATATCATGCGAGAACCAGCAGGCACTAACATGCCACAGCATTGAGTTGGAGTAATACCAGGCACAAGCAGGCAGAGACAGTCAGAGGCACAGCAAGCATGACCATGCGCTCAAACAAAATAGCACGCATCATTGTAATGGCTGCCGGATAATCACACTGGATTGTGAAGGAAATCTCTTCATCTAAGATGGCAATCTTGTTCTAAAGTTCACGTGGCAGCCATCTTCTATGAGGGGAATCCCCACTCAATTTAATGTGTTTTGCCAGTCAGCCATTACAGTGATCAGAAGTCGATTCTTTCTGTACCTCGCTCCAATATGCTGGCTCAGCATCACCACTGTGCCGTCCCTTGGGATGATCCAAAGTATGTTAGTGACATTCCACCATAGTAATGGCAAAAGGGGGGAAAGTCACCCTCATGCATATTGCAAAGGAATGAAAAGAGGAATTCACCAGGACATCCTCATAATGGCAGTCCTGTGGGATGTTCTAAAATGTGACCAACACTTAAAACTATCCAAATACTGAAGAAGGCTGACCCAAAGCTCCTTTCTGTACATCGTGTGTATTATTTTTAAATATTTAATTTTATGTTTATGTTTGTTAGACCTGTCTCCCTTAGGGTGGTCTTGCCCCCCAAACCTTTTGCCTACCTTCTCCGTTTTTGCTGATCTCATTTTTGCTGACCTTATGACTCTGTGCACTATACCACTGCTGACCAGTGCTAAAGTGCATGTGCTCCCTTCTTGAAACATGGTAACACTGGCTCATACCCAACTGGCATCTTTAATTTACTTATATGTCCTTAGTAAAGTGGTACTACATGTACCCAAAGCCTGTAAATTAGATGCTACTAGTGGGCCTGCAGCACTGGTTGTGCCACCCACTTAAGTAGCCCTTTCAAACATGTCACAGGCGACTTTTAACGACCATTTCGGCCTGGCAAAATAAAAATTTTGCCTGGCCCAAACCTTCCTTTTTCATACATCTAAATCACCACTAGCTTAGGCCCTAAACAGCCCACAGGGCAGGGTGCAATATATTTAAAAAGTAGGAGATGTAACTTAAATGTTACATGTTCTGATAGTGAAAAACTCTTAAATTAATTGTTCACTACTGCAAGGCCTACCTCTCCCATAGGATAACATTGGAGTTACATTATTGCATTTAATACGCTGTAATTTCCAAATGAGAGCAAGTAACCAGTTCATGTTTACTGTCTTTTGAAAACGCCACTTTTAGGAAGTTTACATTTTCCTGCCATTTACTGTCTGTAGCCTGCCCCAGGGTCACATGACTGGGTGTAGCTGACTTTGTGTATTTCTCATAGAAAGCCACACACAATAGAGAGCTTAGAATGGGAGGGTGGAGCTGGGCACAGCCCTACTTACACTTGAATAGGCTGTGTCCTGCCTCCACACAATGGGCTGCATGCCCCCTGTAGTTAGTCTGGATCCATGACAGGGAAGGCAAGATGCCCGGGGACGTCAAAGGGAAACCCAGAGAAGCTTCTCCCACCTTCCAGAGAAAGGGTACCAGGTATAAATATTGGACCTCAGACACCAACTGTTCAGTACACTTCTGGACCTGTGAATGCTCTGCCAGGAAAAAAGTCTGCTGTGCTGCAGAAAGGACTGTGACTCTGCTGCACTGCTGCCCAGCTGGACCACAGGCTTGCTGGACTGCTGCCTTGCTGTGCTGACCTGCTGCTCTCTTGCCTGGGTGTGAAACAGGACCTGCATCTGTTGAGCTCAGGACTCCAGAGTGACTCCAAGGGCTAGACGGCTGACCTCCTGACTAGAGACTCAGGGACAGAAGGCTCCAATGACCTTGAACCCAGCCCCTTGACTCTGCCATCTGTGAGTCCTACCCTGCCAAATGGTGCCACCCCAGTCCTGGACCCTTGGAAGTGGGCCTGAAGGTGCTCAGCCGGCCCGTCAGTGGACCCAGCAGAACTGATGCATCTCCCTTGCTCTGCAGTGCAAAACTGAGCAGAACTGACAGTTCACCTCTGCTGCGAGGGTCCACCTGGCACAAAGGGCTCCGCATTGATCCCACAGCAGTATTCGAACCATCATGTGTGCGCAGCTTTCCCGTCGCAGGCCCTCATACCTATTGTTGACAGCAGCCTCGACGACGACACAGATCCTCGCTTCGAAGCCTCACAGCCCCTTGAAACTGATGCATCGCCTCGACTGCAAGATGCATCCTTGACATGGCAAGCCCTTGTCGAGAGAATCCTCGTCGACAACGCAGGACGTGGCATTGTAACTTCACTGTTATTCGTTACCGATGCATCGCCTCAGCTGCACGACGCATCCTCGGCACAGGACTTCGCAACCCTCCACAAACCAGGATTGAAGGTACTCCTGTTCAGCAGTGGCGGCTACAACTGTAAAAATATGGTGATGCGCGACAGCGCAAAACTCACCATAAATACCGCTCCTCCGGGTGCAACACTTCTCTCCACCATATCAGTGTCCTGGAGAAGGAATGGGAAGGACCTCCTTCCTACTCAGAGGAACGCCAACAACCAATCCTGGAGCTGCTCTCAGCATGAGAGCAGCTCCAGAATTGGTGGGAGCAGGCTAACCTAGCGCTCATTTCGAGGCTGGGGGCCTGTGCCAGCAACCCCCCGGCTGTTTTACAGCCATAGGATTGCTGGGTGCGCACTGCGCATGTCGGGCTGGCCGTGGCAAACCAGC
This sequence comes from Calotriton arnoldi, assembly GCA_963921515.1. Lineage (NCBI taxonomy): Eukaryota > Metazoa > Chordata > Amphibia > Caudata > Salamandridae > Calotriton > Calotriton arnoldi. The sequence goes on from CAWUFW010000245.1 coordinate 3,645,892, forward strand.
CGGCCAATCCGACATGCGCACCGCAGGGGCAGCTGTAATCCTGCAATCGCAGGATTCAGCCCCGTCCCCTGCACTCACACTGCACTTATAAGTAAAATGGCATTGTCATGCCATTTTACTTATTTGTATGTGCCTGCTGCGCTCGCAGCAGGTGGGGAGATGCTCCTTCGCTCTTGAGGAGGAGCCGCCCCTGTTGTTCAGTGGGCCTAACTGGGTCCCTGCAGCTGGCCCGTGCTCCCTCGTGGTCGGCCTGACCTTGTGACTTTGTCCCGGTCTGGTGTGCCCAGATATGCTTTGTGCGTTTTGGCACAAATTTAACTGAAATCTTTAAACCTGCATACCTTCTGTAGTCCTGATTGGATTTGTCTCATTTTGCTCTTGTTATATTTATTAAAAATGACTTTATTTTTCTAAAGCTGTTGTGGGATGTTCTTGTGGTGCATTTATACTGTGTTGCTGTTTGTAGTGTTGCACAATGACTTTACACATTGCCTCTGCGTTAGGCCTGATTGCTTTGTGCTAAGCTACCAGAGGGTTGAGCACAGACTAATTTAGGCTTTGCTTGTGACTTCACCCTGAGAATTGTGGTTGCTGCTTGACCAGGGCTGACACGCCAGTCAATCAACAACCCAATTTCTTACAATATTTATTTAGGGATGTTTACAAAAACTATGGGAAACACATAATGATATCTATAGCCAGACCTAAAAACTATATAACAGGGAAGGAGTGGGGCGAACTGGTAATAATGAGTGCGCAAAGTTTCTTTTACATTAGCAAAGTCTCACATGGATCCTGATTATTGGCGTACTAGTGGTTTAAGTCCTGGAATAGTTTCTCTGTGCAGACTGGCAATATTTCCTCATGAGTGCTAGCTGCCTCTGAAAATTGATGTGCCATACTCTCACAAGCAATTTTTAAGACCATTTTTTAATTGCAGATTTTAAACTGGACAAATGTTTGCAATTCTGCTTTTCTGAGAACGGTTTAAAAGAGATGTGTAGAACCTGATATTAATGTGAAAACCCACATGCAGAAAACTTTGAGAAATATGGGTAGTAATCATAGTATTCATGAGATATAGTGGGAGTCTACAAGAGAAGATCTTTGCAACTTCTCCCACCTCTAGTAATGATTTTAAATGATCTTAAATGTGGGGCTGCACATTGGATTTTTGTAGAAATTCATATTGCAGTATTAGGAATTACTCCCCAGGCACACATTGGTGACACAGGCCAGGCAGGAATCACCTCTGGGGACATTCAAAGATAAAAATATATGTCGACAATGCCATATGGGATGTATGTAGGATGTCTGCATTCCCCAGCAGGGTACTTCACCACTTTGAACACCCACACTCTTCTTCACTCAGTGCTTTGCTATATACTGCAAGTTCATATATGTATGCGGATGCTGACTTAATGATCCTTACGAAAAATGGAACATGCCCCAAAGACAGTGATTTACACCAAACATATGGAACACGTCTATATAGGATTTTTATGTTAAACACAATTTAAATTCATATGTCAATGAACTCATGAGGAAGTGATATTTTCAAATTTCTGTCTCGTAAGACAATCACCCCAAAACTAACCTAAATTAGAGAAATTCTATTGAAATATGCCAAATGTTGTTGACCTCACCAACTCCATGACCCAAGTATTTGTAATGGGCGTTCCAACCAGGAAAATAATAAGTGAAACCCTAAAAGGAAACTGACCTCTGTAACCTTCCTTTTAACTATTTCCGATTGCTCCTGAATGATCCAGCAGGAAGTGTTGCTTTAAGTGTGGGATCATCACCAACATTCCCCATATTCATGGTAGGACAAGGAGGACGGCAGCACGAAAGCCGTTTCATGGTAAATAATTTACCATGATAACTAGAAAAGGAAAAAATATATTTTTAAGTATCTAGTTGTCTAGTCCTGTACATGTAGATTCTCTTGAAGAGGGACAACAACAAGCCTTTATGGGAAATGTGTTTGCTAATCCTTTAGGTACTCAGGATCTCTAGTTTAGTGAGTGAAAATTCAACCAAACTACAGTATGGATAATTATTTGAAGACCTTTTTGAAAAGCTGCCTAACTCCTGTGATAAGGAGCTTGAAACGTTGAGCAAGAAACGTAAAGGGACAAAAGTTTACTCCAACAACCACTGGCAACAAGACAACTTCCGTTTCAGACTTTATTGTTTTTGTCTTTCTGTTGACAGCTGAGCGACGGCTGACCTGAAACTCACTATCATATTCCAGTGACTTTAAAAAAGTAGAACGCGACGACTATGTTAAAAAACCAAAGTGTAACTTACAACATGCAAACCATAGACATTTATGGGAAATCCTGATCCAGATCTTCATTAAAAGCGGCCTTTTAACAGGAGCTACTGGTCCCATCAGAATTACAAGAGCCATGGCAACTCAGCTTGTCTTTTCTGTATCTCATCGAGATTCTACCTGCTAAAAACACATGAAGTCTACATGTAAAACAGCAGAGCAAATGAGGAAGAACCAGTGCAATCAGAGTGGGATGGGCTGAATTCTCTGGGAATTCCTTATTTTCCAGCGAGCCACACATCATATCTGGTAACTCCATGGTGTGCAGAAGCTACCTAAGTCTCTGATATCGGAGTATCAATCTGCCGGTTGCTGTTCTAAAGAGTAATGCAATGATGTATTGCCAGCATCGATGGCAAAAATAGAACTGGTAGAAAACATCAATTAGTGCCATGCAACAACTAAATAAATACCTCCGGAGAAAGCAAAGGGGCAAAAAGGAAAGAGTTCAAGGACTACACTACCATACTTCTAGGGTAGTGAACATTTAGGGCTGGACGGTTTGAAGGATGAATGGAGGTTCTCAAAGGGTCAGATGTAGGGATTTCACTTAGAAGAGGGCCTTAGCTATTGTTACTGTGGGGAGTTTATCAGGGTTTTCGTGTGGGTACAACTAAAGCCTGCTCCTTGCAGCCTAGGCACCCTTAGTAGTTAGTCCCTCCTCAAACCACATCACGAAAAAGTGTGAAATGTCTGTTATGCTGTGTGGGGGGTAGGGTGTGCAGCTGGGGGTGTCAGACGATTTGGTGGGGTCTGCATCTGTTGTCATCTGGCAGTCTGGCTGTGGTTAGTTGACTCATTAACACACAGGTAGACTTGCTTTAGCATCAACAAATGAATTGTACAGTAAGAGCGTGAGACCCTTGTATAGGTGGGGCCCTAAGGCATATGGCCATTCTGCCCTCCGCTTATTAAAGTCCTTCTGTGCAGCGGTCTCGCGCGTGGCACTTGTAAGGTGACACCGCAGAACTCTGCTGCAAGCACTGTAGAAGTCCTCCAGGCTGGGGCATGACTTTAACACGCCTTAGGAAAACCAATTAAACAGCTGTGGGAGTAGGCTAGAGAGAATCTACAAAAATGTCTATCTGACCCAGAGAAATGCATATACCAAAAGCAAAGAAAGCAGTAGAGCTGCAATCATTGCTTTAATGGAAATAAAGAAGTATTGGTGGTCACTATCCAGAGTACCGGTTTGCTCCTTAGAAGTGGCCGTAGCCTCCCATTAAATGTATTGCAGCAGTGCACAGAAGTGCAGGTACTCAGGCTTTCACATTAAAGAAGTGCAGGTACTCAGACTTTCACATTAAAGAAGTGGAGGTACTCAGCAACGGACAGTACCTGCCCATTTAAAGCACTGGCTACAATGTTCTGAACCAGGAGTATGTAACCTTTTCTGTAATAAGAGCTACTTATCTCAAAAGAAAATCATTCTGTTAGAAATGGGGGTCTCTAGTTGGCAGAGGTAGGTACCTTTGTCCAAATAGGGACCCGTGCTTCTAGTCAGGGTAAAGGGGATACACACTTTAGATAACCCCTGCTCACCCCCTTGGTAGCTTGGCACGAGCAGACAGGCTTATCCCAAAGGCAATGTGTAAAGTATTTGTACCAACACTCACAGTAACACAATGATAACACCACAAATGGACACCACACCGGTTTAGAAAAATAAAGTATCTTTATCTAAACTTAACAAGACCAAAACGACAAAAATCCAACATACAAGTATTAAGAAAAATGACTTTCAAAAGGTTTTAGCAACTGAGTCCATAGAAAACTATGGATGCGTGATTTCTTGCAAAGTACCTGTTGTTGCGACAAAATTCACCAAGCCAAACAGAAGCGTAGAAAAACAAAATGATGCGTCGTTCCTGAGACCTTCGTGGATGCGATGCAACAGTTCCGCTGTACACAGGGGAGCGATGCGTCGAGTCCGGTCTGTAGGGGGAAGCGATGCGTCGATTCTGAGACAACTCCGATCAATGGGTGATGCGTCGAGGAAAATTTGCCGCACAGGGACGATGCGTGGAAATCCGGGATGTGTCGGCGATGCGCTGCGTCGACCTTTTCAGCCGCGATCCCTTGATGCGTTGATTCTTGCCGCAGCGACAGGCGCTGCGTCGGGTTTTAGCAGGGGCGCGGCGGTGCGGGGAGATTCTTCTCGCACCACGGCGTTGCGTCGGAAAAACTGTCCCAAGAAGAGCGATGCGTCGATTTTCTTGCTGTTGCGTTGCTTTCCAGCTCCCAGTAGCAGAAACAACCTCAAGAGGCCACACACAGCCACTGGCACTCCTGGCAGGTCAGAACTCCCAGCAAGGAAGTTCAGGGGAGCTGGGGGTGAAGTCTTTGTGTTCCTGAGACTTCAAAACAGGAGGCAAGCTCTACTCAAGCCCTTGGAGACTTTCCTCAAGCAGGGGACACAGCACACAGCAAAGTCCTTCTCCTTTCCTTGGCAGAAACAGCAACTGCAGGCCAACCCCAGACACACAGCAAGGGCAGTACTTCTCCTCAGTTTCTCCAGCTCTTCTCCTTGGCAAAGGTTCCTCTTGATTCCAGAGTCTAAAGTTCAGGGGTTTTAGGTCTAATACTTATACCCCAAAATGTCTTTGTTCTCTTTGTGCAAGGGGCTCTGAGCCCAGTTCAAACCAGTTCTGGGGGGCACTCTGCAAGTGCACAACAACATCCATTGTCAGTGTGAGCCTTGGCTCCAGACACACCACAGGGGGGCGAAGCCAGCATTGTGGAAGGCAGGCACAGTCCTATTCAGGTACAGGTGCTACTCCTCCCACCACTCCAAATGCAGCTCAGGCCTATTCAACCTAGTGCTGACTCATCCAGACTCCTGGAGCCACTGCACCTCCCCAGCCCCTGTCACTCCAAAGCCAGACAGTCAATACACAAACAGGCAGAGGCACAAAGAATGGTTAAACAAGAAAATACCTACTTTCTTAAAGTGGTATTTTCAAATATAGAATGTAAAAATCACCCTCACTAAAAGATGCATTTTAACATTCTGAGTTCAGGGATACTAAACTTTATTTTCCTACCTTGTTCCCAGGGGCAGTTATGTTTATAAGATGATATAAACAAACTCCCCATTCTGTCCTATGGGAACAGGTAGCCTTGTAATAGTGAAAAACGAAATTGGCAGTAATTCACTATCAGGACATGCCACACACATCAGGGCATGTCCTACCTTTCACATACACTGCACCCTGCCCACAGGGGTACCTTGGACCTACCTTAGGGGTGACTAACATGTAAGAAAAGGGAAGGTTAGGGCCTGGTAAGTGGGTGCATTTGCCAAGTCGACATGGCAGTTAACAACTGTGCACAGACACTGCAGTGGCAGGTCTGAGTTTCCTTTTCAGAGCTACTCATGTGGGTGGCACAATCAGAGCTGCAGGCCCACTAGTGGCATTTGATTTACCAGCCCGGGCACACTTAGTGTACTTTACTAGGGACTGAACAGTAAGTCAAATATGCCAATCATGGATAACCAATCATGTTCACAATTTACAAAGAGAGTATATGCACTTTAGCACTGATTAGCAGTGGTAAAGTGCCCATAGTCCTAAAACCAACAAAAGGTCAGGAAAAAATAGGAGGAAGAAGCAAAAAGTTTGGGGATAACCCTGCAAAAAGGGCCAAGTCCAACACATTCTGAGCTACTAACATTGTTTTAATGGTGACCACATCAGACAAGATTACATTAATAGCAACCATATGCCAGAGGCGAGCAGTGGTTTCTCAGCTCATCAGTCATGGTTGCCAGCAGTAATGTAAAAAAAAAAAAACATTATCGATGCCTCTACATCGGTAATGCTTAAGAGCCATTGCTGCAATGCCCCTGGCGCCAGCGTAATAATATCAGTAATAGTTCACCCAACGCCATATGAGTTATTACTTAAATATCAGCTTTAAAAATATTTTTTCCATTCAAATACTTTTCTCAAAACATCAACTTATAAGGTCTGAAAATGAACATATTTTCGTCTCATTTTCGTCACATTTTGGTATACATACATTAATTCAATCAAGCAAAAGCTTTAGATTTAGAAGCCCGGTCTGCTCGCAATAGAGCTACTTAGTTACAGCCAGCTGAAGCTACCAGTTGCTCACGAGCTTCTCGTTGGAGAAGCCTGTTCTGAACTAACAAGGATTTGATTTCAATTGTGGAGAGGTTTTGTCCAGTGCTTTATAACACACGTCCCTGGCATACTGACTTCGAGCATGCGAATCACGGGGGCGTGGTCTGGCCACGACGCAAGATGGCCGCTTAATCCCGGAGCTCCGTGCTGTGGGGAGCCCCTGACGGCTGTAAGGACCATTCTTCATAGAGGTTGGCGGCTCGTTGGTGAGGAAAATGCTGTCTAAAGGCAAGGACTTGCTAATGTGGCGGTTTTAGAGGCGAGAAGTGATCCCTCCACCTGATACGGAGGTGTTCTTATTATCGGCCGCTATCCGCCTGAGAAGGACTGAACTCGCGCTTCCTCGCTGTGAAGTGCGCGCTTCCTGACCGACGAGAGCGCCTGAGGAGATCTTCATGTCAAAACGACTGGACCTCTTCAAGTGATTTAGTGCGACCTACAGTAAGCCCCGTTTTCTCTCGCTATGTGGTGCGCGTGCTCTAATTTTAATTGCTGAGGAACACCTGAGGAGATTTTATTTTACTAATAGCACGGCTGATGTCAAAACGCTCAGTTTTTCCATTGTGAATGGTGCGTGCCTCCTAATTAATAATTAATGAGACAGCCTGAGGAGAGCATACTATAATTATAAACACGGCTGAATCTTTCAGGCGCTGAGACACGGCCCTGTAATAAGCTCCTTTTTCCCTGATATGTTGTGCGCACTTCCTGATTGCCAACAATACACATGCACTGGGGTTCCTGATTGCCAAAGCGTCTGAGGAGATTTTCTTACTAAAGTGGTTGGCTCTTTCAAGTGATGAGATGTGCCACTACAGTAAGTTCAATCTTTATTCTCTTCATTGTTCCTTACAACGTGAAGTCTTCCTGACTGACTGGGGAATATACAAGGCTTAGACAGTGCTGTATGGTTAAAGAGGAACTAATTGAATTTTAACTGCTTTTGTGTTCAACGTGCTGTTGCCATACATTTGAAGCACCTGAGGTGACTTTGAACTATTATCTGTTATTGTTCCATAACAAGGAGAGTGTTGACTCAATACTGCAATATATCACTCAGTACTGTCTAGACCTGTACTGAGAAAGTATAGAGTACGTTTTCAACTGAGGGGACTTGCTCCTAGTATAACTATCAGTACTTCTACTCAGCAACTATACCTTGATTTCACACTTCTTTAAAATAACTATCACACTACGTCAGCAAGTGTGTCTGAACTATTGGTGTTTTTAACAAGTCAAAACGTTATTTTATTTCTGGTTAAGCGACATATGACCAAGTGAGGAAGGGAATTAAGAAACTTACTTACCTGTATAGTGAGAAAAAAAAGAGAACAATAAGAGACGCCATCTGGTAAAGCGAACAATAAATCCATAAAACAGCCCCTGTACTCTGAAGCTCTAAATCAGGGCCTTTCCACCTCAGAAGCCTTAAATATCATCCCTTCAGCTCAAAAACTACCTAATTCTAGTACGGCAACTGCTCCAGACCAAACTATGGACCGCATACTTCAGGAAATATCAGCAGTAGGACGACGCCTAGAGGGCATGGAGACGTCCATATTTGCCCTAGCAACTGATACTAAATCTATACGTGCGGATATTACTGGATTTCAAAATCGTCTTGAAGGTCTAACTGAACGAGTTGTTGTTGTAGAGAACCGTCTTAACAACATACCGGATAGAGATCAAGAACTTCTTTTCCTTCGAAGCAAAATTATAGATTTGGAAGACAGCAGCAGCCGAGACAATGTACGTTTCTTTGGTTTCCCAGAAAGAATAGAAGGTTCAGACGCTAAATCCTTTCTCAAAACAACTCTTCCAAAAATCACAGGTCTCAACTTTGATCCACCATTGGAGATGCAGAGGGCTCATCGCATTGGCCCACTTCAAGGAGGGAAAAATATACGACCTCGCACACTCATTGTTTGTTTTTTACGACATGAACAGGCTCGTCAATTGATCACTGACGCCCTTATCCATGGACCATATACATTTGAAGGTCATGAAATCCGTGTAGCAGCAGACTTTTCAAAGGAAACGAATGATCGCCGTAAAGCCTTTCTCTCTTTTCGACCTCGCCTACGTCAATTAGACATTAAATATGGCCTCTTTGAACCTGCACGTCTACGAATCACCAAAGATGGTATTTCTAAAGAATTCTTTAACCCGGATGATCTTCGACAATTCTTAGAGAACTTTGTTCCTCAAAACATGGATTGTGCTGTGTCTATACCAGAGCTTAAATCTCAACCTCCTTCATTAAACTCCAAGATGGCTTTTGGTGAACTCGACGCAATCCAGGTCGTTCCAATAGTAGAGGAAGAGACCCAGATTGACTTGTGCATTCCATTGGAGATCAATCACAAGCTCTTCAAGCAGTGGCAGCTCTTACGCAGGATAGAGATAGAGACAAGTCACGTTCTCCTCTAAAATCTCCTTCATCTATTGAGGAGGGTGTACCCTGAATCCTGATTTAATGTTTAATTATTTAATATTAAAGTTATGATAAGAATCGATTTATAGTTTTCCAATATAGCAACCAATTAGATATATTATGAATTTAGAGTTAGTATATATAAGTATTAAATTCTAAACTTTTCCCTTCTCTCTTTCTTTACTTTATAAAATTCCACTGACGTATATATACTAAACACTTAAGGGCTAATGTTTTTTTTTTTTTTATTCCTACGTTTTCCTTTTTCTCCTATTCTTGCTTATCATATAGTATGAATGTTATGAATTAAAAATTAATATAAGATGTTTAATGCTAATGTTCTCTCATTTCTTCTCTTCTATTTTCTTACTCATCGATTCTCTATTTTAATATATTATCTTGATGTATTAATATTTATTTAATCATTTGTGAAGGACATTTAGTTGTACGAATATACAAATATTGCATTATTATTTAAATCATTCAATTCCATTGTTACGTTATTTAAACTTTACTACATTTAATATTCAATATCATTATTATACTATGTAATTTTTCATATATCTTATTTGGTACATTTTTTCGCTCTGTTTCCTTTTTATCCCTTTCTCTTCTCCCTCATTACTTATACTACGCTGTTTTTATATACCTTCTCTTGAATCTTTTCTTCCCTCCTTTATCTCCTTACATTTACACATAATAGAATTAAAATTATTTTGCAATTTCATAATATTATAATTTGAATGTTATGAATTTTTATGTATAATATGAATTCAGAACTAGCATATATAAGCTAAAATGTAAAAATATTCATCCTCTTCATTACTTTCTGGAACTCCATGGCCGTGTATGGTCTAGACGTCTGACCCCCCTTCTCTCTTCTTTCTGCTTTTCTTTTCTTCTTCTACTATCTACTAATTTTTCATTACATTATTTACTATATTACTTTGATGTTTTAATATTTATCTAATTAGTTGTGGTAACACGTTATCATATTACTATATCTCTATTGTATTATATTGTTTAATGTAATTATCCTATTACTTAAACATGCTCATATCCAGTATTTATTACCATTATCATACCATTTAAGATTTCGCATTTACTATTTTATATATTCATCTCTTTATTTTCCTCCTTCTTCTATTCCTCTCTTTTCTCTTTTATCATATTCTAATTTCTTTTATGTCTTTCCCTATTTATATAATGCTTTGTATATCTCACTATTCTAATATTCATCTCATCTATCTAATTAATTGTGATAGCGTTTAAACTATATCACTATACAACCGTTGTATTATTTAGTTGTTCTATTATCTCAACATGATTGTGTCCGATATTTATTTTCACCATTATACTATATAAGATCTCACATGTATGTATTATTTTATGCATTATACTTACTATTAATATGATGACTCTATCATATTCTTTCCACCCACTTTGTTGCTGGATGGGGCTCCCCCGGCGCATATAGCCCGAAAGTTTAGATCCACAGGAAACAGTTTTATCCCCTTAAATACTGTATCACTTTTACGTAATATACTTATCCTTTTTCTATTTTTCTATTTTTCCATCTTTCTTATTTTCTTTTGCTTTTTCTTTTCTTTTCTTTTCTTTTTCCTTTTTTGCTTTTTCCCTTTATTAATCCCTTCCTAGTTTTAGTTTATCAACTTCTTTTTATCACTTATCTTAATATCTGTTAACAATTATCTGATACTTCTTCTTCCTTGTCCAGAGCGCTCTCTTTCATCTTTACTCCTCTTCTATTCTCTTGTCTTTCTCAGAAGTTAATATCCTTGCATCTTAATGCACGCATGGCATTTAGTGTCCCTTCTACTTCTCATCCACTACGTATCCTTTCATGGAATGTTCATGGCCTCACACATTTCATTAAACGGAAAAAAGTATTATCCTACCTGCAAACTAAAAAGACAGATATTGCTCTTTTACAAGAAACTCATCGAAATGCTTTAGAATCTTCTAAAGTACGACGAGACTGGGTAGTAAAAGTTATACATTGTGGGCTAACGACACAGCCTATTTCTAATGATGCCCAACCACGGAAATGTGGAGTGGCTATTCTACTTCACAAATCCTTACCTGTTACGATTATCAAAACCTGGATTGACCCGGAGGGTAGATACATTTTTGCAAAGCTAAAAATAGGAGACAAGATCCTTTGTGTAGGCTCCGTGTACGCTCCAACAGGAGCCAAACATTACTTTTTTCTCAGCTTAAATCGGCTATTGATAGAAATAGGCGCATCCAAATATGCAACTGGTGGTGACTGGAATTTGGCCCGTGACTCTGTATTAGACCGAACAGGCCCCCTAGACAAATGTAATGAAGGGGATAGAGCTTTATTAGATGACATAACGTCAGATCATGGACTAATAGATCACTGGCGCCTTTGCCATCCATCCGATCAGGAGTTTACCTTCCTCTCTTCTACCCATGGCACTCAATCCAGAATAGATTATTTTCTTATCTCACACTCGATAACTGCTACCATAACCAATTCCCAAATCCTGGAAGCTGCAATATCGGACCATGCGCCTGTTCTTCTTGCCTTAGAATTAGGTTTAACCTCTCCAGGCCGTAAACCATGGCGTCTGAATATTCAAAGGTATTGCACACCTAAAGGTAAAACCCTATTACGCTCCCACCTCTCTGATTATTTAAACATTAACAAGTTTTCAGTTTCTTCTAATAGAACTGTTTGGGCAGCTGCTAAAGCAACCATTCGTGGTCAATTAATGAGAGATGCAGCAGAAGCCAATAAGTCGGCGCCGCTTCGTCGTATTGAGTTGGAGACTCAAATCATTTCCCTAACGCGTCAATATTCAGCCAACCCTACAATACCCAACAGCCGTAAACTAGAACTTGCTAAAATGGAGCTTAATAACTTATATACTTCTAAAGCGGAATATGCTCTCCAACGCCTTAAGGGTAGACACTATGAGCAAGGTGAGAAAACAGGTTGATTACTTGCAGCTCAGCTAAAACAACATGAAGTTGCTATGGCTATTCCTGCAATACATGGTGACACGGGTGAGATTATTACAAAGCCGCAAGAAATTATAGGCACCTTTGCATCTTTTTATAAACATCTTTATACTCCCGACATCTCAAAAACCGAAGATCAATTAGCCACCTATCTCGCTGACATCAACCATCCTTCCCTTACAGATGAGGGTAGAACCTTCCTTGATGGAGATATTACCAAAGAAGAAATAACTGCAGCCATTACCAAATTACCTTATCATAAATCCCCTGGGGAAGATGGTTTCCCTGCGGAATTTTATAAATGGACTGGATCAGAAACAGTTGACACCTTGTTTTCTGCTTTTCAGGAAGCTGTCCAAGTAGATTCACTTGGTCCTATTTCTAATAGAGCATTAATTGCAGTCATTCCAAAACCTGGCAAAGATCCACTAGTTTGTAGTAGCTATCGACCCATCTCATTAATAAACACTGATGTTAAGATCTTTGCAAGTATTTTAGCAGCACGCCTCCGCAAAGTTATCCCTTCTCTTATACACCGTTCACAAGTGGGTTTTGTTCCAGGTCGCTCATCTAGGAACCACCTTCGAACCCTGGCCCATACCTTATGGACTGCAAACGAGTTGATAGAGGATGCTGTTGCTCTCTCATTAGATGCAGAAAAAGCATTCGATCGAATTGACTGGAGATACCTGTTTGCAACCATGAAACGCTTTGGCCTAGGTGATTCATTTATTTCCAAAGTTCGTCTTCTATATGATAACCCAATAGCTCAGGTTAACTGTGGTGGTTTTATCTCAGACCCTTTCCCAATTCGTAGAGGCACTCGTCAAGGTTGTCCCCTTTCTCCCCTTTTATTTCTATTAGCAATAGAACCTCTTGCCTCTTTAATTCGACACTCACCACAAATACAAGGCATACCTATGCCAAATGGTGATTCTAAATTATATCTATATGCCGACGATATTCTTCTTACGCTTAAAGATCTTTCATGTTCCTTACCAGCCTTACTTGAAATTATTGACAGTTTTTCAATTCATTCTGGTTACAAAGTGAATTGGGATAAAAGTGAGGCTCTTCCACTTTCTCCTGGCACCACAAAAGCTTCAATAGATGGCTATCCTTTTTGTTTGGAAATCATCACAATTAAAATATCTCGGAGTTCTAGTTAATAGAGGCCTATCCAATATAGTCCCAGACAATCTCAATCCCCTTACAACACAAATGGAAACTGATTTTGCTAAATGGTCTCTTCTAGGCTTCTCTATGTGGGGAAGGGTACAGGCTGTTAGGATGGTCACCTTACCTCGTTTTACTCACATATTGGGAATGCTCCCGATAGTTACCCCCTTATCTACATTACGTCGAGTGGATACTCGTATTCGGTCTTTTGTTTGGGGTTCTATCCGTCCTCGCTTAGCTGCTACTAAATTAATGGCTCGACGCCCTTATGGCGGTTTGGGTTTACCATCCCTGGAACATTATTCCTTAGCCTTACACCTTTCACAATTAGTTTATTTACTCCCAAACTCCATCGACCCTCCACAGTGGGTTCAAATAGAACATTCTCTTCTTAATCGAAAGGATGGCCTTAACTTTCTTTATGGTATCCGACATCCTCGTTCTTCTCCTCCTCATCTGGTAATGCAAGCTACTTATCGAGCATGGCATCGAGCACATAGGCTCGTACAAACTCCTTACCGCTTGCATTATAAAGCTCCACTTTGGAACAATGAAAGTATTTGAATAAATAGTAAAGCACTTCAATGGTCTACTTGGATAGCATGTGGCATTCATACACTTGATCAGGTCTTATCGAATGGAGAGCTAAAATCCTTTGACTTGCTTCATGAAGAATTTGATCTCCCATCACATCAAATACCACAATACTCACAGCTACAGCACTGTCTAAGAAGATGTTTAGGTTCTCCCCCCTGGATATTAAACCCTTCACCAATATTGGATTATCTCCGTGTATGGGGACGACACACAAAGGAGTGATGTCAGGTTTGTATGGTGTTTTAACTCTTCACTTATTTTCAAAACCACTTGCTAAGGCTCTTCAAATGAAATGGCAGGAACGTTTACACATCACTATTGAAGATAATGTATGGTTGGATATATTGGAAGATCTTGATAAAGGCACACGAGAAGCTTGCTTGAAATTCTGTCTTTTTAAAATCTTGCATGACTGGTATTGGACCCCTTTGAAATTACAAAAGGCAGGATTATTGTCGCATTCTAAATGTTGGAGATGCTCTGAAGTTAATTGTGATCTTCCCCATTTCATTTATGATTGTCCTTCCATACGGGATTACTGGACTTTCATAGGGATCACACTACAGAAAACTATTTTATCCCTTCGTCTTCCACTTACTCTGTCTATTACTTTATTACATGATTTTAGAACTCTTCCTTCCATTACACGTTCGCAACGTCGTCTTTTACACACTGCACTCTCTACTGCTAAAATATGTATCTTAAGACATTGGCAATCATCTAACCCTCCCTCGAATGAAGAATGGCTTGTAGCGATGGTTCAAACAGCGTCTCATGAACGTATTATATACCGACTTCAAGATCAAGAGGAAATTTTCCAACAAGTATGGAACCCCTTTCTTCAAGACCCTTAAGCACCCCTTTCCTCCTTTCATATATTATTGTTACCTTCTACCTCTTTATATTTGGACAAGGAGTCTATATCTATATCTATACCTATCTATATTTCTATAAATGTACATATACATATATCCCTGTATAAATCTATATTTATCTAAATTCTACTTATTTATATACTTATACTCACGTTAGTATCCATCTATGTATTCCTCTACTTAGTTACACTTATTTATTTAATTATTTTTACCTTTATTCTTTTTTTTTTTCTTTCCCTAATTATCTGTATGTATATATTCCCTTATTCACTTATTTATACATTTATTTACATTTCATTCTCTAACAATCTTCCCTCGTATCTTTCAACTTTCTCCTCACTTTCTCTCTTTTCTATAACTTTATATTAATAATTATCTCAATGGTACTTATGTATTGGAATACGTATATTTATTAACTTATTATACCTCATCCTCTTTCTTAGCATCTTCTTCATACCGTATAAGATATCTTGTATAATTCTTTATTTATCTGTTTTCTGTGATAATATTCTATATGTTTAAAATGTTAACTGACAATCCTATGTCTACATATTTATGTATTCATTACAAGTTTTCTCAATAAAAAATTTCGACACAAACTGAAAAAAAAATGAAATGAAAAAAATTGCGCAACAGAGCATGCGAAACACATGCACCTTTTTATTAAAGGTTCGGAAAGCATTTTTGCAATAATACATTTAACTAAAAGGAAACCTGTTTGGTCCCTGGTGAATAAACAAAACAAAAAACAGATTCAAGATGCGCCAGGCAAATTGGATATGCCTTTGAATTAAAAAAAAGGCAGACCAGATATAATTGTCTTCGCCTTGCTACAGCTCTGAATGCTGATCAGACAAGCAACGCAGGAGGCAAAGCACAAAATCACACACATGGCCTGACAGAATTCAAACTGATATACTCTGATACTGAATGTAAGTGTGCATTTATTGTACGCCTGCTTTGGAGTCAGATTCACAGCTCTTGCAAATGTAATCCAATACCGTCAGTAGCGTCTGTACCACATTTCAGACATTACTGGAACTGCATGACAACGATGCAAGTCGCAGACGGCTAAATGTATTAAATGAACACCTGATTTCCCTAAGCGAAAAAGAGGACTTGCACCTTTGCTTTATTCTTTCTCTGCGGAGAAGAGATCTTCCCAGTGGAGAAACGAATACCCCCCCATGAATTATAGAGGTGTTACTTCCACAATCCACCCAGAGTATGCATTTACTCCTGCTCTTGAGGAATACATTTGCGAACGTTTTCAAGAGGCAAAACTACCTGCATATTGTTGTGAATTCCCATAAATCTGTACATATTATGAGTGCCCTCTAATTTTTACAGAAACCCATGACCGAAGGAATCCCAACCATCCTCCAGCTAGACTTAATAACAGAGCAATTCCACCATACGGGTGGACTTCTTGTTTTCGCAAGCCATTGAAATGGAGAACCCACCCTTACTGATTCACTCTGCCCGATTCTGAAATGTCATAACCACAAATTACCAGAGCAGAAATACCATTTGCAAGGGTCCAGTTCCAATCCAGAGTCTCAAAAGGCTCGATTCACGAGCATCTTGAAAAAAGCTGGACGTCTACTACTGCAGCTTACTACAATGTTTGCCTCACATTCCTGATCCTTGTAGTGCTCAGATGACAAACAACATGAACCCAATACAGACTGAGGGTTCCAGTATTTATACCACTCTGGTGACAAAGAAAGCCTCAGACATGCTTTTTTGAAAGGTCTGTAGGCTCCTCCAGTCCTGGAGGACAGGGACGTTTTAAGGATTTTGGGGGCCCTGGGCCAAATGTATTTTGGGGGCCCCTGTTCGGACCAGCTTTGATTTTATGATCCAGTCTCAACTCTTTCATGCCCTCTTTGGTCTAATTCTAAATGTGTGTACATCTGATATTCAGGGATAGTGATGTGTTTTCTCAGTATGTAACACAACAGCAGCTCACTAATATTACTGCAAATAATCTCTGTCCCACCCTCTCATTTATCATTTGTGAAGTCCTGTATTGATCTAAAATAAACTTTTTATATGGATGTTACATGAAACAAACATATTTTGTCTGCAAAATGTCTGTAATAGACTCTTACACATTAAAAATGAGTGATAGAAAAACGCTATTTACAACAATCTGTTTAAAACTTATTCAAAGTCATGAGGGTAAGACTCTCTGCAGAACAGAGCTGGCTCTTTCAGGGGGCCCCTGAAAGGCTGGGGCCCTGGGCCAGAGTCCACTTTGCCCATACCTTAAAAGGTCTCTGCTGGAGGAGCATCTCGTTCCTATAGCTGGACAGACTGTGCGGGCTTCTGAGCCTAGAGCGCCCAGCCATACCGGTCCAGAGTGTTCCATGTGGGATGTGTAGTAACACGGACCTAGGACTGCACTTGCTGCTGTGTCCAGGAGAGTTGGCTAAAAATACAAGACCTTTACTGGGGAGAGAGAATGGCATGATTACTATAGGTTACAGAGAAAAAAAGTCTGTGACCTGGACTATGACCTTGCTGCCACCAGGGTCGGTTCTATGAGTTTTGGGGCCCCGGCAAAAGGGAAGATGTGAGGTCCCCTCTAATTAGCATGTGACATCACAAGAAGTCACATCACAGAAAATGGCATCATAGCACTATTTATCTTTTTTGGCATCGCTGATGTGACCTAGTCCTTTCATTTGAATCTTGTACTGCTGCATTTATGATGGAAAAATGAAAAGGCAAATTCCAGGAGGCAGGAAATAAAAGCAGAATGAGCTACTTACATGTGGTATAAAGAAGCAACTTCGAGACCTCCTTTGGTGGTATTGTCTGTGCTGGTGAAAGTTTTCATTAAAATCCCTTTTACTGTGACTGGAAAATAAAGTTTGATGATGCACTTATTTTGGAACCATTAGTGAAGCCAGTGAAGTGCACTGCTTTGGTGTGAGGGTGTTCATGCACGTGTGTGTGCTTGTTGCAGCAGTGTACCAGTGATGTTTATTCCTGCTGCTACTATGAGAGGAGAGGTCAGGCCTTTGTATCTTCTGGACAGAGAAACAGTGTCAGCAATTAGGTTTTGCGTGGAAATTAATGCTGAACTGCTCAGTTTCTTAGCTAGAAACTGGAACTCACCCCTTACTAATCACTGGAGAATTGGTCTTATACTCTTGGAGTTGTTAGGAAGTTATTGCATCGCGTTGCCGCAGAGATGTTACTAAAGAGCTCTTGCTTTGGTGGTGAACTAAGGTGGACTGCTGTGACGGACCCACTATAGGGAATGCATTATGGGTGTGTCAGCAAGTGGATCTTAAAATGTGGAGTCAGACTTTGTTTAAGGAGGCTTTGCAGAAAGCTGCAATACGATTGCCACACCTGGAGGCTAGCACTGGCTGACAGAGGCCACAAAGGTGCTTTTACCTGAAGCTTTTTTAAAGACGGCACTGAGCATACACTAGTACACTGTTTATTTGAACACCTTGCCTATTGCTACAAACACAATATGCATCTCAGGCACAGCTCTTGGCACTATAAGACTCTCCCTAGAAACTTAAACTTAAAAAATTCTTCAGTTTACAGTTTCTAGTGTAACATTCAAGTAGCAGTTGGGTGTCACTCAAAATGTCATATGTATGATGTACAGATGCAACAGGTAAACACACAGCAAATATAGTACTGGCACATATAGGCAAGGGAGTAGTCAGAAAATTAAAATACCTCCCACTCTGAACCAAAGCTCTATGGCACCATGTAAGCAAAGTAAGTCATCACAACCCTTTCCAGAAGCTCTCTTGTCTCTTCCATAAAGGATCTAGCCATTCATCCTTCCATCCACCCACTGACATCCACCATTTCACATTTACATCCTGTCAGCCATTCATTTTTTCATCCATCATTCAGTATTTCAAAATTCCGTCCACCTGCCTATCCAGATCAAAACCTATCCATCCATCTCCAGATCTATCAATCATCCATCCTTCCATCCACGCATCCATCCTTTCACTCACCATTCATCCACCCTTTCATTCCATCCATCCACTCATCCATCCATTTACCATTTCATCCATTTACCATTTCACCCATTCAGCCATCCTTTCGCTTACCCATCCATCCATCCAACCATTCACCCTTTCACTCATCCATCCATCCATCTTTTCTTCCATCTTTCCACCCTCCCTTTCACTCATCTACTCATTCTTCCACTCATCCACCCTTACATGCATTTTTTCACTCATTCATCTACCATCCATCCCGTCAATCATCCATCCATACTTTCACTCATCCATCCATCCTCTTTCACTCTCATCCCCATTACCTCAGCCATCCCTCCTTTCACTAATCCATCTATCCATTCATTGACCCTTTCACTCATCCACTGGCCCTTTCAATTATCCATCCATCCTTCTTTCTCATCCATCCATCCTTTCACTCATCCATCCATTCACTCTTTCACTCATCCATTCGTCTATTCACCCTCCCTTTCACTAATTCATCCATTCTTTTACTCATCCTTTCTTACATCCACCCTTTCACTAATCTGTCCTTCCATTCATCCTTTCACTTATCTAATCATCCATCCATCATTTCACTCACCCATCCACCCTTTCACTCATCCATCATCCACCCTTTCACTCCATCCATCCTGCATTTCTCTCATCTATCATCCACCCTTTCACTGAGCCATCCCTCTTTTCACTCATCCATCCACCCTTCCACCAATCCATCCATCCATTTACCCTTTCACTTATCCATCCTTCCACTCATTCACTCACTCATCTATTCGTTCTCTCATTCATCCATCCAACCTTTCTCTCATTCATGCATCCACCCTTTCGGTCATCCATTCATCAATTAAACTTCACCCCCACTCTAGGGCCTCATTATGATGTTGGTCGGACCGCCACCGACCAACAGACAGTCCTTCGGTCCAACTGCTGGATTTCAATACTGGCGGTCGGACCACAAGCGGTCGGAGGGGAGACCGCCACCTCTGCTGGGATTTGAGATCGCGACGGGGCGGCAGACAGAATCATAATCCCTGAATGATGGCAGTGCCGAGGCAGGTTCCACCGTCGTCGGGATTACGATGTCCCTTTCCAACAGCCTTTTCATGGCGGTCCGACCGCCATAAAAAGGCTGTCGGAAAGGGATTTTGGGGGCCCCAAACAGGGCCCACGTTCCTCGTGGACCACTGCAAAGAGGCCCTGGGGGCACATGTAGCGCCCCCACTCACATCCATGCGCCTTGTGCCATGCACCACATAGTGCATGGCACAAGGTGCAATGGATGTGCACAAAGTGCTCTATTACACTGCGGCGGTCTTATCCTAATGCGGCAGTCGGACCGCTGACTGCTTGTCGGGCGGTCTTCTGACCATCGCGATAGTGGTTGGTGGTCCGACCGCTGACATCATAATGAGGCCCATAGTTCCTAAAGCAAGAGGGGGTTCACGACACCCATGCACATAGGCAATCTGAAAACTTGGAAGTCATGAGTCATGCATGACCCACATTGCCAGGACGTGAGGTGACTGTGACATGGTGCTGTTTCCTTTTCTGTCGTTTTTATAGCACAAACTTGGGTCAAGGTCTTTGAAGCTCTTAACACGAGTACCAATAACAGTACAAAAGGTCAGATTTTCTTTTTTTTTTAAGGCATGGGGAGATTTAAGTGATTTGCCCAGTACCACAGGAATTAGAGCCAACCCTAGGCCTTGTATCTGGTTCCCCAGTTCCATTAAAGTACTCCATGTGCTGCGAGGCCCAGGGACCGGAGTTTCATCCCCGGGGCTTCAGAGCCAGAGAGTAGCACTGTGAGGCCAATGAGAGAGGGCCCCGACCCTGGGCCTCGCAGCACTAGATAATGGCTGCTAGGCATAGTAAATGGGGACCCATACCTGGACTTGCAACCTGATACAGCGCTTCAAGCCATGCCAGTCTGTTCCCTCCTCCTCTGACCAACCTCTCCTCACTTAATAATGTCCGGCTGGTCCTTGGAACAAAATGGGTCTTCTTTTGCCTGGCAACCCAAAACAGAAAAGTCAGACAAGGATTCAGGGCAGGTTTTTAAAACAGGCGCTGCCTTGAGGTTGTGAGCCAACATAATTGTTGGCTTTGCTGCTCCCCACTTCCCCACCCACTGTTTCACTTCTCCCAATACCTGCGACCTTAGGACCAGCGAATTCAAGACTCCTCACCCAAAAAATACAATTGCATGTGTTGGAAATGGCCCTTTTTGCAGGGTTATCCCAAACTTTTTGCCTTCCTCCTCCTCTTTTTTCTGACCTTGTGCTTTTTGGCTCTAGGACTTTGAGCACTTTACCACTGCTGACCAGTGCAAAAATGCATGTGCTTCTCTCCTAAACATGTGTAGAATTGGTGTAGACATGATTGGCATATTTAGTGTACTCATAAGTCCCTTGTAAAGTGGTATACCATATACCCAGGGCCTGTAAATTAAATGCTACTAGTGGGCTTCTAGCACTGGTTATGCCACCCAAAGAAGTAGCCTTTCAAACTTGTCGAAGGCCTGCTATTGCAGTACCTATGTGCGCAATTTACTGCCACTGCAACTTGGCATTTTAAATTACTTGCCAAGTCCCAAACTCCCCTTTTATTACATATCAGTCACTCCTAAATAGGCCCTAGGTAGCCCTGAGGGCAGGGTGCTATGTAAGTTAAAGGTAGGGCATGTACCTGTATGGTTTGCATGTCCTGGTAGTGACAAACAGCCTATTTTGTTTTTCACTACTGTGAGGCCTACCCATCTCATAGGGTAGCATTAGAAATTCCTTAATAATCTCTTAATCTGTAATTCCAGATCAGAGAGGAGTAGCTTTTTGATGTTTCATATGTTTAAAATGGTATTGATAAAGGCTACTTACTGGTGAGGTTGGATTTAACTTTACTATTTTAAAAATGCCACTTTTAGAACATGGACATTTCTCTGTACTTACTGCTCTGTGTGCCTGACAGCCTGTCTCCAATACGTGCCTGGGCTGGGCTTGGTGACAGCTACATTTGTGCATTCCCTCTAGACAGCCACAACACAGGACACTCAACTGCATCTTCATTCATCTGCATACTGATGGGTCATCCTGGGCAGAAGGGAGGAGAGGAGGTAACACTTCACTTGAATATGTAGTGTCCTGTCTCCACACAAATGGCTGATATACTCCCCATAGCTAGGCTGGCAGACAGGACTGGGCTGACAGGGGACCTGTGCACTTCAGAGAGTTCCTTTGAAGTCACCCCTCATATAAAAGGCACTTTTGGGTATAAGTACTGGGTCTCTGACCCCATCTAGTCTGACACTTTTGGGACCTGTAACCAGACATCACTGGCTCTACATCTGCACATTGCCAGAAGGACTGCCACTTTGCTAACTGCTTTGCTGTGTAGGCCTGCTGCTTGCTGAGTGCTGTGCTGCAGGAGGGACTGCCACTCTGCGACCTGTTTTGGTGTGCTGGCCTGTTGCCTGCTACCTTTTTGCTGAGCTGAAGCTCTAAGTGCTTTCTATGGGCTTGCTGGCTTGCCCCCTCTTTTCAAAATCTCAGGGCCATCAAAGATTTTATCTGTGTACCGCTTCCATGGAACTCTACCACTCATGAGTCCGGCTGCTGTACTTGTGACAACGCTCAGCACAGGTTGAAGCTTCAACCTGCCTTGTGAACGGAGCAAGCACCCTGCTTTTACCACTGATGCCGCAGCGCCGAAGGACACACTTCCAGCGTGACCCTGAGATCGAGTATTCCATGGTGTGCAAGCCTGAGTGCCTTCCTCTACACAAGACGCCGCAGTGATCCAGCTAGACAATCCAAAAGTGACAGGTGGCCCGTCGGCACACGTCGCCTTGAAGATCCAGGACTCTCCTGCTTCCCCACCCCCCAATGTGGACTGTTTCTGGGCAACGTCGGACCCCACCTACTTCCACGAAGCGAGCCACAGCGTGACACGCCTAAAGACAGACTTTGCTTTCTCTGAGAAAAGGTACTGTGATTCTCGAGACCTGTGAGGTATCTGCACCCAGTCTACGTGACATCGCGGGTGGCTGGAGAACATTGAGAACTTGGGGGAGTACTATGTTTGTGCTCCTACCGTGAGGATGTTCCTTTGCCTTACTTTCGTATTACTGTAAAGCACCTAAAAGAAGTGGATATATTTATCACACTGTGATTTTACCTGCATATTTTGAATGCACATATCCTGAAAAGTATTGATTGCAATTTTATAATTTTGGTCTTGTTTTGTTACCAATACAGAAAGTTATTTTTTATAAACCTGTGTGGAGTCTTTTTGTTGTGTATTCATTGTGTTACTGTGTGTGTGTGTTGCACAAATACTTTACACATTGCCTCCTTTGATAAGCCTGCCTGCTCTGTGTCAAGCTACCAAAGGGTGAGCACAGGTTATCTGATTTGTGTATCTAGCTTACCCTGACTAGAGTGGTGGGTTCTGCCTTGCCAGGGTGTATACCTTAGCCAACCAGAAACTCAATTTTTAACAGCACGTGATCGGATGGGGGAGGGGGCACTGGAGGAGCAGGTGGGCTGACTGATATTGTGGCCCTTCACAGGGAAGCAGGTCCCAATGTTTTTGTCGTGAGTGCGGGGCCCTGGGCAGCTGTCCAGATTGTCGATGCCTAGCGCCAGCCCTGGCTGTCACCACAGCCAGTCACTGCACAGCCTGGACTGAGGGAGCAGAAAAAGGGACACATTTGGGAGTACCCTCACATCAAAGCATACCTGTAATGTCAACAAATCCAAAAACAACACTTTTGAGCGCACGGGGGGAAAAGCACAGGAGAGTCCAGATAAACGTGCAAGGCTACGGAGGGACACCTTTCCCAACCCATGCAGAGACCCTAATTGTTTGGGGTACTTTTGGGATGGCCCCAGACCACCACAGAGGTCAATAGTTAGAAAGCCAAAGCTGAAAAAACTGAGTTGTTTAATAATTCACATGGGAAGGTCATATAGGTTTGGGTAATCTCATGGCATCATAAAAGTAGCTAGAAGGATGATCAACGCTCTTCGATTGTCACAACTATCTTGTTCACTTTTCCTTACTAGCTTCCACTCACAACACAGGCTGCAAATAGAAAGTGCAAATTTCACAAATGGAACAAGTAGTTAGTTTTGACAGGTGAGCCATCTTTAGCTCTCTTTACAATGGTTACTTCCAGGTCATCTCTACTGGATCCATTTGCTGATGGAGGGGGTTTTGAACATCTACAGTACAGTAATAGAGAAATTATGGCTGTGGCCAGGGGCGTAAGACAGGTCCCTGCGGAACCCATTGCCCACAGCCCTTCCTTCAGGGAACAGACAACCCTTTAAGGGGCCTCCATTCTATCCAAGGTAATGAATATCTGTAAAATATGAGAGACTCATGGGCTCCAATTCACATTCTGCAGAGGAGGTGGGGCATCATTTTGCATTCCATCACTGGTTCCTAATGTCATGGAGAGCTTTAATGTCACTAGATAGGATATTGTTGTCTCAGTTGTGGATATTTTTTTCTGCAGAGCATCTGTATTTCAATATGAACAAAATATACCACAAATACATCCAGTAGGTACCATATGTAGCTGGCCACTTCAAATTATCAGAAAATGCAATCATTTTTATATTTAGCTTAATGCACCTTAACAGCTTGAGAACTTGGTTCATTATTAAGAAAACACATTGCAATTGAATATCAGATGTTTGAGTGGGGCGTATGAAGTTTTTCCCACATATGAACCATACACACACCTTTAAAATGGCAATTAGATAGTCTTATCTTTCTCTGAGTAAAATATTCCGCTTGAATACCACATTTTAGAGAAATGTCCTACCTTCTTAGACGTCTCGGCCAAGTAGAGAGAACATTTTAACTCTGCTGTGTGCAACACACCAGGAGCCAAAAACTAGATGAAGCTTTCTGGCACAGAATCCACCTGAGACAAGGCCACTCATATGACACTGTCTGTCACACACTGTTGATCAAGCTACCCATTGAGACCAGCTGCCTTTGAGAGCCACATTAATGATTCAAAGGCCCCTTTACACCATTTGAGAGATGTAGCTCAGCCTGCAAACCCTCTTTTCTCTCATTTGATCACCATAACGCCCCAGTACAAGCTCATTTCTAAATACATTTGTATTCAGGAAAATAAAGTACTGATTTTAACACCGACTAACATTAATGATACGTGTTATACAATTAGAAAACCAAAAATAAAAAACGACAATCTGTCTTTCTGTTGGAAAAGTGCCAATTCATCCATAAGTCCCAACTCGCTGAAGTGGCCTAGGTGGTGTGTAGCACATTATAAAACTCCTAAGAAAATATTATATGACTTATGTTTTTTTCCTGGAGGATATTTCTGCAGTATAGTATGTGGGATGAAACGTACCGCTGTTGCGTGGCGCTGGATGTCGTTGACTGCTGACGTAAGCACCGCGAGGCACCGATTCAAGGCTCAGAAGGAGACGCTCGACTGCTGACGCTGCACTCTCTCAAGGGCAAAGGTCACTGCTAGGAGGATCGAAATGGATCGAAGAGGCGGCTTTGGGATGAATGCACTCCTTCGTGCAATCTGAAGTGCACTTAATTTAAATTACTTAACATTTCCCCTACTGGGCTCTTTTTCATTTGTTTCAGCAGCACAGACCCCCTCCCTGTGCGAGGCTCGTCGGAGTCACAACAATACATTGACTTTGGAAACAAAGGGGGCCATTCCAAGGACTTTGGGATATGCGGCCGATACTTTCTACCTGATGAATTTGCTGAGGGTCCAGTATTGCCACAGGAAAATATTACCAGATTGATGGTGGTGGGTACAGGTGAAACTGCATGTTTCCCCCATATTACGTACTGAGAAACAAACGATTCTGTTGTTCTTCCTTACAAATAATATTCATCAAATAAATAAGTCGCATCAACAATGCAGCATGCACTAAATTGTAATTATAATTGTATTTATATAGCGCGTACTACCCCTGACAAGGCGTCAAAGCGCTTTTTGTCGAGTAGCACGCTACTCCAGAACCCCAAAAAAGGCAAACGATTTTGTTGTTCTTCCCTACAAATAATATTCATCAAGTAAATAAGTCACATCAACAATGCAGCATGCACTAAATTGTAATTATAATTGTATTTATATAGCACGTACTACCCCTGACAAGGCGTCAAAGCGCTTTTTGATGAGTAGCACGCTACTCCAGAGCCCAAAAAAAGGATTAGGGGTGGATTAGTATAGGGAAATATGAGTTCATCTGAGTGGTGGGCATGTGAGTCTGTTGGTTGGATTGAGTAGGATAATTGGGAAGAAGGAAGAGACTAGGTATTATTTGGGAGATCATAGTAGTAAGATGAGGGCTGGGACGAGTAAAAGGAGAGATGCAGAAGGGAAGAGTCTCTAGAAAGGGATTAGGGAGATAATAGTAGTAACATTTGGGTTGGGATAAGTCAAAGGAGAGAGGCATGAGAGAAGAATTTAGAAAGAGTTGTTTGGGAGATCATGGTAGTGAAATGAGGTTTTGGGTGAGCCATGGAGGGATAGAGGAGGGAAAAGTCTAGAAAGGGTTAGTTTGGAGATCATAGTAGTAGAATGAGGTTTGGGATGAGCCAGAGAGTGGAAGTAGAGGATATATTGAGAGAGGTGTGGGGTGAGACAGAGTAGTGCATTAGAGAGAGTCAAATGATTTTTTTTTCTTCTACAGTAGGAGTAAAGTAATAAATATATAGATACCTAACTACATAGTAAGGGTATACATGTATAAGGAAGATAATGTATCGAGATTTAAAGTTGTATTGTATAAACTCAGACTTCCTTCTCTTCTTGGATTTTCCCCTATCCATGCCAGAATCTTGTTAACTTAGGTATCAGTGATTTGTACAATAACACTGATAAACATAGCTTTTCAGAAGCCACCATACCTTTATGTGCTTTAGAACACAGGAAGTAGCATCATATAACCTTGGACCCTAAATGTCCCTAGGAAGTTGTGTCACATGACCTTAACCCTGAAGGCATACGAATAATTGACACAGCTGAAGTTCTGTAATAACTGCATGGTTGGTTTAACACAAGACAGATAAATGACCATTTTAGAAACCACCTATAGTAGCTGGCATGTAATAGATACCTTGAGTTCTAGTGAGTCAGACCTCTTCTAGATGGGCTCGAGGATGAGTTCTCTCACTGAGAACATTTTTTAAACAATGGGGGCAAATAGTGTATTAAAAAGCACAATTTTCACATACATTTGCTAAAAATCCACAGGCCTTTCAAGGTGTGTTAGCCAATGAAACCCTTGAGGAGTTCACCCCATTGTTTTCATTGTGCTATGGATACCCCCTTACATCAAAAACCACCTCCACTGTGCCAGGGCCAGTATTTTGTAAGGGGTGCCGCTCAAATGCCAGGGGTGCCCCCTTATGCCAAAAATTGCCTACGATATGCCAGTGTCAGAATTTTGCAATTAATGTCATCATACACATTGGGTTACTGGTTGAGGGAGGTGAAACCCTACTCAAGCAGCAACCACAATTACTGTGTGTGGAGTCACAAGCAAACTCCAAATTAACCTGTGCTTAACCCTCTGCTTGACACAAAAGTAATCAGACTTAACTTAGAGGCAATGTGGGAAGCACTTCAAACAATAATAATTGTGGAAACGCACCACAAGAAAAATTCACACCAATTAAAAAAAATAGAATACAATTAAATACATTATTTGACACCAAAACAACAAAAATCCAATCAGTAGAACCAGAGACATACAATTTTGAAGATTTAGGTAAAAATTGTGCAAAGCGCCAACTGTGGTTATCTGGTCACGCCGGACTGGGACACAGCACAAGTTTAGGCCTACTGTGATGGTGCGGGGATTAGATACAGGGACCAATTTAGGCCAGCTAAACAAAGTGTATTAAATCCTGGTGGCAGAGCATTGCTAGATCCTGCATTGAGGATGCGTCGCGCAACAGCGGCTCTGAAGAAGCTGCAGGATGCGATCCAAGGTACTGCGTCAGAGATGCATCATGCAGCGGTGGTTCCAATTAAGCCAGTGGCAGGGCTTGCAATGTGTGATACCTGCTTCATCATAGAGGATGGCGTCAAAGAAGGCTTGCGATGCGAAGTCCTGCTTCGAGGACGCGTCATGCAGCCACGGTTCTGTGGAGCAGCGATGTGCTGTGTCAGAGATGCATCACGCAGCCAGTCAGACAGAGCACCTTCAGACCCACTTCCAAGGGTCCAGGACTGGGGTGGCCCCACTTGGGGGTAGGACTCACAGAGCCAGAGTACAGGTGCTGGGTTTAAGGTGGTTGGAGCCTTTTCTGTCCCTTAGGCTTTAATCAGGAGGCCTGCCAACTAACCCTTGGAGTCACTCTGGTGGTCCTGGGTTCAAGATGCACTCAAGCAGCGGGGCAGAAGAGTAGTAGTCCTTCTTTAAGAAGTGTAGCACAGCAGTCCTTCTGAGTCTTCCACAGGTCCAGAGGCGTACTGAAGAGCTGGGTGTGAGGGTTCACTATTTATACCTGGTGCCCAATTTGAAGTAGGAGAATGTTCTGGAGGTTTTCACCATCAGAGGTGTCTGGAATTTCCTGCCTCCCTTCCCTGGCCCCAGCTTGTCTGAGGACACAAAAGACTAGGTTCAAAATCCTTTGTGAGTGTGCAGGGCAGAGCCTTTGTGATGTGCAAGTGCAGGTGACAGCTCCCCGCCTTCATCAAGTCAGAGTTGGCCCATCCTGCCAGTACCTATTCCCCCTTTGTCTCACTGTCTGTGAGAAATATACAAAGATTAACTGCCAATTACCCCTAGTCATGTGACCGACGACACAGGCTGCAGGCACCAAATGGTTGGAACAAGAAAATGTCAACTTTCTATAAGTGACATTTTCAGAATTATGAGTTAAAATCCAATTTTACCATGAAAGAGGTTCGTAACTTACAATGCTTTAAACACCAAACTACATTCCTACCTGCTCCCAATTGAAAGTTATCACTTATTAATATGTAATCAGTTAACCCAATATTATCCTATGGCAGAAGCAGGCCATGCAGTAGTTAAATACACTGCACACTGCCCTATGGGATGTTTGGGGCCTACCCTAGGGGTGATTTATATGAATTAAAAAGGAAGGTTAGGCCTGGCAAAAGGTTTATTTTGCCACGTTGAAATGGCAGTATAAAACTGCACATACAGGCTGCAATGGCAGGCCAGAGACATAGTTAAAAGCTACTTGAGTGAGTGGCACAATCAGTGCTGCATGCCCACTAGTAGCATTTAATTTACAGGCCCTGGGTTACATGTAGTACCAATTTACTAAATGAAATGTGACAATAATGTGTTTGCCAATTTCACCATGTTTATAGGAGGCAGCACAAACACTTTAGCACTGGTTAGCAGTGGTAAATTGTACAGAGTCCTAAATGCCAACAGAAAACAGGATGGTGAAGGCAAATAGTTTGGGGATGACCCTGCAGAATGGGCCAAGTCCAACAGTTACCCTTATCTCATATTACCTCTAATAGATCAGGACCAGTATTTTGCTATAGGTTACCCCCCATATGTCATAGTTTTCCTCCCTTATGCCAAGATGTATCTCCAATGAGTTAGCAACAGCATTTTCCATGTGTGCCCATTACGCCACGAATTACCCCCATCATGCCAGTACCAATATTTTTCACAGGTGCCTGTCATTCTAACAATTGCCTTCAGTATGCCAGCAGCAGTATTTTTCCATGGGTACTTCTATAAGTCAGTATGCCAGGGCTAATGACAGTCTAGCAAGCATAACACCACATTCTCACTCACACTCACTTACATCCACTCACTCACATACATTCTTACTCGCACTCCATCATTCATTGTCACTTGCACTAATTTATTCTCACTATCTTGCACTTGCTCTAACTCAGTTTCTCACTCATTCTTACTCTGACTCATTCATACTTATACATACTCACTTGCACTAACTTTATCAGTTTTATGCATGCTCACTTATTCTCAAACACTCTCACTCATTCATTCTCTCTCCTTCATTCACACTAACTCTCACTCACATTCATTCTAACTCACATACATGCTTTCTGACTCATGTGCACTCACTCTTATTGTCACTCATTCTGACTAGCTCAAACTCACTGCCACTCAATCTTACTTATTCTTACTCACTACCTGTCACTGACTCCCACTCACTACCTGCCACGGACTCTCATTCATTCTCACACTCACACACACGCTCACACACACAGACAGACACTCACAAACACACACTCTCTCTTTCACACACACACTCTCACCCACATGCATGCAAACTACATTAGAAAAAAACTTTTTACTTACAACATCTACCATTGAAGGCCTTGTTCTAAATTCTGGTCCTCCGTTTTTTGTGTATTACACTAGTAGTGAAAAATATAGCAGTATTCACTATTATTGTAATAGAAAAATGGGCAAAAACAAAGGTGGAACATGACGCTCAAAAGGGTGAGCTACTCCTTACTTCCTGGAACTGATTTTGCTGCCTCTGAGGCCAGAGATCGAAGAAGCAGTGCCAAGGGGCTACAGCTGCGACCCCTGGCGACCACTAAATCCATGGGGATCAGGGTGCTCAGTGCACGTAAATGACTGTCTGCTACTTTGTATGATAGTATGTCTTATATATTGAGACTGGAGGAAAGCTAAATACTTTTGTTTGCACATTAGTAAAAGCACACAGAGAATACAAACGAAAGCATTCCGCTTGGGTCGATTACGGGGCAGAGCTATGGCTTAGATTGTTAATTTATTGTGCATTGGCTGTCTATCATGGCTGTGCACAATAACACTGGGAGGGTAATAAGAGAATTACAGGGGCCCGTCCATAGTCACCATGCCACCTGCTGAACAGAGCATGTTACATGTATACACCACAATGCAGGCATGATTCAAATAGCTGTTATGTGACCCTTGTTCAGAGTAAAACTGTTTTCATCTGCAGTACTTTTGTCTGTGTCTGCAATGCCCTTGCCAGTATAACTCTGGCCTGCTCTAGTTTTTCATCGACATAAAAGAGTATTCCTTGCCAGAAAAAGAGCTGACACTGTAAGTTATCTCCAATGGATTCAATAAAGACCCTTTTTAACCTGCTATTTATATTGCCGGAACAGTTATAAACGTTTCTGTGCTTTTTATAATATATTCACGTTATTAATCGTTTATTTCCTCTGTTCTGGAAGGAGTCAGTGGCATTCTGAATACATTTCAGTCTTTTGGGTACCATCAAAGTTATCTATCTATCTATCTATCTATCTATCTATCTATCTATCTATCTTTAAAGTGGTGTTAAAGTTAGGTGAAAATGTTTTAAACCAAACATCACTGAAATTCAATAGTTATTTCAAGTAATCTGTATTGTTATCAATGATGTCACAGAACATGTCCTGAATGTTGTAATATGTGAGGTCATAAGCAGTGCATGGCAAGGGCATGAGTTATAGTTACTTAAAATAACTATATATAATAACTATAAACAGCCAGCACCCACATGTGCCAGGGGGTCCCTACCCTGCCCACTTATGCTTTCTTTTTTTGTAAATCAGATCGCTATATTTTTTTTTAAGTTGCATGATTGTGGAACTCTTGCGAGTGTCCCGCGAATCCAGCCGTCCAGGTATACAAATTTTTTTAACCTTATTTTATCAAAAACTACCGAACGGTCTTACACCAAATCACAAAAAAGCACGCTTTCTGGGCCAACATCTAGCTTTCTTCCAAATGTGGTGTAATTCTGTTCAGCCGTTTTCCATTATCGCTGTTTAATTTTCCTACTTAAAAATGAATGGGGAAATTGAGTTTTGAGGCCCCCTCACCCCTTTTTTCTCAGCTCCTGCTTGACAGTCATCCAGAAACGTTTCAGGAAGGAGCTGAGGCAGATTAACTCTTTCTTTGTGAAAGTTTTATGAAGATTCGTCAAATGGCACCAAAGTTATTAGCAAACCAAAAATCAATTTCTTATTGTAAGTCCTACCTATAACTACTGAGTTGCAACGGCCACTATGTAAAATATATATGTATTAAAAAATGAAGTGAGTTGGTAGCCTTCAAAAGATCCCTCTAATATGAGGGCTTTGAAACAGTTTGCTGCTGTTGTTTCTAGCCATAAGGGTACTCAGTTGCAACTTGTGGCATTGAGTATTTTCTACTGTAGGTGTACAGTGAAGCAGGCTTGCTCCATATGCTAGCTCCAGTCTATGCCCCAACCTGAGTGCTAATAGATACTGCAGCTGCTCACTGTGTACCTGTTTTGTGTGGCGAAGTACATGTGCACTGCTGCTGCCTCTGCAGTGCCAGATCTGTAAAAGAAACCTGCACTGATACAGCCCATGTGCTTCCTAACCTGTATGTCTGAGGTACGTTTTCAGTTGTGGTTGTGCCTGGGCATTTTGTGCTTTGCCTTGCATTTGAGGCTATTTTTGGGCACAACATGACTAGCATTCAATGGCTGACATTTGGTATGAGATGACTGAATTCCTGAAATAGCATGATGGCAGCTTGTTATTATATCCTTGATAATTAAAATATACTGCTATCAACTATTGATTAGTTTACTAATCTTGAACTTATTTGAATTTTATTTTCCAAATCGTTTGTTTTTTTAATCTTCATTGATGTCACTTCCTGTGATGTCATAAAGGTCAAGTGACCAAATTCTGCTCTGCCACCAGGGCCAAAGTACGTTATATCACTACATGTAATGTCATCAAGGGTCAAAGGGCATGTAATGTCACTTCCGCTACCCCTCACATTTTGGTGAATCGACGTTCATTCCAGGTATTTATGTATAGCTGTACATGTCCAAATGCAAAGATAAAGTTCCTGACTCATGACGGTAAATGTACACTTTTGTGGAAGTTTAAGATTGTTGGGTATTCACAAAGGTATTTTACTAGTAGTATTTTTACGACTTTGAAGTCTGGGCACATAAAAAGATAGGATTGTCCAATATTTTTATGTGCAGAGAATTCGCAGTCGATTCTGGTCACTTTCCAAACTGTGTTTGAAAAACTGTTCACCTGCAGGTAAAAGTCTGCAAAGTTTGTAAAGTTCACTGGCAGTATTTAAATTCTGCTTGCCCAATAGTACTTGTTCAAATGTTCATCATCCTAATCGGTCTTATGGGTGCCCTGCCCTACGTCATGAGCAGCGCTAAAGAAAACCACTAAAATGAATATCTTTAGAGAGCTGCTTAAAACCAAGCATTAGCAAGCCTACAGGTCTTAATTTAATGTGCTAACACATTAAAGTCAGCAGCAGGAGCAGACAGAGAGGGTTATAGTTGTAAAGTAGTCCCAAAGGCAGTCGAATGAAAGCACTCGAGTGAAGGCGGAAGCACGTATATAGATAGACAGGTCAGTAGCATTCCGTGAGAGATGAATACTCCACTTCACTAGGCTGAGCCAAGAAGTTATTATCAGAGTCTCAGGCCAGTGACTGAAGGAAGCTGGTCAGACAAAGCCAATGGTTGGATGGGGTGGACCCAGAGCCCTTTGTAAGCAATAGCTATGCAGCCAAAACACAGACTTACAAATCTGATGCAGAATGTGTAATTTTTCATACCATTTTGAATTGTACAGAGGTTCCCTCTGCACATGTGTTCTGAAGTATCTTCTCCTTACATATAAAATCCAGTGCCAGGATAGAGGCCATGAAGAAAGAGTTTCTGAAAGACTGATAATAGCATGTTCTCTAGGCCATCAGCTGGCAGACCTCCATTCACACATATAGTGCATGTATAAAAGCTGTTACACTTTGGCTCGTGGAAATGAAATAGAGCAGAATGCCTATGGCATGTGTGAAATCACAGGTTTAAATATGTTTCAGCTTCAAGTGGAATTTACAAAAGCATTTCACTTGTCGTTTAGTAAAAATTACTTTAATTTTAGATGGCTCACATGCACATATCTGCACCTCTGAAAATCAGGCTGTGAGAAATTGGGTTGTAGGTTGAGGGGGGTGAGAACAACAACCACAATGCTTGCCAGGGTGATCTACAAAAGTCACTAAATTAATCTGTGCTTAACCCTCTAGTAGCTTGGCACAAAAGCAGTCAGGAGGGGTGAAGGCAAAACGTTTGGGGGACTACCACACAAGGGTGTCAAGTCTAAGACGTGCTTTCATTGAAAGTCGTTTTTCAGGGCTTCATGTGCTCTGCCAGAATCTGCACTACCACCTCAACAAAGGTGGGGTTGACATGCCTTCATATTCCATTTATTATCATCAGTTTGTTGTCTGAATTAAGGGAGTGAGTTTCGGAAATTGATAAGGTTTCCGAATCTTTGGCTCGGCTAAGTAAAAATTTGTATAGGACGTCTTTAGAAAGGGCTCAATGTTACCTCGAACATAAACTGATTCTCTGGTTGTTCCTATTCCTTTAGTCTCGTGATTCTGTCTCTAGTTGCTTGATTAAACGTCACTTTATTCAAACCATCGTAACAAACAAACAGGCCACATGAATGTGAAATAGTGAAAATTACCCCGATTAGGTATACGGATAGCCTTCTTATGATAAGACTTAAGACTCCAAACCTGATTTTAGCGGTCCCTGGCATACCCCAGGCAAAGATTCGATTTTCATACAATTTATTGGCAAACACAGGAAGACCAAACCCTATGAGCGTCTTAATTATTACAATGAGGAATCAAATTCTGCAGTTTCAGAGTTGAGGTATTTGTGAAATATCACAAACATCAACTATTATTATCTCTTTGAAATAGAAATCTAATTTCCATGTGAACACTTCTCTTTCTCCTTCCCCACAATCCCTTAGAATATGGTGATATTTTTGTTCATTTTGACTTTCTTGCATGCGATCTTTAAATCAAGTCTAAATGACCCATGCATGTGGTGTCCTAGAACTTTTTTTTGTATTTATTTAATTTCTAAACTCTAATACACAAGGTTAAATTAATATAGACCTTTATACATGTTTTGTTTTCTTTTCCTTACCATGAAAGATGGTTTTTCATGAAAAAACTGTGCTTTCCAGTGAACCGCCATAACAATAGTAAATCTGTGTGAATGGTAAAGTACTTACTCCACCAAAAACATTACTTTCTCATCCTTCTTGCTTGTCCCATTCCTAGCATTATGAACATGTGTCCCATGCCACAGGCATGGTTCAACTATCCAAGCAAAAATAATTCTGACACCCCTCCAACATGCTGTCCTCTGTTTGCAAACCCTTCCATTCTAGAACAGGAGGAAATTACCACATCACATTTTTGTGTTCTGTTGGAAAGGCAGAGTTGCTGCTTATCCGTGTCAGCGAATTGTAGGAAAGAATCTATTTTTAATTTGCTATATTTATCACTTTAAATATTAGCAAGGAGATGCTTACGCATTCTCCATCTCCTTTATGTAAGCCCGATCCAGTCAACCCTCTTTTGAAGCTGTGCTTGAGTGGGCTCAGTTAGCGGGGCCATACTGGTCCTGCATTAGTGGACCTGGCATTAACGGATAAATGGATTCTCTTTTTGATTGTTTCACAGGGGGTATGTAATTAGCCACACCTAGTGTTTACGGAGCATGTGCCTTACTTTTACATGGGGGCTTTAAAGCAAGGTCTTGGCAAGACACAATACTTTGTTGCCTCCGGATTGCATTAAATCAGGAAGTGCTTGATTAGCCCACGGCGGCAAAGGAAGCCTCTTGTCCATAACACGGCAGGTGTCAGTGGAAGAGACTGATAAAACCTTTTGAATATATACTCTGCTTAGGATGAGATTCTAACTAATTGAGCCTCCCAGAAAATGCTCCAGGATGTATCTGCATGATGAGGAAATGTGCTCTGCCTCCTCTGCTGCTGGGGAAACAGAGCAAGCACAGCACATGATTGAGAAAGCAGTGATAGAGGCTGTTGTGGCCAGAGAAGGTTCAGGGGCTGCCAGATCCTTAAGAAGGGACTTGACTCAGGTGGATGGGGGAGGCATTGAAGAACACGAGGAAGGTGGCCGCATTATACAAGGCATAGAATAGTTCTTCAAGTCAATACGGCGCAAAATAATTCTTCAGGTTCTTCATCACTTAAAATAAATCTTTCTTCTACTCAAACATCTTCTCAAGTGGAGGACAAAAACGTCTTCACTCAATATCTGAGGAAGGAGCCTGAGTGCTTATCTGTAGATGCGGCAGAATGCAAGTCCTCTTGCATGAATGTAAAATAGAGAGACACCTTTCCAAGATTTTTAACCCGAAGATACCCCTTACGAAACTCTGCTGAAGAATTTTCTTTAACTGTTAAAGTTGATTCACTAATTGGCAGGGCTTTCATTTCAGGGCACACTTATTTCCCAGGAGCCCCCTTCAATAGATTAAGTGAAAAGTGGAAGTTGCAGTGAAGAGTTTCTATCCTGCATCGAATTTCACAAATTTGAGTTAGCAAATAAGCAAAGTGTATACAAATTATACAATACAATCTCGTCTGAAAGATTTACAGGCACAATCAGACCTACTGCAGCAGGGAACTGACTTCATAACTACCTTCTCCCTGATAGAGCAGCTTTTTCTTTCAGACATGTCTTTTGATTCATTATGTGCTGCTGCTGCTTCTGGGTCTTCTTTTGCAGCCAGAAGGCACATATGGATGCAGTCGTGGAAAGCAGATGCATCACAAAATGCCGTGCTCAGGAACATTTATGGACCATAGCTGGAAGATTTAGTCAATAAATCTGTAAAAGAGAGAAAGTTAAGGGCACCAGTATAAGGGCCTGCTGGAGGTCATACGTTCGGGGCCAGAAACGTGTTTTGTCCTTTGAGTACTCCAGAGTGTTCCAAACAGCCCTTCACAGTCATGGCTGGGTAGCTCTTTTCTCAAACAAATCAGAGTGCCAGCTACCTGCTGCATCTAACCCTCCACCATCAAAAGAATGACTATCTCTTTGTCCCTACTGATGCTCCAGTAGGAGGAAGACTCAAAATGATTTTAGAGATTTAGAAAATATTTATTTATTTATTTATTCATTTGGAAAGCGCCTGGTTACACCACCGGTGTGTCCCCGCGCTGAGGACATGCTCTGGGGGGAGATAGCCACCATCCACCTAAACTACTATGCTGTGAAGGACACCTTAACTAGTACATCTATCCAGTTTGCCTGAACAGCCAAGTTTTTAGCTGTCTACGAAAACTGCTTTCACAAGGTTCTGTTCTTAGATTTAGTGGTAAGGCATTCCACATTATGGCTGCACGGTACCTGAATGAGCGGGCTCCCATTCTAGCTCTGAATATTCTCGGTACAGTGACCAGTGCCATCCCCATAGACCTTAGATTCCGTCCTGGCATATAATGGGTTATTAACTGTTGTAGATATCTCGGGCTTTTCTTTGCTAGAATACGATGGCAGTAGCACATTGCCTTAAAGAGATTCTCTTTTCTACCGAGGAGCCAGTGTAAGGCTGTCAATGCTTTCTTCGTATTCGCTCTTCTTGGCAGACCCAGTACCAGCCGTGCTGCGGCATTCTGTACTCTCTGTAGTTTGGCAAGACCCCTTTTAGTAGCACCTAGGTAGAGTACATTCCCGTAGTCAAGTTGGGAAGTTATTACCGCATGAACTATAGTCCTACGGGATTTCGGCGGTAGTAGGTCTAAGACCTTCCTCAGAATTTTCATATTCCCATAGCATTTGCCCGCTACCTTCCGAATCTGACTTTCAAAAGTCAGCTCGGGAGTCCAAGCCACATACCGAGATTTTTAACTTCTGGTTTAGGGAGAGGCAATTGACCTAAAGTTTCAGGCCACCACGCGTGTGACCATAAAGATGGCATTCTGCCTACTACCATGACCTCTGTTTTACTCCCGTTTAGCTTGAGGCAATGATTAGACATCCAGTCTGCCACCTCTTCTAAACACTTGGAGAACTGGGTCGCATCCTGGCCTCTATCTTGTGCTAGCATCATAATAAGTTGTGTGTCGTCAGCGTAGGAAACAATTGACACCCCATACTTCTCCACACACTCCGCCAATGGCCCCACATAAACATTGAACAAAGTGGGGCTCAAAATTGAGCCCTGTGGGACCCCTTGAGCCAAAGGGGTCTTCTTAGACAAAAAGGTTTGTTGCGCAACTTGGAAACTTCGTGTGGAGAGAAATGATATCAACCAGCTCAGTGCCCTCCGTCTTATGCCACATGCCTCTAGTCTTTGAGTAAGAAGCTTATGGGAGATAGTGTCGAACGCCGCACTGAGATCTAATAAAATCAGTGCGGCTGTTTGTCCCTCATCTGCATATTTCCTCAGTATTTCAGTGGCTATAAGAAGAGCTGACTCAGTCGAGTGGGCCATTCTGAAACCTGATTGGGAAGGATGTAGTAGGTCGTTTTTATTTATGTGGTCTGTAAGCTGTTTATTAACCGCTTTTTCAGCAACTTTCGCTACAAAAGGCAGTAGCGAAATAGGCCGTAAATTTTCCAGCACTGTGTACTCCAGTGATGGCTTCTTTTTGAGAGGTTTTACAATGGCCTGTTTCCATTTTGTGGG
Organism: Calotriton arnoldi; assembly: GCA_963921515.1. Taxonomy (NCBI): domain Eukaryota; kingdom Metazoa; phylum Chordata; class Amphibia; order Caudata; family Salamandridae; genus Calotriton; species Calotriton arnoldi. The sequence goes on from CAWUFW010000245.1 coordinate 3,683,973, forward strand.
GACCACGCCATTTAGAAAAGAGCGTGAAATAAGATCAGAAATATATGGCATAATTACATTCGCTCCCTGCATTATAATTTTTGGTTGGGCTGGGTCCAGAAGGGATCCCGATTTTATCCCTTTTGCTATGGTGGTAATTTCATCGAGTCCCTGTATCTTGAACTCATCCAGCGTTTTTCCAACAAAGTTTGCCTGGCTATCACCAGCCTTGGTAGTTCCTTCCCGTACTTCAATCAGGAAGGTATCGTAAATTTTGGCCACTTTATCTGCAAAGAACTCTGCCACCCTGTTACAGCTCTCCTCCGAGGCATCTATATCGTTCCTATTTTCCTGAGTTCTTAAGGATTTCAATATCGCAAACATTTCTTTCTGAGAATTGCTGGCACCTTCTATTCTTTCAGTGTAAAACTTACATCTGACATTCTTAATTAGAGAATGATATTGTTTTAGTTCTTTTTTTATAATTTTCTTTCAATTCACTGTTATATTCCTTCCTCCAAACTCTCTCACACCTTTTACATCTTTTTTGGGCTATCATCAACTCTTCATTAAACCAGGGTGCTGTTATATTTTGTCTTTTAGGTGTCCTGGTGCTCCATGGTGCTGACTTATCTAATGCCTCTGTGATCCAGACTTCTAGTTGACTGTTAGCTAGATTAACATCTATATCTAAGATGGGCATTTTCTCCATCAGAGCCTTTGTGAAAGAATTGGAGTTAAAATCCTTCCAGTTCCTTGTCGTAATTACCTTAGTAGGTTGAACTTCCCTCTTCCTATGCGTAGGAACAGAGAACTGGACTAAATAGTGATCCGACCAAGGAATTGGCCATGGTGTCTCAACCTCTATATCCTCAAAGTTGGAAAAGATAGGATCTAGAATGTCGCCTCCTTGGTGCGTTTGAGATCCCACTCTTTCAAACACTTAGGTCTAGGAAATTATAAAAGAATGGTAACAAATCCAGTTCTCAGAGCCTCTGGCCAACTTCTTTCTTCATACTCCAATACCGCATTTCAGCCTTCATCAACAAGCTCTACTGAAAGGAATCAAGACTTGTTGAGTACACTAGCAATTGTTAATGGCCCAGTATCAGGAGGGATTCAGTGTAATTCCATCCTCTTAATGATTTATAAAGTCTTCCAAGTTTAGGAAAGTAGATTTTTTATTTGTTCAGAACCTTTGACAATTCTGGTCTTGGCCTGTGTCCCTCATCTGCTACTCATATCCTGACTTACAAGGACTCAAGAAGGGTCGTCCTGGTTGTGCTCAAGGCAGACCCACAAGAGAGATGGCTAAGGAAGACCGACAAGAAGTAATGTCTTGGTTACTTACCGGTAATCTTCATCACTCTGAATTCTAGCCTTCCACCTCACAGTCCAATTTGCTACCCACCCTCCCAAACATTATTCAGATGTAATGAAGTGAGGTGGTAATTCCCTTCCTTTCTAGGAGGAAGGGGTTTGCTTACAGAGGACACCATGTTGGAGGGAGTTCAGTATTTATTTGCTTGGTTAAGTAGACAATGTCTGGAGGGGAGGGTGGAACAAACACTCATAAGGTTAGTACTGTGATGAGAAATACCTGGACTCTTTTATAGGCCCAACTACACAGGCCTGACTTTTTGCTCATATTACTAGGCCTTGGCGGAAAACTACGCTACGCTCGTGGAGTGTGCGTAGTTTGCGCAACTACGCGCTACGAGAATCGCACGTAGCACAGTGCAAAAACACGTAGCGGGCATTTTTTGCTCGCTCGCGGTCCTCAACGTCAAGTTGGCGACCGCAAGCGAGCAAAATCAACATCCCGGCGAGACTTTTTCCTCGTTCGCGATCGGCAACATCAAGTTGCCGATCGCGAGCGTGGAAAATAAACCTCCTGGCGAGATTCTCAGCGCGGGAGGTCAGGTTTCTCATTGCGAGTGGTCGCGTATGCTCGCGACCGCTCGCGATGAGAAACTACCAGTCCGCGTTGAAAGCTGCCGCTCAGTACAAATCTACTCGAGCGGCAGAAGCACTGTTAGCTTGCACTGTGCATGATGCCGTTCGCAATGATTGCACAGTGCGGACAAGCATCCGGCACTGTGCAATCATTGCGAACAGCATTTCCCTACCGCACTACGCAGTTCGCGTAACTACGCGTAGCGCGCGTAGTGCGAAGTACACTTCGCGTAGCTACGCATAGCGCGACTAAGCGAACTACGCCCGGGTTACATATTACACAGGAGGTTGTTCACAAAAGGAGTCTTGGCACACATAAATGCATTTGCAATTGCAGAGAAATGCAGTATAGTAACTCCCACGCAAGGGGTGGGAAGTGGGCAAAACAAGTCATAGCTACTATTGAAGTTTGTGAAAACCTGCCAACATATACACTTCTGAGTATTCACGAACTCCGATTCGATCTTTTGTCACCCTGGAAATGGTAAGAGATTTAGTCCACCAAAAGGCTGGAGTAACTCCTCTTCTCTTCCAGAATGGGAAGGGGTATAGATCATTTCCAGACTTGAATGAGATGTGAAGAAAGCTGTTTCTCCATGAGAACAAATGTTTCACCTTTGAAGAAGAAAATAAGAATAACCTGAACTTACACACTGGGCTCCTTTTTCCCAGTGAATGATGTAGAAGTATGCACTGGAATAGAAGTAAAATGAATAGGCTTTAGAACGTTTCCAGAAGCATGCCTAAATACTGTGCCTGGTGCAGCTTTTCAGATGTACTACAGGACAAGTTGGTAAATTACAACACTCGTCATTGAAGATTTTGAGATGGGAAGTCTTTTGCATGGTTTTGGAGAGCATGCTTCCCTGCCCTATGTTGATCTCCTGGCAAGTCCCTGAAACGTTGCTGTAGGTTTTCTTGATCTCTACCTTTCTTAACATGACAAACTCAAATGGCCACTGAGAGTCTCCCTGTTTACATGGCTTGAGACCATATGAAGGGTAGGCACTTCTTTGCATTAGTTAGTGGGACAGTGGGTGGACCAGGAACATTTGACTTCATGCCAACTGCTTGGGCCACATCACTGCAATACAAGTAGTGGTACAATTGCTCTAGCTTTGAAGAGTAACCCTGTGCAACATGGTCCGTAAAACGCAATGTTCACTGCTACAATTTTAACCAGGCACTATAATACTGTTTGGGCTCAGACATCTAGCCCAGAGAGCTGTAGAGACTACTGGTTTTCACTGTGTATCTTAGTTTTATGCATAGTATATTTTTCCTGTGTGTATTTTAGAACTTTTCTTTTATGAAGTAATGCACTGACTAGGCACTGATTTTGGTATTATGTTGTAAACTGTATTCTGACTCTAACCCACCTAACCTCCTTGAGTAAGCCTTGGACTGCCCTGTCTAGCTACCCTGAGAGAGTCGCGTGCTGGAGAGGAGTACTTCATTATCTAGTTTGGGGTTCTGTAGTACTGTGGCTCCAGGAGAACATCAGTGAACAATTCCAATTGACGCAACTGAAACCCTGTACCACTGCCTGCCCTGGTGCCCCAGGAAGCCAGTCGTCACAGAAGTACGTTTACTGGTGCAGATTTACTACTTTCTTCTGATTTGAGCCCACTGTGATTGGGGCATCATTTGCTTTCTGACTGCTTGGGCTCATGCATCCTGCTTCTTGTGTCACCTGGTGGTACTACTCTGATTATCACATTTAACTCTGGGCCAGATGTACGAAGTATTTTTGCATGCACAAACGGATTTGTGACCCTGCACAGCTTCAACATCCCCATGAAGCTGCACATCTACGAGATCGAGCACAGGACACGGGTGCATGCCAAATTTCGCTATCATTTCTACCCAGGGACCACTGCCTGCCCTTACAAAATGAAACAAAAACGTTTCATTTTAAGGAAAACGGGCTGCATTAAAAAAAAAAAACCTGCTTCATTTAAAAGCAGTCCCAGACATGGAGGTCTGCTGAGCCCAGCAGGCCACCATCCCTGGGAGGGCCAGCCATTCCCAATGGGGTCGCAAATTGCGAGTGGCTCATTAATATTCATGAGCCTCGCATTTTGCGACCCTATTGGGAATCCCTAACAGTGTCTCTGACACTGTCGTACATTTGCTTTTGCGACTCGCAAATTGCGACTCGCAATTTTTCGCAATTTGCGAGTCGCAAAAGCAAATGGTCGTACATCTGGCCCTCTATGTTATGCATGCTTTTCCAGCAGTTTGCTTTTATCATGCCTGTTTCCTAACACAGTGCTGATATTCCCCTTGGTGAGCAAAAGAATGATGGATTTAACCCAGATCTCTTGACTGGGGGTGAATGTTTTGATTTGTTCTGCATTCCGTCCATCAATTGTGTGTCTTTTGCTTCCTCGCCCTAAGTGCGCCGGGTATGCCCAGACGTGGGTCCAGGGCTCACTGTGCCACTGGATTCAAGCTATCCTGGCTGAAGAGGGGTGAAACCCTGAAACCGGTCCTAGGATGCTTGTTTCCGGTCCAGGGAGGACCTGGTTTAGCAGTTCGGGCTGGACTGTTCCCATGAGGCACAGGGTCAAGACTAGATTTGCATATGGCCAAGTCTAAACTGGGGTGGCATGGTGAGCAAAAGAATGATGGATTTAACCCAGATCTCTTGACTGGGGGTGAATGTTTTGATTTGTTCTGCATTCCGTCCATCAATTGTGTGTCTTTTGCTTCCTCGCCCTAAGTGCGCCGGGTATGCCCAGACGTGGGTCCCGGGCTCACTGTGCCACTGGATTCAAGCTATCCTGGCTGAAGAGGGGTGAAACCCTGAAACCGGTCCTAGGATGCTTGTTTCCGGTCCAGGGAGGACCTGGCTTAGCAGTTCGGGCTGGACTGTTCCCATGAGGCACAGGGTCAAGACTGATTTGCATATGGCCAGGTCTAAACTGGAGTGGCATGGTGAGCAAAAGAATGATGGATTTAACCCAGATCTCTTGACTGGGGGTGAATGTTTTGATTTGTTCTGCATTCCGTCCATCAATTGTGTGTCTTTTGCTTCCTCGCCCTAAGTGTGCTGGGTATGCCCAGACGTGGGTTCCGGGCTCACTGTGCCACTGGATTCAAGCTATCCTGGCTGAAGAGGGTGAAACCCTGAAACCGGTCCTAGGATGCTTGTTTCCGGTCCAGGGAGGACCTGGCTTAGCAGTTCGGGTTGGACTGTTCCAATGAGGCACAGGGTCAAGACTGATTTGCATATGGCCAGGTCTAAACTGGGGTGGCATGGTGAGCAAAAGAATGATGGATTTAACCCAGATCTCTTGACTGGGGGTGAATGTTTTGATTTGTTCTGCATTCCGTCCATCAATTGTGTGTCTTTTGCTTCCTCGCCCTAAGTGCGCCGGGTATGCCCAGACGTGGGTCCCGGGCTCACTGTGGCACTGGATTCAAGCTATCCTGGCTGAAGAGGGGTGAAACCCTGAAACCGGTCCTAGGATGCTTGTTTCCGGTCCAGGGAGGACCTGGCTTAGCAGTTCGGGCTGGACTGTTCCCATGAGGCACAGGGTCAAGACTGATTTGCATATGGCCAGGTCTAAACTGGGGTGGCATGGTGAGCAAAGAATGATGAATTTAACCCAGATCTCTTGACTGGGGGTGAATGTTTTGATTTGTTCTGCATTCCGTCCATCAATTGTGTGTCTTTGCTTCCTCGCCCTAAGTGCGCCGGGTATGCCCAGGCGTGGGTCCCGGGCTCACTGTGCCACTGGATTCAAGCTATCCTGGCTGAAGAGGGGTGAAACCCTGAAACCGGTCCTAGGATGCTTGTTTCCGGTCCAGGGAGGACCTGGCTTAGCAGTTCGGGCTGGACTGTTCCCATGAGGCACAGGGGTCAAGACTGATTTGCATATGGCCAGGTCTAAACTGGGGTGGCATGGTGAGCAAAAGAATGATGGATTTAACCCAGATCTCTTGACTGGGGGTGAATGTTTTGATTTGTTCTGCATTCCGTCCATCAATTGTGTGTCTTTTGCTTCCTCGCCCTAAGTGCGCCGGGTATGCCCAGACGTGGGTCCCGGGCTCACTGTGCCACTGGATTCAAGCTATCCTGGCTGAAGAGGGGTGAAACCCTGAAACCAGTCCTAGGATGCTTGTTTCCAGATCCAGGGAGGACCTGGCTTAGCAGTTCGGGCTGGACTGTTCCCATGAGGCACATGGTCAAGACTGATTTGCATATGGCCTGGTCTAAACTGGGGTGGCATGGTGAGCAAAAGAATGATGGATTTAACCCAGATCTCTTGACTGGGGGTGAATGTTTTGATTTGTTCTGCATTCCGTCCATCAATTGTGTGTCTTTTGATTTTCCCCTTTGGCCACGTCTGGTACTGTTATAGGCATTTTAATAAATGTTTGTATCTAGATTGACTATTGTGAAATACTCAACGTTTCTTTGGAACACATGGCCTTTATTGCATAACTTAATCCAGCTTTTTTAACGTTTACTTGTACACAACATTTTAATATAATGCCTTACAGCCTTGGAACACTGAAAATGCATGCTGAGGCGCTTCCCAACATACCTACATTTAGAATGAAATACATGCATTTTACATGTTCAAAAGGAGGGAATTAAAACTTGAATTTAATAAAAGCTGCATGTCACTCTTTTCCACGCACTGACTTCCTCATTCACCCCTGTCCGCCATTATTAATTGTGAAAGCAGAAGCGCAAAAGGCAGACAGCCCATGGACACGCATAAATAATCATGATTAAGGAAATCTGTCGGCACAAATGTGTACAGCATGCTAATCATGTAATCTGCTATCAAGTTAATCATTGCTTGAGTGGCCTTCGTGCAAGATTGTCATACTGAACAGTAATGGCACCAGACCAGTAGTGCCAAATGTGGCACAGTGAAAGAATAGTCGCAGTGGCTCTAAATTGCATTACACTTAATCGTACACGGCAAACAATAGATTTAATGAGCAACATTAATAAAGCCAAATCTTCTTAAACGTTTAAAAAAGTAACAATTCAATTAACAATAAAGTTCTCACGAATTGACTGGTAAGTCTTGAAAAGTTAACTGTAATTATTAATGAATCCATTTGGAATTGGTTAGGGTATATTTATTCTACGAATAAACATTTGTGAAGAGATTTAATATTATGTGATCAGAACATCTCTGGGATATTGTTGTTGGGTTCTCACCCACAGGTACCACCTGTGGCCTGCTGCATCAACAGACCTACCCCTTACTCACCTAGTGTAAGCGGAGCTCTTAAACTATGGCCAGGCACTAAGAGTGAGCTAAAATTGCCTGCCGGATCTTAATACCTTGTTTAATCTGAAGGTCCTTTGGTAAGGTTAAAAAGAGTGAGATGTCACAGGGGTACAATGGCCCTAGACATCTAAAGGTCGACAGGTTTCAGCCATTTAATGTCCAGTGGGTCAGTCAGCTTTCTTCAGAACCAGTATAGTGTAATAATCCCTACATGGTGTGGTTGCTTATTTCAACAAATATTACATGCGTTTGTACATAAATTCAGTAAAGCATGCACATAACTATACATAATTGGACTCTTTCCTTGTTATGGTCTGAACTAGAAGAGAACATGGATATAATTGAACAATGCAATTGTAAATGTCTTATGATCACGTACAATCTCCCTTTTTGTGCTAAGAAACATGCACACAAGTGTAAGAATCCCTCAATATGTGCATATATATATATATATATATATATATATATATATATATATATATATATATATACATTTAAAAAGGCAAATAAGACAAAAGATAAATTGTAAAAAATAAAATTTTAAACATTGTACAACATGCACATACAAAATTAGAGGAAATAGTAAAAGAAGGTTTGAATGTGCCCCTACATGGCTTACATATCTCTTAGTCATCATAAGGTTACGGGGTGAGACGGTCCCTGTAGTCACCCACTGTCAGGAAAACAGAAATTTAAGATTGCTTTTTAACCTTTTGAAAGATTTTTAAAAACATTAGATCAAATCTTTAGCCACCTTTACTTACTTTGTCAAGGGACTACGTCCACGAACACACCTACACCTGATCCGTTTGGGCCCGTGGGTTTTTATGTCAGCCAATTGTGCGGGAAAGCGTGTCTCTGCGCATTCACCACCTGTGTTTAAAAATTGCATACACAGACGTGGGAGGATGAAAGTATTTCCTGGCGGGTGGCTTCGAAATGTAGTCCCGCCTCCTGCATCGGCACTGTGGTTGCGGTATGTGGATACCATTGCACGGGAATCCCTCAGGGGCTCTAAGGAGATATATTTTGGGCCACTCAACTATCTCACGCAGCAAAACGGGATTTAAAAAGATAGGTTAACCCTCCATAGTGTAGTTACTTCAGATAGTTTGGGAGGCTGAGGGTTGTTACCAGGCCCGGCTCCAGGAATTTTTATTTGGGTGGGCCAAGGGTGCATTTGGGTGGGCCACTGCGGGCTCGATTTGTCGCATATATGTCTAGGCAGGCCTGATTCAGGGCCCTCCTTTATCTCTTCTTAGTCTTACAAGGCCCAGTAAAACGCACTCTTTTCCAAATCTCTTTCTAAATATTATCACTCTGAAAAAGTGTTTTTTCCATGTAATGTTCCTTTGATGGGAAGAGGAGGTTTCTGAGGTGGGAGTATCAGGCAAGTGACACTACTCAGGCTCCCTCTGTGCGAGTCTTCAGGGAGAATCCCTCTTCATTACTACCTCCACCTGACCCCGGACTCTGCAATGCACTCCCTTACAGGCTTGATTATCCACTACTCCTCTCCAGTGCACCTTATCTCACAGCTGACCTTGGGCCCCAGCCCCATATCAGGCACCATCGGGCTCCACTTTCATTTTTCCCGGTAAAAACATTAGCAAAATCACCTTCAAACTTAAAACATTGAATATAGCGGTAAATATAATTAGCACGTACTTTAAAGTATGTTCCACAGTAGCCCTTATGACCCGACTACTAATTAAATAAAGAAAAACAGAAAGGCCATGACAGGGCTGGCTTCAGCGCTGATGCGAAAGTCTTTTTTGGCGCCGCACCAATAACCTCTTTCTCCGTAAATAACCTTTACTACCACCTTCCAACAGTGCCCTTCATCCCTCCATGGTCCCCCCTATTGACCTCCTCCTCGGATTCCCTCACTGCCACCCTTCACTAGTGCCCCTCATCTCTTTGTAGCCCATCCCCCTCATGACCTCCTCCTCAGACTCCCTCACTGCCACCCTCCAGCAGTGCCCCTCATCTCTCCCTAGCTCCCCCTCCACCCCATGACCTCTTCCTCGGATTCCCTCACTGCCACCCTCCAACAGTGCCCCTCATCGGCTCCATAGCCCCTCCCCTATTGACCTCCTCCTCGGATTCCCTCACTGCCACCCTCCAACAGTGCCCCTCATCTTTACGTAGCCCCTCTCTCATATGCATTTCATTTTGTTGTACAGCGCTACTCATATCAGTGTAGTGTGTGTAAGTACTTTACACCACGCACACATTATACAGAGACAATGAATCATACAAGTATGTAAATCAGTCTACAGGGAATGTCACATAAGCCAATGAGGATTACAAGGTGTATGAATCACATGTCATCCATACTGGTGGGCAGTATATTTTAAGAGGGTTTGGTCTGGGGAAACACAACCTTAGGATTTAAAGAGTATTCCATGGGGCTTTACTGATAAAAATGTATATCTGCCCAAACATACTCATTTTAGCAACATTAGAATAATGAAAGACTGGGGAAGTTATAACTATATCACAAAAAAGAAAGCGAAGTTCTAACTATACCATTCATGTTTGTATGCAGTTCTTTGACAGTTCATTGGTCACTGTCCTATGTTAGGATTGTAACTTCTGAACTGCAAGTAGCACAAGGATCTCTGTGACAAAGGCAGTAACCCACTGAGCTTCCACATAAAATACAGTTCATCTGCATTTAAAAACTACTAACAGAAACGATTGCTCTCCAGCAGGATCATTTATCACCAGCGTTATCTGGGCATTTTGTATTGTCTTATTGTTGTCCTGCATCGGCCATGATAATGATAAAAACTGTTTAAATGAAGCACTCACGAAGTATGTGTCCTGCTGGGCCTTTGCATATTTTAAAAAGAAAAACAAATAGTAACACATTCTCTTACCTACTCCATTAGTCAAACTTTGTGCCACAGCCTGATGTGATAAGCAGCTGCAGGGTCAGGAAAGGTGAATAGGAATAAACAAACTTATTTTCTCCTGCGCTGCATAGAAAAAGAAATATCCACGCAGCAGAACATTGTCGCCTTTGCCATGTGGAGATGAAGGGGTGGAAAAATAAACAAAGCCTCGTTAACATGTAAATGGTCTTTTAAAGACCTGTGAAGTACTCAGGTGCGGCTGCGATAATCTCTAAAACTGTCTGTGTGTGTGCGCGCCCGGGAAGCTGTCTCGGCCCGGGCTGACACACACGACGTGTGCTTTGCGCGCCTGCCTTCAAGCCCTCACTGCGAGGGCCAAGGCTCCTGTTTGGGTGGGCCAGGTTCATGTTTGGGTGGGCCTGGCCCACCCGGCCCACCCGCTAGAACCGGGCCTGGTTGTTACCTATTCATAGATTCTCGTTCTTCCATAGTATTGGTCGAGAATTAATATTATACTTCTGACATATAAAGCAGTTCAGTATACCCAGGAAACGGCATTCTGAGACTTCTGTGGCTGATCATAATATTAAAATGTTTTCATTTAGTTTTTCGGATGCACTGCCATTTTCAAGCGCTGTAAATAAGAGTTGTTTTTATTGCCCAATTTAATGGTGCTCAATTTACTGCCCTCAGAAGAATGGAAAGCCGAGTTGGCCCTGCTGGGATTCAAACGTGTAAATTGCACTTCACCACAATGTCAGCAGTGAGTGTTTAACTCAGAGTGCCAGTCATTTCAACTGAGCAATCATGAGTATGGGTCAACAGTCTTCAGTGAACCAAAACAAAAACTCCACCTAAAACCAGACACCTACACAGGATGAAAAGTAACCCCAAACACATTGAGGCATATTCACAAACAAACATTGGCAAAGCCAATGGGTCTGGCGTTGGCCGCCAGCCTTCTAGCAATTCTTGTTTTGTCTTGTTTTTGCAAAACTTTATTGTTTGCTAATATGCCGGGCCCTTATCAATCTAAAAAAATTAATAATAATTTGCTACAGACAAATGATTCTTTGGTCTAAAAAAAGCACACATTACCATAGTACATCCTGGCACTGAAGGAAACTGCTTAAAAAGTCTGGCATTGGTTGCAAGCCTCTTGAGAAGGAGCAAGAGAGAAAAATAAGAAAAAAGGAAAAAAGAAAGGAAAGAGAGAGAAATAAAAAGAGTGATAGACAATAGAAACAAAGAAAAGGAAGGAGAGAAAGAATGAAAGAAAGAAGAGAGAAAAGAAAGAAGAGAGAAAGAAAAAAGAAAGAAAGAATAAAGAAAAAGAAAGAAAAAAGAAAGAAAGAAAGGACTAGAGAGAGTGAAAGAGAGACAAAGAAAGAGAAAGACAGAGAAAAAAGAAAGAAGGAAAGAAAGGTTAAGAAGGAAAGAGAAAGAAAAAGAATGAATGAAGACAAGAATGAAAGAAGGAAAGAGAAAGAAAAAAGAAAGGAGAGAAAGAAAAAAGTTTTAAAAAACAACTTAATACAGAACAATGTGTGGGGCCGACTACTGGAAACAGATCGCCCACTCTCTGACTCAAGTCCTGGGCTACCACGATTAAAATGACACCACAGCATGCACTTTTGGGGATTATTGATGACCTGGGAAACACTAGAGAAGACGGATTTCTACGCTGATTGCCAAGAGAGACATAGGCTGGAAGTGGAGGATGGCTGAACCACCTATGCTTGCAGAGTGGCGTAAGAGGATGGATTGGTCCGCACAACTTGAGAAACCCATTTACAAGGTGTGGGAGTGCCCCTGGAAACATGCATGGATTTGAGGGAAATGGTGGGACTATTTTGGTCTCAGACTTCAAAGATTGGATGTGTGGCATGATGCTTCACAATAGGTGGGGTGGGGCGAGCGTGCACAATGGTGATGTTTATGTTCCATTATTTGTAAAAGCCAACAAAATTGTTAATCAAAAAAATCTTTTATGTAGGTGATAGGACCTACATAATATAATTGTTCTCCTGCCACCTAATCTCTCTTTCTCTGGCTCTTGCCTACAGAATTATCCCAGGCTGCTTCTGGTCCTCCTCAACGTATCAAAGATTGCACCCCTGTGTAATGTGGTATTACTGTACCCCAATATCACGTGTGATATGAACCACATACGTGATATGAACCGCGCTTCTACACCACTGAAATCTCTGTATCATATGATATTTTATATAGCACTCTGACACGTTTTGTGGGTCCAGTTTGTGCTATACCAAGAACTGAATCAAAAGGAACAAAATGCCTCTCCAGTTCAGATTTACTCTTTTACCGTGTTTATAGTAATTGTCTCAGATGTGTAATTTTGTGACTGGAAGTCAGCATCAGGGCAGTAGGACTCAGGGAAAAGGGGATCCTGGCAGGGGAAGTGGAGAGGGGAATAGGAAAAGGAGGAGTCAGTCACGAGAATGGTGGGCTAGAGAATGGATGAAGGGAGACATGCTCTCCTCGAGATACTTGATTGAATAAAGGAATCTAAATTCATGTCCATGTGTCGTGGTTATTCCCCTGCACCTAGACGACACGACATCTGGTGATGAGGGTGGTACTCCACCGTGCAGGAAGAAATCCAAGAATGATAGTGTGACATCGAGAGCCCACCCGGCTGCGCGTAGGAAGACCAGTGAGAAATGCGACATCCACCCGCCCTGGTCACGCAACTCAACATCAGTACAAGCGTGGTACCCTACTACGGCCACTGCATGTCCTACCAGATAGCCTACAAATAACAACACAGCATCAGGAGCACACCCCGCTCATGCCGCAGTACTACTGAGCAATGTGATCATGGGAGCTCACCCCATTCACAGTGCCGACCTCCACTGTGACGCGCCATCAAGAAATCATTCGGCTGCAAGGACCTGCTGCCGCCATCACGCACGATGTGGCTGCAGGAGCCCACCCCGTTTCTACTGAGTAAATGTGATTGCCACGTGCCGTCGGGAGCCCACCCCAAGCGGGCGCTTCACCTCTGGACTTCGTTTCACCCACTCAGCTCCTGGGTAAGTGGAGCATCTTCTACTGCCATTACAAATACTGGCTACATCGTGCTGACTGTCTGCATCGAGCAAAGTTCTGCGAGGCCTTGCATCCTCTCAGCGGCCATTTTGAGGTCAGGCGGTTATGTCCAACGGGCTCCATTGATCTCACAGCGGCCATCTTGAAGTCAGGCGCCCCTGTTAACTGCAGTCTGTCCCATAATTTTGGGCTGGTGAACCTGTCCTCCTTTGATCCTCACACAGTAAAGCTAAATGCAACACAACAAAGAGGAGAAAGGACAATCATTTAACACAGTAAGACACCATCCTGCTGCAACCGCTGTGCACACTGGCTGCATGTCAGTGTCATGGGTGTTACTCTAATTCACACCCAGGTGCATTTAAGTCCGGACTTACAGTGAGCAACTTTGTTGAAAACAATACTGGACATAAGAGGTAGCGCCTGCTTCTACACTTTGTCAAGTGCACACTCCTGACTGTGGCACTAAATTATCACAGTGGTAGCCATTGCTCCAGTTAATGCATGTCGTCCTCACGTAATTCAATGCAAAATGCTTCACCACGACTGACCATGCTCGGTGTTTCATTCCTATGCCGTCTAGAACCGCTGGCTCTCACATCTGACAGTGGCATGGGTCCACGCTGGCAAGAATTGCTTGATAACTTTGCAGACTTCATGAAGAGATCGCAGGTCACTGATTTGAACCAACAACTCATTGCCCTGCAAACTTAATAGGCAAAGACGTTGGACGAATCATCAAAAAATTGCCACTGCTGGCCCCAACTCCAATGAAGATGTACAGGAAGAACTTAATGGGAACTTTCTTCACAAAAGAAACACTGGCTATAAACGATATACTTTCAATGTGGCCTTACAAGAGAAGGATGAATCTATGGGAGAATTCATTACACACCTAAAATGAATGGCACGATATTTCGCATTTGACACTTTCACGACTGAAGATGCTCTACGTTTACAGATTATAGAAGGATCTCAATCGGAGTTCCTTTGTCGATGTTTTCTAGAAGAAAAACTATTCACTGGACAACATAGAAGAAATTTCCAGACTCAATGACCAAGTGGAAAAACACGCAAAAAAGATGGAGGGTGGAAAACTGGGAAAACTTGATCAAGCATTCTGGCTCCAGGCTCACCACAAGGACAGAGGTCAGTCTGAGTATTGACATACGCCCGAATCCAAAGATTTTCATTGCAGTCCAACGTACAGTGACAAAAGCAAAGACCAGAAACTGGATTGCTATTGCTGTGGTCAAGATTACCGCTCGTTGGACCATGCCCTGCCATAGGTCAAGGATATTGGTGCTGTGGGAAAGAAAACTATTTCAAGAAAGTGTGCAGGGCGTCACAATGAGGAATATTGGAAAAATCAAGAGGATTCAGACCTCAACCTCACGCAAAGGCAGTATGTGGTAAAGTAGAACATTACCTCAGCTCTTTGCAATCAAGTCTATGGTCGCACACTACCTAACGTTCTCAGCGCTCTATGTTCAGTGACTCAAGATCTCTCACACCTACATCTCAGGATGGCGATGAAGCTGTTTGCATGGTTGCTGATCATGATAGGCTAAAGTAATACCCAAGACTACACATATGAATGGGGAAACTTCTGGGCAAATTTTTACTAGACATGGAACTTTACTGTGTCACGGAATATAACAAGATATATCCGAAGCCCAAGTTACAAAAAGCCGCTGTGTGAGTGTACGCCTGAATGTCCAAAAAGCCACTGCCATACCTGGGACAGTTTCAAATGACCATCACATACAAGGAGAGAACTGTAGAAGCTCAAATCCATGTAATTGATGGACCTGAAGCAGTAGACTGCTTACTTAGCCTGCCCACTGCGGAGCGACTGAAGTTAGTAGAAGTACTGTACAAAATTCATAAACCAGGTAAGCCAAAAATCTCACCAGCTACATGTTGGGACATCCAGCAAGACCACGTGCTGTTTCACTTGAAGCTACTGCAGAAAAAGCCACCCTTAAAGATGTAGCACACCATCGCCCAACAGATACATGGAGACACCTGGCAGGAGGCAGGACCAACCAGAGGTAGAAACCAAAGAACTGACCTCTTTTTGGCAAGACAAAGAAGAACCACCACCATCATTGCAAAGGTCAGATCCGTCAGAAGGCGTCAGGTGCATAAGGCACCAGGCCGAGCAGTGCGCACCAGAATCCCTGCCTGGGAGAACCCGGCTGGTCATGCCTGCAAACCTCCAGATCAAGAAGCGATGGCAGAGAAGGACCACAGTAAAATGACCACAATGAAAGATTATGCAGACATTCGCTGGAAAATAAAAACATCAACTATCCAGGAATGGAACTGGGCCCTGGTCAGGCAAGAACAGAGAAAAAAGACAGTTAGTTGATATCACGAACATCCGTTATAAGTGACCAATTTAAAAGGAACTACGATCACGGCAGCCTCTAAAGAAAAGAGGACAACTAGAGACATCTCCCATTTCCAGAAATGCGAGCTAGGAGTCAATAAACCTGCAGCCATCTTAAAAGGGGCTAATCTGGAACAAGCCAGAGAGAATGATCTTGTACTCACTATTGTAGTTGCAGCACCAACGCAACCAAGTGCACCAGACCAGTCGCAGCGGACACTTCGAAAACCTGTCCGACTTGATGAAGAACTCCAAAGATCTATGTCAGTAATGAGAATACATTTTTGTGAGTGGGGGGATGTAATGTTGTGACTGGACTTTAGCATCAGGGCAGTAGGACCCAGGGGAAAGGGGACCCTGGCAGGGGAAGTGGAGAGGGGAATAGGAAATGGAGGAGTCAATCACGAGAATGGTGGGCTAGAGAATGGATGCAGGGAGACATGCTCGCCTCGAGATACTTGAATAAAGGAATCTAAATATGTGCCCATGTGTCGTGGTTACTCCCCTGCACCTACATGACACAACAAGGTGTATACTGGTCCCCGGTGTAGCCAGGCCAGCATCATCATAAACATCGACTCTCAGAAACAGGGCCTGATGCAGCATCCCTGACTGCCTGGGACCCATCCTACTGATTGCAAAGCTAATCAGCAGTGACAAGTACTTGATGTGTGTTTGCGGAGTCAGTCAGTAAATTATTTCTTTCATTTCTTCCCCCTATTAGAGAAGCTGTTTGCAGTTTGTTTTACAAACACATTGCTTGAGATAAATGCAAGCTGCTTAGGTAAATATGCCCCGCGATGGAAAGACTCAGACACACTTTAATGTGAATAAGGACGATGAATTCAGCAATGTCTCTTGTGATGCTGAGCAATCAGGGACTCCTTCAGCCACAGAGCAATCCAAGCTTAAACCGAGATTAGACTCAGAGGAGCCAAACACTTCACAGGATAAATAATTTAGATTGTTAAGAATAAATTGACCAAGTGGTTATGAGCATCTTAAAATAGCCTCCGCTGCAAGGCTATTAGCCAGCAAGAAGCAGTTATTAACTTGCAAGCAGCAGTCATTTGTCTTCCTCCATCATGCTAATGCAAAACCTTATCAAATGAGGATTTCCTGCACGGATTTGCATCATCAGATTAATGGGACAGATTCTGTGCTTTTCATATTCCTCCCTCAGAGAAAACCTAAGGTGAGGTTTCTTGAAATTCTACTGGAATGGGTGCAAAGAACTCTGTTTCATGATGTAAGTGATGTACCAGGCATTGTCGAGAAAATGTCAATCTTAACCTTTGTTTGCAAATTACCTTATGATAGAAGAATGCAAACCAATACTTCAATTTCGATTGTTAATGTATGGCCTGTCTACAATCAGGAATGCTTAGACCACCAATGACAACCAGGTTCAAGAGGTCTTGAGACTGGCACAGGGGAGTAATCGTTGCAAAAGTGTTTGCTAAGCTGGAGACCAAGTAGAATGTGTTATCAAGAGGCAGTATAATATACAGACTGACTGAGCAAAACTACATTTGAATTCTTCACAAATGGGCTGTGTTTTAAAGGGACAAAACATATTCTTTTAGTTTGTAATGTGGTTAGAAAAGTAGGAAGCAGATACAGCACTCAATGTAAAGACCATTGTATACATATATATAGTCACTAAAAAAACAAAGGTTACAGGGACGTTATAGTTAGGATCAGATTTCACTCATAAAAAACCAGTGAAATTCAATAGTAATAGTTACCTGAGCTAACTAAAACTTACGTCCCCGCAATGTACTGCTTATGACCTCATATATTACATTCCTCATGACACGGTCAGTGACATCACTGCTGACATAATTGATGACATTTTAAATGACATCACTGATGACATCATCCAGTGAGTGTAAGTGTTTCGTAAATGTTTCTGAGAGTTAGAGATATATACTAAGCTACTGCATTAGTTACATTACTATTGTTTTTGTACTACTAATGAGTGGTACTGTTTCTAATATATGTCAACTGATTGGCACTGTGACTGTCTGTGTCAGTGTGGGAGTGGGTGTCTGAGTGGCTGTTTGGGTGTGTGAGTGGCTGTATGGATGAATAAGTTGGTGTGTGAGTAGCTGTATGGGTGAGTGAGTGACTGTGTAAGTGGCTGTATGGGTGGGTGAGTGTGTGTGAGTGGCTGTATCAGTGACTGTGGTGGATGTATGAGTGACTATGGGTGGATGAGTGTGTTTGTGAGTGGCTGTATGGGTCACTGATTGGTTGTGTGAATGGCTCAATGGGCGAGTGACTGGGTGTGTAAGTGGATGTATGGGTAGGTGAGTGGCTGTTTGACTGGGTATATGGGTTAGTGAGTGGATGTTTTGCACAGTAAGTATTTGTGTGAGTGGCTGTATAGATGAGTGAGTAGGCGCGTGAGTGATTGTATTGATGTGTGAATGGGTATGTAAGTGGTTTTGTGGATGATTGAATGGATGTGTGAGTGTCTGTAGGGGTGAGTGAGTAGCTCTGTTAGTAGCTGTATGGGTGAGTGAGTGGCTGTGTAAATGGCTGTATAAGTTAGTGAGTGGCTCTGTCAGTGGGTGTGTGAATGGGTATGTGAGTGGTTGTATGGTTGTGTGAGTGTGTGTGTGAGTGGTTTTGTGGGTGTGTGAATAGCTGTATGGGTCTGTGAGTGGCTGTATGGGTGAGTGGCTATATGAGTGAGTGTGTGTGTCAGTTGTTGTATGGGTATATATGTGGGTGTGTGAGTGAGTGTATGAGAAGTTGTATAGGGGTGTGAGTAGGTTTGTGAGTGGTTCTGTGGATGATGTAATTTGAGATGTCATCAATGATGCCATCAGTGATGTCACTGACCAAGTCATGAGTTATGTAATATGTGAGGTCATAGCAGCACATTACAGTGGCGTACGTTATAGTTGGCTCAGGTAACTATAACTGCTGAATTTCACTTGTTTTGTATGAGTAAAATCTGAGCCTAACTATAACGTCCCTGTAACATTTGTTTTTTTCAGCGAATTTCTACATTTAAAAAAAATTGTATTTCCTAACTATAACATCCTTGTAACCTTTGCTTTTTTCAGTGAATTTAAACAGATTTTTAAATTGGATTTCCTAACTGTAGCCCGTAACCTTTGAGAGTGGGTATGCGAGTGGCTGGATAGGTAGGTGTGTGGGTGGGTGTATAAGTGGCTCTATGGGTCCACTCATACACCCACTCACTTACCTGAGTGTGGGAATGGGTTGTACATGACTATGTAAGTGGGTGTAGGAGTGCCTGTGTGGATCTTTGAGTGGGTGCATGGGTGTCTGAGTGAGCCTGTGACTGGATGCATTAGTGTCTAAGTGGGTGCATGAGTGTCTGAGTGGGTCTGTGAGTCGGTGCATGAGTCTCTGACTGGGTCTGTGAGTGGGTGCACTAGTGTCTTTAACAGTCTGTGAGTGGATGGATGAGCCTCTGAGTGGGTGAGTGAGTATGTGCGTGAGTGTCTGAGTGGGTCTGTCAGTGGGTGTGTGGTAAAAAAAGTAGGGGGCACATGGGAGCAGGTCCTTGTGCCAGCTCCCCCTGTGACAGTTCTCCTGTTCAACTTACCTGTAGTCCACTACCCTTTGCTGCCTTCAGTTTTGTGCCTTCTCTGTTCATTTTCAACTAATTTTTCTGCCTCTTCTCTGCTCACTCCTGCCCTCTATTTTGCCTCTTTGTGCTCATTCTGACCTTTATTCTGCCTCTTGCTGCTTGTTTCTGACCTCTATTTTGTCTTCAGCTGCTCATTTCTGATCTTTATTTTGCCTCTTTCTGCTCATTCTGCCCGTTAGTTTGCCTCTCTCTGCTCGTTTCTCACTTTTATTGTGCCATGCTGCTGGATTTTGACCTCTATTTTGCCTCTTTCTGCTGTCATGTGCCCGGGATAGGCCTAGTAGGAAATAGTGCCATTTTACATGTACACGGTTCCTTCACTTTGTCTGTCAACTTTTGACACACATGTGTATTCGTGACACTTGGGTTAGTTTCTAAGAAACACCGACCTTGCTGACACAGAGAACTTTGTGAAAACACTATCACACTGCCTTGGCATTATGTTCAAGGCCCTCACATGTGTGATACACATGTGTTTGTTATGTCCATATGGCGACACAGCTATCTGTGGAATACAAACAATGGCAGCCTGATCACAACCGTGTCCCAAGGCAAAGATGCCTTTTTCTATATATAACCTTTTGTTTCCAAATACAATCAGAGGAGACATTTCTGCTGACTTCGAAGGGTCCATGCATGCTGAAGCTTTCGCCTAACATCTGACTGACTTCTCTGTGAGAGGTGCCTAGTTCAAAACCAAGACGGGGTCCTACACTCTCACCCACCAGATAAAGGTGTTGAATCATCCAGAAAGGGGTTTCTTGGCAGGCCATACATTTCCACCCTAGACACGTAGGTTAGGGTTTGTATCGTAGGAGTACACTGGATTGTTATATAATTTTTACATGCCTGCATATATCTACTGTATGAGCAAAATGGTGGAACTGTTTGTTCTATTTACTATTGTGATGCTCACTATAACTTTCATCTACTTCTATTGATCATTGCAGCACATATATTTTATACAAGAATAACTTTGGTTCAATATATATTGAAAAATGTCCCTTTGTGTATTCTTCGTATATTTCTCTGAGCACAAGTGAGCATGTGTGACTGAGCAAAACGTTCTAAAATCTGTCACCACGATCCCGGAGGGGTCTGGGTTGTCATGTTTAATAGTTGCCAGAACTGTTCGCTCCCTGCCCAGGTTTAGGGGGGCTTACAATGGCATTGTGAGCTAGCTGGTCCAAAGGACAAAATATCCTGCTGGTGGCACGGAATCAGTCTGGAACCATTTATATCATCCACAAACACGTGATTCCTATGGACTACTGAAAACTACACCACACTGCTCGTTTCTCACCTTTATTTTGCCTCTTGCAGCTTGTTTCTCACCTTTATTTGGACTCATTCTGCTCGTTTATCGCCTTTATTTTGCCTCTTGGTGCTGGTTTCTGACCTCTATGTTGCCTCTTTGTGCTCATTTCTCACCTTTATTTTACCACTTTCTGCTCGTTTCTCACCTTTCTTTTAGGTGTGGGTGGTAAACTCCACTCCGCAAGCGCCAAGGGGACTTCATCCCCCAACTAGTAGTGCCAGGAGGCGCGTTTGCAGAGTGGTTTAGTAACGAGGCGGGGCCACCGACAAGGTCTCAGCAATACCGCTGTGGAGGACTTACTGGTGGTAATATTAGGCGTTCTTGGCCCCCAATGACCCTCAGCAGCTAAGGGGACTTCCTACTCCAACAAGTAGTGTGCCAGGTGGCCCATTTGTAGACTGGTTGAGGAAGGGGGTGGGGCCTCCAACAAGGTCTCAGCAGTCAAGCTGTGTGGGTATTACTGGTGGTAACAAAAGGGGTCTTGGCCCCCAGCGACCCTCAGCAGTCAAGGGAACTTCATCCCCAACCAGTAGTGCGCCAGGAGGTGCATTTGCAAGGTGGTTGGGAAAGAGGGCATTGTGTCTGAAGAGGCCTCAACAATCCCACTGTGTGGGACTTACTGTTGGTAACAATAAGGGTTCTTGGCCCCCAATGACCCTCAGCAGCCAAGGGAACTTCAACCCCCAACCAGTAGTGCGCCAGGAGGCAGGTTTGTGGAGTGGTTGAGGAAGGGGGCGGGGCCTCTGACGAGGTCTCAGCAGTACTGCTGTGTGGGACTTACTGGTGGTAACAGGAGGGGTTCGTGGCCCCCAAGGACCTTCAGCATCCAAGTTCATCCCCCAATGAGTAGCGCTTGCTTTTTATTGCAAATTCATGAATTTAGCGAATTTGCCAACATTAAAAAAAATATATATTTTTCTCTGGGACCCCAGGAGCAAGGCTAGGGTGTTAGGGTATTCGTACTCTGCCCTTTTTTCTTTTTTTATGTGTTTTTTGGGCGTCAGCTGAAGTTGAGTCCCAAGATGGCTGCCAACACTCCCTGGTTGAAGTGTTCACAGCCAATCAGAGCTCTGCATTTCCCTGCACGAACTCGTTATTATTTGTGAAGTTGTCGTGATTGCAGATATCCTTCTTTTTTTCTCTTAAATTTCTAAACAACCACTGAACAGATTTACACCACATAACTGAAAGTGTGATCTGTGAACCAAAATCTACCTTCCTGTAAAATTTGGTGTAATTCCATCCAGCGGTTCGGGCTGTAGTCGTGTTCAAAGCTCCTACGGGAATTAACAAGGGAAACACACTTTTTTTTACCTCCCCTTTTTCTCGCCCCACGCTTGATTGCCCCAAAACTTTCCATGCACAACAAGAATCACGGCACACTTTTTTGGGGAAAGTTTTGTAAAGATTCGTCACACGGCACCAAAGATATACGCAAGTCAAAAAATGATTTTCCTAGGGAAACACGGTCCTAACTATAACTACCTACTGGCAACCGCCAGTAGGGAAATAAAAAATATATATATATATATATATTCAACAGGTATTACTATTACCAGTCACAGCATATTTCAATGGTGAGAAATATGCTCTCAACACTGAAATATGCTGTGACTTACAGGTCACACATTTTAATGCTGGCATGGCCAATTCAGCCTTTCATCTTCTGAAGTCAGTAAATTTAGAACCATTAGATTAAGGTACATTTGAACCATTAGAATGGGTAATAGTAATACCTGTCGATTACATCATTCAGAGACAGCAAAACTGTGGCATACAGGGCTATATAAAAACAAACCATAATTATGTTATTTCACTTTATATGAGGATTCTCTGGTCAACACCCTAATTTTGACCAAAAATCTATAAAAGCTGGAATATTAATTTTTTTAATAAACATTGAAATGTGATATAAGAAATGGCTTCACTGAGGTTGTCAGAGATAGAGTAGTACTTATTGCTAAATTTACGATTGGTCTGTCTTCACAAATGTCTAATATGGTGACTCTGGTGTAGACTGGTCAAATAATTTTCACATCTTCTCTGGGAGGGAAAATTCTCGCAACCAAACATAAAATTTAAAGTTATTTTTTGACAGCAGCCACTCATTCTATTCCAGGAGAATTCAAAAAAGGGATTACCTGTGGAGTGTGATGGTGGCATATTTTACCCATTAAATGTCACCCTGCAAGAAGGTTAACAATGTAGGGAAGCCCCATGCCTTCACAAATAAACTTAATTTAAGGGAGTTTAGGGATATTCTTGATAGGATTTGAGAATATACTTCAGTTGCAGATGAAACAGGATTATGTTATATTTCTCAGTTTGGGGTAAGTACCACCTGTGCCGAGCAGCTCTAAAATCTGCATGTAAGTGAAAGGAGACCCATTTGTGTCAGGGTAAAACCACAGCAGCCTTGAGTGTGTGATGCAAAGTTAGAATTAACCAAACAAATCTGCAGTCTCTACTCATATTATCCATACAGTGTGACCAAAACTTTGTATGATTGCGGTCAAATTCTTTAGATTTTTTTTCTTTAATTGAGAAAGGACGAAGATTAACCACAACCATGAAAATATAACCAAAACTACTGTAAACTGTGCACTAACTAGACAATATCTTGGGCATGGAGACTTAATTAAATCTTCTAGCTGACTTTCGTGAGGACATGTACTGTACCATACTCATGATGAGAAATAACAGCAATTATATTAAATGTAACACTGAAAAGGTGAAGGTGACATACTAGCTACACAACATTATTTACTTTGAAGTACCCTCGATTGTATGCTGACTACGGGGTTAGAATACAGATAAATAGGAATATGTGAAAAGGAGACAAAGCATTCATGAATGAGGATGCACAAGTCTAAAATTTTGCTTGCAACACGAACCACTAATAAATAAGCCAAATGAAGACTATCCTTTCACCACTGTATTTCAAGTAAGGAGATGAAGGTTTTCACTTGACAGACCACAAACCCACATTCATATTAAAGTGATGACATTTTCCCTAATGATCCATTATTTTAGCCTCACAAGTATAATTTTCGAAGTATAATATTTGATGCATCTATTAGGAAACTTAAGCAGCGACATTTGGGGTGCAAATGTATAATCTGGCTTTATTTAAGTGCACCAAATGCACTCCTCATCTGGGCTACAAAGGGCTTTGCAGAAGGAGGACGCCAAAGCCTTCCACATTAATTTGCATGGAATGGGATTCGGATGTGCATCTAATTAAGCACCATAGTGAATCCAGAGTTCAAGGCCTACAATTATAGCAGGACTTTGCGACTGTGTTTGCAGACCATCTGCATTGCAACAACTACCCCTAAAAACAGACCGTGGCCGTACAACCCTACAGTAGCAAACAGCTAGAGCAACATTGGGGGCAATGCTCGAGCAGCTTCTTCATACCCCGTGCCCTAAAGCTGCGAGTTGTAAACAGCCGCGGCCCGTGCAGGTAAGAGCTGTGGGGCAGTGGGGGGATTTTACAGACGACCATGAGGGAAAATTAAATAAATAATAAATTTTCCCTCATCGTCGTCTGTCGAAATCCCCCCGCCCACCCGGCCCCACCGCTCTTACCTGCACAGGCCGCGGCTGGTTGTAACGCGCAGAGTAGAAGCTGTTCACCAGAGTGGTTACTGCCTGGACTTGGCGGTCAATACCCATTCAATACTTTGTAACCTCATAAGTAATAGAAATTACTGATACATAAACTTACTCATCACAAGGATGGCGGGAATCCCTGTTTTATGTCAAGGGCTGGATGCATTAACGTCCTCCCTTGCTCTCTTCTTCACTGCCTGAAGAAAGGGAGACTCCTCCGAGCAGCCACGGTGTCACCCTAAACTTAGAATATACATGGCTTTTGTCACATGTTCCCTTAAGAGGGTTCCAGTTAGGATGAAGAGATAAAAAATCCTCGTTGGCAATATTGGTATTTCTGGATGATTAAAGATGAAGAGTTTTACAAGGGTCAGAAAGGAAGACACCAAAATTACAGAGTACAGAAAGAGTTTATCTATCATACAGTCTTCCAGGCAGTAGACTCCAATAGCCAAAAAAGGTGCGCAAACTAGCAGAAACCAGTGACAAAAGGCATCTGAGGTGGAAAATATCCGCAACGAAAAATAAGTTATTCAAAATCATTATAATGCATCCTTCTCAGACCAATGGCTCCTTGTATGAGATAGAAAGCAGAAGACATCACAGGAAAATGATGAAGACCATCTTGGACAGGGATGGTCTGGCAATAACCACTGGAATTACAACCATCTTGGTTAGAAGTGGATATAAATCTAGCAACATCACAAAATAAAATGATGGGCGGAGTGTTGAAACTTTTCAAACACTCGCCCTCAGTCACAGATCTAGGTAATCCATCATTATTTTGCTCGCCACATCAGAGGTGTGGTGCAGCGGCCAGGGCAGCTGACTTCGGAGCACAGGGTTCACGGTTCGATCCCCGGCTCCGGCGGCAGCTCAGCTCAGCACCATGTGACTCTGGGCAATAGCTCACTTAATTTCCACGACGGCCCCCAGCGCCTTGAGACCCGTAAGGGTGAGTAGCTGCGCTATATAAAAACGGACTTACTTACTTACTTACCCTAGTTTGGACTCAGCCATATGCAAATCAGTCTTGACCCTGCTCCCCATGGGAACAGTCAAGACCGAAGTGCCAGGCCAAGTCCTCCCTGGACAGGAACAAGCATCCTGTCACAAGTACTCTCCCCCCTCATGAAAGACTCTCTTCTCCGCTGGCTGAACTAGATCCCCTCCGGGAACGATTGCTATATGCCCCATTCGGACTCGCCCAGATCCAACCTCTTGGCCAAACGATTAATTCTGGACATACTTTCAATTGTATACCAGTAATTTGAAATGATACGAGTAATCACGTCCTTATGATGATCCGAAACCAGACAGGCCAAAAAACACTCATATTTACACCTGCCTGAGCTCATAACATGCTCCAAACTAATTGTAGTATCATTGCTCATGTTATCTGTCAATTTTAATTACACCTTTTTCCGCTGTCACCTTACCACGTGCCTCACTTGCGCCGTTCACTCCTTCACAAGCACTACATGTGCACTTATTTAATTACACCTTGGAGGCTTGGAGGGAGCTCTTTTGTGCGGAAAGCTGCCTTAGCATGGAATGCTCTGCCCCTTGAACTGCGTGGTATCCAGGACCCGGCGATCTTTAAGAAAAAGCTAAAAACTCTTCTCTTCTAGCTGACGCTCTGGCCTCTGTTTCTTTTCTCAAGTACGCGCCGGGACACTCTGTTGAGTATCTGTGCGCGCTATAAGTGTATATAACATAACATAACACCTGCATTGATTGTCTTTCAAGTATTACCTGAGACGTTGTTTCTGGGTACTAAAATATTCATTAGGCAGGCCGTTTTTTTAACCCTTGCGAAAGGGGATTTTTTTCCATTCCAAATTCCTTAACCGTTTGCAAACCAATGAACGAGCATATTTCACATCCTGGTTTGCAAATGGGTCTATGCACATCGGGCCCTTAGATGTGAGGGCAATGTCTGTTTAGAGGTAGTTTTAATATTGGACGAACTAGGTCCTAATGCCACTTTGCAGTCAGGACGTCCGCTTGGGCAGACCTGGTGATGGGCAATTGGAACATTATGATAGTGAATAACCAAACGTCACATCCCTCTGTTATCTTGGTTTCCTCCATAGCGCTTTATTTCAGCCC
This sequence comes from Calotriton arnoldi, assembly GCA_963921515.1. Classification (NCBI taxonomy): domain Eukaryota; kingdom Metazoa; phylum Chordata; class Amphibia; order Caudata; family Salamandridae; genus Calotriton; species Calotriton arnoldi. Next base: position 3,710,173 of record CAWUFW010000245.1, read on the forward strand.
AAACGAGAGGCAACAAAATGACGCAGATCCACTAAATAAAAAAAATAAAAAAACTAGTATATCAACAGGATTATTTCAATAAAGACAACAAAAAGACATATGGGTGACGAGCAGGGCATCTTGTTTTGCAATGCAACTAGTCATGGGGTTATACGGTGACCTATTTATAGATAACAGATTTACCACAATAGAATTTGGCTTAATAAATAGAGTTTTATTCATTGTTGGTATTTGCGAAAAATCGATAATTCTTACAAGTTAGTCAAACACAGGGCATGTATTCAATTTGGAACAACCTTGGAACAGGCCTACACTAAAGTCACAGCAAAACTAATTTAATCAAGAGAAATGCAGAAATGGTGGTGTTTTACAAAGACGTAAATTTGGGGTTGGCAGGGGTTGCAGCTGTGATAAGAAATTGATCACACTTACCTGGTACGGGATCTTTGGTGGCAGCTGTGGTAAGTAAAAATGGTTTTAAATGTATGCTTGCAGGTACTAGTGCGTTTATGTGAGAGAGAGCATGAGTATTTGTGAGCATGTGTGTCTGCATGTGTTAATTATGTGTGCGTGAGTGAATTATGAGTGAGAGTCAGTGACAGGTAGTGAGAGCGATTTGGTGAGATTGAGACCCAGATTTACTATTCTTTGATGTAAGACAACACTGCACCGAAGTTGCTGTGTTGCCTTGCGTGAAAGAGAGAGGAGAAAATGTGCCATATCTATTAAGGTAATGCTTTTTTTAACTCTCCTCCACTGGCGCCCTTTTAGCATCTATGCACCAGTGCACACACTAATGAGCTATAGTCAGTGCCACTGGAATTATGTGGGAGGAGATGGCCTAATTATGCGGCAGGGTTGAGTAAATTACGTGGCAAGAAAAGACAAATTATATGGCATAATGCGGCACATTTTGTAATAGTACTAATTCTTTATTTCATCAGTTTTAAACTTGGTAACACTGTATGGGCATTAGTTGCACCTCAAAAGTACCAGTTTAACACCCAAATATAGCAATAAGCAACAGAAAGGTGACCAGTCCAGCTTTGCAAAGGGCATCTCACTGTGCAGCAACACGTGTCACTAGATTTTTAGTAACTTTTGCACTGTTAGAGCTAGAAAAAAAAATATTCTTGCTGAAATCTGCAGATTATGCATCAGATGATGGATTATGTGGCAAATGCGACCAATCCGTATGCGAAAATCACTGCAAGATCGCTTAATTCCAGTGGTCTTGGCCATAGTGCATGGGTACATGTATTCTCTGAAGCATAAGTTTTGTACAGGCAGGGCTACTCTCCAATAGAACAAGCATTGGCAAAGCCAATAGGTCTCGCTTTTGGGACCTTATAAGTATTTAGTTATGCAGCACAATATCCTTGGTGCAACAACATCAACCGTTGCATGGCTAAACACTTATAAGGTCCCAAAGGCGAGACCTATTGGCTATGCCAATGCTTGTTCTTCTTGTTTTGGGTGGAGGGAGGGAGGATCAATACCATGTGCAGAATACTTCATATGATTGCGTATGTCATGATTGTAACATTGCTCACCCTTTTGTTATGTATCTTAATACGAAACCTTACATAGTATGTGTTTGTACAGGCCTGTAAACCTCAATAAACTTTGCTAAAAAAAACAACAATATATATGACAAGCCTATTGGCTCTGCCAAGGGGTCACAAATTAAAAGACCAATAACCACATGTTAAAAATCACTATTATAGCATCGGAATCAGTCACATTGTTTAAATGCAATCATTACTGTCATTAGAGGATGAGGAGGAAAAGAAGATGAGGAAAGGAAGAGGAGGAGGAAAAGAAGATGAGGAAAGGAAGATGAGGAAAAGAAGATGAGGAGGAAAAGAAGAGAAAAGGAAGAGTAGGAGGAAAAAAGGAAGAGGTGGAAAGGAAGTAGAGAAGTGGAGGAAATGAAGATATGCGATACAAAAAGAGGATGCAGAGTATGGAAAAATAGAGGAGTGGAAAGAGGGAAGGCAGAGGTGAAATGGGGGTGTGGGAGATATTGAGGAAGAGGTAGAAGAGATAGGGGCGGGGGTGGATAGGGAGCAGAGATATGGAAGAGAGGGGAAGTGAGCGAGAGGAAAGATAGGAGAGGGGTGGAAGAGAAGGAGAAAGGTAGAAGAGGGATGTGGACGAGAGTGGAGTGATAGGAAAGAGGAGACTCGAGAGGAAGAGGAGGGGTATAGCGCCAAAGCTGCCCGAGTCACGTTTGCTGAAGAGCCGAACAGCTTCCCTCTGCTGACCAATGCCCAGAGTGTGAGAGCTTGCTCGGGGCAGGGAGGCCCAGGGGCTCAGACCCCCTGCACACGAGTCATGTGAATCTCGCGCCGCCACGGGCACACTCCATGTGTGAACGTAGCGGGAATTTCCCGGTGTCTCCAGGCAACGATATTTTACCGGCGTGGATTGCCCCTTCATTTTTAAAGGACACGGTTGCCATTTTACACTAATTCACAAAAACAGCACTATGTGCCGCCACTCCTATTTTGCGCCTTACGGAAATAAAAGCCAGTGGTGGAATTATCCAGGCACAGAACAAGCAAAGTGAATTTTTGTGCTAAGGAAGGTTGCGGCAAGTAAATGAAACAGTTGCTGAAATACACCGATAGCCAGCAGAGAGCGGCCTTCAGCCTACACAGGTAAAAGCATAATCAAACTGGAACAAGCTCGTATTGTAAATGCGCGTGACATATCAGTATTTATTTACTGGGCAACAAGAGAATGGAACAAGCGGCAGTGAAAGCGATCGCGAAAATGAAAGCGATCGCTATTGGAAAACAAACAAGCCCGCGAGTGGTGGGCGCGCGTGCGCCACAGCAAGACATGTGGTTTCAATTATCGCGCCCGTGTCTGGGCACGATAATTGGAAACAGATGCCGGCCGTGCGGGTAACCGCACAGAAAAGGCCATGACGCACGAGCGTCTGGTCAGCTTTTTGAAACCCCTACATAAAGTCTTCGCCAGAGCAGCGCTTGCGCACTACTTTAGGCTCGACCTGAAAACTATGCTTTAAAGCTTTTCACACTCTGTGTGCTGTACAATGCAGTGTACATGCAAAATTGGAAAAACAAGGTGAAATGAAGACATTTCTCCTCTTTACTCCTGCCTCAAGGATTATAGGATTTTGGTGCAAATTCTTGTCTATCAAGGTTTATAGATAGGGATTTACATCAAAACCCATGGGTGGTTGCATGGGAACGCCCATGCATAACCCATGGAGTGACCCTTTGACACAAAGTAATGCAAAGCAGCACATAATGCAACTTTATGTTACTTTGGGATACTGCCCAACAAAATCCAGATTTACTTTGATAGCAAATCCACCCTAAAACTTTGTACGAGGTTTAGTTCACAAATGTGACGCAAACCCAGCGCAAAGTGTTAATAAACCTGGGCCTGAGTGTCAGTAAGTAGGAGTGAGAATGAGTAATATTAAGAGTGAATACAAGTGAGTGAGAATGCGCATAAAAAGGTGTAAGACAGTCTAAGTGACAATGACTAAGTGAGAACGAGTCCGAGAATGAGTGAGTGAGTGTGAGCGAGAATTATGTTATGCTTGTAAGTTTGTCTTTAGCCCTGCCATAATGAAGGTAATTACGGTGTTATAGAGACATCTATGCAAAATAATGGTGCTGGCATACTTGCAGCAATTCTCAGCATGACAATATTGGCACTGTCACACTAGGGCTAATTCTTGGCATAAAAGGCACCAATGCTAAAAAACTGGTACTGGCATACTAGAAGTAACTCATGGCATATAGAGCACCCATGGAAAAATATTTGCGTATTTGAGGAAATTCTTGGCATGTGGACACCAGTGCCAAAATGCTGGTACTAGCACAATGAAGGTAATTTTTAAAGGTGGACAACCTGGCATATGGAAAGCTGCAGCATGACAAAATGCTGGTCCTGACATACTGAGGTCATTTTTTAAATAATGAGCAACTATAATATATGGATGGCATAAATTGCAAAATTCTGGCACTGGCATATTTTATGTCACTTTTGATATAAGGGGGCACCCATGGAATATTGGGATACCATAAGGAAATACTGGCTCTGGTACAATGAAGGTAATTGTGGACATATGGGGGAACCAATACCACACTTTGGAAAAAATGGTATCACCTCCTGGGGCAGGCCAAATTTAATTGGCTTGAAACTATTTGAATATTTCATGAGTACCCTTTCAGCGTCTATGGCATTTTAGCAAATCTATGCAAATATTGTGCTTTAAAATGCAGTAATTCACCCCATTCTTTTCAAATTTTTCACGGAGGGAAAACCCCCCCTAGAGTAGGTTTGCTCACTTGCTACAGTTCAGGGTAAGATCAAGTCAGGCCCATAATATAGGTGGTAAATAAAATAGACATTTGTCTGTGTTCTGCTGCTATATTATTCATGCAGTTATAATGGAATTACAGCAATGTCAGTCAACTGTTGTGATGTTTTCATGTCACATGCCATTCTGGATAAAAATTAGGGTCAAGGGTCATATGTTGTCACTTCCTGTGATGTCATTAAGGTCAAAGGTTATGGGATGTCAATTCCGCTACTTAAGAGCTAGGAATGGACTCATGCCATTCACAATTTTTCTTCTTTAGGCACAACCGTGTAATAAGGAACAGCCGCCACAGCTCTAATTTGGAAAACCAAGAGAATAAAATAGCCACTGCTGCTTTTCAATATGTGAGTTCAATGAAAGAAAAAAACATGCAAATTTGGTTGCTGTTCACACGCTGCGAGCTCTATCTATATTGGTTTTTTAAATAATTTCAGATGTTTCAACCTCTAAAAAGATTGTTTACTTCACTGCCAAGATCTTAGCCAATTGTGATGGCCTATAAGACATAAGCAAGTAGGCAGACTGATTGAGCCATGAGGCCTAATACATCAGGGTAGATAATTTTTTCAGAAAGCAACTAAAGCGGTTCTCCCCATTTTTTTGTTGTTACAGTGTCCCACAGTTCAATGTCCTGATGAGAACCCTCAAATAGATCAGGATTCGAAATGCGTCAAACAAAGTGGTATAGTAATACCCCTGCTGTTTACAGTTTAAAAGTGAGCCCACACTATTCGTTCAGACACTTGAGAATCGTTGGTTTGGTACTGGGGCATGTCTATGTATTGTTGTTTTTTATGTTGCTGTATATTTCTTGTCTTGTGCCAAACAATTTGTGGACATTGGTGTTGTAAGGAATTTTTCAGTATTATTTGCCGAGCAAACAAAATGCATTTGAATGTGTATGTCATCTTTTTGTAATGCTTTAACGTTTAGGACAGTTTTTTACACAGATTGATAGAAATGCGTTTAAATTACTAGTGAATAAAAAACTGTGATCACGTTGATTTAGTGTTCCTGCCATATAATCAAACGATTTTTGTTTTAGGAGCAGTGTCAGTACTGGCATACTTTGGTTATTGTTCAATCTTTAGTGGCCTGGCCTTGCTGACAAAAAAACAGGCCCAACCCCCTCCCCTTTTTGTTTTCTAGCAAGAGAGCAGGTTTTGACCTGTGATGGTTTCATAGGGATAGTACCTTCCTTTTCACAAACTAAAAGTCAACTATTAAGGGATTTGTGTCTGGTTTTTCTTTCCATATTAGAAAAGCCTCCCCCCCTTTTTTCATCAAAAACAATGTCTGAAAAAGACACACTGTCATTCACAGAAGAGAACATACAGAGACTTATCTCTACTCCTTCACTTTTTTCTTCAGTGAATTTAAGCGCTGCAGCTAAGTAGCAAAATGAATCTGAGAAGTTGTTACATAAAAAAAAGAAGCATATCAGAACCGAACTACATGGCCATTTTCACCTGGAACATTTAAAAGCCGGCACAATCCCATGGAGATTACAAATACATAGCAGTCATTTTTAATGAAGACACTGAATATCGAAAAGGATACAGTTTCATTGGCACCAAATGCAGTTGAGATCTAATGGTTCTCTCAATAGAGACTACCCAAAGACCAGCAAAAAACAATGGGAAGTAATGTTGCTGTTGGAACAGGAAATTAAAGAAAATCAGTTGATGTCTGAGGCTAAAACACTTTTGGAAAAAATCGAAAAATAAATTGCTGACTTCAAAGACTTCACTATTAACCAAAATTTGAGGTTTAGAATTTAATGCTGACACCCAATGGCTTTTCACATTTGACGTGGTTTCTTTGTATACTCAGGTCCCTCAAGAAATTGGTATTCAAGCTATTGAGGCATATCTGGAATTAAGACCATGGCCACATCGAGTTCCAACCGAATTTGTAATCAAGTTGGCAGACTTTACATTAAGGAAAAATTATTTCAAATTTGATGAAGAATTTTTTAATAAACAAAGGGGACTGCGATAGGATGTCCGTTCGCTCCAGAGCTGGCAGTGTTGTATTTGGCTAAATTTGAAGAAAGATTAATTTACCAGAACAATCCTTTTTTAGCACCTCAATAACAAGATGGCTAAGATACATAGATGACATCTGTTGGGCAGGAGAAGAAGTGTAGTTAGATCAATTTCTATCTTGGCATAACACCAGATCTCAGGCCATTAAGTCCTGCTTGAATAAAAGCAAGAAAAGCATTACCTTCTTGGATGTTAAAGTTTTTGCGGAAGGAGAAAATCTTCTAACAACGTTACATCAGAAACCTACCGGCCGCACTAAAGCTGTTCACTACTCCAGCTTCCATCTGTGAAGCCTAAGAGATAACTTGCCCTATGGGGATTTCTAAGGATAAGATGCAACTGTTCATGCAAAGATTACTATTTTCTCCATGCCAACAACTTAATTACTAAGTTGAAAGAACGAGGATATACCCATAAACTGTTAAAAAGTTCAATGAAACGAGCCTGGTTCACTCCCCATGAAACTTTTTGGGAAAAAAATAAATAAAAAGGCTTCAGAGCATCTTGTTTGTGTCTCATTTTGCTCTCGAACAAACCAATTCAAGAAAATAATTTTACAAAACTGACATCTACTATCAAACTTGGATTCTTCGTTCGAGCGTCCACTATTTGCTTTAAAAAAAAGACTGGAGCACTGGGAGGCAGATAGTACGCTCCACCACCACCACCAAAAACCAACACAACTTTGGAATTTTCCACCCCTGAAGGGCATCATAAATGTGGCACTTGTGTTGCATGTCATCAGACTATTGAAGGCACATGTTTCCAATATAATGACATTAAGAGGAAACACACTTCATTTTCGAATTGTAAAACAAAATATGTGGCTTATGGAATAATTTGTCCATGTAAAAACTTTAAATAGGAAAGACAAATCCGGAAATCAGGCAGAGGGTCAGATAGCATAAGTCGAGACTGCGCAAAACTGTTACTGCTGCACCACTTGTTAATCACTTCATTAAAAAACAACATACAGTAGATGCTTTTCAGTGGACAGTCCTGGCATCTATACAACCCAATCCAAGAGGTGGTGACGTCGAACGAAGACTTGTTTGAAAATAAGCCTATCTAATACTCTGTTTCAACTGAGCTGCAGAATCTGTGAAATATCTATGGAACTTTCACTTTGTTTCACTTTGCCCTTTCTGGATGTCTAGTTGATAATTCTTGTCACTATTTTAACTACAGGAATCATATTGGCCCATCTGAACTGCCATGATTAAATGCGGGTTGTTCGCTAATTCCTTCAAAATAAGTGTCCAGATACTCTGCTCTTACCCCTGCCTCATCTACAACACCTTTGGGATACCCAAAACAAAATACACACCAGCAAGCTGAATCCAATTTTCAAAAACATCATTTGCCACGAAGAGAATATCATCCCCACAATGCATCACTTAGTCTCTTTTGCCACTTGTTCTGAATCTGATCTACATGAAGGAAATTGACCAATGAAAAAAACTTGTCTTATGGTCTTAGGTTCTACCTTTAAATGACAACCAATGAACGACGAGTTGCTGCAACAATGGCGGGATCATGATGCAAGAAGGAGGGTTGTAGGAAGGACCACTTTGAACGCCGGTCCGAATGGAATTAACACTAACTGTGTCTGCCTTCCAGTGCGCATACCTTTGTGACATTGTTTGAACCATGCAAGCTGCAAAAGTGAGAAAATTGAAAGCACCACGTCTTTCTTTAAAAATCCTCGATGTCCTAAAAACGCCCATGGGAACAGCACTAATTCCCTTTATGTTTCTAATGAAGCGGTATGTCTTTATTAAAATTAAGAAGACAAACCTGGCGCTAACACTTCACGCTTTGACGATTATTGGGCTTCAGTGTATCCCCTCCACGAAGACGCAGCGCGCGGCCCGGCCTTTGCTTAGTTGCCGCACGGTTGATAATTAGGACACAAAAAACCAGCGCACGAGTAAGTAAGCCTCTTCACCACGCACGCTAATTTCCCCCCCCCCCCCCGGAATCTGTCACCATCCTATGTTCATGCTAAATACTTAAGAGCTAGGAATGGACTCATGCCATTCATCACTTTTCTAAGGTACAGCCATGTAATAAGGGCCCGGACAGCAGCCGGCACGGCTCTAATTTGGAAAACCGAGACAATAAAATAGCCACTGCTGCTCTACAATATGTGAGTTCAATGAAAGAACAAAAACATGCAAATTCAGTTGCTGTTCACACGCTGCGAGCTCTATCTGTATCGTTTAAAAAAAAAAACATTTCAGATGATCAACCACTATAAAGATTGTTTACTTCACCTCCAATATCTTAGCCAACCGTGGTGTCGTACAAGACATAAGTAAGTAGGCAGACAGATTGAGCCATGAGGTCTAATACAGAAGGGTAGATAATTTTTTCAGAAAGCAACTAAAGTGGTTCTCCTCATTTTTTTGGCATTATAGTGTCCCATAGTTCAATATCCCGACGAGAAGCCTCAAATAGATCAGGGTTTGAAACGCGTCAAACAAAGTGGTGTAGTAATACCCCCAGAGTTTACACTTTAGTAGAGAGCCCACACTATTGGTTCAGTCACCCGAGGCTGGTTGGTTCTGTAGAACGCTTGACCTGGGGCATATTTATTGTTGGAAGTGGGGGTCCTTATCCCTCACCGCCGCCACCAAATGCTGGAGGCGGGAGTCCCCGTCCCACACCGCTGTTGCCAGGTGCGAGATCCGGACCCCTCGTTTCAACGTTAGGCTAAGTAAGGACACCGTCTGAGATAGCCCTGCTCACCCCCTTAGTAGCTTGGCACGAGCAGCCAGGCTTATCTCCAAGGCACGAGTGTACAGTATGTGCAACCACACTCACAGCAACCCAATGATGTCACCACAAATAGACTCCACACGAGTTTTTATAAAACGAGTATAATCTTTATACAAGAAGATGTACGATATGACCACACGTTACAAAACCAACATATAATAATGGGTAGTATTCCTCCCGGTGGATTGGTAGGTTCTATTCCCAACCACCGCTTCTAACCAACAGTTAAGCTGACTTCTAACCGTTTCCAAAAGGTTAGGTAGGTCGTATTGCTAGAATCACACACATTGCAAAAGAAACGAAATACTGCAATGCGTAACGATATACTCCTGAACTGTGCAATAGAGAAACAATGCCATACGTAGCGCCACAGTCATGTACTTTGCAATAGAAGGAATAATGCAATACGTATCACCACCAGCAAGCCCTGTGCAAGGAAGAAACAAAGCAATGCGTCACGCTACAATCATGTACTGTGCACTGAAGAAATAATGCAATGCGTATCACCACCAGCATGCCCTGTGCAAGGAAGAAATAAAGCAATGCGTAGCGCACCCAGCATGTAGTTCATCAGGCACAAATAGAGTCGGGCGTCATACGACAGTTCGATAGTTCATTAGCAGCAATAATGCAAAGTGTAATATGACAGTCTAGGTGCTCCGTTAACAGTTGCCCCCGAAATGGATCAATGATGACACAAAAGTACCGCTTCTCACTCCGGCCCCAGTACTGCCCCTCCTTGGGCCAGCACGGGCCTCGATCCGAGCCGAAGCAACAGGCTCACGCAGCTGCCAGGAGCGAGAGGCCGAGAGAGTGTCCCTCCGAGCCCGCATCCCACCCCAGGTGGTTATCCACGTTACCTGGGGGGGCGCGACCCCACTCTCCTCCCCTCCTTCAGCGACTTGGGCCTTGATCCAGAACTCCGTCAATGGGCACAGTGAGCTCGGGCCGGCGACTCCGCTCTTCCGGGACTGCCGGTCCGGGCCGCTACTGTTGCACTCCGAGGGCCCAATGACCTGGCCCTCCTTCCGGCGGTCTCAGTGGACACCGAGACCCGCCCTCAGCACTTGTGGAGACTTACTTCGATTTCGGTGCACACGCTACCCAGGCACTCCTCACCAGCGCCTCTGGTTGCACCGCGACACGCACTATGCGCGTCCAAGACTCGCCTCTTCTCTTGTGCACACGATGACCAGGCGATCGCCACCACGCCTCGGCTTGCACCTCGACACGCACCCTGCGCGTCCGAGTCTTATCTCTTCTCCCGGTGCACACAACGACCAGGTGTTCTTCACCAACGCCTCGGCTTGCACCACGACACGCACCCTACGTGTCCGAGTCTCACCTCTTCTCTCGGTGCACACAACGAACAGGCGATCTTCACCAACGCCTTGGCTTGCACCACGACATGCACCCTGCGCATCCGAGACTCACTTCTTTTCCCGGTGCACACAACGACCAGGCTCTCCTCACCAACGCCTCGGCTTGCACCACGACACGCACCCTGCGCGTCCGAGTCTCACCTCGTCTCCCGGTGCACACAACGACCAGGCGCTCCTCACCAATGCCTCGGCTTGCACCACAACACGCACCCTGCGCGTCCGAGACTCAGTTTACTCCTGCGTGCTCATGATCACAAGGCACAACTTCTGAGGGTCTCAAGCTGCAAAAGCACGCGCACACCGCGTTGCTTGGGACTTCTCCGGAAACTTTTATGTTCCTGTGTTTCCAAACAGGGAGCCAGCTCACCTCGGGCCCTTGGGGTACAGCACAAAGCACAGTCCTGTTCAAGAAGGGGGGGACACCACCCACTGCAATGTCCCTTCAGTCTCTTCCTTAGTAAAAGCTACAAACTGCAGGCCAGCCCCAGATCACGAAGCAAGGGTCAGTCCTATTCAGCAGTCTCTTCAGCAACTTCTTCCTTGGCAGAGGTTCTTCTTGACCACGAAAGAGGTCAAAGCCTTTGCAGACTCGACCTGTCCATTTCGACATTCAAAATTACACCAAATTCTAGGGGTTTCAGTTCTCTTAGTTATACCCCTTCATCAGTAGCGATCGGTGGTGGGAGTGCCGCCGGGGCGCTGACGTGGGGCGGGGGAGGGGCAGGGTGGGGGGTAGTAAACTACGGATTACGGCCGATTACAGGTAAGTACACATATAAATAAATAAACGAATTTCGTTGCGCGCTGCATCGCATTTGGCGTTGCAGTGCGAGAAACGAAATTTGTTTTATTTATTTATATGTGTACTTACCTGTAATCGGCCGTAATCCATAGTTTACTACCCCCCACCCTACCCCTCCCCCGCCCCACGTCAGCGCCCCGGCGGCACTCCCACCACCGACCGCTACTGCCCTTCATGTCTTTGAAGTTCGTTGTGCTCAGGGGTCCCTGACCCCTGCCTAAATTAGTTCTGGGTGTCTCCCTCCCAGTGTCACCTTTCTCCCTTTGATACTGGGGGTCTGGACCCTTAATCACTCAGCAGGAGATGGGTCAATTGTTTTATAGCTGCAACCCAGGCCTCTTCACCTCCCGGGGTTTCTCCTCGCATACTCTCCAGATGCAGGTCAGCCAGGTGCCATCTCACCCCCTCCCATCTCAGATCCAGACAGTCAATGCACATTCAGCAGAGACACACAGAAATGCTTAAAGCACAAAACTCAGCCACTTTCTAAAAGAGTGGTTTCTGAACACACAGGGACAAAACCACTTTCATAGAAAGATGTGTTATGACACTGTGAGTTCATACATACTAAACTTCACCTCTACATTATAAACTTATAGGAAACTAGGCTAACAAAACACCATACCCAGCCTCCCCATTCTGTCCTATGGGCAGAATGGCCTTTCACCAGTGAAAATGAAATGGAGTGTTTTTTCACTGTGAGGACATAGCACACACCTCAGTATATGTCCTGCCTTTTACCTACACTGCTCCCTGCCCAGGGGTTACCCGGGACCTACCACAGGGGTGCCCACAGTGTACGCAAAAGGGAAAGTAAGGCCTAACAAGTGGTTGCACTTGTCAGGACAACATGCTAACTTAGCAAACTGCGCGCAGGCCCTACACTGAAGGCCTGAGTTCCCTTCTCTGTGCGCCTTTGCATTACTAGCCCTTGCACACACAGTGCACATCACTAGGGACTTTACTAGTAAGGCAACATACCAATCATGGCCAACCAATTACCATTGTCCTTTACATAGGGAACCCTTGTACTTTGACACTGATCAGCAGTGGAAAAGTACCCAAAGCATCTAAATTGGCAACTCTATGTCAGGAAAACGGTCTAGGGGGAAAGCAAAAAGTTTAGGGAACTTTAGCCAAAAAGGCCAAGTCCTACATTTATGTATTGTTGTTTTTTATGTTGCTGGTGCATTTCTTGTCGTGTGTCAAAAGTTTCGTTGACATTGGTGTTGTAAGTTATTTTTCAGTATTATTTGTTGAGCAAAAAAAATGCATTTGAATATATATGCCATCTTTTTGTAATGCTTTAATGTTGATGACAGTATTTCACACAGATTGGTAGAAATGTGTTTAAACTCGTAGTGAATTAAAAACTGTGATCACGTTGAATTAGTGTCGTGACCATGCAATCAAAAAATTTTTGTTTTAGGAGTAGAGTCAGTACTAGTGTACTTAGGTTATTGTTCAATTCTGCTAACTCTGGCATTTTGTTGAATTGACAATCATGGATTTGTATTTCCTGGACAGGAGCCTTGTTAACACATTGAACAAAATATGAAACATTTACCATGCTCACATGCATATGGTTCTTAAATTAGTAGTCAATTACACACATCTTTCTTAAACCAAGGTTCCTCGACAGCTCACTGTTTAGGTAAGTACTCTAAATAAGAAAATGCACCTTCAAACATACAGCTGCCATGTTTAAATAGATGACCTCAATAGTCTTGTTTTCAGTGGCGTAATTGAACTCGTTCATGTTGTCACCATGTGTTACGGAAATAATAAGGAATGGTGCAGGGTAATGCGTTTTTTATGTTTTGTCACATGAACATTGTTTTTGTAACGGCCTAATAAGCACGAAGCAGTAACAGAAAAACATCGTTTAGTTTACTATTTTAGCTGCAGATACAGCTTGCTATGATTGTATCTTTCTACATTAGTACGCATCGTATGGTAAAGCCAGCTGAGAGTGTGTTTGCCTCCAGTTGACTTCCCCTCCCCCTCGAGGCGCTGCTGCCTGAGATGGCGTCTTTGAGGAAGGTTCCAGAGGGATTCACAGATCTTCTATTCGATCTGCGTCATTTCTGCGCCGGAGACAATAGATTTCTAACGCAACAGAAGTGGCACAGGTGTGCTTGGAGTGAATTAAAAGGAAATGCAAAGCACGTCAGTCCCCTCTTCACTTTTCCACCATTGCGCATGCATACATGTCAACATTCTAAAAGTGGAAAGTGAGAGATTAAAAAAAAACAAAAAACAGCGGAATGTATTTTTCCCATTGACATTGAGCTGAGACAATTTTAGGTTGGAAACAGCAAAAAATTAGCCAATTTTTGGCTTCAAAATCTGGAGTCTCCTGCCTTAAATCAGGTTTGTTGGCAGGTATGTTCATGTGTGCGGAATGCTGCAAGCGTTCATAGGAACCAGTGGTAGCCAGGCTGTCTCGCAGCATTCACTTACCTTCTGGGAAGGGTTGGGGTGGGTGACATGTTGCAGGTGAGGTGGCACGATGGAAGGTTACATTTATGTTTTTAGCACTACCAATGTATTCACTGGGGAACTTCGCAGCAACCCACTCGACGAGAACACAGCACAGACAGTATTATCCAGTATTATCCACCTTGTGTTTTTTTTTTTTTTTTACCAGCCTGGCCTGTATTGTTTAGTACAGGCCAGTAAATTATTGGAAAAAAGAGTACAATCTGATATATAATCCCTTCTGAAACATAAACATAAAACAGCTAACTTAGGAACAAGTCAGTTAAAAATATTTGACTGGTGCCTAAATCATTTCCAAATAATTATTAAAGCAAACAGAGGAGGGGGCTCGGCTAGAATGGTGACTGCGATAGATGTGCTCTGGTGAGCTCTGTCCTTCGCCCGCCTGTAATCCTACATTTATCGGCCGAATCCGAGCTGCTCTCACCCCCGAGACCTGTGGGGGTGACCAGGGAGTGTAGCGGGCTAGGCCATGGGACAGATTACCTGGATCGACTAGACGGCGGGAAGCTGCCAGAGGCTGCTAGTGCCCGGACCCTGCACAAGGCCGCATCGGTGAAACTGCGGGAGTGATGGCGGAGGCAGACGGAGGTTCTGGGCATTATGACTAACCCCGGGCACAATACTCTGCTATGCCAGCTGATTATGCAAAGTTTTGCCAACTCCGCGCTCTGCTGGGAACGCGAAGTTTAGCAAAAAACTCCAACTCCGCAGCGTAGCGGAGTTTGCCCTGCCACCCACCCGGGTTTCTGGCTTACCTGGTCACGCCGGTGATTCCTTGCTCTGCCCGGGCTGTCCTCCTCCTCCTGGCGGTCTCCAGTTCTCTCCACTCCAGGCTCGCCCGTCTCCCCAGACGCTCTACGTCACTCTTGGGAAAACTGCACATGCGCATGCATGCGCAACTCTTGGGAAGACTGCACATGCACGCGCATGCACAGTCCTCCCAAGAGTGACGTTGAGCATAGGTGAGTCGGACGAGCCTGGAGTGGAGAGAGGATACAGCCAGGAAGACAGCCCGAGCAGGGCACGGAAGCACCAGCGTGACCAGGTAAGTCTGCGGCGGCCTCGGGGTGGGTGGCAGCAGGGGGTGGTGCAGAGTGGAGCGTAGCGGAATCCCACTGAGTTTTTAGCCAACTCCGTGGAATTCCGCGAAGTGGCACTCCGCCAACTCCGCCCACCCTTAATTAAGACCCTTCTGGCAGGAGCCGATGGCTGTTACCTGCCTCTGTGCGCCACCCTGGTCCCCAATGCGAGTGGAACAGGTGATGGACGGAGACCGCTGCAGTGAGCGAGCGCCTCAAGTTGCCGGTGATTGGACCCCTTGACAGGTCCGGGAGGACCGTAGCTTAAAATTTAGCCAGCGAGGGTGCCTGGGGGCCACGCATACTCACACACTCTGTACGTGTGTGCTGGTGTATCGATTACACTTTGGCGTGGTCATCAAGGTACCTGCCTCTGCGCATCGCCCTGTGCCCCAAAGCGAGTGGAACAGGTGAGGGGCGGAGAGCTCTCCAGCGAGCGGGCGCCTCCAGCAGGAGGAGCAGGCCCGCCGTCATGGTTTTGGTGATTGTGCCAATGGACAGGGCAAGGAGGACTGGAGCTTGAGTCCTGGCTGGTAGGAGTGCCCTGTGGGCCGTGCATATTCACACACCCTGTACGTTTGAGCTGGCGCATTGATCTCACTCAGGCATGGTCACCCTGGGCCTCTGAAGGTGTCACATGCCCGTAATCTAGACTTGGGCCTTGCATTTGGGCCTACTGTATGAATGGGGAGAATGTGTCTGTGTGGACCTAAGGAACAGTACTTGCCAACTAGGCCGCGCATCGGGGCCCTGTACGGTGAAACTCGGGTTGTCGAGTGATGGTGATCATCTGGGAGCTGTGTGAGTTGCGCTGGAGGTATGCACCAGGCCCAACGCAACATTGCATCCATGCTGTCCTCCTTGTGAGTGCTGCCGTCAGCTAAGGGGACATTATTGGGGGTGAGAAACCTGGCCCTTAACTCACCTGACTGTCCAGATGGGGTTCAGCTGGGACAACGGACTGCCTGGAACTCTGTGTGCATGAGGGCCCAATACAGATGTACAAGCGATATGGTTAGACCCACACCCCCTTGGCCGCTGTTGAACACTGACGCCTGGGAGTGAGATACTGCCAATCCTCGATCTTCAGGCACACATGTTCCTATCACTACGCTGTGGTGTACCCGGGTTGGTATGCTGGACTGGGACAATCTTCGAGACTTGAACCCTGGCTGCCTCATGACTGTGCTCACAGTGCCTTATCCTCTTCGGCCCGGGGCATTGGTCGGTGGTGGACTGGAAGGTGGAATCTAGGGGCCCTCTTGCTTCAGCCTGAATCTCTACCTGATGTGTCTGGTCTGTCCCCAGTCGTGGCTTGCTCACTCTGGACTTTGTGGTGGGTAGCGGAGTCTACAAGAGGGACTCTTGATCAAACTGTCAATCTGAGAAGTATCATCCCACACCTTGATATTCAGCTGTGACTACGAGGGGGGTGTTGTGACCTATGGGGACCTGCCGCAACCACTTGCTCAAAGTTATCACGCCATTTTGCCTACTGCCCCACCCAGATGACATAAGGGTGAGACCCAAGGCTGCCAAGAGCCAGAATCTGGAATTCATAGATGACACACCACCAGCGGTATCCTCAGATCAGTCCATGGATGCAGTGGCACATCTCAACACCTCCCACCGCGGCCACTCTGCTCAAATTGACAAGGTACACCAAGCTATCCTGGATATAAAAACCTTCCTGAAGGCCAAGATCGATAATCTCGCTGGATGTCAACCTGCTCAGGGTGGATCACTGCAAGTTAGTAGAGCGGGTGGATGGCACTGAATCAGCTCTGACCTCCATGGGGCCTACTCTACTGACCCTCCAGTCACAAATACAGGATCTGCAGACGGAACTCACTTCCTTTCATCGATGGACGGCTGAATGCAAAGGGAAGTTCACGTCAGAACAATATTCGGTTCTTGGTTTCCCCAAAAAACAGGTCCTAATGTGGAATTGTTCTTGGAGGACTGGCTGATGACTGGTTCTGAAGGGCAGAGTGACAAAATTATTCTCTGTGGAGTGGCGCACCGCATACCTGGCAGACCGCCGCCTCCTGGAGCCTGTCCTCAACCAGTAATTGCTAGCCTCCTAAATTATGGGGGCAGAGACTTGATCTTGCAATTGTTGCGATCCAAAGGCCCCTGGCGATACAAAAGTGCCACAATAACGGCATATCTGGATTTCATGGTGGAAGTGCAACAAAACCACAACTCTTATGCTGCGATTAAGCAGAAGCTGTGTGATCTGTCCCTGAAATATGCACTGCTGTACCTAGCCAAGCTCAAAGTTGTGGATGCGACTCTACTCAGTTCTCCTCCCCTGAACATGTATGGAACTGGCTGCACGCTCAAGGTTTGACAAGGATACTAGCGCTGTCCAGCTGCCTGATGAATGAATAACATCTAAACTGCACGGTCCATCTCCCCACTTTGGAACAGGTGTTCAGTGAATAGACACAGGCAGTGAAGGCGGCCTCTTTACTTTATACATATTCCTTTGCGGTGCTATGACAATAGCGCCCCTTGGACACTAGCTCAGTGGTAAGCAGTTCCGGGGCCTCTTCGGAGACAATGACCAGGGGCCTGTGCATAATACCCAGAATGGCAGATGACCTGCTCTGATGGCCATGTTTTTCTTCTCTTCTTTCATTTTATTTTATACCTGTCACTCGTTTCCTTGGCTGCCTAAAAGAGATGGCTACACCAGTCGGATCCAGCACAGCTGACAAGAGCAAAACGGCAGGCACTACAGACGGAACCCCGCAGCCATGAGTGTGCCATGCACTGTAGGGCTTCCGATATGGACTGGATTTGTTGGAAGAGTTCTGTTCTTATTTGTATTGTTGTTTTTTGTGTGGACATTGTAGGCAGGGGACATGTAGTCTTACTGGCAAGGGTGGGGTTGGAACTGCCCTGTTTTCCCTTTCTCTCTCTCCTTCTGTACTATTTTTATTTTTATATAATGCTGCATATGACAAGTGGATTCGACTGTGCGGCTTTACGAGGGAGGACACTCTCTACAGTAGGCTACCTTTATCCTTTAGTTGGCGGTTCTACAACTGGGGCCCTTAAAGAGAGGCTGTGCGGCTCAGAGGGATGTTGATCGTACATACTGTTACACATGGGCGCTCCAATACACTACCCTGCTCCCCGTTATAAATTGTTAACTTGGGACATGTGCGGCATGGCCAGTCCTTCCAAGTTCTGTAAAATACATGCATATATCAAACGATGCCACGTCCATGTTGCGATTTCACAAGAAACACACCTTACACATGAAGAATTAGGCAAGGTGAGGGCAAAATGGAGGGTACAGGTATATTGTACTGTATCATCAGCCTATGCCAGGGGAGTGCTGGTGTGGATAGCCCCAAAAGTCCCATGTGTGGTGGATTCCCACAGGATTGATGAGGGGGGCCGTTTTGTGATTCTGGAGGTCATCTGGATAGGCTGCCATTCACAATGACAACCTGCAATGGAGTGGATGTATTTGTCCCGCTTCCGCTGTCAATGGGCCATTGGCACTACCACATGATGATCCATGGGAAGGAAATTGGTGCGCGGGAATCCATAGTCATGGCAGCTGATCTGAAAACTGCCAGTTGTCCTGCTAATAGTGTCTTGTTGTTTTATTTGCACTGCTAGACAGATATTCACCCAAAAAACATTTTGCTCTTTCTTACTTGCCTAGAGCTCTCACTGTTATTAAGACCGCACATAATTATCATACCGATTCAACTGTATGTATTTTCCTTCTCAGTACATATGGTCCCCCAGAGAATTGGGGGCTATAGATGACCTGCGATAGTGTTTTGATATGTACTGCTTTTCTATCTCTGTTAAAAATCAACAAAATACATTTTAAAAATGCAAACAGGGGGAATAATTGTCATGTTAAAAAAGAATCCTGACAACTTTATACAAATTATTTTTCACTTAACTGCTCTTGGACACTCTAGAATAGGCACACACCAACAAATAGCTGGTATTTGTTTCTGAGAATGGGGGCAAACCTAGTAGGTGTTGATGTGTTCTCAGGCTGGTTAAGTCCTTACCTTGTACGGGACTTGCTTTGTCATCTATGCTCAGAATTCTTGTTTACATTTTGGTACTTGAAGTCCTTTTAATCCCATTATAAATTCTGAGCTAGGATTACTAGAAAGCAAAGAAGATCCCGGACTGGATAAGCTACTCACATATGCACCTGAGAAACGTAAGAGTTCCGACTCTCCTGCAGGAAGGGGGGTAACAGAGCATGTATTTATCATGCACACTTTCATTCTTTGAGGCATTGTGGCACTGAATAACAGGTGCTTATTGTTACCCAAACAAATGATTCTTAATTGGAACTGGCAGGATTTAAACTTGTGGTGAGGAGTCCAAACAGATTTTTGGAGTGGATCCACTGATCCACCTAACTAGGCAGAGATCTCAAGTGGAGTTGGCCTCTCTTACCCCTATTGCAGTCTTGGGTTTACCATAATATTCTTATACACCTGATACCTCCGCGATGAGGGTAAGCGGCCAACACGGTATGCTGGCCCGCATTCACATCATAAAACAAACAGATGGCTCACCTCAGTGTGAGCCAACAGTTCTAGATTCATGTTGCAGACCCTAGATTCTCTGATGCACAGTTTATATTTGTCTGGAGCACTCCATCATAAGCACAAACTGGATACCCCTTTTTTAGCATTTGAAAATGGCACTGCTCCGAAATGTTGCACCGTTGTATCATGAGTGGTGCTTTCTTGAATTGCCACTATTTACGCTATGGTGACCTGTTTTTAACTGTTAATTTACTCTTCACACCATTTACATTATTTTACTCCAAGACTGATTAGTTTTATTAGACTGGCTTCTTTTGGTCTGTGAGTTACAGAGGCTGTAGTAGAAAGGTGCCATTAAGCCTTAAAAATTTGAGAAACCCTCAATTCATGCCCTGCTTTGGCTCCTAATTAGAAACATAACTTTCTGCTAGTTTGGGAGACTAATTTTCAGTTGAGTAGTAAAGGGAATCCTTTCAAACTCTGGAAGAATTGCTAAATCTGCTATCAGAATTTCTGCCATCACAGAGATATTGTGGTGCGGAAAATTTGATGGTGGATTTGCCTTTAGATTTTGCATTTCTGCAACAGTACTTCCTTTACTGCCCACATCAAAATCAGGCCGCAGGATGTTGAGGGAAATCATCACCTTCAGGTAACAGCAGTCTGGAAAACATAGCTGTTGACTATAAACTTCATTCTTTAGCCGATACTATATGCTAACTTGATTGATGTCAAAATTAGCATCACTCTGGGGGTGGTTTCTTTTTTTGGTGGCAGACCTCAACATCTGCTACTCCATGAAGATAAAGCTCTGAACACTCGAGGGTGCCCTAAGCGTTATAATGACTGGTACTCCCAGGTAAAACTGTAACAGTGTCTCCTGAATTTGCCAGGTCTACAGAACTGTTAGTTAACGGTTTTATGTCACAATATTGAACACAAAATGTTGTGCTAACAACATATTGTGAAGTATATAAAGGTAAGAATAGATATACTATTCTTAACTCTATTTCTATGTATCTTAAAGATATACATCTCACTAAGGCACACATTGTGGAATGAAGTGTATGTTATGTTATGTTATAAATTTTTATAGAGCGCACGGCTGCCCCAGCAAAGGGGCGTCCCGGCGCTGAGCGCAGAAAACTACAAAGCAAATCACAGAACGAGACAGCTTATAACGGAGGGAAGAGGTATGTTTTCACAGCTTTCTGAAAAGGCAAGTAGGACTTTAAACTGCGAATGGAGATGGGGAGCGCATTCCAGAGCTTCAAGGCCAACACACGAAAGGAGCGCCCACCAGCGCGCGCCCTCCTGACCCTGGGGACAGCCACAAGATTCTGTCCCATGGAACGAAGTTGGCGAGAGGGGATATAGAAGGTATGAAGATTAGTCAAGATGCAAGGAGATGAGAAATTAAGGATTTTAAAAGTAATGCAGAGGGCCTTGAACTCTGAACGGCAGCCACGGGCAACCAATGAAGGCGGCGGATGGCATTAGAGGTAGGACACCTCCTCGGCAGACCAAGGAGGGCACGAGCGCTGCATTCTGAACCCTTTGTAATCTGACAATCTCAGACTGGTTGACCCCCAAATAGAGGGAACTGGCATAGTCCAGTCTTGACAGAATCAAGGCCTGAACGATAACCTGCCTAATAGGGGGATCAAAAAAGCCCAACAGGGGTTTGAGCCCTCGCAATAGCCCAAAACAAGACCCTGCCACCTTCATGGTTTGGGTTCGAAAGCAGAGGGCGGTGTCTATCCAAAACCCTAGGTTTTTTACAACCTGTTTGGGAACAGGTGCTGACCCCATCGTGGCAGGCCACCAGTGCTCACTCCACAGCTCTGCATCTCTCCCCACCAGCAGTACTTCAGACTTGCTGGCGTTGGCGTTGGAGTAATTCTATACTTATATTTCTATTCTTACATTCATAATATCTTTAAAGCTCATATTCTGGCTATCATGTGTTTGCAGCATAAATATTTAAAACTCATTAATTTGGTAGGGTACCACATAAAGGTACTGCATCGAATAATGTCACTAGCAAGACCTCAAACCCAATTTTGCAAAGATACACAACTGCATTTTCACTTGTCAATTTTCTTTTCAGTTTGTTCAGTGGGAATACAATATTCTTTGTGAGAAACCCCTTTCCTTACACAACCACCAACTTTGGTGGATTCCCTTCACTTTCTCTGACTAGCAGGGGACATCCTAGCTTGCCAGGAATTAATCTCTGACCGTATCCTAGATGAGAATGTGCACACCACAGATTTACGAGTACCCACAACCAAAAAAACAGCATTACAACTCACAATAGTGAGCAAATTTCATTATATGTAAAATTACACCATATTGCTGGAAGTTTAAATGTGACCAAATTAATTTACTCAAACATAAACTGTATGTAGTTACACTTATATTTAACATGCTATTTGTGTGTGTAAGATTGGCTTACACATGCAAATTGCCTTCTTTTTCAAGTTCAAAACCACTTTTGGAATCCACAAATAGTGATTGGGAACTCGTAAAAAGATGTATACACGACGTTTTTTGTGTGCATAAGTCTATTACATGGGACTTGGGAGGTACAGGACTGGAATGCCCTTTGAGTCTGCACTCACTCACAGGCGTACAAATCTGTATTTTTACAAACTCCTCTCCAATCATTTTAAACCCAGAAAAACACCCGAAAGTAGAACCTTTTACATTTGGGGAAAGGGAGCTTAGAGGAAGGAGTATCTCCTTGGGGTGGAAAATATTTTCCTCTAGGAAAATTTAAAACAAAAAATGTGCACTTGTTAATGAGCAAATATATAAATGTATATTTGCTCATGTGCAAATGGAATTCAATGCATAGAAACTTGCAAATTCAGTTCCCATCCTAATAACAAATCTATTCTTGGGTAACTGGTTATCTTTGGAGTCTCCATAGAGGGTCTGTAGGAGGAACCAGTGGCAGATTAAAACTGCAATCAGCAAAACAGTGACCATCCATAGCAAGCCGTCCCACATCATAGAACAGTGCTATAACTTTTACAATAAATGATATCCAGCCACATTCATGTAAAAAGAATGCTGTGCACTAAGTCTCTGTTATGTCTAAAAACGTAAACAAGAAGAGGTTTGCTGTGCAAATATTACTCTGTTCAAAGCTTTCCGAAACAGAGAAAAAATAAATCATTCTTCACCACTTAGTTGTCAATTTTCTAATTTGTGTTTAATATTTCCTATTTTTGTGATTTCTATTTATTTGCAACTTGAAGGATGTGAGGAGAATTGATTGTTACATGGTGTGGTTGTGTGACCTCACTGTGTAGTAATGACAATCCTTTATCAGGTCCAGTCAAGTTTGTTTGTAAAACCGTATCTTAGTCCTGGGTAGCTGTGGCGCAGAACAGTCAGACTTCATTAAAGGAACAAGTGCAAAGCATTAAGAAGTAACAATACAGTTGAATAAGATGGAAACACACAAAAAAATCCAGCACCAATTCATAATAATTGTATATATTTTTCTCTTTAAATAGATACCTCAACAACAAAAGCCCACAAGAGGGTTTTGCAGATATGAATTTTTAGGTTAGCAATAAATCACTGCTATTCGCTCAAATGCAATAAATCATCGAAATCTACAGCAACTCGTGGTTTAGGGTTAGCCACGAAAGTGACTCAAACAGCTACGTAGGCGGACTCGTGAGTTCCAGCTACGACGGGGATTTTGTCACAGTGACCAGTCAGGTCCAACTGAATAGTGATCTCACAAGAAAAGCAGTCTCCAGTCCAGTTCCAGGCTATATGGGCGAACCACCATAGGAATAAATGGAGTGGTCATTATGCAATCGATGCAGGATGCTGAAGATGCTCAAGGCTGCTGGGGCTGCTGAGTTGGGGGTCTCCCCATGCCTACCCCAAAGACCTCTAGCAAGTGGGTCAAATTTAGCCGCAGAGGTCGATGTATCATGAAGTACTGATGAGGTCCAGCACAAACCCAGTTGTCACTAGACTCTGGTTACAGCAAAAACCAGCAGTTCCTTTTAACCTGCAGTAACGTTTGTGCTGGGTGACCAAATTGCACTCTGATGAGTCTCCTGGGTCCAGCAGACTCTGGTGCAACTTTTGAGGGTTGGGATTCAGTCTCCCAGACTGCACCTCAGCATACAGCAGCAGGCTACTGAATCCTCCAAAGGCAGAATTCTCAGCTTTTATAGCCCTGTGGCTGTAACAGGAAGTCAGCCAACTGACTCTTGGAGTCACTCCATCTGGCCGGTGGTCGTGGGCAACCTTTCCTCAAACGGAACACCACAAGCACAGTCCTGCTACGTGAGCACAAGGTGCAGAAGATGCAGTCCAGTCTTTGGTGCATCCTCTCTCTGCTGGGACCAGAGAGATGCAGTGCAGCCTTTTGGTCTGTCTTCCAAGACGGGGGCAAACTGAGGTCTGGGTGCCAGGGGGGTGCCCAGCAGGAGCCTAGGGGGATGTGGTGACTAACTAGCCAATCTGGCTAGTAGGTCCTCTTTCCCCTGATGATGACTTCCCGTGCTTTTGCAGGGTACACTATTCTGCCCACACTCAATATGGCAGGACCTTGCGTGGAGCTCTCTAGCCCAACCCAGAGATGTGGCTACCTGGGGAGTACACTCCCCTTGAAAACCAGTTTGACATTGACTTTTCCCTCTCTGCGAGAGATGCCAGCCTGTCTGCTAAAACAAAAGAGCAGCCCTTTTATGTGTAACTATCATTTGCCCTATAAAGGCAGCTTACCCTTTAAAATTTGCCTTATGGGCTCACACCCATTCTGGCCATCCTGCCAGGAGGAGTTCTTACCTCTACTCTCTGTAGATCCTCTCGAGGAGGGCAGAATGCTGTCTCGAGAACAACAACTTGAGTACAATCGTAGACGGCAACTGGAAGCTTTGGGCAACAATGTGGTAACCATTTGTGCAAAAGTTAAATTAAATTCGACTTGAACAACAAGTCAGGATTAATGCAGCAATTTATTTGATATCTTGAAGTTCCATATTTAGTAGTCCCATTTAGAAGTTAGCACTACTGAATTATCAACATGTAACTCCATACTGGCCAATGGGGATACTAGGCTTTCCACAATAAAAACACCAATGCGGGCTTTGTACTGTCAGGACATGTCAAGTTAATAACACATGTCCATCTTTTTAATATAATGCACCCAGCCTTTAGGGCTCAGAAGGCCTGCCTTGAGGATGAGTAATAGATATTAAAAAGGAAGGTTTGGGTTTTGCCTTTGGATTAAATGCTGAAGTTGAGTTAGCAGTTTAAAATGACTCTGCCATCCAGCAATGGCAGTCTGGGTGTCTTGTTCTACCTTGTCCCACTCGTGGTGGTACAGCTAGTGTCGTAGTCCACAACAGACACCTAACTTACCTGCCCTAGGTACACCTAGTACATATTCAAGGGTTTTATAAGTAAATTAACTTATGCTGATTCAGGATTAACTAATTAGACATTCACCTTTTATGGGTTAGAGCGCATGCACTGAGGCCTGGTCAGCAGTTTATAATGTGTCCAAAAACCTCAATACCCAGAGCCACAACTTTGCTCAGATTTATAATGTTTTTTTCTTTGTGTACAAACCGGGCATCATTTAACAATGAAAAGATCATTAATAAAAATTGGGGATAAGAAAATCTAGGTATTTTTTAAATGCATACAGAGATTTATGAGTTTTGGGATGGGGTCATTTGTACCACTACAAATACTGGATGACAAGAATGCCAACTGATTCTGAGGGAATTATTCAAAAAAGGGTTTTTGTGGTCACTGACTAACAATAGAAATCCCAAAATAGAGGGAAAATCAAAAAATATTTGCAGTTGTACAACCGCTCTCTATTCCCACTCTTCTAACCATTAAAAATAGTATTGCAAACGTGTGTGACCCTATGACAAGAGAGAATGGGATAGGAAAGGGCCAAAAACACGACCATGTGAAGGGAGAAAATATTGTTTGGAATAGATGGACTTTCAGGGTGGGGTTCCCTATATTTTAATATTTGGGCTTGGGGCCAGCTGGCACCCAGGGAAACCTGCTAAACTTAGAAATTCCTGAAAACTAAACCTTGGAACGTCCAGGGTGGGGTGGCTTGCATGGATACCTTTTCCTCTTCTAATTTTACAAGTAGTAACTCTCCTGTTGTACCTTATCAGTGCTTCTTACAATTGTTTTTTAATCATTAACCTCTAATACGATAATTTGCCTTTTTTCAATCATCCATTATATTTTTTTCCTTTTCACAGTCTCGTATTGAATTCATTTTGATGACATCTTCATTGGGATATCATTTCATGTTACCATTCTATTGGGAAAATATTAATATATCACATTCAGAATATTTTGTCCATTATTTTCTCATATCCACCAATCTCCTTTCAACCATTCTTCTCAATCTCTGGTTACTCAGCGTTTTCTGTATTCTGTATAAAATCCATTTCCCTTCTTTTCTGTTTCAAACTTCAATTACATCATTTAACATCCTGTTCACAATATTTAATTCATTTCTATGGTCGTTTTATTACCAAAAGGTCACCTTCCTGTTGATCTCAAATTATGTATTTGAATATTCTACTTGCTTTTTGGGTTTCTGTATTTCATAGTCTGTCTATTGTTAAATATATTATAATCATAATATATTATATCATAATATATAGTCATATAAAATTATATATAATGATTGCACTGCTATTCATGTTACTGCATCAGCATTCAATGTTCCTTTGTCAGTCCTTTTCACTCAGGCAGTAGGGCAGCATAGTAATAGTCCGTCTTGCAGAGCAGCACAGCAGTCCTTCCGAGCCTTCCACAGGTCCAGAGATGTACTCATGAGTTGGGTCCTTGGAGCCATCTTTGAAGTGGGAGAAGATTCTAGATGGTTTCAACCCCCTTAGGAATTTCCTGCCTCCTTGCCCTGGCCTCAGCTTGTCTGGGGACACAAAAGACTAGTGTCGAATCCTAGGTGACTGTGATCAGGCAGAGCTTTTCTGATGTGCAGGTGTGGTAGGTGACAGCTCCCACCCCACTATCAAGTCAGATATGGCCCATCCTGCCAACAGCTGTTCTCCCTTTGTCTCACTATCTGGGAGCCATACACAAAGACCAACTGCCAGCTACACCTAGTCATGTGACCCAGGAGCAGACTGCAGGCACCAAATGGTTGGGACAAGAAAATAGCAACTTTATAATTGTGGCATTTTCAGAATTGTGACTTAAAATCCGACCTTAGCATTAAAAAGGGTTTTAAATTACAATTCTTTAGACATCAAACAAAACATTCTTACTTGCTTCCAATTGAAAGTTATCACTTAATTAAATGTAATAAGGCAACCCAATGTTATTCTAACTGAAGGGTAGGCCTTGCAGTATGAAAAACAAATGTAAGAGTTTTCTATTAACCGGACATGTAAAACTTAAAAGTACATGTCATCTTTTTAAATACACTGCACCCTGCCGTCTGGGCTGTTTTGGGCCTACGCTAGCGGTGACTTACATTTATTAACAAAGGAAGAGTTAGGCCTGGCAAAAGGTTTATATGTGAGGTCTAAATGGCAGTTTAAAACGTTACACAAAGGCTGCAAAGGCAGGCCCAAAGCGTGTTTACAAGCCTACTTAAGTGGGTATCGCAATCAGTACTGCAGGCTACTAGTAGCATTTAATTTTCAGGCCCTGAGTACATGTAGTACCACTTTGCTAGGGATTTATGTATAAACTAAATGTGCAAATTGGGTGTAAGCCAATTATACCATTCTACTATGTTAAAAGGAGAGAGCACAAGCACTTTAGCACTGGTTAGCAATGGTAAAGTGCACAGAGTCCTAAAAGCCAACAAAACGTGTTTTGAAAACAGGAGGGTCAAGGCAAAAGGTTTGGGGGTGACCCTGCAGAAAGGGCCAAGTCCAATACTGATCTTCATTGTTTGTTTTGAATATTGTTCCGTAATTTAATCCTAAACTTTCCTTATATTGCAATCATGTTGTCCTTTCTATTATTCTTAAGTGTTGTTCACTTTTATGTGTATTCCTATGTTTAACCACGTGTTTTACTCTATTTCTTTTGTTTTTCAATTCTTTTTTCTATTGAGATTATTCTCTTTGGCTACTGTACCTTACTGTATAGTACATTTGAATGATTTGAAGAACAATGTTTTCTTTTCAGAAAATACCAACCTCCCACTGGCACCCTAAGACCCCTTCACCATGTACCTTACTGATACCCCTCGACCCCCTTACCCTCCCCTCCCCCAACACACACACAAACTCATTAAGATACATACCTGCTTGCAGTTGGGTGGGCCTGCATCTAGAAACTTCTGGATATTCCTTCAAGACAAACTATTCACATAATATACAGTTTCATCCAAAGAAAATATATGTGGAACCCACTTACACAACCTGTAATTATTGTGAAAATCTGGCATGGATGCCGCTCCCCCATAACCTATGTTGGGCACCTCTGCTTTAGCATCACTGCTAGTACATTTTCATTGTACTGAATTATGTTTTCAGCATTTTAGATCTTTACTCCCCAATAATCTCAATATTTACTACCCTCATACATTTTCAGATACATAAACAAGAAAAATTAACTAAACGTGCTACATATAATGCTTCTCAAGTGCCATAGAGTACAAAGCACCAGTCACTATTCGCGCTTTCAATAGTCAAACCTCTTTCAAACCTCTTTCAGGAAAAATTATATTAATACAATGTTATTAGTATAATTAATCACTACATTGAATACAAATAATGACATCTCCATCGCTTATTCAACCATGGAGCATGCTTTGTAGAACACAACAATGTCTGTGCTTTGCATTTGTCCTTCATATTTTACAGTTACAATTTTCCTGCATTTCATTTAATACTTTATATAATTAATTATATGTCAGCTGCTTCACAAATCCTTATGAAGTATCCCCTGCTGAGAGCTGTGTGACCTGCATGTCATAGTTTTCATTACAGGAAATAGCATTTTAGATTTCCACATTGTCGAGTTGTATACATTTAGAACCATTGTGTTGGCAGAGCAGCAACAACTGGTATTTACAGCACAACACAACAAAAAACTGTGGTAGCAAGCACTCCACATGAAATATATTATTACTAGTAATAGGCTATCAAGGCTGAGTGACTTTACTGTGCGTGGACTGTGAAATGATGACCTGGTCATAGACAATCAGAAGCCACGGTAACCAGTAATTAATGCAAGCAGAAGATCACACGCCTATGTAATTAATGGGTCTCATTCATGGATCAGCCAGATATATGTGGTCTGCTTGTGGTCAGTTATGTTTCTTATTGAAATATTATTCAGTTTGAGCATTGGAGTGATGTATGCATTATTAGCAACACCGGGCCTAGAGGTCGGCAGAGCGGGAACACCGCCCCACCAAACTTGCTTCTTCCCCCCACTCTTCATTTGAGTCGGGAGTTTACACTAGTGGAGCGTCCTCTGGCTCTACAGAGCATACTTTCACATGGAGGCCCAACTACCAAGAGGCTGCCAGTCACAGAGATAGTCGACCCACCTTACTGGGGGCAGGATGACCGTCACTCATGGTTATTGCTTGTGTCCGCCATATGAGGTAGAATGTCCCCCACACGCAGGGAGAAAACTCCCTTCACATATGGCCATTTGATTTTTTTGTTCAGAGAAAAGTTTATTTTCTCTGATCAAAAAGGTCTGCTGAGCTGGTACTTTAAACATGGCGTCCGCTCTGCAACACTTCAGTACTGTAAAGGGACCGCTCATGGCAGCAGCTCCCCTTATGGCACAGAGATCCCTGGCAGAGGTCTCTAAATAGGCCAGACAGGGCTCTTCCAGGGTGGCAGAAGTCATTATCTCCATCCCCCTGGAGGACTAGCAGACAGTCTGCCTGGGTCCACTGTTCTCAGATCCAATCAGTGATGTTATTTGTTATTTCATTTACTCTCCCGAGTTGTCCAGTTAGGTCCATCAGTGTGGTGCAAGCAAACAACTACTGGATCAAGTGTTAATCATACTGTATTTGCTCTGAAGACTACACAAACCTCTCTTTTAAACACATCTGGCCATAATACCAATAGGTTTCTACAGTAGGTGTACTCTGCCATCTTAGTATTCAATTTGTTTCACCAATTAAAATGTATATTTACTTGCGTTATGTAGAATTCTTACTTGAACTAACAGTCAACATACACACATTTTTCATGTCATGGCTACAAATAGCTTTGTTGCATTTGTACAGGGGCAGTGGCAGGAGTTTTGTTGCATGGGTGAATTAACTACTTGGTGCCACCCCATCCTGGCAATGTGCTTACTTCTTTTTGTTTGTAAAGTCAATCTGTCCCCTCGCTGACACTTTCTTGGTGCTGGCGCCCCAGGCTATCATCTGCCGTTAATTAACCCCGGGCGTCATACTCCGCTCCGCCAGCGGAGTTTGACCAACTCCGGGCTCCGCTGGGAACGTGAAGTTGGGCAAAACTCCGACTCCGTGGCGGAGTGGAGTACGAGGCCAGCCCAAGGGACTCGCATGTCCTTCTCGTCGACTACCCCACTCCGCCGTGTGTAACAGTTGGACTCGCCCAGCGGTGCTGCCATTGCTCATCACTGGGCAGTGAAATGAAGCTAGCCGTGGGGCCCAGCGGCGCGCGAGCAGCTGAGGCATACACCAGCATGATGACGAAAGACCTCCGAGCTGCCGCCTCAAGAGTGGATCAAAGGGAAGCTGCAGAAGTTGTTCCCAACTGGAACGGCGCGAGTGCAGACTTTTCTGTTTGTTTTAGTTTCCGTTGATGTGGTATTTTTCTATCAAAGCGATAGTCCTGGAAATGACATGGGTAATTTAACTAAACCTCATGACTCCGTGATTGTCAAACTTTTTGTGGCACTGAGGGGAGCAGTTGTGGGAATAGCTGTAATATTTTATTAGTACTTCGTAACCAACATATTTACCACAGATGCCTGTGCTCTGAACAACCCCTCTGTTACTACTAAACAGCGCATTGCTTCCCAACATTCTATCTGCACATGCGCAGCCAGCAGTGCTGAGGCTGAAACCGGCCTCTTTGACCGAGACATCCAGCAACGCTATTTACGAAATGCGTCGCAGTCATGGCCTTGCTCCTACGAGCATCTTAAAAATTTTAAAAAAAACACTTACCTTGTCTTCTGCCTGCCCTGCTCCTCGCCGCGGTGTCTCCCTTCTTCCGGCGTTCTTCTCCTCGCGTCCCTGTAGGTATTACGTCTTGCGTGAACTACAGTTCACGGAAGACGTAATACGTACGGGGACGCGAAGAGGAGGACGACGGAAAAAGGGAGACACCGCGGCGAGGAGCAGGGCAGGCATAAGACAAGGTAAGTGGTTTTAAAAAAAATATATTTACAGGCCTTTTGTGGTCCTGGGGCGGAGCAGAGCTCCGCTGAGTTTTTTTTTCACTCCGTGGAACTACGCGGAGCACCACTACGCATACTGCGCCCAGGCTTACCGTTAATTCATCCTACAACTGGCCCTGCAGATAAAGCACTTTACCTGTCTTCACTATCTGCCATGAACACTGATTGTGGCAAAAGTACATTAATGCATCTATGTATGTTGTACTCCCACTAATGAAAATACACTGGATTACTACATTGATGCACACTACTACTGTAACCCACAGGAAGAAAACCAATATATCGAAAGAGGTAAGTACAAGGGTAAATGCAAGGGTAATAGGTAGAAGGGGTAATGATAGTTAGGTTTGGTTTAAGTTCTGGGTATGATGTAGGCCTAGCCTTAGATTTATGGTTAGGCGTTGTATTGAGATTAGGTTTAGGGTCAAAAATAAGGTTAGATTTAGGATCACGGTAGGGTTAGGCTTAAGGTAAGAAGTGCGCTATGAATCATGATTGGCCCACATTTTGTGGGTGCAACTTGTGCACTCGCACATTTGTGATGGCGAAGGGGGTAGTAAACCAGTATGTGAGCAATCTGCGCACTATTATGCGGGAATGGAGAATACCATGCATATAACCCATATCAAACACCATTATTAAGCATGCAAACCACTCAACTTTGCCATTTACTCTTGCGAATTACCCAAGGGCTCCCCAGCTGCAAACTGCAGGGTCAAACAGCCACGTTATGGGTACCAAGCAAAATCCTTCTGGGCATGAACAGAACTTTTGCCCTCAACGACATTTGCAGGCCAATCGTGATGGTGGCCTTATCTTCATTAAATTTAATGCAGCAATGTTGTGGGCAATAGTATTGTGTTTAATGATTCTATCTAGTTGTAACTTTCCGCATCTGTCTCCTGAGTAGTGACACAGAATAACAAGTATGCATGCACAAACCTACCTAACTACACAACCTACGTAGTACAGGGAGCGATTCTAGATTGTGCATGAAAAATGGGTGGGGTGTTGGAGAAAGAGCCAGTGCTTTATTTGTAAAAATAAAAAAAATAAAAGTGCCAGGGCACGCCTCAGGGAGGCCACTGCAGCTTGTACCACACATTGCACTTGCCACCCTGCCAATGATAGTAACAACACAACTACTAACCATCACACCCCTACAAGTGTGACAATTCAGACTATTTCAGGCCCCCAAAGCTATAGGCCGACGGTAATAGTCATTTTTAATGTAGATTTAATTAGTTAATTATCTGCAGTTGTGGTCTTCCTTAAATTAGCCAGATAGCGCCACCTTGTGGCAGACTGTCACAAGCACGGGTGTTGACAATTAAGTGCGGTGCCGAGCACCGGAAACCACCGGCACAAATTAAGACAGCAGTTTCCTCCTTTATAGTGGGTCTGTCAACGCTAGCGCCACTTGCAGTGACTGCAAGAAGCGGACTGCTTAGGCTTGCCTCCATCTTACGGTCACGTACCAAAGTTCTCCTGTGGCTGGCATGTACCATGATTAACGATCAGCAAGGCCTCTCGGCGTCACATGGAAAGGTTGTTTATCATAGTGCAGAGACAGCTGAACCAGAACAAAGCAACATGAGCGCATCCTTCAAGAAAGACAGGCACACAAACCTGCTTCAGAAAAACAAATCAATTATTCTCTGACTCCACCACAACCCCACTCCGTCCGGATATCAGTCGTGGGCGTAGTCATTGAGATGTTGTTAATTTCTGTATATGCCTAGTTGAGAAAATTGCCATTTAAAAGCAAATTGTGAATTAAATGCTATGTTCTCAACGCATGACTAACAAGTGGCTTATTCCTTCACTGTCCATGTCAATTAGAGGTAGATGGTAGAGGAGTCTCTTCAGCAGACTTACAGAGTTTAAGGCTTTTTCGCCTAGTTTGATTCACTGTTGCATTTTTGCATAGAAAGCGATTTCATCACCTATAAAAATTCATTGTAAATTAGGGTAGGTCTATAACACATACAATTTATCATTTCTAGTCCCCTTTATGTTTTTGTTTATCAACTTGAATGGTTTGCAAGTGCCCTGACAAGAAGAGCTCCCTACATGTGCAAAGGTCTCTGGAATAAAGTCAGCATTATTTTTGCACAATATTGATTGTGAAAATCGATTGCATAATATTTCTTTTATATTCATTCAGAAGTTAGCATTATGTATAAAGTACCACCCATACCCAGCGGGTGTCAGAGAGCTTTACAGAATGAACACTATTACAGATGAAGAATACAAAGAAAAAGTGACAGACAATATTATACACAGAGATTTAAAAAGCAAGTTAAAAGCCTCAACATACGTAAAGCACGTTTTGAAGAAATAGGTACACTGCTAATTTTCTATTTTTTTGCTTCGGTTTTCTTGGATTCAACGCCAGAAGAACAGGAACAGAGACAAGAAGACTGAGGAGCCATCAGCAGCTGTCTGTGAATAATAGACGACAGCAGGGCCAGGCAGGAAACACCAGCTCAGCAAGCATGACCGGGTGCCCACAAAGTTCATTACTGGATCTCAGCTCAACCTGCAGAACAGCAAGGCAGCAACTGCACACTTCAGCTGAAAGACATGGAGTCATTTATTGAGCTGTCAGCCGTGTTTTGGCGCTTCACATAATCAACTCAAAATATGGATGCCTGGACAAAATCCAAAATCTGAGAAGCAGGACAAATGGGCATTTATTCTAGGGTACCACCCTCTGCCAAGCCATTACGACCAATGTTTCCAGCCCTGCACCTTTGATTGATAAGCGAATGCATTCTGGTGTTGTCGTCTCATTTGTCTTCAATTTCGCTAATTAGACAAAACTGCTCATAACTGGAGACAGACATATTAATTTAAACTCACAACACACTGAAAAGTCTCTTCGAAATATTTAGCCATGTTTTGCTTATTTTTACTTTCCACCCATTAGTTTACATATGAGCCTATGGTAACAGTTGCTCCCAGTAACATTAATTGGAACAATTACATTCTTTCTTCAGTTTCTCTATGAAATTCTTTCTTAAGTTTCTCTTTATTTTTGTTCAAGTTAGATTTGTCTATTGGTTTTACAATGTGTAGTAGGCACAGTAAAGCTTCTGGACTGGTATAAATGTACATCTTTTAACTAAGCCATAATTTATTGGTTTATGGTAATATGTGTGCTCTGTTCACCTGGCCGAAGCATTCAGAATGAAATATACATTGTTTTGCTTTGTGTGTATTGTCTACCAAATAAGTTGCTTTTTTCTACTTCTCCAGTGTGTTTAACGCAGATGTTTTGTAGTGATATGATAATAAACGTTTCCCGTTAATTTCCTGCGTCTAATCTAAAAAGCCTGTTGTAAAACTCAGAAAACATCTATTGTAGACTAACTCCGATGATTTGAGACCTTCTCATACGTTTCCGGGATTTTGTGGAAATCGTTAGCAGGACCCTTAGAAATCTGTGCAGTTTGTTGATTTGTATGTATATTGCTGTTGCCCTCCACTTACTCCTGCAGGTTAATCTATGAAGACTGATAAAATATGGAAGTGAAGAAACTGAAGAAAGAATGTCAATAATTGTTACTGGGAGTAACTGTTAGCATAGGCTTGTATGTAATGGAGGAAAACGATACCAAAGGGGATGATGGACGGAGCGCTTGAGCTAATCAAACACTCACCCCCAGTCAACTGATATGGGTTTAATCCATCATCATTCTTTAGCTCACTCCACCACCCCAGTTCAGACATGGCCATATGCAAATCAGTCTGACCCTGTGCCTCATGGGAATAGTCCAGCCCGTCTGAACTGGGGTGGTGGAGTGAGCTAAAGAATGATGATGGATTAAACCCAGATCAGTTGACTGGGGGTGAGTGTTTGATTAGCTCAAGCGCTCCGTCCATCATCCCCTTTGGTATCGCTTTGTAATGGAGGAAAATACAAAGAAGCAAAAAATGACTAAATATTTCTAAGAGACTTTTCAGTGGGGTGTGGTCTAAATTAAAGCGAGTCATGAATGCAGGGGGTCAGACAGAGATGGGGAGTTAGGAGTCAAATCTTCATCTAACGAGGGATCCGTGAGTCTTTACAAGTTGACTGGGTTAACAGGATAAAGAAATATACCTAATTTGAAAGGCCCTGGGACAGATGCTTGATGTGAGGATGTTGGAGGCTCTGCACAGCTTCCCTCTCTTGGTTCTCCTTTTGCCAGAGTTGTGCGCCTTTCTCCCCACTGGCCAGTGTGGTCGGATTATGCTGAACAGGGCCTTGTGGCTTTGGATAAGGTTTGTGGGAACTTGCGTTTGAAAGGTTTTCTGAGATTCATAATGCTCTATTGAGGTTATGATAAAGGAGAAGACAGAAAAGGATATCTTTAGCTTGTTGATGCCCTCTACCATGGTCCTCGGAGATGATCAGGAAAAAGATCTGCTCTCCTCCTGTACTCACCTATAGAGAGGACTGAGATCAAATGTTACCTCAGGCTTCCAGGAATGTCTACTGCAGTCTCTGGGTCTTCTGTTCTCCTGGTGGATCCAAAGCTGCCTGGTCACACAGACCTTGAGGCACTTGGACCTACATAGCAGACAATCGGGCAAAGCAGCACAAAAAGTATCCCTCTGGTGGCAGGGACTTGTCTTTCCAACTCTGACATTAATGTTGTGTCAAATAGGGATGCTGGCAGAAAGGAGAAGAGGGATTCTTGTATACTTGCTGTAGCAATCATTAATGGGGTCAAGATCCAAACTGCTTCAGAGACAATGGGCCCAGCAGGGAAGAAAATAAGGAAAGATCTGTTTGTTTTGGTATAATTGCTAAGCCTATGAAAAGTTGTCTTTAAACTGCACCAAATTGTACTGCAAACTGACCCACCAAACACCGAGACAACTCATAT
The DNA here is from genome assembly GCA_963921515.1 of Calotriton arnoldi. Taxonomy (NCBI): domain Eukaryota; kingdom Metazoa; phylum Chordata; class Amphibia; order Caudata; family Salamandridae; genus Calotriton; species Calotriton arnoldi. The sequence goes on from CAWUFW010000245.1 coordinate 3,745,963, forward strand.
CAGGCATCTAATATCTCAGGAGTTATTCCCTCTAAGGTGCAAGATGTCAGAGAAGGGAACTTAGTGATCACAACCCTGCTGCCCCTTGTTCATCATTTCATTCTATTTCAAAGGGGTACCATGAGGTGTGTTGTGCTTCAGAGCAGAGGGTGGGGCACACATGTAGGATGGCAGATATCTCATCAGCACTTGGCAAAAGAAAGTGCCACTTAGCAGAGTGCAGTTCTCCAACACCACTGAGCTGTCCTGGACAGACCACAGTATCGTTCACTTCACCATCTATGGCCCTCTGGAAGCCCCGGCAAGACACCCCTCCTTCTGAAGTCGCAACTGGGGCAGGGTCACCAAACCCCTTTGGACCACTGCCCTAAACAAAACCAGACCACCTGCCTCAGATTCCCTTGAACTCAACATCCAGAATTTCTCCAACTGGATCACCTTAACCGCCGATACCATCGCCCCCCTGAAGAACACTCCCAGGGGAAGAACCACCAAGTAAGCCAACTTGTTCACTCCCGAACTTCTGACCCTCAAACGCCACTGCAAGAAACTGGACTCCTCAACATCTCCATCACTACAACCACTGTACCGGACTCCTGGGAGCATGCCGAAGTCAAACCCCTACTGAAGAAACCCACAGCCAACGCCAACGAACTCAAAAACAACCAACCCATCTCGCTCCTCCCTTTCCCCGCCAAAGTCTTGGAGAAGGCCATCAATCTCCAGCTCACCAACTTCCTCGAAGAGAACACTTGCTCAACCCCTCCCAGTCAGGATTCGACCTAACCACAGTAATGAGACTGCCTTGATCGCAGCCACAGATGATGTCAGACAACTCCTCGACCTAGGTAGCTCTGCCGCCCTCATCCTCCTCGACCTATGGGCAGCCTTTGACACAATCTTCCATCACACCCTCATCACCAGTCTCCACCACATAGCCATCCAGGGCAAGGCTCTCGACTGAATCGCCTCCTTCCTCACCAGAAGAACCCACCTCCCACCCTTCACCTCCACACCCAAAGACATCATATGCTTCCCCTCAGCCCCACCCTGCTCAGCACCTACATGACACCTCTGGCCAACATCACCCGCACCCATGGAGTCAACATCGTCTCCTAAGCCAACGACACTCAGCTCGTCCTAGCCTTCACAGAAGACCCAGACACCACAAGATTCAACTTCCAAACCACCATGAACAACATCTTCTCTTGGATGAAAACTAACCACCTAAAACTCAACTCAGACAAGACAGAGATCACAAAAACAAACCCTCCTCTTGGGACGACACCTGGTGGCCCTTTGCACTCGGCCCACCACACACAACCTCGGCATCATCCTGGACACCCAGCTCACCATGACACAACAGATCAATGCCGTCTCCTCTGCTTGCTTTTACACCCTCCGCATGCTCTGCAAGATCTTCCGATGGACCCCCACCTTGACAAGGAAGACAGTAACCCAGGCCCTTATCTCTAGCCGACTCAACTACGGCAATGCCCTCTATGCCGGAACCACCAAACAGCTCTTCAACCGCCTCCAAACCATCCAAAACTCGACGGCAAGACTCATCCTTAACCTTCCCAGAGGAACCGGCATCACCCCTCACCTCAGAGCCCTCCACTGACTCCCGGTGCAGAAGAGATGTCTCTTCAAGCTCCTCACTCATGCCTACAAAGCAATCCACAAAACCAGTTCCTCCTACATCAACAACTGCCTGACCTTCTACCAACTGACCAGAGAGCTCCGCTCTGCCACCCTCGCCTTAGCCCATGTTCCACGCATCCGTTGCAGCCGTTACAGTGGCCGGGCCTTCTCTTACCTCGCTGCTAAGTCCTGGAACAACCTCCAGCTGTGGACGTCCCCCTCTCTGAGGGAGTTCAGGAAGCAGCTGAAGACGTGGCTGTTTGACTGCCACCTTTCTCTGACCGAGGATTGCTCAAACCACACAGCACCTGGAGACCCCTGGGGTGACAAGCCGCGCTATTCAAGCCCTGATGATTGATTGATTGATTGATTGAAGGCTGAGGCAGATAATCAGGTTTCTGTGCTCAGTAGAGTGTAAAGAAAGCAAAATCTTTCAGGGGGTAACACATGCTCAGATGGAATCTCCCCACAACTTGTTTAAGACTCTATTCTTGACTCTTGAGTCCATTCTGTGCTTTGAAAAAACAATTCCAGGGACATGGATTGTAGTTACCAATATGCTTCAAAGCTACCACTTACTCAGCCACCTTCATTTTGTCGGGTGGTCCCTATGAGCCTAGTTCAAAAAATCTTTTACACACAGTGTATGCATTTATGTATGTAATAATGCAAGCCTAGCTGGGAAGCATCGGAGAACTGTATGAGCCTGAGAGCCCAGAATACAATAACAGTGTTACATGGTCTCTCGCGAGCCTCCTAACGGCTAGGTCCATTCTGCCTGAAGCTTATGTTAGTTTATGTCACCGACTCAATCCAAGAGTTCAAAATCACACAAAAAAAAGAGGATGCACCAGAAAATGGACAGATACCGTTAGTCATAAGTGTGGTATGTAATACACGTTGTACTTTGTATTCCTTTAGCTTTTGATAGATGCATTCCTAGTTACATATGTGTTTTCACCATTAAGATAAATGCATTTGTGCTATCACACCCAAAAATGCTGCGTAAACCAGTTAATAAACAGCCCAACATCCAACTTTTACTGTCATTGAGAATATGTACAACATTTGTGATCGAAATATTTTTGCATACTTAAAATAAATGCCTGCTGTAAAGAAGAAGAAACTAATACATTCCAGGACTAACACTCTGAAATTAGTTTAAGCAATTACATTTCATGATTTTGTCTATATTACTTTTCCCTCCTCACAGAATAGTCTGGAGTTGCATCAAGGACATTTTGTAATGGTGCAAAAACAGGCCAAACCAATTTGCTTTGTTCTGCTTGTTTAATGTGCTCCTGTCCACAGCACAGAAATATTTTTGCACCATATAAAAACGATGAGAATGAACTGTTAAACAATACGTCACACGTGTGCTGCCTAGAAACATAAGCGAAGCAAAGGGAACTTAATAAAGAAACCAAACCTAATCCATGAAAAGAATTTTAACCAAATAAAAGAAAAACTAGTTTGGCACAAATTTGCTCATACGTTACAAAAAACAAAGTAGCCTGATTTAGCCCACAATAGAACGAGTCCACCCTGAAAAGTGAAGCTGTATTTCATCTTCCTATGATGTGGAGAGGGAAATTACTGTGAAGCCAGTTTGTCCCGTTTGGCCTGGTGCAAATTTTGTTTCATCCGTTTTGTTGTACAAAAGTATAAAAAATGCTGTAATGGTCTGTCTCTTTTTAGCGCCAGTGAAAACTCTCAGTGATGCGGTCCCTGAATCTCCAATTCCAAATCCTGGGGCCCCATTTGATGAAAAAATAAGATAAGAAATGTGTATTCTATTTCTCTCTGATTATGATTCCGTGCTAATATATGCATTTAATTAACTTTTTTTTAAAATATACATGTTATAATTGCCCTGTAGCTGTGTGCATTTTTTCAGAATATTAGAACAATAATTAGATAGTTAAGCGTATTTTAAACAGTTTCAGTGAATCCTAAAATCCCTAAGGTTGTAAATGTGGGAAGCATTTAAATTAGAGTACCTTTAAACCCTAAAATATGCAGCTAAAACTAAGGTAAAATATTAATTCTAGGCAAAAGTGTGACATTAAATCTTTGCACATGTAAATTTATATTTTAGTGTGCATGCGTCTCTCAAGCTATGGTAACTGACTATATTTTAAGTTCATAAGCAATTAGAGGAAGTAATTATAGGTGACATATGAAGTGCTTTATTTTTCCTAGAACGGACCGTACTTTTCACGGGGTTCGCACAATTTAACCGATTATGGGTGCTCCTGTCTGACCTCTGAATAGTGAAAGGCTGAACTAGTCTTGATAGAATTTCACGCTTACCAATCAATGCATGTCAAGAAGCAGTGTTTTTTTTTGTTAATGTTGTATAAATGTCATTGTTCATTTGAAAATTGGTTAATTGCATCGCTAAATTCCAACTTAGACAATCAGATTTCTGAAAACGTTTTTGGTATTCGCAGGCTCATTTCCAGACCTGCTATAATGGTAAACATAGTACATTTTAACAATTTTCCCCAAAATGTAACAGTTTTGGTAATGCCACGTTAGGTCAAAGAATTAAATCGCATGACTGTTTACCGACGACTGAAGAAGGTTGGTGATAACAATGTGTCTATAAAATACAGAAAACAGTGTGAAAACATTATTAACTGGAGTTATTCCTCATTTATGTGCACCTGACCGGAACCCTAAATCAAAAGTTGGAACCATGCATAATGTTGTACATCTTTAAGGCTATTACACCCAGAAATACCAACGGCCCTTCAAACATATATCTCTTTAGTTTGTTCACAGTTTGAACTGCGTAGCTCTTTCTGCTTTTTTACGTGCGAAGGCGTTTAAGAAAACTGTGGGCCTGATATACGAAATTTCCATTTGCAGAAAAAGTGGAATTTCTGCAAACTGAAAAGAATGTTGCAAATCCACGTATGTACAAGTCAGTTCACAAAATTCCGAATCGTAGCGTATTTATGAGGTAGGTCTCAAATTACGACTCACTACAACTGGATGCCATCACAGGGACGGTGGCCTGCTGGAGTCAGCAGACCACCATGTGTTTAATCGCATTTTAATAAAGAATACATATTTTTAAATGCACCTGTTTTCATGAAAGAAAACAAGACTGCAGTTAAAAGAAAAGTTACAATTATTTTAAAGTTTGATTAAGAGTTGCCAGTGGTACCATGAATCACTGCCTACTGCCCAATACATACACACACACACACACACACACACGCGCACACACACACACACATATATATGTATTCACTGAAAAAACCATAGGTTTCAGGGACGTTATAGTTAGTTGGACATTTCTCTCGTACAAAACCTTAGAAATTCCCCCATTATAGTTAGTTCAGCTAACTATAACTCACGCACCCGCAATGCACTGCTGATGACGTCACATATTACATCATTCATGACATGGTCAGTGACATCACTGATGACATCTCAAATGACATCACTGATGACATCATCCAGTGACTGTGTTTTTCTTTAAAGTTTAAATATGTATTATATATATGCCAAGGTGTATTGAAGAATGAGTGGGTGTATAAGTGTCTGGATGGAGGATTTAGTAGGTGCGTGACTGACTGTTTAAGTGCGTGATTACATGTGTCTTACTGACTGCATGGGTTAGTGACTAAACTGTGTGAATGTCTGTATCAGTCTGTCTGTTGTTGAATAAGCTGCTGCATGGGTTGGTCAGTAGCTACATGAGTGTCTATATGGGTTATCGATTGGTTGCCTGAGTATTTGTATGGGTGCCTGAGTGTGTGTGTGTGGGTGGGAGGTGTGTGACTCTGTGCATAGATGCTTGAGTGGTTGATTCACTGTGTGTATTGGTTCAAGAGTGCATGTGGAAACAGCTGTATGGGTGGGTGAGTGTGTGTATGGGTGTGTTGGTGAGTGAATGGATGTGTCAATGGTACATGTCCAAGTAACTACATATGTAAAAGGCAGTGTATGTGAGAGTTGAAGTATATAAATGACTATACGTGAGAGTCAGTGATTGTGAGAGTGGCTGTATGGGTGAGTGTGTACTTGTATCAGTGATTGTATAAGAGAGTATGTATATGTTTGTTTCAGTTTGAATAAGTGATGTGGTGTGTGTATAACTGTATAGGTCAGTAAATGGAAGTGTGATTGATTCTTTCCATGACTGACTAGGTGTGTGAGTAACTCTGGATGAGTGGTGGTGTGTGAGTGTCTGTATAGGTCTATGAGGACTTATGATAGTGTTGATGAGTGACTGCACGTATGAGTGATTGTATGGGTGAATGAGTGGATGTGTGTGTAGACCTAGGAATCAGTGAGTGCGTATGTAGTAACTGGTATTGGTGTGTCGATGGTTTCGAAAATGGTAGTCTGTATTTTACGATGGGTGTATCAAAGGTTATATTAGAGTGTGAGGTGGTGCATCAGATTTTCATGTGGATGATGTAATTAGTGATGTCATCAGTGATGTCATTTGAGATGTCATCAGTGATGTCATCAGTGATGTCACTGACCATGTCATGAATGGTGTAATATGTGACGTCATCAGCAGTGCATTGCGGGTGCGCGAGTTATAGTTAGCTGAACTAACTATAACAGGGGAATTTCTAAGGTTTTGTATGAGAGAAATGTCCAACTAACTATAACGTCCCTGAAACCTATGGTTTTTTCAGTGAATTTCTAAGGTTTTTAAATGCTAATTTCTAACTATAACGTGCCTGAAACCTATGGTTTTTTCAGTGAATTTCAATGGTTTTTTAAATGCTAATTTCTAATTATAACGTCCCTGAAACCTATGGTTTTTTCAGTGAATTTCAAAGGTTTTTTAAATGCTAATTTCTAACTATAACATAGCAGTCGCGTTTGCAGAGTGGTGGAGAAAGGTGAGTGTGGCCTTCAAACACCTCTTAGCAATTCCACTGTGTGGGATTTACTGGAGGTAACAGGAGGAGTAGTTAGCCCCCAGCGACAACCTTGGGGGCCAACTACCCCTTTTATTACCACCAGTAAGTCCCACACAGCAGGATTGCTAACTTCTTATATCAGGCCCGCCCCCTCCCTGCACCACTGTGCAAACGCGCCCCCTAGCACGTTGTAAGTTAAGGGATTAAGTCCCCTTGAATCCTGAGGTTCCCTGTGGGCCAACTAGCCCACCAGGTACCTCCAGTAAGCGCCACAGAGCTGCTTTGCAGAGAGGTAGTCCAAGGCCACCCCCCTTTTTACACCTCTCTGCAACGTAGCTCTGTGGCGCTTACTGGAGGTACCTGGTGGGCCAGTTGGACCCCAGGGACCCTCAAGATTCAAGGGGAGTTAATCCCCCAACTTACAACGCGCCACGGGGCGCGTTTGCACAGTGGTGAAGGCAGAGGGCGGGGCCTGATGTGACAAGTGTGCAAACGCACTCCGTGGCGCGTTTTAAGTTGGGGATTAAGTCCCCTTGAATCCTGAGGGTCCATGGGGGCCAACTAGCCCACCAGGTACCTCCAGTAAGTGCAACAGAGTTGCATTGCAGAGAGGTGTAAAAAGGGGCGGGGCGTGGCAAGGGCTATTGGATGATCTCCTTAGACGTATGCTCTTTATACACTTGTATAGATCAAGTAAAGGGAGTTGAAGCATGCATGTATTATCTAAGAAGACAAAGTCTTGACAGATTGGATCATGTTATGATGTTAAAAACCATGATGTTGTTCTGCCTCCAAGAGAACATCTTCTTGTTTGAAAAAACTTTGTACAGGCAGAAATCAGGAACAGCGATGGGTACTTGCTTCGCCGCCAGCCTGGCGAATTTATTCCTGGGCTGGTGGGAGGAGCAAGTAGTATGGAGTGAAGCTAATGAGCATTATACAGAACATGTGCCCTTATGGCTTCGGTACATAGACTATCTTTTCATCATCTGGGATGGTGAGAAAAATCAGGCAATAGAATTCATTAATACCTTAGCCATAAATGATTTTAATTTGAGCTTCACCCACACCATCAGTGATTCCCTTTGTGACTTTCTTGACATACGTATCACTGTCAGGGACAATAATTTGACAACCACTCTGTTCCGTAAGGACACCGCTGTAAACACCACTCTGCACGCACATAGTCACCATCCCATCTCCCTTTTAAACAGTATCCCATACGGAGAACTTCTGCGGGCTTGCAGAAATTGTAGCACTAATGAAGATTATGCTAAGGTAGCAGGGGAAATGCAACAACGTTTCAAACAAAGGGGATACTCCGATAAAGTCCTTACCCAAGCAATCACCAAATTAACCAATGTGACACAAACAGAAGTTCTTTTTGTACCAAAAGAACTGTTTCCAAAAAAGTGTCCCACAGAAAATCCACGCATGATAACCACCTTCAGATCTAGATCCAATAAACTGAGAAACATAATGGGAAAACATTGGGGTCTCATAAGATCTGACCCCATAATAGGTAAAACAATTGGCAGCTCCCCTGTTAAAACATATAGAAGGCCACAGTCTTTAAAGGATAAATTAGTCCAAAGCTACCGTAATCCGGAAACCAACAAAACTTGGTTGCAAAGCACGCAGGGATTCCACAAGTGCAATACTTGCAAAGCTTGTAAGTTTACGCAAAGCAGTAAAACATACAAAATGCACAATGGGAAAGTGAGAGATATCAATAAATTTATCACATGCACCACAGAATTCGTGGTATACCTATTGGAATGTCCATGTGAGCTACGCTACATTGGTAGCACCAAGTTCCCCCTAAAAAAACGAATATTAGAGCACCAAAGGGCGATTGCCAATATGGATTTCAACTATCCGGTTGCTAGACACTTCTACAATGCACATAATAGCAGTCGCGGTCGGTGGAGGAGTGCCAGCCGGGCGGTGACGTGGGGCGGGGGAGGGGCAGGGTGGGGGGTAGCAAAGTATGGATTACGGACCTATACAGGTAAGTAAACATTTAAATCAATAAAACGAATTTCGTTGCGCGCACTGCATCGCATTTGGCGATTCAGTGCGCGCAACGAAATTCGTTTCATTGATTTAAATGTTTACTTAGCTGTATAGGTCCGTAATCCATACTTTGCTACCCCCCACCCTGCCCCTCCCCCGCCCCACGTCACCGCCCGGCCGGCACTCCTCCACCGACCGCGACTGCATAATAGTGATAAAAAACTGCTTCAGTTTTATGGCATTGATAGAATTTTGAAACACATCAGAGGAGGTGACAGAGAAAAGCAATTACGTATTCTTGAATCAAGATACATAATTGATCTCAACACAAGAACCCCTTATGGATTAAATAGGGAGGAGGAGTTATGCACCCATATAGGCGTGTAGCGAACCAGATGCTCATTTAAATATATCCGTACTCCTTATTGTTAAGGGAATCAGTTCCCTTTTTTAACTCACTTTCTATGAATTCCTTTCACTTATCCTGTAAATTCTGTTTTCTTTTGTAAGATAGGGTATTTCTTCATATATTCATAAATTTTATCAAGGGTGCACCATCACTAAGGACCTAAAGATCTAGGGCGCTACACTAAGGGCATTTGCCGTTACTAATACTTATTGATTCCTCAAACATCCATTTGGATTGTAACAACAAAAAGTAGACTCTTGGCAGGTATTAAAATTACTGTGTGGACAGGGTCCAATCAACTCTAGTAATATAATCCTGTATACTCTAGTATGTCATTGTGAGTATTCTTATTTCATAGAATACACATACGGAATCTAGTTATATGTTTTAAGTTTTTGCCCTAACGTAGGCCATAGAATTTCTATTTTGAACACATGCATATTGGAATCACAGGACTCACAGAAATTGTATATACACTTTAAATTGATTTACTCGCTCCTTAACCGAAAATCATTGTTATATTTTATGCATGTCATACAACATGAATTGTCTAGTATTTTATGTAACCATTGTGGCATTTACATAATGATTAATCCAAACGTGGCACTCTAATAGAACTAGCGCATATGGGCACATGCCTTGGCTTAATGGTGATTATTACTGGCATTTGCATCATGAAATACGGATTACTGTCAAACTCCTTTTGAGAAATGAGATATATACTTCTTTTATTTCCATGAATTTTGTGACAATGGTATTAATATGAAAAATGCGTTTGTTACAATGAGTTCGTTTTTCATTATGGTATAAAACATGAGGTCTTGTTTTGTGGAATATTCAAAGCAAAAGTCCCAAGAGAGCCACATCGCACATTTTAAATTTTGGAATCCTTCAGTTACCGCAATGTTATTTCATGTCATTTCATTGTCTTTCTTTCATGTCTATCATGACGAAACGTGCATAAAATGGTAACCCAGGAAGCGTTTTACCAACTTGACAAAGGCCGTCTTCCGGCTGAAACACATTGTCGGTGACAAATAAATATTCAATTGCAGATTGGTGTGCCACCTCTTTCCTCACCCGTGGATAGAATCTTGGATATATATATATATAATTTTTTTTAACATTCACACAGAGGAAGAGGTCCATTTGCGAATGGGTTAACACCTCCTCTACGTTGAAGGTAAAATTTCAATGTTTTGCATCCTGATTTCGGCCGTAAAACATTGATACATCCCTCAACAAATTGCTATTTGGAAGGGATGACTAAGCACGCATCTTCCAAATAGCGATTACATACCAAATAGCCATATCGTGGTCGGAAGCCCTGTGATCTTACAAGCTGCACACTTTACGGTCACAAAATTCCTTTGTACATCGGGCCCTATGTTCGCAAATAATCTTTGTCTATAGGCATATTGCGATAAAGAATTTCCCGTATAACTACACTGCTACCCTGTATCTGCTTCGAATACCATATGGTTTCTCCTTGTAACATCCATAATTTTTCTGTGATACCTGGAGCCCACACACTATCTTACTCTTCTGTGGATTGGCTGCGAAGTTAAACTTCTCTATTTCCCCCAAAGGGCTTACTCTCCCACATAATCACAGATCAGTAATAAAGTGGGGCACACTTAGAAGTCGGGGGGGGGGACTGGGGGTTCATGGGGTGAGAGGCGATACTCAGGTGCCTATGGAGGGACAAAGACTGGGAGCACCCTTATGGGGCCGTTACCCAGATGTAATAAGTGATCGGGCTAGGAGATGGGGTTAATGAGGCCTGTCCCTGTTGGACAGGGTGGGATGAAGTGTTAGTCTTGGCACTCGTATAAGGTTGCATTATGTTTGTCCGTGGGAGGAGGGGCGTTTGTTGTTTCATATCATAAGTTGTTGATTGTGTTCATGTAGTAGGGGGCTGTCACAATGGAGTGGGGGCTCCTGATTGAAGATGATGGGGGGGTCACTTTCAATTGCTGAAGTGGAACGTCCGAGGGCTAGGACCCTACACGAAAAGGTACAGGGTGCTCTCCTTCTTAAAACGCCACAAAGTTAGTATAACCTGCTTGCAGGAGACGCACCTGGAGGATGTCTGGGCTGAGTGATTGTCTTGGAAGTGGAGAGGTCAGCTCTTCCATGCTTACTACTCGACATACGCTATAGGGGGTGCTGATTTGGATGGCCCCAGGCACGCCTTTCTCCCTTACATATGCCCCAGGCACATAGCTGATACATGGGACAGGCTGGACAAGTACACCCTGCCGCAATACAGACATTGGCGGCATAAGGAGGAAGATAAGTCCGGCTGACTGTGGGCCTAGATCCTATGTAGAGAGAGCACTTGGTGACCCCCGAGGGCGTGACGGTGACTTCAGGTGCAGACATAGTGTCCGCCTTCTGGGAACACTTGAAGGAGGTATAAAGGATGGACACACAGATCACCAAGGAGCGATATCAGTAATTCCTGGAAGACCTGGGGCTCCCTAGGGTGGGGAGGTGGCAGGAGAGGTATTGGGCGCCGCCCTCAGATTCGAGGAATTGTGTGGCACTCTGCGCATGCTCCCAAGATCTAAAGCTCCTGGAGGGGATGGGTCCCTGGTAGAGTTTTACTAGGAGTTTTCGGCTGTTGTCACACAGGGCCTCCTTAAGGTCTTCTTGGAAGCAAAAGAGAAAGGGACACTGCCGCCCTCCATGAGGGAAGGGAATATGTGCATGATGCCCAAGCCAGGTGGGGACAGGAGTGACCCGGCGGAATATAGGCCGTTCACCATGATCAAATTAGATGTCAAGGTCCTGAGCAAACTTTTGGCTAACTGACTAAACCTGGTCATGACTAGCTTGGTGCATGAGAACCAATGTGGATTCATCCCTGGTCGTAGTACGGGGATGAAACTTAAACGCCTGACGCATGTGCTGAAGTCGAATTACCTTGGTTTCCACAGATCTGGAAAAGGCCTTTGACATGGTTGACTGGGGATACTTGCTTGAGGTCCTGTGAGTCATGGGGTTCGGGCCCCAGTTTCGGGGCTAGATTAGGCTGCTATACGCTGAGCCCAGTGCCAGAGTGTGGGTGGGACGGTACCTGTCTGAGAGATGGGTCCTGGGCAGAGAAACACAGCAGTATTGCCCCCAGGCCCTGCTCTTGTTTGCGGTTGCAATGGAGCCCCTGGCGGTGTGGGCTCAACGGGTTCTGCACGACTGGGGCATAGAACTGGGGAGACGTGATATATTCTATCGCTTTCTTCGGATGATGCCTTGTTCTATCTTAGAGCCCCCCACCCCGAGACTCCCTTGGGATTCTGTTATGATTACTGGACAAATTTGGTGTTATTTCGGGGCTGTGGATCAACTGCAATAAGTCATTGTTTCCCCTCGCGGCATTGGTGGGGATCCCAGTAGGACACCTGCCTGATATTGGCTTGTGGTGGAAACAGGACCACTTCCACTATTTGGGCATTATGGTAGCGCACTCCCAGGAAAAGCGCCTGCACCTTAATGTAGGTAGGGTGACTGACTCGATGCATGTCTCAGTCGCCTTCTGGAATACACTACCACAATCGCTTATTGGCAGGGTGGCGATATCCAAAATGGTGCTCCTGCGCACTGTCTGTATGTCATACAGAATTCCCTTCTGTTCAGGAAATTGGACTCCATACTTATCTCGCTTTTCTGGGCTGGTAAGCATAAGGCCACCCTGACACAACGATACGAGGAGGGTTGGTAGGAGGTGCCATGGATAGAATTTTATTATTATGGTACACAGATGCAACATGTGGCCCACTGGTTGGAGGTTGGAGATAGCTGGGAGAAGCATATGCTGGCGTGGGTGGTAGATGTAGCGGAGCTCCCGGCACTGGTGATGGAGGGCTCTGGCGTGTCGTCCAGCCTGCCATTCATGGTCAGACAGATCGCTCATATATGGCAAAAGCTTCTGACAGTTGTTCTTCGTAGGGCTCCCTTTCATAGGGAATTACCAGTATGGATCCTTCATGGCGGAAAACATGTCATTTCAAGCCTGGACGGAGGGAGGCTGTGAGACACTGGATGTTAGACCTGGCATCCTTGGCGTGGTTTCCCCTGTCTTTTTGCCTTTACCTCCTGTATTTTCGATTGTGTGCTGGACTTCATTTTTGCTGGTTTGTGTACTCTGGGCACTTTACCACTGCTGATCAGTGCTGAAGTGCAAGTGCTGCCTATGTAACTTGTGATTATAATTGGTTATCCATGATTGGCATATTTGATTTACTGGTAATTCCCTGGTAAAGTGCACTATGTTTGCCCCAGGCCTGTAATCAGTGGGCTACTAGTGGGCCTGCAGCACTGGTTGTGCCACCCACATAAGTAGCCCTGTAAACCTGTCTCAGGCCTGTCATTGCAGTATCTGCCAGGGCAGTTTTAAACTGCCATATCAACCTGGCAAGTGTCCCCACTTGCCGGCACAAACCTTCCATCTTACTACATGTAAGGCACCTCTAAGGTAGGCCCAAGGTACCCCCTTGGACAGGGTGCAGTGTAAGTGAAAGGTAGGACATGTACTTGTGTGCTTTACATGTCCTTATAGTGAAATACTGCTAAGTTCGTTTTTCACTATTGCAAGGACTGGCTCTTTCAAAGGTTATCATTGGAACTGCCTTGTAACATTTTACAAGTGTAACTTTCAATTGAGAAGAGCTAGAGATTTGGAGTTTAGGCTCCCTGAGCTCAGAATTTAGAAACACATCTTTTAGTGAAGGTGGTTTTTAAATTGTGTGTTTGAAAATTCAACTTTTAGAAAGTGGGCACTTTCTTGCTTTACCATCCTGTGCGTCTGCCTGCCTGTGGAATCAACGTCTGGTTTAGACTGACAACTGGGTTCAGTGCATTCACTCTAGACAGTCACACAAAGGGAGCTGAGGTGTGCCCTGCATATCCAGATTGCCTATCACCAGGCTGATGGGCCTTCCTGAACTAGAGTGGTGGGAGGAGTTGTCAATGACACCTGAATAGGGCTGTGCCTGGCCTCTCACAATGCTGTTTCCCCCACCCTGGAGTGTGTCTGGAGCCAAGACAAGGCAAGGCAGAACTTGAGCACTACAAGGACTATCCTTTGAAGTATGCCTACTAAAGGTCAAAGGGGTATATGTATTGGACCTAAAACCCCAGACTTTCAGAAAACGTCTGGATCAAAAGAAGACTCTGCCAAGAAGGAGAGCTGGAATGCTGTTAGGAGGAGTACTGCCCCTTTCCTGTGCGGCTTTGCTAGGTTAACCTTTAGTGCCTGCTTCTGTCTTGGAGAGGACAAAGACTGGACTTTGCTTTGGTATCATGCTTAAGAAGATTCTCCAAGCGCTTGTGTGTGCTTGCCTCCTGTTAAAAAGTCTCAGAGCCATCAAAGACTTCACCTGCAGCATACCTGAACTACACTGCTGGGGGTTCTTATCTACCAAGTGGTGCCAATTCCAGTTCTGGGCCCTTGGAGGTGGTTCTGCTGCTTCTGGACTTAAAATATCCATGCATCGCCCTTTCAGCGCCGTTTTTCCTGCCATAAGCTTGCCTTGTGGTTGAAAAACCAACGCATCGCCATGGTGCAGCTGAAAAATTGACGCAGTGCCTGTTTACGGCCTGAAGAACTGCTGCAGCCAGAGTCCAGCACATCGCGTCTCCGACGTCCGAGACGACCATGCTGACTCCGACGCAGGCTCTGTTGTGCGGCTGAAAGAACTGATGCATCACGGGTCCATGGCTAAAATGAATCGGCGCAGCACCTGCTTCGCCGCCGCTGCATCGACCTCCAGTGCATCTGGATTTCAAAGCATCACACTTGTACGCCAAATTTTCCAACACATCGCCCTGCTTAAAGGAGTTGCCTTTGGAAATCGACGCATCGCTACTTCCCACAGTCCGGAATCGACGCAACACTTCTCCTGCGTGAAGCATAACTTGCGGCTCTATTCCCCAAGGACTCGAGAAGCGACGTATCACTATGTTTTCTAGCACTTTCCTCCTTTGCAGCTATTTTTCATCTTGGATTTCGATGCATCAAAGGTACTTTGTGCTAAAATCAACGCATCCATAGAGTTATATGGACAGAATTGCATAAACCTTTTAAAAGTGATATTTTGAGTTCTGTTTGTTGGATTTTTTGTCGTTTTGGTATTGTTTGGTTTAGATAAAGATTGTTTATATTTCTAAAGTGGTGTGGTGTCCATTTGTAGTGTTTTTCAATGTGTTACTGTGTGTGTTATGTACAAATACTGCACACATTGCCTCTGAGATAAGCCTGACTGCTGCTACCAGGCTACCAAGGGGGAGAGCAGGGGTTAACTTGGGTGTGTACTCCCTTTCCCTGACTAGAAGGATGGGTCCCTACTTGGACAGAGTACATGCCGCTAGAGACACCCATTTCTAACACTTGGGGTCCTTTATCCCAATGAGCATTTCATTTCATTTGAGGATGCAGGGGTGGAGTTCAGACGGGGACCAGGGCATTTCTTGCATTATGCTGTCCTGGTTGAACTAACCATGGAGAGCAGGAATACTTTCTTGGCAGCATGACGCACACTAGGAACCCTGTTGACCTGAGGGTCTGGGCGGTACCTGATGTCTTTATTATACAAAGCAATGGTAGCGGATGCTGCTGTTTGGCCAGTGCGGCCTCGGGCAAACTGGGAGGCCGATTTGGGGGCAGCCCTGGTAGACACTGACTGGACACATGTATGTACCCTTATAAAGACATTTTCTAGTATTGCCCGATTCAAATTGGTGCGCTGCAACTTCCTTCATCGTAGTTATATGACGCCCCTGGCACTTCATCTGATATCTCAGAACCAGTAGGCCACATGTCGACACTGTGGGAATTCAGGGGCTGAATTTTTACACCTGGCTTGGGAGTGTTAGAAGATGCAGGATTTCGGGGTACAGGTGGTAGAAAGACTTGCGCATATCACTTCGCTGTAGGGCACCCTCACTCCACAGTTTTGTTTACTGGGGAATATTAGCAGGCGCAAAGTGGGCAAGATGGTATGTAAATGCTTAAAACTTGCGCTGGTTCTTGCCTGCAGTAGGGTGGCCATTACATGGATGGGTCCACGTGTCCTTGAAGTGGATCACTGGCATAGAGATGTGGAGGTATGGGCATTAGTGGAGGAGCTCCACATGAAACTATGCAGGAGGGACGAAATGGTAGAGGGCGACATACACGCATGGAGGGCCCTGAGAGACAGATTCACAGCTTCAGAAGACGTTTTGTCCAGTGATGGTTCTACTGACACGGAAAACTAAACTCCAATTGACAATAGTGTATGGGGCAAGATATGATTAGGCAGATATTCTGTTGTATCCCAACTGCTTGTTCACCCCCTGTGGATTAACAATGGCCGTTTATTAATCTGGTTTTGTTCCCTTAACTGCACACTGTACAATGTGACTAATGTTAAACGCTGCACTGTTGCTTAAATTGAAACTGATAAAAAAAGTTTTTGTTTTTTTAAAGTTATATATGAATATTCCCTGACTAGTCCCATTTTATTGCCATTTTAGATTTTTTGGGGCCAATTCAAAAAAGCATGTAAGAGTATGTAAAAGAGTACTACAGCACATACTCCATAATGCCTTTTAGAGCAGCCTCCTTTATGTAGAACGTGTAACTGGATGTTTCATGTGCAAAAATAAATGCTATAATTATTTTTATTTATTCTCAGTTATGTTTCAGTGCATTTGATTTTTTAGCCACCCGGAGTCTAGAGAGAGCTACTTGATCGAACCGTGCTGTAAGTTGAAGCAACCTTTATGCTCAAAGTCATTAGTGCCTGCACTTCTTTCATCTGCTAAGGGCAGCATGAAGAGGCGTAGGCATACCTACTATACATCGCATGATGCAGGACTGGCGCTTCTTAGCATGGTGCATGTTCCTTGCGGTACAGTGCCTGCATTCCTTTTTCCATTTCAAGCACTGGCTAATGAATCACCAAGTTGGATACAACGACTACACTCATTAAAAACCCAGCGAGTTGTCCTCCCATGAGGGCACTCTAACCCAGAAAACAGTAGGAAGACGAGCTGAGGCAGCCTGTGTGCCAATAGGCGTTCACGCCATACACTTTGTGCTTGCTCTTTCCTGGAAACCATATTGCTAGGCAACACTCTGCGCATCCACTGAAGTGTGCTGAGACATCAAAGACTGAGGGTTGTGTTGACTGCAGAAGTGCAAGAATCGAGGTGAAAAGCAACAATCAGAGACACCCGTGCCCACACTGGTGTTGTTTGAGGTAACCAAGAGGAGAGCCGTGTGCATAGCTTCTTTCACTCAATGTGACCAGCTGGGAGCAGGAGCAACCATTGCAGATTAAATTGTTTGAGATTTAGGCTCTGTTTGAGGAGTGTTGGTCATTATGATTTTTTACACCACGTCTACTGTGACAGAGGACAAAGTTCATCCTTCTATGCTTCGCCAGTGCTCACTGCTGTGCAGCTTTGTCTCGTTATACCCCCTTCCGCCTCTTTGTGCTCCGAGGCAGCCATCAAAAGATGGAAGAGCTTTAAAGCAAATATACATAAATACAGACATTCATACATGGGCCGTTTCAACATCACTAAATCTCGAAAATTAAAAAGTGATTGCAGATAAATATGGTAGGACAATCCTGAGTTTCGCACTTTGAGTGAAGAGAAGCTTGAGTGTGAGTGACTGCCTATGATAAACTGATTACTTCCATGCCTTAATTTATGTTGCACATGTCTACTGCCTCTGCTCCTTACCTGGTGGGCATGGTGCAGTGATGCTACCACCTTCTTCATCTCTTCCTCATAATTTCAGCCTTTTCTAGAGACACTGTATTTTATGAATCACACTGCTTTGCACAGGTAATTTTGAATATCCTGTCCTCAAACCCTGGTCCCTGGGTGACTTCTTGTTTTGCCCACTATTTTAAGGAAGGCAGTTAGCAGTTTAACCTTTTCTTCATTTCTCGATGTGCCAACCAGCCTTTTTACACAAGCCCACAGCGTGGACACGTGGCGAACGTACCAAAGGCAAGCCCGTCTGCGCCTGTCCGCACCCTCATGCTCCCAGCAGCCAGACACTATGGCCCTCAGTCGACAGGCAAGCCTATTTATCACTCTGCACAGGTATATGCTTGTTATGCCCTCTGTTGCCTACTTTAGAGGCAGATACCCTTGCTCTTTTAAAATATCTAAAACATTTACAGGTTTCTTACCTCACTCCCATCAGCCCATACTCAACGCAAAGAAAACGTCAGTCATCCCTCGATGCCTGTGTTTTCAAAAAACATAGATCTCAGGGATGTGTGCAATCACACACAGACCTGAGATCAATGATTGTTAAAACTGAACACATTCTTCATCTCCTTTTTATTATAGAGACTCAGTTCTACCTCAGTACAGGCCAGTTTTTAAAGAAGCTCATACCTAACATGCAGCGCTCTCACTGCCCTAACAAACATGGCATGGGCGTGGCTCATATCTACTTTTCCTCCTTGGCCATCTCTGCTATTTCCGACTTCTTCTGGCGTTGACTACCTTGCAATCACTTTAAATTCTCCACACCAAATTGGCAAATTTCTTTTGATCTACAACACCCCCAATTGTCCTATTTGTAAGCTAGAAACTTTAATTGAAGACATTGGTTGTTTTTGCCTTACTAAGCAAAATATAGTCATTCTGGGTGATCTGAATTTGTGGTCAGAAACCACTTCTAGACCTTCTGCCAAATTAAAAAATCATATGGATATTTTTAACCTCATTCTGGCGTCTTCCCAACCTACCCATGAACAAGGCCACCCTTCTAGATCGGGCATTTACCTAAAATTTAATATGTGACCCCAGCATTGCCATTTTATTCAAACCTTCAATTTCCCCATTTCAGGCCTGCTGGCCTCTACCGCATCCAACAACTTCTGCAAGTAGATATTGGAAGGCAGCCCACCAGAAACTATTCACAACTTATTCTGGAATCAGTTCCGCTCTTCTGATATTGACATTACTCCCTCTTGTCCGTATGTTTGTCTGTCTAATTTTACAGATGTTCTTACTAGTTGCCTGGACGCTATTGCCCTGCTACAAAGTTAGGTCTATTCCTAAACATAATAGAAAGAATTCCTGGTTTACGCTGGAATTATCCAGACTAGAGCTGAATATAGCAAAACCAAAGGGGATGATGGACGGAGTGTTGAACATTGCAAGCACTCACCCCCAGTCAACTGATCTGGGTTTAATCCATCATCATTCTTTAGCTCACTCCGCCACCCCAGTTCAGACATGGCCATATGCAAATCAGTCTGAACCTGTGCCTCATGGGAACAGTCCAGCCCGAACTGCCAAGCCATGTCTTCCCTGGACCGGAAACAAGCATCCTGGGACAGGTTTCGGGTTCATAACCCTCATCAGCCAGGCTATCTTGAATCCAGTGGCAAAGTGAGCAAGGGACCCACGTCTGGTCATACCCTGCCAACTTAGGGCGAACTTAGCAAAACCAAAGGGGATGATGGACGGAGTGTTGAACATTGCAAGCACTCACCCCCAGTCAACTGATCTGGGTTTAATCCATCATCATTCTTTAGCTCACTCCGCCACCCCAGTTCAGACATGGCCATATGCAAATCAGTCTGACCCTGTGCCTCATGGGAACAGTCCAGCCCGAACTGCCAAGCCATGTCTTCCCTGGACCGGAAACAAGCATCCTGGGACCGGTTTCGGGTTCATAACCCTCATCAGCCAGGCTATCTTGAATCCAGTGGCAAAGTGAGCAAGGGACCCACGTCTGGGCATACCCTGCCAACTTAGTGCGAACTTAGCAAAACCAAAGGGGATGATGGACGGAGTGTTGAACATTGCAAGCACTCACCCCCAGTCAACTGATCTGGGTTTAATCCATCATCATTCTTTAGCTCACTCCGCCACCCCAGTTCAGACATGGCCATATACAAATCAGTCTGACCCTGTGCCTCATGGGAACAGTCCAGCCCGAACTGCCAAGCCATGTCTTCCCTGGACCGGAAACAAGCATCCTGGGACCGGTTTCGGGTTCATAACCCTCATCAGCCAGGCTATCTTGAATCCAGTGGCAAAGTGAGCAAGGGACCCACGTCTGGGCATACCCTGCCAACTTAGGGCGAACTTAGCAAAACCAAAGGGGATGATGGACGGAGTGTTGAACATTGCAAGCACTCACCCCCTGTCAACTGATCTGGGTTTAATCCATCATCATTCTTTAAGCTCACTCCGCCACCCCAGTTCAGACATGGCCATATGCAAATCAGTCTGACCCTGTGCCTCATGGGAACAGTCCAGCCCGAACTGCCAAGCCATGTCTTCCCTGGACCGGAAACAAGCATCCTGGGACCGGTTTCGGGTTCATAACCCTCATCAGCCAGGCTATCTTGAATCCAGTGGCAAAGTGAGCAAGGGACCCACGTCTGGGCATACCCTGCCAACTTAGGGCGAACTTAGCAAAACCAAAGGGGATGATGGACGGAGTGTTGAACATTGCAAGCACTCACCCCCAGTCAACTCATCTGGGTTTAATCCATCATCATTCTTTAGCTCACTCCGCCACCCCAGTTCAGACATGGCCATATGCAAATCAGTCTGACCCTGTGCCTCATGGGAACAGTCCAGCCCGAACTGCCAAGCCATGTCTTCCCTGGACCGGAAACAAGCATCCTGGGACCGGTTTCGGGTTCATAACCCTCATCAGCCAGGCTATCTTGAATCCAGTGGCAAAGTGAGCAAGGGACCCACGTCTGGGCATACCCTGCCAACTTAGGGCAAACTTAGCAAAACCAAAGGGGATGATGGACGGAGTGTTGAACATTGCAAGCACTCACCCCCAGTCAACTGATCTGGGTTTAATCCATCATCATTCTTTAGCTCACTCCGCCACCCCAGTTCAGACATGGCCATATGCAAATCAGTCTGACCCTGTGCCTCATGGGAACAGTCCAGCCCGAACTGCCAAGCCATGTCTTCCCTGGACCGGAAACAAGCATCCTGGGACCGGTTTCGGGTTCATAACCCTTATCAGCCAGGCTATCTTGAATCCAGTGGCAAAGTGAGCAAGGGACCCACGTCTGGGCATACCCTGCCAACTTAGGGCGAACTTAGCAAAACCAAAGGGGATGATGGACGGAGTGTTGAACATTGCAAGCACTCACCCCCAGTCAACTGATCTGGGTTTAATCCATCATCATTCTTTAGCTCACTCCGCCACCCCAGTTCAGACATGGCCATATGCAAATCAGTCTGACCCTGTGCCTCATGGGAACAGTCCAGCCCGAACTGCCAAGCCATGTCTTCCCTGGACCGGAAACAAGCATCCTGGGACCGGTTTCGGGTTCATTACCCTCATCAGCCAGGCTATCTTGAATCCAGTGGCAAAGTGAGCACGGGACCCACGTCTGGGCATACCCTGCCAACTTAGGGCGAACTTAGCAAAACCAAAGGGGATGATGGACGGAGTGTTGAACATTGCAAGCACTCACCCCCAGTCAACTGATCTGGGTTTAATCCATCATCATCATTCTTTAGCTCACTCCGCCACCCCAGTTCAGACATGGCCATATGCAAATCAGTCTGACCCTGTGCCTCATGGGAACAGTCCAGCCCGAACTGCCAAGCCATGTCTTCCCTGGACCGGAAACAAGCATCCTGGGACCGGTTTCGGGTTCATAACCCTCATCAGCCAGGCTATCTTGAATCCAGTGGCAAAGTGAGCAAGGGACCCACGTCTGGGCATACCCTGCCAACTTAGGGCGAACTTAGCAAAACCAAAGGGGATTTTGGAAACCGAAACCGGTCCTAGGATGCTTGTTTCCAGTCCAGGGAGGACCTGGCTTGGCAGTTCAGGCTGGACTGTTCCCATGAGGCACAGGGTCAAGACTGATTTGCATATGGCTGGGTTCAAACTGGAATGGCATGGTGAGCAAAAAAACGATGGATTTAGGCCCAGATCTCTGTACTGGGGTGAATGTATGACATTGTTCTGCATTCTGTCCATCAACTGTTGTTTTTGCATTTGTCACCCCGAGTGGGACGGGTATGCCCAGACGTGGGTCCTGTGCTCTCCATGCCACTGGAATCAAGCTATCCTGGCTGAAGAGGGGTGAAACCCGAAACCGGTCCTAGGATGCTTGTTTCCAGTCCAGGGAGGACCTGGCTTGGCAGTTCAGGCTGGACTGTTCCCATGAGGCACAGGGTCAAGACTGATTTGCATATGGCTGGGTTCAAACTGGAATGGCATGGTGAGCAAAAAAACGATGGATTTAGGCCCAGATCTCTGTACTGGGGTGAATGTATGACATTGTTCTGCATTCTGTCCATCAACTGTTGTTTTTGCATTTGTCACCCCGAGTGGGACGGGTATGCCCAGACGTGGGTCCCGTGCTCTCCATGCCACTGGAATCAAGCTATCCTGGCTGAAGAGGGGTGAAACCCCGAAACCGGTCCTAGGATGCTTGTTTCCAGTCCAGGGAGGACCTGGCTTGGCAGTTCAGGCTGGACTGTTCCCATGAGGCACAGGGTCAAGACTGATTTGCATATGGCTGGGTTCAAACTGGAATGGCATGGTGAGCAAAAAAACGATGGATTTAGGCCCAGATCTCTGTACTGGGGTGAATGTATGACATTGTTCTGCATTCTGTCCATCAACTGTTGTTTTTGCATTTGTCACCCCGAGTGGGACGGGTATGCCCAGACGTGGGTCCCGTGCTCTCCATGCCACTGGAATCAAGCTATCCTGGCTGAAGAGGGGTGAAACCCGAAACCGGTCCTAGGATGCTTGTTTCCAGTCCAGGGAGGACCTGGCTTGGCAGTTCAGGCTGGACTGTTCCCATGAGGCACAGGGTCAAGACTGATTTGCATATGGCTGGGTTCAAACTGGAATGGCATGGTGAGCAAAAAAACGATGGATTTAGGCCCAGATCTCTGTACTGGGGTGAATGTATGACATTGCTCTGCATTCTGTCCATCAACTGTTGTTTTTGCATTGGTCACCCCGAGTGGGACGGGTATGCCCAGACGTGGGTCCCGTGCTCTCCATGCCACTGCAATCAAGCTATCCTGGCTGAAGAGGGGTGAAACCCCAAAACCGGTCCTAGGATGCTTGTTTCCAGTCCAGGGAGGACCTGGCTTGGCAGTTCAGGCTGGACTGTTCCCATGAGGCACAGGGTCAAGACTGATTTGCATATGGCTGGGTTCAAACTGGAATGGCATGGTGAGCAAAAAAACGATGGATTTAGTCCCAGATCTCTGTACTGGGGTGAATGTATGACATTATTCTGCATTCTGTCCATCAACTGTTGTTTTTGCATTTGTCACCCCGAGTGGGACGGGTATGCCCAGACGTGGGTCCCGTGCTCTCCATGCCACTGGAATCAAGCTATCCTGGCTGAAGAGGGGTGAAACCCCGAAACCGGTCCTAGGATGCTTGTTTCCAGTCCAGGGAGGACCTGGCTTGGCAGTTCAGGCTGGATTGTTCCCATGAGGCACAGGGTCAAGACTGATTTGCATATGGCTGGGTTCAAACTGGAATGGCATGGTGAGCAAAAAACGATGGATTTAGGCCCAGATCTCTGTACGGGGGTGAATGTATGACATTGTTCTGCATTCTGTCCATCAACTGTTGTTTTTGCATTTGTCACCCCGAGTGGGACGGGTATGCCCAGACGTGGGTCCCGTGCTCTCCATGCCACTGGAATCAAGCTATCCTGGCTGAAGAGGGGTGAAACCCCGAAACCGGTCCTAGGATGCTTGTTTCCAGTCCAGGGAGGACCTGGCTTGGCAGTTCAGGCTGGACTGTTCCCATGAGGCACAGGGTCAAGACTGATTTGCATATGGCTGGGTTCAAACTGAAATGGCATGGTGAGCAAAAAAACGATGGATTTAGGCCCAGATCTCTGTACTGGGGTGAATGTATGACATTGTTCTGCATTCTGTCCATCAACTGTTGTTTTTGCATTTGTCACCCCGAGTGGGACGGGTATGCCCAGACGTGGGTCCCGTGCTCTCCATGCCACTGGAATCAAGCTATCCTGGCTGAAGAGGGGTGAAACCCCGAAACCGGTCCTAGGATGCTTGTTTCCAGTCCAGGGAGGACCTGGCTTGGCAGTTCAGGCTGGACTGTTCCCATGAGGCACAGGGTCAAGACTGATTTGCATATGGCTGGGTTCAAACTGGAATGGCATGGTGAGCAAAAAAACGATGGATTTAGGCCCAGATCTCTGTACTGGGGTGAATGTATGACATTGTTCTGCATTCTGTCCATCAACTGTTGTTTTTGCATTTGTCACCCCGAGTGGGACGGGTCTGCCCAGACGTGGGTCCCGTGCTCTCCATGCCACTGGAATCAAGCTATCCTGGCTGAAGAGGGGTGAAACCCCGAAACCGGTCCTAGGATGCTTGTTTCCAGTCCAGGGAGGACCTGGCTTGGCAGTTCAGGCTGCACTGTTCCCATGAGGCACAGGGTCAAGACTGATTTGCATATGGCTGGGTTCAAACTGGAATGGCATGGTGAGCAAAAAAACGATGGATTTAGGCCCAGATCTCTGTACTGGGGTGAATGTATGACATTGTTCTGCATTCTGTCCATCAACTGTTGTTTTTGCATTTGTCACCCCGAGTGGGACGGGTATGCCCAGACGTGGGTCCCGTGCTCTCCATGCCACTGGAATCAAGCTATCCTGGCTGAAGAGGGGTGAAACCCCGAAACCGGTCCTAGGATGCTTGTTTCCAGTCCAGGGAGGACCTGGCTTGGCAGTTCAGGCTGGACTGTTCCCATGAGGCACAGGGTCAAGACTGATTTGCATATGGCTGGGTTCAAACTGGAATGGCATGGTGAGCAAAAAAACGATGGATTTAGGCCCAGATCTCTGTACTGGGGTGAATGTATGACATTGTTCTGCATTCTGTCCATCAACTGTTGTTTTTGCATTGGTCACCCCGAGTGGGACGGGTATGCCCAGACGTGGGTCCCGTGCTCTCCATGCCACTGCAATCAAGCTATCCTGGCTGAAGAGGGGTGAAACCCCAAAACCGGTCCTAGGATGCTTGTTTCCAGTCCAGGGAGGACCTGGCTTGGCAGTTCAGGCTGGACTGTTCCCATGAGGCACAGGGTCAAGACTGATTTGCATATGGCTGGGTTCAAACTGAAATGGCATGGTGAGCAAAAAAACGATGGATTTAGGCC
The DNA here is from genome assembly GCA_963921515.1 of Calotriton arnoldi. Taxonomy (NCBI): domain Eukaryota; kingdom Metazoa; phylum Chordata; class Amphibia; order Caudata; family Salamandridae; genus Calotriton; species Calotriton arnoldi. Next base: position 3,771,104 of record CAWUFW010000245.1, read on the forward strand.
CAGATCTCTGTACTGGGGTGAATGTATGACATTGTTCTGCATTCTGTCCATCAACTGTTGTTTTTGCATTTGTCACCCCGAGTGGGACGGGTATGCCCAGACGTGGGTCCCGTGCTCTCCATGCCACTGGAATCAAGCTATCCTGGCTGAAGAGGGGTGAAACCCCGAAACCGGTCCTAGGATGCTTGTTTCCAGTCCAGGGAGGACCTGGCTTGGCAGTTCAGGCTGGACTGTTCCCATGAGGCCAGGGTCAAGACTGATTTGCATATGGCTGGGTTCAAACTGGAATGGCATGGTGAGCAAAAAAACGATGGATTTAGGCCCAGATCTCTGTACTGGGGTGAATGTATGACATTGTTCTGCATTCTGTCCATCAACTGTTGTTTTTGCATTTGTCACCCCGAGTGGGACGGGTATGCCCAGATGTGGGTCCCGTGCTCTCCATGCCACTGGAATCAAGCTATCCTGGCTGAAGAGGGGTGAAACCCCGAAACCGGTCCTAGGATGCTTGTTTCCAGTCCAGGGAGGACCTGGCTTGGCAGTTCAGGCTGGACTGTTCCCATGAGGCACAGGGTCAAGACTGATTTGCATATGGCTGGGTTCAAACTGGAATGGCATAGTGAGCAAAAAAACGATGGATTTAGGCCCAGATCTCTGTACTGGGGTGAATGTATGACATTGTTCTGCATTCTGTCCATCAACTGTTGTTTTTGCATTTGTCACCCCGAGTGGGACGGGTATGCCCAGACGTGGGTCCCGTGCTCTCCATGCCACTGGAATCAAGCTATCCTGGCTGAAGAGGGTGAAACCCGAAACCGGTCCTAGGATGCTTGTTTCCAGTCCAGGGAGGACCTGGCTTGGCAGTTCAGGCTGGACTGTTCCCATGAGGCACAGGGTTAAGACTGATTTGCATATGGCTGGGTTCAAACTGGAATGGCATGGTGAGCAAAAACGATGGATTTAGGCCCAGATCTCTGTACTGGGGTGAATGTATGACATTGTTCTGCATTCTATCCATCAACTGTTGTTTTTAGAGCTGAATATATACAACAGGCCTAATGGAAATGTATGAAAGCTCACAGCTCAGACAATCCGACATCCAGACAGCGGAACTACACAAAGGAACAATTAAAAAGGTCAAATCGACTTATTACAACTTCTGAATATCCCAAGCACCTAACTTTGTAAAATAGATCTTCAATATCATCAATCATTTACAGGACCTCAAAGCCTTTGCCCAGAATACAGTTCCTTCCCCACATTTTGTGAAGACTTAGCCAATTTCTTCCATAATAAAATCTCTGATATTTGGACCGCCATCTCAGGTGACAACATCACCTCGACCCCAGCCTTTAGTGTATTCAGCCATGCTTGGTCAAGGCCACTCTCTCTACTTTAACTCCTTAACATAATATTCTGTAAGAAATCAATCATACTCGGACATCAGGCTACCCCTAGATATTAGTCGTGGAGGCTGGCTCAGTGATCTCAGCCTTCTTCTTACTGGCCTACCTGTGCTGTGTAATAATTCTCTTACCTATGGAATAGACCCGACTCAATGAGAAACTGCAATAGTTAAATTTGTAATAAAGAAACCGTCTCTAGACCCATCTGATCTGAATAACTATCAAACCACTTCCCTACTTCCATACTGGTCTAATGTTTTAGAAATATTGGCCTTTAATTAGCCGCAAAACTTTGCTGAATTGTCAAACTTAAATCCACTTATATCGAACTAGTTTTCGGCTTTGTTAGAAGGCATGCAGCTGACTGTCTTGTCAGTTTTGGATGATATTTGCATGCTGGTAGATTCTGCAGCTCAGTGGCCTTGATCCTACTGAATCGAACAGTCGCCTTTGATCCCATCAACTATTCCTTTATCAGTGATAGACTTTATGATGTGGCTATCGATGGCCGTGCCTTAAAATGGCTGACTTTTTATTTTTTAAACCATCAGCAAGTAGTGGCCCTACTCCCCCTTTTAATCAGAACCTAAAGCTCTCAACTGTGGTGTCCTGCAGCGTTCTATTCTATCATCCCTGCTGTTCAATATCTATATGCGCTCTCTAGTGGCACTCTTGTCCCAGACGGGCGCCAATTTTAAAATGTATGCTAATGACACTCAGCTGATCTTTGGTTTGAAAAGTGAAGCAGAGCCATCACTACATATGCAGGCTATTTTACATCTGGTCCGCTAGTGGAGCCAAATATATCTTCTGACATTAAATCTAGCCAAACCTCAACTACTGTTATTTCCCAGTGACACTGCCATTGCTAAAAATCTTTCTTGGCCCTTTCTCAAAGCCCCCTTGGCATGTTGTAGCTACAATAGGGCATAACCTGGGCATTCTTATAGATTCCACCAGCACACCAACAAACTGGCTTCCACATGCTTTTTCTACCTCAAAACCATCCGGGATGTCTTTCCATGTGTGGATAAGAGCCATCACATAACTATAATAAACGCCATTTTCCGATCCTGCATTGACTATGGAAATTCCATTCTCCTTTCTTTACAGAGTTTTATATAGCACGAACTTGACCCGAATCGGATATCAAAGCGCTTTACACAAGCACCAGTTGCGTTACATGAGGACACATTCATTTTTGTTAGGCACGGGGAGATTAAGTGATTTGCCCAGAATCACAGGATGTTGTGCGTCCCTGCCGAGACTCGAAACTGGTTCCCCTGCTCCGAGGTCGACCGCCCTAGCCGTTAGGCCAACTCCTCTCCCCTTAATGCATCAATAAAAATGCTCACTCAGCTCCAGATCATTCAGAATGCCCCAGCCCACTTCATCTGTAGCATATCAATGTACACTCACATTTCCCCCTTTATGAGCCAACTTCACTGTCTGCTGGTGCGCCAGAGTTTTATTCAAGGCCATGAGCGTTCTTAACTGTGCTATCTAGCTACCAATCATCATACGTTATTGCCTCTAAATTTGAGTGGTACAAAAACTAAAGCTACCTGAGATCCAATACCCAACAACTGCTCAAAATTCCCAAAACTAAAATTGTTTTGGGGACCAATCTCTCTGTTACTGCAGCATGGGCATGCAACTCCTGGACCTTTGCTCTATGATACGACTTCACTTCCCATTTAATGCATCCGTTCACAGTCTTGATAGTTGAAACCAGGTTCCTCAGTGCCAGGAAAACTATGGTGTACCCACGCTCCAAAAATATAAAGGATGCAATTTGTGATGGATAAAACACAATTCGAGCAGAGTAAAAGAAAATATTATGGTGTTTGTTGTAAAGATGTGTTTGATCAGAAACCTGCCTTGTCTCCTTCATTGTGTTAGGGTTAACACAATCATTTTAAAACATGTGACTCAGCTTGCTTGCAACACTGCGTCAGTGGCTCTATGTCTGGGTGGACACATCATGGTGCTGAAGGCATTCTTTGGAGTGTTGGTAACACAAGCAACAGGAGCACACACAAGGACCACACAGGACTTATGGTGTTTGGATTCTGCAAGTGCCTGGTCTAGCTGGGAGTTGGATTTCTGAACAAAAAGGTAGGGTCTGAGGACCACCAATGTGGCACTTCTTTTCAGCACTCAAACCATTGAGCGTGGTGAACCTGTGCTAAACACTGCAAAAAGTGTAAAGATGTGGTTCCTCAGAAAGCGCAAGCATGGATCAGGAGAATCAAACAAAAGTGAACAAACTATGCAAACATTGGCACAAAAAGGGACTGTGCTCCCCAGACAGAGTCATACGTACGTTTGCCTGTGATGGAGCAGAGAAAATAAAAATTTTTAACCCCTAACAAATTTTATAAATAATTAATAAAATGTTGGTTTAAATGTATTAATCAACACTGTACGTGTGGGAAGGGTAATACGCAAATGTATGTGCTGAATAATCTATTAATGGATGTCCATGTGTCTAATTATAACATAAAAATAAATACGTACTAATTTAAAATAAATGCATGATTTTGTGCTTAATCGAAATAAACGTGTCGTTGCAAAAACAATAGTGATGGCAAGTAAGAAACAGCTTAAATGTTGCTTTCTGCTAGGTAATAACTAATTGGGGTACGTAGATGACGGGAGGGAAACGAAAAGGCTATTTTTCTCTATTTTAATTATGTTTTGTTTATTTCAAAATAGTGCTTCTAAAGTATAACCGAGTGGCGATATAAAATGGCTGCCAGTTGGTGATGTGTGCAAGCGCAAGGGAAACATCTGACACGGGAGAGAAGTCGGAGAAAAGCTAACCTCGTGATGTTGCTGAGAGGCTAGGATGCGAGAAATGGTCAAGGCTGATGTGACCTAATTGAACTGATAGTGTGCCGTGGTGATCAGCAGAGACCCGTGGGAAACCAGTTTAAGAGAAAGGACAATGCCTGCAGAGTTCTCGAATGTATCGAAAGAAGTTACAAATGTACTGATCGAAGCGGATGGAAACATGTCTTGAACTGTGAGAAAGGAAATGATCCAAGGACCATTGGATCCAAGAGAACTTGATTAAAAGAATGAATAAGATGACATGCATGGACCAATGAAAGAAAAGCGTGTTATTAATGTTGCAACAATTAGTTAGCAAAGTTAGAATTAGGGTATAAGAGGGCCTACTCTTAGTGGGAGGGGGTCAGTCGCAGTCACAGTCAGGAGCGGAGTTGGAGAGTCGTGTTGGTGTTGGTGGCTTCCAGTGCTGGGTGGTCCTGATCGATCCATAACTGAGCGGGAGATGCTGAAAGACTGTTAGATGAGACGGGTTGCAGGTAGCTGATGCTGACGAGCTGAAGTTTCTGTTGCTGTCTTAATTTTCCAGTTGAGTATGAGAATCAGGTTATTTCTAATTCTTAAACTTCGGTTAGAAATCATTAGGCTAAATTAGGAAGGTAGGCAGGTAATTAGGGTTTTGCTTCATGACGAAAATTTCCTTTCTGCAATAAATTGATTATGCTTAATAAATATTTGAATTAATAATGAATGAATAATTGAATAAAAAGTTTAAATTCTTTCTCATGCTTTTAAAATTACATAAAATTTAAGATTCTTTAAATCAAATGACTCAGTGGTTATTTTCCTAAATGATTGTGACACCAGTAATTGGTTATTGTGATTTAGCTGGTCTTAATCACTATGAACTAATTTCTTACATGAATGATTCATCGACAAAACAATGAGCAGGAATATCTTAAGAAATAACTAAAAGAAAGCGATAGGTTAAGGTAATAAGATATCCCGGCTCCTTCCAGCGGTACATAAATGGTGTTTTCCATTTAGTTCTCATGCTTCTCCTAGGAGTACAGAATTTCGTAAAGGTTTAAAGGAAATCCAGGTGTGTGCGTGTGTGTTAGGCGATGTTTATGGGCCCCATCGTCATGTGGATGTGAGAAAATATAGTTTGCCCCTGGATGACCTATAAGTGACCTAGAAGGAGAATAGTTTTTATTGTACGCGCTGCATCAGATTTCTTGGTAGCAGAGTTATGGTTTTCTATAGATTAGTTTAGTGATTATTGTTTATTGATTATTGATTATTTTTGATGACTAACACTATATGTTGAGTCGTGTTATGTTATATGTGAGTTTTCACGCTTCTGGGATGTAGGAAGTGGAACACGTGTGGCAAGAGAAGTCACATGGAATTTGGTACATGGTCTGAATTCATTTTGGTAATAACACAGGTTGTGTTATGTTAGGGATTTTCTGTACGAAAGGTGTGTAACTGAAATAGCAAATCACGTTTTCTTGTGAAACTTTGGCCTTAATTCTCAGGAGCCTAGTCTCCACATGTGTCTTATCCCCAGAGAAACGAGTAAATTGTTTGCTTGAAAGAAGGGTAAGGTAGAGGGAAGTGCTACTTTATCGGCGAGAGTAAATAATTCTGTGGTAGGGTAGAGGTAAGCGCTGCCTACTGGAAATACAGGATTCTTGTGTAAAAGGACAAAGCTGTCACTTTTGTTTAGCGAATCAGACTATGGAATTGTTTTAATTGTTGTAACTAACGGAGAAAACAGCGAAAAGAAAAATTGCCGATAAATTTTGTAAAGGAGGGGTAAAAGAGCAGAAGTGACGTAGAACAGTGCCGCGCTAGGATTGGATAGTGCGCCAGTCACGTGAACACAGAGCAGGAGTGACGTAGAAAAGTGCCGCGCTAGGATTGGTTGGTTCGCGGACGAAGGGAATTGTTCTGATTGGTACGTTAGTGTGAGTCGCGCTGTAATTGGTTGAAGTTCCGTACACAAAACAGCGTTAGCGTAAAGAGAAAAACAAATAGAAAACATGCCGTATTACGAGTATGAAAGGGAGAGAACGTCATGGACGACAAAATTAAAGAATTTCTTTAAGAAGGACAAAAAGGTCGTGACTAGAGAGGGACAAGTAATTCCTCCACCGAAATCAGCAGCTTCACATATGATGCTGAAATATGGATATCATACATGCATATGGTTGGAAAACTGGGCAAAGTATACGAAGAATGATGGTGCTTTAGCTTTCCCTGAGAATGGTTCATTTAGTGTAGCGGTTTTGCGAAATTTGCGAGAAAAGATGACAAATCTAGAACCTAGACCTAGACCGACACAGTTTGAAGCATTGACGGAATGGGAGGATGAGATGTATGAGCGAGAGAGATTCAGAGGTTTAAGGGATCATGAGTTTATGCCTGGAAGGATGTGGGGAATAAATCATGAAGATAGAATAAAACGATGGAGATGTGCTAACATGACAGGAGGTTTGTTTCCAGCTTTTACAGTTGAGGAAGGGACTAAGAAAAAACGGACTGAGAAAAAGAAACATATGGAGAGGGAGAAATATATGCATGAGAGCGAAACGGATGATGAATTGCTGGAAGATATTCTAAATAGAAATCCACCTCCGTATCAGCAGAGTTCTACAGTGGTGACACCAAATGCGCCGCTAATAGAGACTATGCGAAATAAAAGTCCGGAAAAAAGAATTGAAATAAATAGGTCACAAGAACAAATGAGAACTTCACAAAATGAAGGAATAGAAAGCGACAATGCAAGCGAATTAGCAAGGACAACCAAAGAACTAACTGAAAAGATTAGAGAATTAACGAAAAATATGGAAGCAGTTACTGTGCCAGTAACAATAGGTCCAGTAATACCCGTTTTTGAGAATCAGAAAATTGATGAACGATCTTTGGTGATTCCCATGAGTTCACAATTTCAGAGAGAAAAAGAAAGAATGGAACAAAGTGCAAGTACAAGTAATTTGGCTAGTACTTACAGACCAAGTCCACCTACAAATTTGACGGTGAATGAGTGCAATGGTAGGAAAATGCATATGGTAACAGAATCTGCAACAGAAACCCCTGAAAAGAGTGGTAATTGGGTAGAACTAAATAATACACCCATAGGTCCGACTCCTGATGAGTTAAATGAGTGGATGAAGGCATTTAAAATAAAAGAACCAGAAGAAAAACCATTAGATGTAATTAGGTTAAAAATTGACATGGAAGAATTAATTCTAGGAACGATTGGTACAGAAAAGATAAAAAATTACCAGGATGATGAAATAATGTTTCTGTGCAAAAGTATTACATGGAGAGCAAAGAATTTACATGACAAACTAGAAGAAGTAGCCAGTGAAATTGGAATAGACTTTGCGAAAGTGAAAACGTTGCAGAAACCATATAGAGTAGACTTTTGTGAAAAGGATATTGAAAATTTGAACACGGCAGGAAGGCTGACACAGATAAAAGAGTTAATTGTGTTGTTGAGAAAATGGGGTGATGTGGACAGATGGAAGGTTAGATGGACGAAGAAGAATGAGAAAACTACAGACAAAGGTTCATTGGCTTTTATGATAACTGAAAAAGAACCTGTTGCTAAAGAATACCCTATGAGAGAAACTCCAGGTGGTAGTTATGTGCATGTTCCCTGGACTAGGCAGGACATACTGTCATTTACCAATGACTTTCCAAAGCTAAGAGAGAAACCAGTTGAGTGGTACCGACAAGTAGAGAGATTTGTAAAGGTTTCAAAAGTGTTGTGGATAGATTTAGATGGATTATTTGACATAGTGGTACCAACTGATTTGTGGTCAGAATGTAAGATTACAGTTGACTGGCCAACTACAGAATATCCAAGAGATCCTAAGACAGGAGCTCCAGGTCCTGATGTAATGAAGAAGTATGATAAGGTGATTACCTTTTGAAGAATAAGATTCCTCCTAAAGAGACAGATTGGGTAAAAATCGATAGAACTACACAAGAAAGTAAGGAGTCTGTACACGCCTATTATGAAAGGTTGTTGTTGGTTTTCAAGCAGTATAGTGGATATGAGGAATTAAGTGAAAAAGATATGAGTCATTTTGTGTACAGATTTGTGTTTGGATTGAAACCAGAGATTAGTGAAATGATTAAACAGCATATGATTAATTGGCAGAATGGTACAGTCGATGATGTGCTGAGGTATGCTAAGTACTGCAGTGATGATATTGAGAGTAGACAGCGTAAATTGAAAGAGAAGGCAATGTGGGCACAGGTGAAGGTGGCAGAAAAACAAGAAGCTCAATTGGACAATAATAATGGGAATGAAACAGGACAGAATAAAATGCGACCTAACATAGGTAAAGGGAAAGGTCAAGTGAGTCTAGAAGAAGCAAAGAAGAAATGGCCCTGTCATAATTGCGGAAAATTAGGGCATTGGAGAAACGAGTGTAAGTTCCCACCTAAACCTAATCCGGAAAATCAATCATTAACTCCACAGGTGCAGAATGAGGTAGTTGTTCAACAAAGTCAGGTGCCGCAACCACCACTTCCCAACACTGTTAACCAGCAAAGATACAGTACAGAAACAGGATTCTACGGAGGAGAGCAGGTAACACAGTTGCCGCGAGCAGCTAACATTTCTCAGTATTGGTTGCGTCAGAGTGAGGATGACCCGGATGAAAGATTCTGACGGTGCCCAGGAGAGGGGAAAGAGTGCGTACTTGGCGCAACTCTAGAGGTAGATCAGTCTGGTCCCTTTGTGGATGGAGAAGTGAATGGTGCAAATGTAACATTCCTTGTCGATACTGGAGCTACCCGTTCTACTGTTAGATCAGTGGAAATTCCAAACCTTCCTCTCTCAGGTGAATACATCCAAGTAGTAGGAGTAGCCAATCAGCAGATTAAAACACCACTTACTGAATTGGTGGAAGTAAAAATTGGTTCCTTTAGCAAAATGCATAAATTTGTAGTGTGCGATTGTAGTCCTGTAAATCTTTTAGGTCGTGACCTCTTGTGCAAGATGAATTGCACAATTTATTGTACGCCAGATGGAATTGGATTTCAGACCTCAGATGAAGATGTCTTGTATAAAGTAACTTTGATGAATCAGGAACCTGAAATGAATGGTTTGTTTCCTGCATTTGATGCAGAAAAACTTCCAGAAGAACTAAAAAGTGCAGTGAAAGAAAGTGTGTGGGATTTTACAGGAGAAGACATTGGATTAATGAAAGAAGTTGATCCCGTAAAAGTAACAGTAAAAGAAGGAACAACTTACCCGAATACGCCACAGTACAAATTAACTCCAGAAATAATTGAAGGAATAACTCCTGTAATAAATAAAATGATTGAACAGGGAATTCTAAAAGAAATAATGAGCAGTCCATGTAATTCACCTATTATGGGACTGAAAAGCCAAATGGAACATATAGAATAGTACAGGATTTGAGAAAGATCAACAAAATAGTTGTGCCCTGTTGTCCAATAGTGCCAAACCCTGCAGTAATTCTATATCAAATTCCACATGAAGCTAGAGTGGTACACTGTGATAGATTTGTGTCATGCATTTTTCTCTATTCCTTTGCATCCAGATAGCCAGCCATTATTTGCGTTCCGGTTCGGAGAGCGTATTTTGGCATGGTGCCGAATTCCTCAGGGGTATACAGAAAGCCCCTCAATCTTTAATCAGATTTTAAAGAAATCTCTGGAAGATTTGAAAATGCCAGAAAAGTCAGTGATGGTGCAGTATATCGATGACCTGTTGGTGGCATCGAAAACAAAAGAAGCATGTGTAAATGATACAATTGCTTTACTGAACCATCTAGAGAAAAGAGGACATAAAGTGTCTCCTTCAAAATTGCAGTTTTGTCAGAAAGAAGTCCAGTATTTAGGGCATAAAATTGAGAAAGGAGTGCGAAAGATAGCGACAGAAAGAGTAAGAATGATTCAAGGAATGAGAGCACCAATGACGCAAAGAGAGGTAAGAATGTTTCTGGGAATGGTTGGATATTGCCGACAATGGATAAGTGGTTTCTCTTTGATTGCAAAACCATTACAAAAGTTGACCAAGAAAGATGTAAAAGACCCTTTTGAGTTAAACAATGAAGAAATGAAATCTTTCAAAGAATTGAAAAAGAAATTGTGTGAGGCACCTGCATTAGGCATGCCTGATTATGAGAAGGATTTTGAGTTGTACTGCAGTGAAAGAGATGGATGTGCGTTTTCAGTACTGGTACAAAAACATGGAACAATGAAAAGACCAATTGCTTATTTTTCAGCTGTTTTAGATCCTATAGCAAAAGCATTGCCCGGATGTCTGAAAGCAGTTGCTGCTACTTGTGTAAGTCTGGAACAAAGTGAAGGTATAGTGATGGGGTATCCACTGAGAGTATATGTTCCCCATTCAGTAGAAATTCTTTTGACAAGAACAAAAACACAGTACATGACACATAGGGGTCGATTCCGATTCGGGCCGGAAATTTCTCCGACCGAGCCGGACCCGGAGAGATTTCCGACCGAATCGGACCCGTGCAGTCCGACCGAACGAGTCCGATGCGTCCGTATGTTATCGGACACGAAGTCGGAATCGGACTCCCATTGAACTCAATGGGAGCCGGTCGTACAACGCGTACGCGGGCTCCCATTGCCTCAATGGGTGCGAGGCGGACAAGGGCGCTTCTACAGCGAGTACGCCGCGAGCGCTCGCGGCGCACACGCACAGGTAGGGGACCCATGGGTCCCCCTGTGTGCGCTCGCACGGGTACGCTGGACAGGGGGTCCGACACGGACTCCCAAAGTACGGCTCCGACAGCGAGTTCGAGTCGGACGGCGCGAGTCGGTCGGAGCGGCCGAGGTGCGCGATCGTACTTACCCGGCCGGAAAACGTCTCCATTGCGCGGTGCGACCGGGTCCGACCGAGTCGGTCGGAGCGGTACGATCCGGGTACGAGTCGGTCGGAGCGGTCGGGTCGCCCGGACGAGTCGGTCGGCGACGTCGCATCGTACTCGCTCGGCCGGACTCAAGACGTCGGTTCGGTCGGGAAACAGGCTTTCGCATGGCTGTTTTCCCGACCGAATGCGTAGTTGGCGTGCGCCTCCATAGTCGGCTGACTAAGTACGTAAAAGTCATCTTGAGTGCTGAAAATGTGACCATAGATAGATGCATGAATGTGAATCCTTCAACATCATTGCCAGATGAGGAGAGTATAATTGAACAAGACGAAGTAGATCATGATTGTCTGAACGTGCTGGAATATTGCACGAAACCAAGAGCTGACATAAAAGATGAACCGTTAAAGGAATCTGACTATGTCATGTTTATAGATGGCTCATGTTTGAGAACAAAAGAAGGAGTTTTAAGCGCAGCTTACGCAGTATGCACAGTGGCAACTGTGATGGAAGCGTCTTGTCTGAAAGGAATAAGGTCTGCACAAGTTGCGGAACTGATTGCTTTGATTCAAGCATGTAAATTAGGAAGAAATGTACGAGTCACGATTGTGACCGATAGCCAATATGGTTTCGGCATCGTACACGACTTTGGTCAGATTTGGTCACAAAGAGGTTTCTTGACATCTGCAGGAACACCTATCCGAAATGGAGATTTTGTTAAAAAGCTGCTTGAGGCGATACAGTTGCCTAAACAAATCGCTGTAGTGAAGTGCAAGGCGCATAAGAAAAACGAAGATTACATAGCCGTCGGCAATAATTATGCCGATGAGATTGCCAAATATTGTGCAGAGAACATGGTGTCCATGAACAAAAATAGAGAAAGGGAGCATATCTCTTCTCCTTTGCTTTTTACTAATACTGTCGAGACATGGGATGAAGTAAGACAGTTACAAGAAACTGCAAGTGATGAGGAAAAAGATTACTGGATAAAAGCAGGATGTAGAAGACAGGAAAATAATGGTGTGTGGGTATACAGAGACGAAAGACCAGTTATGCCTGATAGCATGATTGCAGACATGGCACGGATGTACCATGGACAAGCTCATATTGGGAGAGATGCAATGATCAGACTTTTTAGACAAACCTGGTATAACCCAAAATTCAGAGCCATTGCTGAAAGTCTTTGTCAAAGATGTCTTATTTGTCAGCAGTTTAACCCAGGAAGAAAAACAGTAGTAAGTCTAGGAACAATAGGACGAGAAGGAGGTCCGTTCACTAGAATGCAGTTAGACTTTATAGAAATGCCCCCTAGTAACAGACTAAAATATGTTCTAGTGGTCGTCTGTTTGTTTTCTCGTTGGGTGGAGGCATACCCCACTAGAAGGAATGATGGAACAACAGTGGCAAAACTTATGCTGCGAGAGTTCATTCCAAGGTATGGTTTTCCAGTCACGGTTGAGACAGATAGAGGAACACATTTTCAAAATGAGTTGATCCAATTGATTTGCGAAGCATTGAGTATTAAACAAAAACTACATTGTGCTTACAGACCAGAGGCTTCTGGGGTAGTGGAGCAAATTAATGGAACAATTAAGAACAGATTAGGAAAAATGTGTCAAGCTACAGGACTCAAATGGCCAGATGCACTGCCTCTTGTTCTGATGACCATCAGAAGCATCCCTGAAAAGAAAACTGGACTTAGTCCTCATGAGATGATCATGGGACGAGCAATGAGACAAGCACAAGTACCTGTCAACAAGTTATTGACTATAACTGATGATCTAGTACTGGATTATTGCAAGGGACTGGCTGATGTGGTGCGTTCTGTGTTTCATCAGGTTGGACCGGATGCGACCACTCTTGAAAGAAAACCAGCCCACGACTTGAATCCAGGAGACTGGGTCCGTATAAAAATCCACAGGAGAAGAAACTGTCTAGTTCCTCGCTGGGACGAACCACGACAGGTAATCCTAGTGACAACGACTGCAGTCAAGTGTGCAGGAGTGAAGAACTGGGTCCATGCCAGCCACACAATCAGAGTTCAAGAACCTACTGATCGACATGTGAGTCGACGTCTGGAAGTGTGGGATAAAAGTTTAACGGCTGGGACAACAAGGATAAGAGAAAGGGTGCCAGAACTTGAAGATCGACCTGAAAGTCGACATCTGGAAACCCCAACTGCGAACACCTCTAGAGAAGAAGAGGAAGAAGAAGAAGAAAGAAATTCAGAAGTTCCAGAACCTGAAGATCGACCTGTAAGTCGACATCTGGAAACATCTGACACAAGTTCAGGATCTGATGATTCAGTTGCAAACTGTGAAGAATTCCGAAGGAGAACTTGGGGTTATAAACCAATTAGAGAAGAAAATGAGCAAGAAAATGATCTAGATGAACAACCAAGTACAAGTTATGGTGGAAATCCTTCAGAAATAATATTAATAGATGAAGTAGGGAAAGAAGTACACAAGGAGTTAGAGAATCGAGAAGAACCCAGAGGAGCAATAGGGACAGATAGAGAAACAGAAGAACAGGGAAATTTAGAAGTAGAAAGGGAGGAAAACACCAAATCGGAAGAACACCGAGGAGGGACAGTAATAAGGGAACACAAGAAGGAGAAGACAGATCCACCAGTAGGAGATGACGAGATCATAAGCTTCAAAATAAGAGACAATAGTGAAACAGTTGAAACAGAAACTGAAGAGAGTGGAGAAGAGGAGAAAGCAAAAACTGAATCAAGAAAAAGAAATTGGAAATCAGAAAGAGAAGAAAAAGAAGGTGAAGCCAAAAGGCCAAGAAAAGGAGATAATTGGCCCAACAGCTATATAAGAAAATTGAGATATAGAATAATAAGAGCTGGAGACGAAAGTGCTGAACAAGTGAATGAAATAACAAGTCAAAAGGGACAAGAAAAACCAAGTGGAAAACGATTGCAAAAGTCCAAAAGAACGAAGAAAGTGAATGCAAAATATAAGTCACCTGAGTGGCTGTATATCGCACTGACAGATTACAAAGAAGAAGAAAACACTCACGAGAACCAGAGACTAAGAAGTCGAATGGGAAAAGGTGAGATGCAACAAACCTGAAGTGAAGACTTATAGTGCTTCTGCCGGACATGACAATTTTACTGGATGTGACAAATCACCGGATGTGACAACGAAAGAATTCTGGAAAGAATTAAAAGAAAGTACCAAGCAAAGACTTTTTTGAAAGCAGAGTGGCATCTGAGTCATTTCTGAGGTGTAGTGACACAATTTTCTGAAACTTAACAAATAGAAAAAGCAAAATGGAAAATACTAGGGATAGAAGAGATAAATGTGAGTTTATAAAAAGATGGTGTAAAATGTGCTGCTTTTGTACAGGGTTATTAATGACAATATGGATAGTTTTAGCAATCACAATTCCTATTAGTTTAGCTGTAATAGAAGCAAAGAATGATACTAAACCAGAAAAAGAAACTAATATTAAAGAACCAGTTATTTTAAGAAGTAGTGCAGAGTTACATAAGGATAAGTCAGTAACAGACTTTTCTAAAAATGTTTTTACAAAATTGTTGTACGAATATGTAGAGACAATGGATGTGAGAGATTGTTATGTTTGTATGCAGTTGCCTGCATCAGTGTCAGAAGGTGTGACTTATCATCACCTACCTCTAACTTATGGAATAACATGTAGTGTAATAGCAAGTTTATTTTATAAAACAGGTAGATTAGAATCTTATTATACTGACATAGATAAGATTTTTGCAAACATTCCAGTAGTACCAGAACTTAACAAAGTAAAACCAGCAAAGGTTTTAGGAGAATTCTTTTAGAACATAGAAAATTAACGTTAGAAGAAATAGTTAGTAACAACCTTACCTGTAAGTTAAAGAAAGAAGAAAAGGTATTTTTAGAAATGGTTGAAGAAAGAAGAATGAAATTTCAAAAAGAAGCAATGAAAGAGGGAGGAACACATCTATGGACGTTTGAGGAAGGAAATCATGAAGGGAAAAAGATAAATGCAGCAATGACATTAGATTGGCCGCAAACAGGAAAGTTGTGTATTAGAAGAAATAAGACAGTCTATGACAATTACTTTGTAGGTTCCAGTATCTGCCATGACAATTATCAAATTCTGGGAGGTTGGGGATTCAAAGGTGGAAAAGATCCAATATTTCCAGGTATCTATTATATTTGTGGGAATAGAGCTTATTACAGGTTACCGGACCATTGGTATGGAACTTGCTATGTAGGCCTGGTCTTTCCAAAAATCTTTCATATGGACAGAGAAGAAAAGGAACATACAAGATGATTAATAGCTTTACACGTAGAAAGAGGGAAAGTTTTTCAGAAATTGTAGGTGACATTTTTGGAGCATTAATACCAGCAGTGGGAATATCTTTGAATGCATTTAAAATTCGGAAATTATCCACAGTAGTAGATCGTTTGTCTACAGATACTGCGGGAGGGTTCTTAATGGTAAATACCGAAATGGTTGCCATGAGAGCTATGGTGATGCAAAATCGGCTTGCCCTTGATATTCTTTTGGCAAAGGAGGGTGGAGTCTGTGGAATGTTGAAAGTCCAACATTGTTGCACTTACATTCCTGATAAAAGTGAAAATATACAGAAGTATATTACGAATATTACAAATTTGCACAAAGAACTAGTTCCACTGGAGGTTGAAAGTGTTTTGGGAAAACTTGGTAGAGGGTTTTCTTCAGTAGCAAATTGGTTGACCAGAATGAGTAGACTAATGATAGGGAAAATTATAATAATAGCAACTGTAATAATACTGTTAGCCATGGTGTTGAAAATAGTAATAACGGTAATAAAACGAAAAGTAAGACAAAATAAGATAAAAAGAAATAACAGAATAATGAAAGAGAGAGAGAGAGAAATGGGTGAAATCGAGTTAGAGAAAATGAAAGAAAATATGTATAAGGAGACGAGAAGACAAGATGAAGGAGAAACAGATGTGTAACTAACAAAAAGCAAAGGATGAAAGACATATACTGCCTGAAAAAGAAGTATAACTTGGGTTTTATGTGGTGATTTAAAAATCACCAAAGGGGGGAGTTGATGGAGCAGAGAAAATAAATTTTTTTAACCCCTAACAAATTTTATAAATAATTAATAAAATGTTCGTTTAAATGTATTAATCAACACTGTACGTGTGGGAAGGGTAATACGCAAATGTATGTGCTGAATAATCTATTAATGGATGTCCATGTGTCTAATTATAACATAAAAATAAATACGTACTAATTTAAAATAAATGCATGATTTTGTGCTTCATCGAAATAAACGTGTCGTTGCAAAAACAATAGTGATGGT
The DNA here is from genome assembly GCA_963921515.1 of Calotriton arnoldi. Taxonomy (NCBI): domain Eukaryota; kingdom Metazoa; phylum Chordata; class Amphibia; order Caudata; family Salamandridae; genus Calotriton; species Calotriton arnoldi. Next base: position 3,787,504 of record CAWUFW010000245.1, read on the forward strand.
AAGTAAGAAACAGCTTAAATGTTGCTTTCTGCTAGGTAATAACTAATTGGGGTACGTAGATGACGGGAGGGAAACGAAAAGGCTATTTTTCTCTATTTTAATTATGTTTTGTTTATTTCAAAATAGTGCTTCTAAAGTATAACCGAGTGGCGATATAAAATGGCTGCCAGTTGGTGATGTGCGCAAGCGAAACATGTGACACGGGAGAGAAGTCGGAGAAAAGCTAACCTCGTGATGTTGCTGAGAGGCTAGGATGCGAGAAATGGTCAAGGCTGATGTGACCTAATTGAACTGATAGTGTGCCGTGGTGATCAGCAGAGACCCGTGGGAAACCAGTTTAAGAGAAAGGACAATGCCTGCAGAGTTCTCGAATGTATCGAAAGAAGTTACAAATGTACTGATCGAAGCGGATGGAAACATGTCTTGAACTGTGAGAAAGGAAATGATCCAAGGACCATTGGATCCAAGAGAACTTGATTAAAAGAATGAATAAGATGACATGCATGGACCAATGAAAGAAAAGCGTGTTATTAATGTTGCAACAATTAGTTAGCAAAGTTAGAATTAGGGTATAAGAGGGCCTACTCTTAGTGGGAGGGGGTCAGTCGCAGTCACAGTCAGGAGCGGAGTTGGAGAGTCGTGTTGGTGTTGGTGGCTTCCAGTGCTGGGTGGTCCTGATCGATCCATAACTGAGCGGGAGATGCTGAAAGACTGTTAGATGAGACGGGTTGCAGGTAGCTGATGCTGACGAGCTGAAGTTTCTGTTGCTGTCTTAATTTTCCAGTTGAGTATGAGAATCAGGTTATTTCTAATTCTTAAACTTAGGTTAGAAATCATTAGGCTAAATTAGGAAGGTAGGCAGGTAATTAGGGTTTTGCTTCATGACGAAAATTTCCTTTCTGCAATAAATTGATTATGCTTAATAAATATTTGAATTAATAATGAATGAATAATTGAATAAAAGTTTAAATTCTTTCTCATGCTTTTAAAATTACATAAAATTTAAGATTCTTTAAATCAAATGACTCAGTGGTTATTTTCCTAAATGATTGTGACACCAGTAATTGGTTATTGTGATTTAGCTGGTCTTAATCACTATGAACTAATTTCTTACATGAATGATTCATCGACAAAACAATGAGCAGGAATATCTTAAGAAATAACTAAAAGAAAGCGATAGGTTAAGGTAATAAGATATCCCGGCTCCTTCCAGCGGTACATAAATGGTGTTTTCCATTTAGTTCTCATGCTTCTCCTAGGAGTACAGAATTTCGTAAAGGTGTAAAGGAAATCCAGGTGTGTGCGTGTGTGTTAGGCGATGTTTATGGGCCCCATCGTCATGTGGATGTGAGAAAATATAGTTTGCCCCTGGATGACCTATAAGTGACCTAGGAGGAGAATAGTTTTTATTGTACGCGCTGCATCACCTGCAATTGTAGATGGATTTTGCAGAGACTCTTCTCTTTGAGTCATAAAGCTGTCTTCTTCTCCTCTCTGTGAGTTTGTTCTTCTTCATTACAGAAGAAATGGAAATAGAGCTGTCTCACTAAATGCTGAGGTGGGATAGGCCTAATTTCTGGTTGGACTGCTAAGTAGTTTAAGCAGTTCCCTGATCAAGAAAATGAAAGTTTTGTCTAACCTAGGAATCTCATGATTTTTGTCTATCGTTGATTTACAGCTTGCATCCATAATTCTTTTAAGCATTTGGTGATTCCGAGTCCCATGGATATTTGATTTGATGCCAATTACTAAACTGTGATAAAGAATATTCTTTATGCTCTAACACTTGTTAATTTGGTCTCTTAACAGACTCATTCAGCAGGTCACCTACTTGATCCTACTATGTGCTCAAGCTCATTGGTAGATGTTGAGGGCCCATGCCTTTTTCATGGTCTGAGCACCATACTATCTACTTTACTATTCATTAAAACTATGCATGTTACTGCAAATGTACCCAATACTAGATAATATTTCTGTTAATGGGAAGAGGTAAGTACAGAAGCCATTGACATCCTTACTGATCCTCATTGCATTCTAAAATAAGTGAATGTACATCTCATGGAAGCCTTGAACAGTATGATATGCCTTAAACCTTCAAATCAACACCTTACTTACCTACAATTAATGTTGGCCAAACATAAGATTCAAGAGCATGAAAGAATCTGAAGGCCTTAGTGTGGTCCGGTAGCTAAACAAAACTACATGATTAACTTAAAAGCCTAAAAATTAATTTGTCATTCTAAGCAAAAGGCCATAACTGACTGGAGTTCTTCATGACAGACATATCTAAAGAGCTTTTTAGATCTCTGGGGAACTATCCAACACAATTGCACCGGACTACTGAACCATACCCAACATGCATGATACAGCATTTGAGCACACAGCTAAAACAAGGAATCCTCAACTGAAACTACAACTGATTATTGCCCTAGAAAGATTGACAACTCATATAAACAGTGAAAGCATTCCCATAACTACATTATCAAGGGACTTTCTAAAAAAAGGAGTAGGTAGGACCCATTAGATCAGACATCCAGTCTACTACACATGGCGATAGTTGTCAAGATAGGACACTAGGACTCTATTACATATTCCCAAACTGTGCCGTGGTGCACCCTGGACTGGGTGTATCTAGCTCAGACTGGTTCTTGGTGCTCAGGTCGAGAAATTATGCTGATACCTGCACTTGGACCAGCTCATTATTGAAAGGTGGAATGCCTGTTTGAAACGGTCAGTTCATCTTTCACTACAGGCGGTGGACCTGATCTTGGATTCAATCAAGACAGGGATCCCACGGCAGGTGGGTGCAATGTGTGAGTGCACTTGCATGTCAGGGATGCCTGGATGTCTAGGAGACCGGCATACCCCTATCCCAAGGGGCACTAGTGGTAGATACTGACTGTGCTCCAGTGCCTATGTGGCATGCAATAATTTTGTCTCATGAGTGCATATTTGACTCAGTGCCTGTTATGTAATATAGCAAGGGAAATGGCACACAATCAGTGTGTCTCCGGACTGCATGTTTGCCCCTGTGCCTGTTATGCGGTGTTGCAAGGGCAACTTTACCTCATCTGCATGGGGACACTCCCAATGCAAATTAAATAATACCCCCATGGAATTGAGTGAGTGCAGAATTTGTGCCAGTGTGATCTATATTAAAGAAGAGCAGCACAAGCTACTGCTGCCCCTTCTGTAACACTAAAGTGCCCGATGGTTATAGAAAGCAATAAACAAACGCCCACTGTACCCCTGGTACCCCTGGTACTCTGTGTAACACAGCCCTTGTATACAAGCACACTGAAGAGGTCACTATATTTACTACAACCATAGGAGGCATGTGTGAGGACCAAAAATTCCAGTTTTTATGACTGAAGAGATGGCATTTCATACCAAAGGAGGGTAATCACGTTGTGAAAATATAATTTAATACTTGAAAGATCAATGCAACAACTGCACAGAATCGAAATTGCAAAAGGCATATGCCAAGAAACAAAACAGCCAAACAATGGCTTTCTGCAAATGTTAATGATGGGATGGAGTCCTGATGTCTCTCGCACAGCAAAGGGCAAAGGTGGTCATAGTGAAATGCAAACATTGCACTGCAACCAGCCCCTTTTGTACACAAGTGCCTAAAGTACAGCACCACACCAGTCTGCTAGTGGCACTGAGAAGGGAAACCTCAATTACTTTACACCAATAATAGAAAGTTTCAGAGACCGATAATGAACGGAAATGTGGCATAGATGTATCTCAAATTTTGCAATGTGGTTGAGTGTGCCTGTGTTTTATAACTTTGTTTATTACATTCAGGTGTTTGTGTTCAATGTGGTATTATTAGTTAGATGTACAAAATAAATTGTCCCAAAAAGTGGCCAAAAATTGCACACTGACGTTTTGCAACCAGACTTTAATTTTAAGATGTGACCTATGTACTAACAGGTCTCATATTCCAGTCACAGGGGGTCGCAGGATAAACTGTCTATTAATATGAATTAGGCATAAGGATACTGGCCTGCAAGAACAGTAGACCAACATCCCTATATCATCATCCACAAACAGAATATTTATTAAAACAGCCCATGTTCCATTAAGTTACAAATTCTGCTTTAAAAAATTAATTCCCGTTTAGGAACACATCAGGTGGAGGGTGCTCTCCTGAGACTGGGATATCTTCCCAATTGCAAATCTGTTACCACTTCCATTGAGGAGTAAGTAACTTTTCAACAGGTTGAGACAGCAACTTCAGTGGCAAACCATTAATACATACCATGCCAAATCGCATTTAGGACCGGACACATATTTCATGTCCCTTTCTAATTGCGATTCGAAATGGGTTAGTAAGCCCATTTAGTAAGTCCGGAATGCTTTTCTGACCAGCAAAATGGGTTAGTAATTAGCAAAAAACATTTTTCGGTTGCAAAGCTACTAAATTAGCAAATGGCAGGGTTTGAGGCCACAAACTGGCTTTGTATATTTGGCTTTATATTTCTTGACCAAGAGTAGGTGCACAAAGCCAAGAGTGTGTTCATGTACATAAGATGATTTACCATGTATCGCAGTTCCCCTGTTTAATTGATAGGATATTCCTCTTTGTTTAGTAGTTACATATTTATTTCTGACCTAAGTTCCAATATAGATTTTTTACCCTATTCTGCCTTTAATAATGGAGAATTAGATTTTAAAGGGTGGTCAAGACCCACAAATAAAGGAAAGGTGTGTCTATCAGGGAGCCCTATAGCTTCTAAGATATGAGACAACAACTATGAGAAGTGTTTTGCACTTCAGGGTTCAGAGCTCCTGATGATGATGATGAAGAAGAAATTATTAAAGCGTGACATATACCGTAGGGTGTCTAGGCGCTGCCCTTAACACATACAGATCAAGACGGACTGAGCATGAAAATTATGCCTTAAACAGCCAGGTTTTTAGGCCCTTTCTAAATTTTAACAGGCTTGGTTGTTATAGTAGTGAAACTCTTGCCACCCCACCTAGCCCTGCTAACTCTAGGAACAATTGTGTTTCCATGTTCGGCAGTTCTAAGGGATCTTTCAGGGATATATGGCTTAAAAATTTCGCCAATTGTATTGGCCCTAGGTTGTTAAGTGATTTAAAGGCAATGCAGAGTGATTTAAATTGGATCCTCTTGGCAACCGGTAGCCAGTGAAGATGGAGTAAAGCTGTGGAGACCGAGTCAAATTTAGAAATACCTAGGATTACTCTTGCTGCTGCATTCTGAGCAGTCTGTAACTTTTGAAAGCTGCGCTTGGGAGCACTGGAAAAAAGGGCATTGCAATAGTCCAATCTTGAGGATATCAGCAGCGATACCACCATTTTCTCAGGTTCATAGGTATTGCCGGAAGAATTTTCCTCAAAATGTTCAAGATAAAAAAGCAAGCCGAGGTGACCAAGTTGATTTGCGCTTCAAAGGATAAGTTGCTGTCAAGGATAACTCCTAAATTTGTGGCTTTGAGCACTGGTTTAGGTAAAGGACCAAGTTGGACGGCCACCAGCTATCTGTCCAGAATGAGGGATTGTTCCCCAGCACCAAAACCTCAGTCTTGGATGAGTTCAACTTCAGACAGTTGTCAGCCATCCAGTTAGCTACATGGCTCATACAGTCATGAAAGCTAATAGCTGTCTGGCTAGATAGACTGCTCACCGAGACGACAATCTGTGTATCGTCTGCAAAAGATACAAGGGCAAATCCATAACTTTTTACAAGTCTGGCAAGAGGGATAACATAAAGGTTAAAAAGCGGGCTCAGGGAAGAACCCTGGGGAACTCCGCAAGGCAGCTTAAAAGAAGGCGAAACAACTTTCCCCAGCGCCACTTCCTGTGACCGTTCGGACAGGAAGGAACCCAGCAGGGAGAGCGCCTTATCCCTGATGGAAGCTAGACGGACCCGCAGCAGCTCATGATTGACAGTATCAAAAGCTGCTGATAGCTCCAAAAGGATCAGAGCTGCGCTCCCCCCACTGTCTAAGGTCTGCCTAAGCTCCTCCGTAGCTGTAATAAGGGCCAACTCTGTGCTATGATAAGCACGAAATCCAAATTGGGAGGAATCCAGAATAGCGTTATCATTGATAAAAGAAGATAGTTCGATATTAATAGCTTTCTCGATCACTTTTGCAGGGAAAGGGAGTCTCGATATAGGTCTATAATTGAGAGTCTCCTTAGCATCTAGATTGGGTTTCTTTAATAACGGAAGTATGGAGCCCTTCTTCCACTGCCCAGGGAAGTATCCTGTTGTGAACATGGTGTTAAAAATCACTGTGAGTGGAATAGCTATGATTTCAGGAGAAATATGCAAAATCTTTAGGGGGCATGGATCTGACGGGGAGCCAGATTTAATTGCACCAATGATTTTTTAAGTTTGTTCAATTATCATGGCAGTGAAAGAAGAGAGGGTTGGGGTAGCTGACTCTAGTGGACCTTGTAACTTGTCATAAGTTATAGATTGAATCTTATTGAGTTGGGCAGGTGTCTGAGCTAGGCAGTTGTCCTGAAGCACAAAAGTGTCAAAAACAGACTTAAACTTGTGCTGAAAGGATTCTGCTAAGGAGTTACAGAACTCCTGACTGATGTTAATATCTGGTGCAGTTGGCAACTTTGCCAGATTCTTTACCGTAGTAAACAGGGCTTTAGGACATCTGTCAGCCGCTATGATTTTCTCAGAGAAGTAAGAAGCCTTTTCCCTGAGGATGAGTTTCTTATATCTTTGAAGCAATGATTTATATTCCATATGAGTGATTGAGTTATCTTCAAGTCTCCATTTCCTCTCTAGTTTACGACATAATTGTTTCTGAGCTTTCAACGTGTCATTAAACCATGGTTCTGAAGGTGAGCTCCTAGAGCGTCGACACTGATTAGGAGGAGCTAGTTGCGTCATAGCTGAATCAAGCCAAGAATGGTATTTAGCTGCCACTTGATCAGAGTCAGTAGACAAATGTGGTAAAGTTTCTAAAAGAGGAGGATTTAATAATTTAGCCTCTATTTTATTCCAAGGGCGACTGACAAAAGGTTCCCCGGGGACTTTAAAATGTTTTTTTTGAGGCAGTAGTATATGAAAGAGGACTGCCTTATGATCCGCCCAGATCATAGGCAAGGATCTGGCCCATTTTAGATGGGGGTTATCTGAAAAAATCCCATCTAATCAATGTCCAGCAACAGGAGTCGAACCCTTGACAAGTTGACACAACCCTGCACTGGCCATCTGATCAGTAAGTGCTTTAGTATCTGGGTCGGTGACATTTTCCAGGTGGAAATTAAGTCTATAGACTATACAGTGCTCATTCAAGGGTCGTAGGCAAAGACCTATTTTAGAGGCCCTTATTCAAAACAATGGTGTTAGAAATTACATGGACACAGAAGTCAAACTGAAATGCCAGCCAACGATCATAGAAGAAGTGGCATAAATTGGGAAGTATTTCCAGCGGAGGGAATTTGGCCCTTTTTATCCCCACCGGACTCAATCTTTTAGGGAGCTTGAAGAATAAAGTAGTTAGTTATTGGGATCTGGAATGTTGGTGCGGGTGGGAGCTCATGGGTGTTCTTGTCGGAATGTGAAATGCGGGTGAGTCGGCAGTTGCTGCCGGGAGTTGGACGACATCGGAAGGAATAAAGTTTACTGCCAACATACCTGTGCGGTACTTCATTTCAGAGGTGACGAGTTGTCCGGTGCCTCCAGCTTCCTCCTCTGTGATGTTTCCAGTCGCTGTGCGTCCAGTGTTGTTACGTCCTGGTTCTCTTTGGTGCTCTTCCTCTTTGTTGGTTTCTCTGGGACCGTAGTTCGTGGCAGTGTGAGGATCCTCCTGCAGTGTTGCTGACCCGGCAACGTGTGTCCGGTGTTGCTGACTTGGCAACGTGTGTCCAGTGCTGAGGACCTTTGCCTTCTTTGCGGAGTCAGGCCGGTGTGGCGCTGGGGTCGCTGAGCACAGCAAGCCCCGTCGCCTAGCAACACAGTTCTTGCCTGGCTTCTAAGTGCCACAAAGTCCTGGAGGGTGTACCAGCATTCGTCATAACGCAGACAAGCCTGGTTGCTTCGCCACCTTGTTGAGCACTCTGTTCCTATCTTCACGTCTCCTCCTCGCCTAGTTACTACTACGCAACTTCACGCAGCTTTTCGGAAGTGTTGTGTTCCGCTACCAGTTCTTAGCACAGCGTTGCGCATTCGGTGATGCGCACACCACAATCAGCCGACTGTTGATTGAAGCTCACTAAGGATGGAGTTGTGCACTCAGTGATGCGCATACCCTTGACGGTAACTGTATTTAATTACTTGTTTGCTTACTGTATATGTGCTTTGACTGTACGGCACAATTACTGAGGTTAAAACGCGGAGTTGCGCCTTCTTTCTGGTAAAGCTGTGTAAGGAAAATTACTTTTTACCCTCTATGTCACTTCTATTGTGTGCTTATAAGAATGTACACACACAAACCATAAGTAAACCCAGTGTTATGTGAGGGGTGTACTCTATGTGCGACTTTTGTAATAGAAATAAGTTTGTGATAGAAATAAGGCATTGTGCATTGGGCAGCAACTCAGCCACGCATGGCTATGGATCGTGTTTTGGCACCACTGCCCTTTGTGCAAATGGCTGGTACTCCTCCATTGCATTGGCAGTAATGTAAGGACACGTTTGATGCTTATCCAGAGGCCATTGCTGGGGCCTCTTTTACTTCCAAGAAGAAAAAAGTGTTGTTAATTTATAATCTAGGTTCTGAGGGAAGGAACATTTTGGAAACATTACCTTTGGAGCTGGTGAGTACCCATGTGAGGGGTGGTGATTCTCTAATAGTTGAAGACTATGCATCTATTGTCAAAACCTTGGACAAGAGATTCAATCCTAAAAGAAATGTTGTGCTTGAGTGTCACAAATTTTTGCAACGTGCCCAGATCCCTGGTGAATCCATTGATGACTTTGTGGCTGCACTTAGGACTCTAGCAGCCACCTATAACTACAGAGAATTCAGGGATGAAATCATCCGGGATCAATTAATTGAGAGAACGTGCAACAGGAAAATTCAAGAGAAACTGTTATCTTCTGAAGACCCTGATTTGGAAACTGCTCTTTCATTGGCCAGGAGCATTGAACACTCCCAATTTTGTGTAAAAGAAATGAGTGGAAATGCTTTGTCTGGGGAGGTTATGTTGATTAATACGAAACAGAATGCTAAACCCATGAGGGGGTCCAACACCAGTTCTATGCATAATTCTACGACACATTCACCTAAAACCAGGACTGAGCAAGGGGAAATCGCATGTTTCCGTTGTGGGAGCAAATCCCATCTGGGGAATGCAAAGTTTTGTTTTGCTTTAAGTCAAACATGTTTTAAATGTGGCAAAAAGGGTCATTTTGCTCAAATGTGCAAAGCTGTATCAGTAAGGAAAAATTCTGTGCAAATGAAAAAAACCCTTGGGGAAGACCTTGTGGACTCTGAGGATGAAGGCCATGAGTTATTGATGTTATCTTTTTCGCCTTCACATGTTGAAGGCGTGGTTGAGGTATCATCCATGGCTGGATCGCGCAAGAGAAAATCTCCTGCATGCAAAGTCAGTATTAATGGGAAGTACATTAGCTTCTTAGCCAATTCTGGTTCCCCTTTCACACTCATTAATGCTAAGGATTTTGAGGGGTTGGATGGCGTCCAATTGCATCAGTCCAACATCAAAATTTTTGGTTATGGCGGTAAGCGAGTGGAAGTTCATGGCCGATCTAGCTTTTGGTGAGGATTTGGCCACCGGAACTGTGTTTGTGGTGAAGGATGGTGCAAAGTTGTTGGGGTGGGACGAGCAAGGTGAGCTGGGTATCATCCTAGATCCGAACCATCCTGACATGGTTGTGTCTAGAATGGCAGTTAGTCAATTTTATTGCATGCCTCTGCCCGTTCCACCCAGTGATAGTGCGGTTTCTCATGTAACAAGTGATGAATGGATCCAATGTTATCCTGAAGTGTTCAGTGGAGATCTTGGCAATCTAAGGGGATTCCAGCATCGCATCGTGCTCGAGCAAGGAGTTAAAGCTGTGGCACACAGGGTGCGCAAAGTACCTTTAAGTCTACGAAAAGAACTTAAGTGTGAGTTGGAACGATTATGTTCCATGGGTGTAATTGAGCCCATTGAGGGTTCTGAATGGTTGGCCCCCATTGTTTTGGCACGCAAGGCTGACAAGTCTTTGAGGATATGTGTGGACTTAAGGGATCTCAATTCCAACATCTGGGTCGATCGCCAGCCTTTACCGAACATAAACGAGATGTTGGCGACTTTAGAGGGTGCCAAGTTTTTCACTTCCCGAGATATTTCTTCTGCCTACCATTAGATTGAATTGTGTAAAGATTCAAGGCACCTCACATCTTTTGTTACACCTGAGGGGGCCTATCGCTACAAACGTATGCCGTTTGGTCTGACATCGGCTTCCACAGTGTTCCAGCGATTGATGAGCAATTTATTCAAAGACACTGTGGGGGTCGTGTTTTTCCAAGACGACATCCTGATTTATGGGAAGACAGAGACGGAGCATGATGACAGAGTCAGGCAAGTGTTAGACATTGTAAAGTCTAGTGGATTGACTTTGAGAAGGTACAAGTGCAGATTTCTTCAGGAAGGAGTGGATTACCTTGGTCACCATATCTCTGACAAGGGGGTGGAACCCAAATTGAAAATCTTAGAGGCTATCCAAGATGCACCCACACCTGTGAACAAAGACCAGCTCCGCTCCTTTCTTAGGTTAGTGGAATATTACACCAAGTTTGTGAGTAATTTTTAGAGCAAAACGGCGTGCATGCGAAATCTTTTGAGGAAGAATGTCAAGTATGAGTGGGATGATGATTGTTGCAGTAATTTTGAATTGATAAAACAAGAAATTGTCCAAGCTCGTCCTCTCAAGCTTTTTAACATCAATGACCAATGCATTATATATCCACTGATGCAGGTAATGTGGGTTTAGGTGCTGTTCTTATGCAGAAAAGAGGCGATGGTCGTGAGGAAACTATAGCTTTTGCTTCGAGAACACTAAAGGGGGCAGAAAGCACTTATTCCACCATTGAGAAGGAGGCTCTAGCTTTGTGGTGGGGCGTCCTGCATTTCAATAATTTCTTGTGTGGGAATTAATTCATTCTAAGAACTGATCATAAACCCTTAATTGATCTTTTCACTACAAGAGGTGGTGGAAGGGCTACTCCACGTATTGCAAAATGGCAGTACAGACTGCAAGACTTCCATTACCGCCTGGAATATGTGGCTGGTGTGAAAAGCCATGTGGTCGACTGTTTGTCCAGGCTACCCCTTACGGGATGTGAGTGTGTGGGAGTGTCTGATGATTTAGAAATGGTTTGTGCGGTGGGTTCTGTGGAGGATACTGTGGAAGGTGCACTTCCGGAGCAAGAATGGTTGCAATCTATGTCAATTGATGTTGAGCTCAAAATGTTTGCTGATTTTTTGACCGAAGGGTGGCCCAACGACAAAGACTTTCCGTCTGAGTTGATTCCTTACAAGAGAGTCGGGGAGGAGTTGTCTATGGTTGGTGGTGTCCTAAGGAGAGGTGGTTTGTTAGTGGTTCCGGAGTGCATGGGGAAAAGGATCTTGGATTTAGCTCATCATAAGGGGCACCTGGGAATCCGAGCCATGAAACGCAGGGTCAGGGAGGATTTTTGATGGCCGGGGTTGGATAAGGCAGTCGAACACTATGTTTGCGACTACTGCATTTGTGTTTTGGGCGACAAGTCGTAAGTGACCTGTCCCTCCTCTGTTGATCCTATTGTGGTGCAAAACTCACCCTGGTTCAAGCTGGCTTTTGATGTAGCCGGACACTTGGGGTTTTTGGGTTCTCCCCCAAGTATGCGTTGGTTCTCGTCGACTACATGTCAAAATGGCCTTAGGTCAGATTTATGGATAGTGTTAACTCCTTGTCCATCATTACATTTTTTCAAGACGTGTTTCTCAGAGAGGGGTTTCCTGAGGAGTTGGTGTCTGACAACGGTACCCAGTTGGTGTCCAGAGAAATGCAGGATTTCCTCAAGGAAATAGGGGTCAAACACGTTCTCACCTCTCTTTATCATCCTCGCAGCAATGGCCTGGTGGAGCGCTTTAACCGAGTAATTAAGGAACACTTTCAACTGGCCTTTGTCAACGGTTTGCAGTGGAGGGAGGCTATAACTGACATGTTGTGGGCGGTGAGAACTACCCCGCATATTAGCACTGGCATGGCCCCGTTCACTCTGCTCAGGGGTAGAGTAGCAGGCTTGAAGTTGAATAAGGATTGGATGTCCAGAAAAGGTGTCGATCATGAGAAACTTATGAATGTAGTGGATGTGAGAGCTGCTGTACAAGCAAAGTACAGTACTAGAACAGGCAATACTAGAACTCTTTCTGTTGGTGTGGGCGATTGGGTCCGGGTCAAGAGACCAGGCTTTGTCCACAAAGGGGAGTCACGTTTTTCGGCGCCAATGAAATTGAGAGAGGTGAAGGATCACGTTGTGGTGTTGGAGAATGGTAAAATGTGGAACAAGTGTGCTGTTTCGGTGGTGCCGGAATCCAAGACTGGGTATGTGAGTGGAAAGATGGATGTTCACCCTAATTGTGCACCTTTGAGGAGGGTTTCTTCCAGGGTACGATTTGCTCCTTCCAAGTTTCAAGATTTCGTCATGCAGTAGACTTTTTGCTCTATACCCTCTAGGAGTTCATGAGTTTTGTGCATTGTCCGCAATATACGTACCAATGTTATTTTCTATTTCTGTATATTGTTCTCATTCTTAAGATGTGTCTAGTTATTTGTATGTTATTTACTATTTCTTTTCTTTTTCTTTTTCTTTTAGCTGGGTTTGAAGGAAGGGGGGTGTGTTGGGATCTGGAATGTTGGTGCTGGTGGGAGCGCGTGGGTGTTCTTGTCGGAATGTGAAATGTGGGTGAGTCGGCAGTTGCTGCCAGGAGTTGGAGGACATCAGAAGGAATAAAGTTTACTGCCAACATACCTGTGCGGTACTTCATTTCATTAGTTTACAAATTTAATTTTAAATACAGTGCAACCCATTTGCTATACAGTAAAGCTCTAAGTCGAGATTCAGAATAAACGTATTTTTATTACAGATTTATAGTCAGCGTAATATAAATCGATCTCATAACATAACAATATAGGATTATTACTGGGCTTCCAGCTCTGCGAACAAAATTTATTCTCAACAGGAAATGACCAATGGGAACTTCAGTGATGATAGTACAAAGCAATAAAACCACAACAGAACAAAAAGATTGAAAAGCTCGACCTTCCTGTCTAAAATGCACTAAGATCTCTAGACCAAAATTAGCTATTCTATAAAAGCTAAACTGCGTTCTAATTCAGTTAATATAGTGGAAAGAGAAAGGTGTCAGCATGAAACTTCAGTAGAAGTTTCAGAATAGAGTATCATATAGCATAAAGCCTTACAATAGAAATATAGGGCACAGAGGTATAACCTCTCCAAAGTCTCAGCGTAATGTGCTAAATACGACCACAAGCATTGCCTAGTTATACTCTCGAAAACCCCCTAAATTATCACTCTAGACCCAATTAAGGCCTACTTTCAATAGAAATTCTTGCTCTTCAAATATATAGCTTCATAAACACGTTGATAACTCTTCTTGTTACTTTCACATATCTTTAGTAGACCTTGAATTTATGCTTTCATGCTGTACAGACAGTAAGCCTCCCTTCTGATCATAACTTCTTTCACCCTTGACTCCCGTCACACAACCTTATCAACTTCGCACAAAGGAGCATTCTTTCCCATCCTTGAGCCCTCCTACCCGGCGCCTAAAAGAAAGAAAACACCACATCCAAAAGAAGGTTCATGTTAAAGGTTAAACATTGTGAAATCCAAGTGCTTAAGGCCTTTGGTGAAGCTAACTAATAAAGCTTCAATACATGTTATAACTAAATAAGGTTAACACATGTTCAATCAATTTTATGGAATAAATGCATCTCTCACGTATAGGTCCATTACATAACAAAACAAGAACATATCTCATAAATGCATACATAAACCTTAACTTGTTATTATTAAAACAGAACATTAGCAGCACGCATATAAAAATGTGATTACAGTACATGTGCACATCACGTGTAACTTTAAGGTCACTGTTCTCTCATGGATTACATTAATTTTCATGAATACATAAGGCCATAATATACATATGCAGCCTAATTAATAATAATGAGGATAGAGAAATTTTCATGCTGCTTCATACCTAATTACATTATATTCAGCAATGTGATGACTACATATATATATATATATATATATATATATATATATATATATATATACACACACACACATATATACACACACATATATACACACACACACACACACAGAAAACTCTAATTTCTTTTAACAAGGTTTTTCATCTATTTGAACAAGGTAAAGCATATTTATTCATGGTGCTACAGTAGAAGAGTTTTTGGCACTACAGCAAGAGTAACATCTTGGTTAAAAATGAATGCATTTTTCAACATTACAATGAAAACAGTGCTTGTAAGGCAAACAGTGGAAGATATGTCAATAGACTGCATAGTTTTAATTACTTGGGGTAGCCAGAGATCCGTAAGCTCTAACAGAAAACAGAGCTATCACCAGGTTACACAAATCATACAGGTGTAAGCTTTACACAGATTTTAATAGTGCTCAAGGCTCATGCAGGAAAGCTACTCTGTGCTTTCACATTTCTTTCATGCTCAGGCAATCATTCTTCAGACTAAAGGGGTCTAGTAGGCTTATGCCTCAGAGCTTTGTCTCTGGCTGCAGAGATTATACAGACTCATATTTCAGACAGCAAAGATACAACAATGTGACACCGATAGGACCGGCTCAGGCTTTGAACAGGAAAGCTGCCTCCAAGATTACACAATACTACAGGCTCAGGTTACAACTCTTCAGCCATCACCCTTGCTATTCTACTAAATCAGCCACTCAAGTTACATGGATTTAACAGGGTAAAATCTCATAACAAAGAACTATACACAGATTTGAGTATAGACTTTGCCCACCAAAACTTCAGTTTCACATACCTCACAGTCCCCAGTGTCTCATCCTGATGTTATGCCTCATCAGAAACATTTTATAGGTTCAGACTTATTCTTGCACAGCTGTCCTTCAGTGCAGACTGCTTATTGGCTCAGGTACCTGACAACAGATTTGTTGCTCAGATTACATTAGTAGCTCATTAAAGATCGGGCCCTCATAGGAACATATTACAGAGGGAGGTTGACCACTTTTGATCAGGGTGCATTAGATGCTACAGAGGCAGTGATTTCAGCGAGAATGCACGCCTGACCTCTGCAGCAGGCACTGCAATATATAATGCAGCACTGGCTGCTGCACTACACTGGTGTTGGGTAGCAGAGAAGCATTGGAAGGTTTTGTTTTAGTCCACCAAGGTATGTTTACCTGATAAAGAGAACACCCTACCTCATAGCCAGGTGAATGTTTCTACTTGAATTCTCAGACCTGCTCTTCGAATATAGGGAATGGCGTTCATGTTAAAATACTAATATCCTCCTCCCTAAACTAATCTGCGTCATGAGATAATTAACACATTTCAATTTATGAGTGTTGAAGAGCAAGCATATTAATAATATTTCAAAGAAGATTTTCACACTCTAGAAATGACAGAGGCACAGTAAGCTGCCATCCTTGGGATCCACCCCAATCGCAACTTAAGTGCCACAGCAAGTCTAGATTATTGATCATTGTGGAGCCTAATAACCCGTACTTTCAGCTATGAGACCTTCAATGAGAACATGCCTCATGCAAAATGATGCATCAAAACATGGCTGTTATTCTTCTCTATCAAATATCTGGTACAGAATAATTTACATTGCAACTATACTTTCTAACTCCTAGACTTATGCATCTTTACCACATCTAGAATCTACATAAAATATTATCATGACATCTTCACTGGATATAATTTTGCTGTTGTGTGGACAGGCTTTAAATTATCCTCTTAAATTCAGTCTCTTGCAGACAAATAGTGGATACTTTTCAAAGCCATGAAACTTGCGGTCACCTTATCAGCCAACCAATTAATCTATCTATACTAAAACCTGATATCAGGCCCAAGTTTTAAGGCAGGATATTTGTATTCCACCTCTTGAAAACAATGGCTTGAATACTTCTCTCTATCCCTTTCCAGAGAGAGTTGAGGGGTTAAATCATCTATAACTCCCCAACTAAAACAGTCTGAAACTTGCTAAACATTCAGCTTCAGCTTATAACTGATCTGTTTACCAGTTCGTGATGAAACTGGATAGAGGATACATGTTCAAGGGGTATAGTTTCCACGTATTGACATCTCATGTAGTAGGTCTGGGAACCTCAGTTTATGAGATCTGATGCGTAATGAACTACCTTTTATCCTTCTTTGATCTCCTGAGAACAAAATGCGAGTCACACTGAACCCCAGCTACAGTCTGTTGAAAACCAAAACCTATGGTGGTATCTTCATCCCTTTGCCATGCATTCTCTCCTCAGTTTATGTCCCCTGCTATTCAGCCAGTGTGAGTGTGATGTCATTAGAATGCTGAATTGTGCCTGGATGAGTGAATGTCAGTTGAAGTGCGTGGGTTGAGCAGCAAGGATGCTTCTCTGGGTGGGGCTTTCCTGATACCTTCTTCCCATCTTCTACCTGTAACCTGAGACTCTCATTCTAAAGAATAAAGCATCCTGTTATCACCCATACTACTGACTACTCTGCATCTTCATTTACCACACCTATATTCTAATTACATCACATTGAGACATAACAAAAACCATAAAGAGGATGCTACTCTCATCCAATCATAGAATGTTTAAAGCAAGTTCAGTATAAATGAAAACCTACTCTACATGATTTGTAAAACTAAAAGTGTGGGTTGAGGAGAGAAAAGATAAAAAGTTAATTAATTTGAATATTTCATAATGGAATTCTAATATGTTATCTGAAAATAACACAGACACATCCTAAACCATAGACCAATTCATAGAGAATTGATGTATGAAGCTATCAGGTTACAGTTCATCCATAAACAAATGGGTAAGAGACAAAAGTCATAAAATGCTTCTTAGACATGATGCAGTGACAAAAGGCTAAGACAAATCACACACCATATATGTTTTGGACATGCATTTTTGGGATACATTTTGGTTGTCATCATTGGTAAAATATATTCTCAAGGCATCAAAGATATGTGTCAGGAAAGTACCACTGTGCAGCATGACACATATATGGCAGGCATAATAATATTTAAATGTAATAAAAAATACCATTTGACCATTACAGAAATGTCTGGTGAAAGGATGAGTTCATTCCCATCAGTATATTCAGATATTTTCACTGTAGACTCTATTGCTCATTATCTTACACATGATATCAAATTCAGATAACTTCAGCTTCTTTAGAGTCAATGGAAGAATATTCTTCAAAGCTTCGATTACTATGAAAATGTGCAGTTTGTCTAAGACTATACCATGATAAAAGAGAAAGTGCATTGCCATTCAAGGTCTTGACCCATTACTCTCTCTCCCTTTGCTTTACCTTTGCCCTCACATTGCATAGTCTGCTTATTATTAATAATTTTATTGATCATGAGTTGAGTTAGTACGATTATTCAAATGTTCATATATTATAGAATAGTTTGTATTAGGATGTATCACCATAGCTGCTGGACCTTTCCAGTCATCTTCTTGCCCGCATCCTGACATTTTAAGTCCTTAAAAAACTCTTCACATTTATGCTGACAGTGAAATGTACAATATTTTCCCACACAAAAAAGCTTCAAAGAATTAGAAACTGAACCTAGAGCAGAACGCTGGAATTGCTCTCTGAAAAGTGCACATGATAGAGCCATCAATGATGTATGAGCCCCAGGGTCGGAATCGAGTCAGTCAAAATTGCAAAGCACTCTTTGATCTACAGCCACGCTTGACAGGGCGTCTACATTGAGAAAATGCACATTTTTCAAAGTGCTGCCTCTTGGTTTGAAGGGCGGCCTGTAGGTTTTGTTGACACCAGACTCATGTATGAAGGTTATTGACTAAGCTGCTTAACTCTGAGACCTTTGAATGTACATCTATTATAGAAGAAACAACTAAAGACAAACAGAAAAGCACTACTCTGAGCATTGTGCATGATTCAGACTAGATGTACTGCACTTTATTCATAGTGTTTGATAGCCCCATACATTTGATACTAACATCTTAACCCTCTAATCAATGATATCCAAAATAACGTTGTAATTAACTAATTTATTTTTCTAATAATTTGATGATTAACTTTTCTTTATTCTCAATCATTTTTTAATAATTCAATTTACTTGATTAATTTTGCATGTGTGTGTGCGTTTGAATAAATTTAAACATTAATTTAATGACTTACCTGCAATGTAAAAGCCTTCTGAAAATGAAAGTGGAAGAATGGGCTAAATGATTCGATTAGTATATATCGGTAGGCATCAGAATTGAAACGGCTAAGAACAAATTTAAGGAAATGCAAAGCTGCATTGTATGTTTGCAACTTTTGTGACGGTCTATCAAAACCATCTATTTTGCAGATATCCTTATTCAAGACAAACTAGGTTTTGCAAAATAAGAACTTTGCAGAAAACAGTTTGTGGTATTCCGTTCAGCAATGCCAATGAGCAAAGGGGAGCTCAGAAAAATGTAAAGTTGCATTGGCAAAATTCTGAATGCATTTTTAAGCATAGAATTGTGAAGCATATATGCTGGTCATGTTGGGCTTAGCTAGGTTTTATCAAAATTAAAATGATCTCTGTTAAATAAAAAAAAACTTTGCAACGGAAAAACTGTGGGCATTGTAAAGTTTATAGAAAATGAAAAATGGGATATTGAAAAAACTTTCCACATTTAAAAAAATACTTTGAGCAATCGTACAAATCCTGTCACCATCAATTACTGCCCCACAAAATTCATAATTGTTTCCATGAGAGGTGTGGTGCTAAAAAGCACCCCCGTATCCTTTGGGCACTAAGCACTTCAGAGATTGTTCATCTGAAATCTCAGGTGTTATACAACCATGTGAGCGCTTTCAAAAGAGTTTCTATGGTGAGCATTGGCAGTCACAAAAATGTCATGCTGACACACTCCTGCATTATACCCATTTAAAGCATCCTACAAAACAAAGAAGTTCACAATGTCTAAAATTAAAATGTTACTATGTATTTCTTGGGTTCTACAATTTAAATAGACTGGTGCAAAATGCCAGGACAAAAAACCAGAGCACTGTTACAGGGTCTGTCTGTCTATATTTCTATTTATCTATGAGGTTCTCTACGTACTACAGCATGGTATGTGACACCTAGAAGACAGAAGATGTGATGGAAGGAGGGGTTTAAACATGGAATTGGAGCAGCAGTAGATTGCACATTGTTCAGTTGCATTTTTATGTCTCTGCACATGGTTACATACAATAGGACACGTATAGTTATGATGAGAGAAATGATACCATATGATACACGATATATGATATGATGGAAGTTATTTATTTCCATTCAGATGGGAGCCATATCCCCTTCTCTCTAACACAGTGAAAGTTGTGGGTGTTAGTGTATGCTTTTGTATACGTAAGGTTAGGAAATATTTCCTTTTTATGCAAAATGATTTTCCAAGAAAAGTATTTTCTCCCACCACACCACCAGTGGAAATAAATAGTTTTGGTGCCCATTCCCACCATTTACCCACTGCGCATTCCTGTGTCATACAAGTGTGCGTTTACAAGTACATACCTATATGGTATGACCAAGGCAAAAGCATATGTCTACATTTGGCTACTCTCAAAATCGCAACTTTGAGACCGTGCACAATACTTGCAATGTCCACTCCACTGACACCCCCTTTGAACACTAACTGGGTACCATTTAGGACTATGAAAATTGTGTAGTCATAAATGACATAACTTCTTGTAGAATTCCGCCAATCCTGAATTTGTGAATAAGAATTTACTTGGAACACATGCAGACAGAAAAAGATTTGTCTATCATGTAACGGTACCCATTTTAATTCAGAAGATGTTAGTATAGGAAGATATTGGATTACAAAATGAAGCTTTTGATTGATATGCATTTTATATCAATTTAATTTTAAATAGCCTACATGTAGGGAAGTTAATTGAAAGGCCATAAAAATGGTGAGATGCCATACTAAAATTATACAGAAAAATATTCCACTCAGTTGGTGGGATCTTAAAAAAGTAAGTTTGGATACCACACCAAGCACATTTTCAACTCGATTTTCTGCCGCACAAGACAGTAAAGGGTTAAAGATTCCATAATTATGCAAAATATGAAGCTATGTTCATATATGATTCGGCACCCATCTTTTCTCGCTCGTACTAATTCCCCATCCTAATCTGCCATCTTAACCATGCTCTGCGTTACTGCGGCCTCCCCTCCTTTCTCGCACATCCCCCCTCCTGTCCTCTTCCGCACTCAGCCACCGCACACATCTCTTCTAACCAAATGTACCATCAATAATTTAAAAAAAGGTATACTTGGTTTGTTGCAGCAAACCTTTTATTTTACAGTTCCTATACCGAAGAATAATATAGGAGTCCCTGCTTTATCATATAACTTGCAGTGAGTAATTCATTGTGAAAGCGCTACAGAAATGGGGGGCCTTTTCAACATTCCTCTCCTCCCCTGAGGTTCACCTTCGTGCTCAAGTTTCGACTCTACACGTAAAACCTTTCAGCAAGAACTTCAGCAAACCCCGAAACAAATAATTTATGTCATTTTGAAGCTCCGCGTGACAAATAAAAGATACAGGCAAGAGACAGAGGTTATAATTAATTCCCTTCACAGTGAGTCACTGAAATTACTGCTGGGTGGGAAAGGCCTTCTGCAACAAGATAAGATTTTGACAGCTATAAACCTCCTAGAAAATCATCAGCAATAAATTAGATTTTCTGCAAAAATTAGTAACTGTGTAGTTTCGTGCAATTTCATCCAATGTATTTCAATTGTATTTACCTTCAAAAATGAATTCATCTTCATTGTCAAAAGTACCTGAGTGACACTGAGCATCAGGATTAATTGCGTCAGAACTGATCTATTAGTGCTAAATTGTTATAGGTTAGGAGAAAGAAAGAAGTGAAAGAAAAGATACGAGAGATATATTTTAATGCATAAATAGCATAATTACAAGGGGGAAATTCCAGTAGCACAGTACATGTAGACACAAGGGCTTGAGAAACAGCTGCATCTATTTGCATACGCTTTCCTCATTGTTAAGCTTCCATTAAATGGATCGCCAACCCTTTCAAAATGCTGCAATTGTTAGTTCTTGGGACACCCGTAATAGCACGAAAATGACATTATTTCATTGTTAGAATAAAAGATTAGTATGCCTATGTTGCTGACCATGAGTGAAAACGTATGATTATCTTGTTTAATTAATTTTGATTTTTTTTTTTTAATTATGGCTGGATTTGTAAACCAATAGAAGAAACAAAGGAAAGGAAAAAGGAAAATAATATTTTCTAACTTTTGGTAACAAAAAGCAATGCACGGTCACACGGGCGTATGCGATTCAACAGATTTAGGCAGAATCAAAAAGGGTAGAGTGCTGAACAGACCGTCAAGGATAATGTACATCACACACATTCTAACTCATCTTGTCCATACAGCTCCCTCGCACTAGTTGATCTCTGCCCCAAAACCTACCAAAGGACCCACTTTGAAAAGGTCTGTGTGCCTCATGGGGCCACAACGTGGAAACAGAGGCGAGGACTCTATAGCAAATGGCCTGAACTATACCACTTGACTTCCCCTGCATGACAGAGGATGGGGCTGTAAGGGTCAACAACCAAGAGAGGTTGTCGAATGAGAATATAGCACCTTACTCTGATACTTACACCCATGCCTACTGTAAAGGATCGCCACCCTTTACACACTATCAACCTCAAAATACAAAGCCTGACTGTCTTCAATTGTTGCAAGCACGGTCACAAACATTGTCATGGTTCGCTGTCAAGGGAGTTTCAAAATAATTCTAAAAACATAGGTAGAGATGTTCCAACCAGGTCAACTTCAATGCTTTTTGGCGACATGGGGTCGGGAGGGAGGAGTTTGTTTTAGTGGTTCCCACCTTCTTTTACGTAGCAGCTATTTAATGTGTTCATGGATGACATTCCCAAGCAGGGTGTACCCTAGGCAACCCCGTGTGTGACCCATGTATAAAAATTACTCTGGACTCACCGTAGGGACAAGGGTGCTCCATTACTTTGAGAAGTACTGTAGGAAAATCCATCTGCTGCAGTGTATCACTAGTTTTTCACTTTCTATGCTAAAAATTCTGACCTTAGCTCTGGTTTACTAAATAAAGAATTGCTGTGGAATATGTTGTGTAAAGTAGCGTCTCTCTTCACTTCCTCTACAGCTACTACTATCGCACGCCTGTTCTAACAAAGAACTTGAACACAGAATATTGTACGCTAAAATATCATCCAGCAGAAATGTTGTGCCATGAATATGGTTTACAAAAATATTCCTCCACTGGATGTAGATTTTCCATTGGTTACTCCAATGGTGCAGTATTCAGGGCATTGTATTGATGTGAAATGACAATATTATGGTACCATTAGCCCTATAGCACCTTCTTCCTTATTGGCTAAACTAACTTACAACTCTAAATAGATAATTCGACTAGGGTGGCAGCTGGTAACATTGTATAATCAGTATAAGAGATGTTCTGCTTGGCACACACACACATCCAAAGATAGATTTTACATATTTGTTCAGGTTTTTGACATTTAGGACTTTTAGTCCTTCATGCTCGAAGGGCAGGAGGATGGGACAAGAGCCCAGAACATGTGAATGGGCCTTTTGTCCATATTCTCTTCTCTGAAGAGACCCTGCCAGTCATATTAGCTTTATTAGTGTCAGCCACGTACATTTGGATTTACATAGATGATGGAAATGACTTATTTCTCAGAAGGCTGGTCTACTTTGTTCGAAGATGAAGGCGAGGGATCATTTACTAGAGACTGCTCAGCCTCACACTTTGAAAGATCATATACGGTAGACTTTTCTTTTGCACTGACTTTTGGAAGACTGGTTGCAACAGGGAACATTCTCAGATCAGGAATCCATGGGGACCTCCATCATACCCATGGAACGTTATCAGGGTACTGTTGAAGGATAGGATGTTCCATTGACCCTTGCTTCACCTGTTCCCATTCTCTACCCAGAAAAAATCCTGGTAAACTGCTACTTTAAAATCCCATGCTTGCATAATTTTCTATAGATTAAGATTTAGAACCGGTCCTCCCTGGTACTAACTGTAAACTTATACCTGGTATTTGCTGCATGTCATCTAAAAATGTGAAGTTGCTAATTTCAAACATAATTGCCTATAGCAATGTGCGTGGATCATGATGCTATCCATTATCTATATTCTGATGTATGTATTATTGTATTAGGTGCTTTAGTGTCTTGGGTTTAGATTTATGTTTATGGTGTGACTTTATCTGATTAGTCTCAATGGTTTTATTGAACATTTTTCAAACTTAACAATGGTTCGAAAACAATCCACATCTGCATGCATAGGAACAGTGGCAGGTGAATCAATCTTGCCTGATGCTCGTATTCCTGACCAAAGGAAATTACCTGTAATTGTGGAAGCCAGTGTTCTGATTTGGCCCCTAGGGATAGTGATGCCAGAGTCTGCTTTGAACAATTAGCTTAAGCCGCCCTACACTTGGTTCAAGAAATTTTTTTTTTTGTTTCTTTTGGGCTCAGGAGAAGATTATTTTATGGAAAATTCCTCATTGACAGAAGTGCTGAAATACTGAGTGGACTGGAACTAGTGGGGAGAACTGGCGTGTGTGAACTGGTGGGTGCTCCTTCCTCTTATAAAACTGAATTCCTGAGCAGCTGGAGTACTGAGAATTGAAAACCATGCTACTGAGAACGTTTGAGCTACTGAGAAGAATCTCAGTTACCTAGTGTGCTGAATTAGATCCAGTAAAGGAACCACTGCCACCCCTTTTGTTGAACGAGTCTGGGTTACTTAGGCTAGTCTCAGAGACACGTTCTGCTGGAAAGCATTCTGAACCAGGCAGTGGCTTAATATTGAAGTGCCAAGCAAAGTCAAGCTGACCTCAAGGAGACCTCACTGATTTTTCCATGGGACCTCATACTGATGGGAAATTTCGAGTTTCAGATAAATATCGGTCTCAACGTGGCAGCTCTGATTGAGGGAAGCCTGCATTTTCATGTATGTAACACCTTGTCCCAACAGGGGCTTTCGTAAATAAATATACCAGCTTAGGGCAACATTCAAGTTGGTGACGCTAAGGACTTTCAAAACCAAAATTTCTAACTGTGAAGGAAAGGCCCATCACGAGAACAAACTACCTCCTTGCTTCTGACTTTAGAGTACTTACTAAAGCAGATACATCACATAAACATTCTAGAGGACATTCTGAAAATTGTTAATAATTTTTACCTTTACCACTAAACATCAATTTATATGTTTTAGCTTTACATTTTTCTTCTTGCATACAATTTGGGTATCTTTTCTGTTTCTACAAAATGTAATCACCTTATTAGATTTTCTTCATTTTTTTAAAATACTTATTCCTAGATGTGCATCAGTTAAACATGGTGAGCATGGTACTTTTATGCATTTGGTATTGTAGTGTTATTTTGTTGGCTGCTATAAATAATGCTTACAAGCATTTTTTCTGCCATTTGCCTTGCGACCCAGCCCAACTTAGCACAAGGGATCCATGGTCACCAGTATTCTTCACATGGAAGTGCGGGAAGATTGGAAGCTAAGTCACAGCTCATATCAAATGGAGATGCCTGGCATAGGATATTCCTACTGATGCACTAAGTTATTGACGTTAATGATGGTACATTGTGATTAGAACAGAAACAAATAAATACTTAGGCCCTCATTAGAAGTTGCACAGATCTTGGTAAAGGATACCAGAGGCGAGAATTTTCAGCAGGTATCCCTGCACCAAAATCCGGCTGTTATTAGCCCTCCTCTCCCCATCCCTCAAATATCTTATGAGGTATTCTATCAGATGCATTCAGCAATTTACTAATCCTATGTATTCACTTTTTGACTAATTGACAGATACGTGTACATCAATCAGAAGAATACCTAGAATAGAAGTGACATAATATTCATAACACTTCCCAAGCTTATGACATTGACATTTTCCGAAGAATTTAAACAAAAGAATGAATAAATTAGCATTGTAATTTTAAGTTAATAAATGTCGCGATGAAAAGAACAATGCCCTAAGTTATAGACAGTAAGGCAAGGCAGATGGGCCTTTTCCGTGCAATTGGCCAAGGCCTGGATTAACATCCTAGCAGAGGAAAGTGTCTTGGGGGACCATTGCAAGTTTCATAAATCGCTCAAAACCTGTATATTACAAAGCTGATACGTTATTGTAAAGTATGTTGAGCTCACATGACTTCTGGTGTGGGACTTAGCGCCAAGAATTCCAATGTGGATATTAGCTTTCCTTTATATGCCTCAAAACATAACAAGCATTGGCAGAGCTGACAGGTATAGTGTTGGCTGTCAGCATCTTGGCTTTGTCAAAGCGTGTTATTTTTTGTCCTGGTTTCTGTAAAATCTTAGTGTTGAGGGTGCTGCTGGGCCCTCGGCAACACAAAAAAGACATTGACTGAAAGCAAACATTTTGTTTGCTCTTAAAAAGAACATATTACCATAGTAGTCCCTGCCACTGAGGGGAACTACTTTTATTCAATATGCTCCTTGTGAAAGAGCAGAATGCGGTCACTCACAGTAAAGTTACCCAACAGCTGAAGTGGGCTGGCTCACTGAACTAAGACTGTTTGGAAGCGGCTAAAAGTAAGTATATTGTGTATAATTTTAGTAAAATGAATAGGTGTTGTCTAAAAGGCTCAAGTAAATCACTGGGGCAGAGGCTGAATCCCAAGCAATTAAATTACAGAGGAAGGAATGCACTCACTTATTTCTGAGAAGTACACCCATTCATTAACTTCATTCATTTACCTCAGAGATGCAATTAATAAAGAAAACAATGTTTTTGTTTTGTTATTTTTGTCACCCAGGACTGAAAATTCAAGTCAGACCTATTGGCTTTGCCATTGTTTTATGCATTTTCTACCCCTTGCAAGACCCAAAGCATTACACCCAACATATCACCATCAGGGTAAATCATTTCCACGCCAAGCCATTAATGGAGATATTTTTAATTAATAAATAATGTTTTGCATTAAAAACAATTGCAGTGCACTTTACAAAAATATGTATTCCAAAAGTTGGCCAGACTGGGGCAAAACTAGACCTCACTCCATCCTGAATCTCAAATGTGAAAGTGCTTTCCTTTCTTCTCTCTCTGCATGCAGCAAATTGTGCACGGAACATATGTAAATGCCTTGTGAATGCAGTTTATTTTCTTTGAATGTGGTGTTCTTTATGACCTCTGGAGGAAGATTTCCTCTCAAATGTAACTTTCTGAGGTTTTTCCTTTCTAATGTGTGTAAGCGTATTAATTTCAAGACCGTTATTGTTTTACATTTATCTAGATTTGTACTGTCATATCCGATGACATTAGATCAGAAGGGCACTAAGTAGTATTCATTTAGGGGATGATGTTAGAATTGTGTTAGGTATTGTTTCATTCTGTATTGTGATTTTTTGAGGGTGTGCAGAGCTTAATTTGTAGAAGAATAAGTACTGGTGCCCAAAGCCCTACTCAGAAGCCCGTGGCTGGCATCGGTGAGCCGAATACCAAGGCTACATATTCTGGAATCCACCTAATGCTTCTTTAATCCACCAACAGGCACTCGTTGGCTCTTTATCTCACTCGTGCACATTCCTGCTTTCTCCCTTCATGATGGTTTTGCTATCTCTCCATTCTCTTTCTTTCCCCTTTGTCCATTTTCTCTCTTTTGCGCTGGATGAAAGGACCTTGGGAATAAATAAGGGGGTCATTACGATGGCAGTCAGACGAGCGTCCAACAGCCATCATTGCGGGATTGTGACCGGCCAACAAGTAGTTGGCGGTCCCACCCACCAGATTAGGAGGCGACCACTGTGTAGGTGGTTAGAAACATCCCTTTTTCAATTGCGGCTTGTGCTGTGGTCCAGAAAAGGGCCACAGCACAAGCCCCAGTTGAAAAATGGATGCTTTTAAATGTGCCAGGCATCATATGGTGCTTGGCACATGGTGTACGGATGTTTGGGGGGGCACCACTAGCCACATAGCAGAGGCTAAGAGGGGACGGAGGCCCAAAGTCCCTTTTCGTCTGCCGGTTCATGGTGGTGGCACCGCCATGAACAGGCAGTCGGAAAGGGATATCCTAAACCCTATGGCGGTGCCTGCACATGCACCGCCTCCACTGTAGGGTTAGGAATCCAACCGACGTCCCAGTGGGATCTTTGATCCTGCCGGAGACGGGGGTCCTACCCCCCACCTCTGCATTGTAATGCTGAGGTTGGATAAAAGCCCTAGAAGGTGGGTGGGCCGCCGACAGCCTGTCAATGGCGGTCCACACACCATCGTAATGAGGACCTATATGTCAGTCCCCAAAGATAAGTGCTGCTAGGCTCCACCGGCAATCACCAGCTCAAATTAAGCACTGAGCCTATATAACATTTTGCTCACCTCATGCCGACTGTGTGATTTTTACTGTGTATTTTACTATGGAAGTGAGCCAATCTTTGGTCTCAAGTCTAGAGAGTCAATCTCCTAGTTCTTAGAGATCATACCTATGACAGTCTGTCTCATGCTTAGGACCTATAAAAATGTGTCAAATTCCATGCTGTTTTGGACTGTGCTTTTTGCGAATTCCTTATATTGATCAGAATAACTATATTTTTGCATTCTGAAATGATTTTTGACTTACCTTTTTATTGACAATTCTGATTCTGTAGGGGCAACTCACCTCATCTATTCTTGAAGATAACACCGCCCGATCCGACGTAGATGCTTTAGCTTACCGATTATCAACGATAGCGTCAATAAAATGAAGGAAACCTTTTATCTTTCTACAAGTCAGTCATTACACACAGCTTCACCAATTTCAGAACACTGCTGATAAAAGACACTCTAGGACAGTTGTAAACCTGTGGTCAGGGGACCCATGAGGGTCCGCGACTGCTTAGAAAATTAAATTATATTAGCAGGTTAATATAGTCTATATAAATGAAGAAGCAACATTTTAAGTTGAACATTAAACAATGAGTGGCCTAAATTAAAGTTAGAAAAGCTCCAACCTTCCCAGTAAAATTAAAATTCGGATTTTTTTTATATTGGTTTGTGAATTAAAAGTATTTCATCATTTATCTATTTATTTAATGAATGCTTGTTTTTGTATTTTTGTGTATTGTTTTTCCAGTTAAAATCATCAAAAATGCTTATGCCAAGGTGGGAGTCCTCGGAGTTCAATAATGATTCAGTGGGTGTCCTTGGGTTCCAATGATAATTTTGTGAGGTCCACAGAAAGAAAGAAAGTAGGACCACTACTCTAGGATTGTGAGATGAGAAGACACTGACCATTTAAGCAGTATCACATACACCTCTTTTGCTAGTAGTTTATGTTTAGCTTGCTCCATAAAAGTGGCAATATTTTAGCATGCATGAATCCTGATATGAACCAGGCCAGAAGACAGACCTGTAAAGAAAGCCCAGTCTCCTTTAAAGAGGACAACATTGTTGCATGAACCGGTTCGGTCATGCTGATTGAAAACAAAGGCGGCCAACCACGATAAAGAAGCAAGAGGACAAAAGAAAGTACACATTTGGGAAAAAGGTTTTAAAATGAATACTATTATATCTACCAACAAACCGTTATAATGGTATAGATTCCGCAAGACATAAACTATTCCATCAAGGTAAAGGATGCAGGTAAAATACAGTACAGTGCACTTCACTTTATGCCAGCGCGGCGCCCCATAATCCTATTGCAAGGTAAACTTTGCCAAATTCATCAGGGAAGCAAACATATGTTTAGCCTGCAGAGAATAATACAGACTATGACTAATGAAGCAACAAAATTAAACGACACTTGTGCACCAGAACTCAACGTGCTCAGCATTTAAACGCCGTCTAAATCCAGCTGAATGGGGAGGCTGTGGTTGGGTTACAGTAAGGAAACGCTAATCCTTCGAGTAGGCGCCTGGACACCTCTCATTGACAACACAAACCTATTTTTCTGCTGATTGGGAGAACCACTTATTCCATTTGGTTCCTTTATTCATTCCTACTGTGTTTATTATAACATTAAATATAATATATAGAACAGAGTATCCACATCTATAGATTATATTATTATGGGTCACCAAGGAGTTTTGGACTATTTAAAATATGTTTTCACAGGCCAAGTACTCAATAAAGACAAAGATCTCTGCACTGACTCATATTACCTTCAAAATGCACTCTGTGAGGGAACTACAGTTGTAGGAGTTTTTAAATTAAGGTTTTACAAAGTGCTTTATTTATTATTATTATTTTGTTTGTTGCATTTAGCCAGCTGAATTATGGTGTTGTTGGTCCTAAAATGACATTCTCACTAGGGCTACACTACCTTCAGAAAGCATTGGGGGAGGCACTTGTGATGTCACAGATGGAGAATGAATCTTTATTTGCACAGTAACTACGTCATTGCACTGGCAGCCAAAAAACAGGCAGTTTGTGCATGCTATAGAATGAACCCCCCCTGCTCCCAGCACACCTCCCCCTAGGCAAGAGTAAGTGTCTTCCGCCAAGCAAAACACCCATCATCTGCCCTTCCAGGCTCCCATCTCCCATTGGCTCTTGCTTGTTGGACACAGGATGGCCTACATAGACAGCGTGGCCAACGTGAGGCCTCTCGCAACCTACAACCAATGCCACCGCACAGAGGACAGCTCCAAAAATCATTTATAGCTGCGAGTAAACCATTTGGAATGAGGGTCGGGAAATCTCCAAATGCACTATGTCTGCTGCCCCCATCCTACCTTGGACAGGCTGGGAAGCAAATGTATTTGGGATTAGAGGCTGCACTCTCAATATATCCCAGGTCATGCCTGAGCAGTGCAACCAGCCCTTGTTTTTAGGTCTCCGCTATGGACAGTTTTAGCTGTCTACTGTTGAAAGAACTACTGTGTACAATGACAATATTTTGAGTGGGCTTTGGGTGAGCCAACTGCATATCATTGGTTACTTTTCTTGTCACTATCATTTTCTTCTTTCTTTTTCAATGGTTTTCTGTTCTTTTCTTGTGCCTGTCCCTCCCCTGGGGCATAACTGTTTTACAGTGTTTCAGATTAGACGAGTTGTGTAATCCACTACTTACCGCATTCCATGTGATTGCATTTGATTTTTTCTCTCTCCTTTCTGTGCTTGTTTAGCCTGAACCCATTTCCACTGTACATGCTGCTCTCCCCTCCATTCATCCTATGATCTTCCACCTCTTTCCACTTTATTTTTAATGTTTTATTTCATTTTCAGCACTTCCTGGGAGTGCATATTTCACTGCGCGCCCACCCTCTCCTTCTGCTCGCTATTTCACATCCATGATCATCCATCCGTAGCACCTCCACCCCACATCAGTCTCAATTTTTTATTTTTTATTTAAAAAATATATATATTTTTTCAAGTTTAGCAGGTACACCCTGTTACTTTGTGTCTCACTTCTTTTACTTTGTGTGCCCGGGCACTTTTTAAAATTTCCTTTACTTGTTGAAAATTGTTGCCGATGTTCGAACGGTAAATTAAACTTAAAGACAAAAAGCCAAAACGATTGCCCATTCGTCACAACATGCATGCATGCATCGTAAAGTCACAACACATTCACAAGCATTGTTGGCAAAGGTTTTAGATTCAGAAAACTCATTCCAAGATGACCAACCATGTGTCCTGCACTGGCGACCATCTTGGACAGGTTTCGCCAAACAGAAGGCCTTCCTAGATGGGTTCCAGTGCATGCATATGCATCATCATGCACCTGTTTCCAATATGAAATGTTTTTCTACAATGAAGCATTGGTGAAGCCAATAACTTGACTGCATGCATTCTTTACATTTGCATTATTCTCTAAACAAAAGAAAACAAACAATTAAGTAATCAGTTACTAGAATGCAAAGAAAAAAATAAAAGAACTGGATTGACTAATCATACCTAGAGAATGAGACTACATTTGAGTACTGTCAAAGGGCAGAAACACCCACTTATTATAGAAGAAAATACTTCAAATGTAAATGGAAAATAATTTTGCAAGTTATCCCAGAGACCCACGACCTTATAAAGTCACTGGGATAGCAACTGCTAACATTTAAATGGCCAAAGAACTCCTCAATGATTTTAATAACCTTCTAACATCTAGTGGCAGGTACATTTTTCTATATAATTGAACCAATAGCAAAATACACATGCTGCATCACATTATGTGTACGATAGTGAAAGGTGCCATGTCTATAATATAATGATGTGGGCCTATTATAAGATTCCCTGCCAAATGTGATCAATAATTTTTAATTTATTATATTTCTAAAAACGACTTTTTGTTTAGAACAGTAAAGGAACCTTTTGGAATGCTGTGCAGTAAAATATTTAAAAATCACACTGAAGTCAACTATATATGTTAATCTAAACATTTTTGTTAATTGCAAAAAGTAGAATGAAAACATTTTTGACTTCACATGAATACCAACATTCAGAAGTTTGTTACATCCACCCTCGAACATGTGCAAACTTTGACCCTTATCACCCCTTCTTTTCTTGCTGGCCCTGGAACCACTCTCATCCACAGTGTGTCAAAACACAATTAAAATATGGATACGTACGCCGGTGGGGAAGTACAAAGCACTACTCTATAACAACAACATACTACTTATGTTTACTGACCTAAAATCTTCCAGCCCCAACATACTCTCCCCAACAGCTCAATTTTCCAAATTTTAGGGTCACAAAGTTATTTAAAATAAAAGTGAAGTATGGTCCATGTCGAGAGGTACAGCAACTTTAAGTTCGAGTTTTATTACTTATTTAGATATTACAATGAGATCTACGGTATACAAAATTACATTCGGTAGGACAAATACAACCAGAGCAATAATGGAAGGGAATGACTTAGATGGGTGCTGGAAAAGCTCAACTATTTGGGTATTTATACCAACAAAGGTTTGTAACACAATCATTATACCTGATTAATCCATTACTGTCCAAAACTGCTGAAGACCTTTCCAGATTGTCTCGCCTATAACTTTCACTCAAGGGCAGAATAATAAAAGGGGTATAGGTTGGTAGAGAAACCAGTGCAGAGAAAGGTCCCTCAGGAGATTTGTTTTATGGAAGGAGAAAGAAAGTTATTAACAAAAATTGTGTATCATCATTTCAAGATGGAAGGATTTCCTCTTTTGAGGGGTGTGTTGAGGAAAGGAGACTAGTTAGCAGGGTTGGATCTGAAGGATGCATCAGATTTTTCCTACAGTTGAATGGAAAAGTTGTGGATGTTCAAGAGTCTTCTGTTCGGTCTCTCATCTGAACCTTGGTGTTTTACCAAGGTGCTTCGGCCAGTAACAGCCTGGTTACAGCGGGAGGAGTAAGGTTGGTAATATAGTTGGATGACATTCTATTAATGGGACAGGACAAGGAGGAGGTTTTACAACATAGGAAGATAGCAATGGAGCGGTTGGAGTCCCTGGGTTTTGTGGTGAACAGGCAGAAATCTTGTTTGCTTCCAAGTCAGGAAACACAGTTTGTAGGGTTTGTCGTGGATACGATTTGAACACAGTTGAAGATGGAGGAAATAACTTTAAGGATGTTGGCAAGAATTCTGGAATTATTATCTTCGACTATTCAGGCGATTTTCCCGAGTCCCATATATTATCGAGCCCTGCACAGGTTGAAAATGAGCAGCTTGAAAAGAGGATGGTAAAGTTCTCAGAAAATTCTATTGGATCAGGAGTCGAAGGAGAAGATGAGATGGTGACTCAGAAATGCAGTGGCTTAGAATGGCAGGGCAATCTTTAGGGAGGAACCGTAAATTATGATAGAGTTAGATACAAGTTTGGAAGGATGGGGTTCAAGATGTGGAACTTTGTCCACAGGTGACCGTTGGACGGAGCAAGAGAAGAACTTGCATGTCAACTGTTTGGAGTTGCCAGCAGGTTCATTTGCAATTCATTGCTTTATGCAGGTTTATCGTGAAGTGTTGTGTAATGCATCACATGGACAATGAGTCGGCTGTGAGTTATGTCAAGAAGATACGTGGACCTCAATCGAAGGGTTCGACAGATCTATCAAAGATCTTTTGGGAATATTGTTTAATCAAAGGCATATTGGTTTTGGGTGGAGGTTTGCAAGACATTTTGAGAGCTGCAAATTTGTAGAATGGTAATATGTTTAGAAGCTGCTATTTTAAACCAGTGATAGATGCAATAGATAATGTATTAGCAGGACTTTGAACTTGCATAATGTTAGCCTCTGTGGCCAGACATAAAATGTAGATTTTCAACAGCCTGGTGAGCAGAAAATCTGGATTTTATTAAAGACACAGAGGCTAAGATTATCCTACCGCAGTTCTTTTGAAACCCAGATGTCGAAGACAATCGCTTGGAGGGCGACAGATGACACAATTATTACTTGCTGGATATTTTGGAATTCTTCAAGTTTAAAGTGTTTTTCTTATCTTGTTCACAGCATTTAAAAGAAGGAAGACAGCTGCGTGTTCCTGAGTTTTAAAGAGTAGAATGTTTTAAGGCTCTAAATTCTTTCTATTGTTGCTGCTGTGAGATGGGCAAAAAAGAGGTTCGGCATAATCTTAACCTGTGTCTCTTTAATAAAAAACAGATTTTCTGCCCATCAGGTTGTGGAAAATATACATTGTCTCGCCTATGACTTTCACTCTAGTGCAGAATAATAAAAACTTCAGTGGCTCACCGCTGTAAATATATGAATTGCCTCCCCTCTTCTGATCCCAAGATAATTACATCTAAATATTGAAAAAAGGATAACTTTGTTTGTATGGGGACAGAGAAGACAAACCTGAAAGCGTATAAACTCCAAGAGGTGGCATAAAACTGCTGCATGCTTAATCACCAATTATCCCACCTTGCTTATTTTGAACACTGTCACTCAATCTCCAAATTTATTAGCCAAAATGGAACACTGACAATTACACAGACCCCCAGGACTTAATCCATGAAACAGCCAATCATCTGGTTTAATTTTACAAACTGCTTATATGACCAGGAAGACCATTCACAAAACACTTAAATTAGACCAGATGGCCTGCTCTGCAACACCCATATGTAGCAATTCAGGTCTTCTAATTGGTGGCCAGGCCGAGTTAACTGGGAATCCTGGTCTAGTGCACACATCTCAACAATAGATTACAAGCTGGTAAAAACTGCACATGGACTAGCTGCTAATAAGAACTGAAGATTTAATCAGTTGACAATTGGCTCTTAATCCCCTCCTGGCACCCCAGGCGCATCCTTCCTCACCAGTCTTATCAGACATACAGCCATAGAGCCTACATCATGGGGTGGAGTTCAAGTTATATCACTTTAAATTATTTCTGACCATCATTAATTTGTTCTCTAGCAGCCAGCCACAAGACCTGGATGTCAGTGGCATGTGCCCTCTGATTATTCAGTCAAAGAATGGTCTAAGTTCTTGGAATGGGACTGAGGGAGACCAGACTCATATTCATCTACTATAAAATTCTGCAGAATTGGTACTGAACTTCCTCCAGATTATTTAAGACAGGACTCAGCGACACAGCATTATGCTAGAGTTGTCTCCAACTTGAGTGGATGCTAACGGATATAAAGTATAGGAGCTCCAATGTTGCTGCATACTCTGCAGCTTATGGGACACACTGACCCCAAAAGAGGCTACACCTTTCCTCAATCTGTCAAACTGATATTGTTGCACGATGTTCCTGACTTATTAGGTGTTACCCCCCACCCCACACACACACTGCAGAAGAAGATGGATCACACAGCGCTGGCTGTGGCCAAAGTGTTTGTGCTGAAAAACTGGAGGTTCCAAGTAATACCTCCTCTTGCTGAGGGGCTTACTGAAATGTACCACATGGCAGCTTTGGGATGAACAGTATAGAGGCAAAAAGGCCAAATGGACATTCGTCAGAACATTTGGTACTTGTTTGTGGATGCCTAATATATCTGTTGTCTATTTAGAGACAGTTGACCCTTTGATCTGCCGTAACCTGTTTCCCTCCCTCTTGCAATGCTTGAGGCTTTTTTCAAGCACTAGGTGACATGATACACTGCAGCTTCATCCACAAGACATGAACCTCTTTATTGGAAGGCTCATGGTAGCGAAGTAGCACTTCCTTGCCACTTCTTTCCCGCAATGGTTTCTATTAATGTTTGAATTTTGTTGCTGAGAACCTATGTTTCTCATGGACATAATACAACATATTTGCAATATGTGAGATATCACATTATATTAAAAAAACAGTGTGTTGTTCCTAAATAGAAAAACTAAGGTAACACATATACCCTAGTGATTGCCAGGTCAGAAGGAGTGTTTTATTTGTCAGAGCAAGACCCCCTCATCCACCCAAAATGGTGGCATGCTTCCTCGTGGAGTTAACTTCTCATTGGACCGGTGCTGCAATGCCCAATGGGCCCCTATCTAGAGGCTCTTTGCAGGAGATCTTTTTCTCAAATTGCTGTACAGAATTTGAATGGACTTGATATCGTACAGAAGCTCTTCGCTAATTGAATCTGTAAATTGGTAGTAGTAAGATTAAAATTAACTAAGGTACCCCTCCGTAAGTACTTTTAAATCTCTGTTAAATGTTAAACATAAAGCGTGAATATATTAGGAAATAACGTCCAACAATATTCAGCTAAATGGCTGACATGTTTCTTGCCCAATTAGTCTCTACAGATCCATGGCAGTTCATCAGGACCGAATCAACCTAATCTACATCTAGTGGTTCCTAAATTAAATCCATAAAGTGTACCGACACATAGTATCACCCAAATATGTGTGCACTCAGGTATATGATTATACCTCTCACATGTTGATGGACAATTCAACACTCTAAACCTAACATAGTATGTAAACATATAGAATATTGTCATCAGAAACAGCATAGATGCCTGTCATAAATTAAAACCCTGATTTGTCATTCCATTTATACATCAAGTATCATGTAATCATTGTCAACACCAGTGTAGAAACCAGTAGCAGGCAAGACATATACACCAGGATGGAAGAGAAACTCATGTGCCAAATAGAAGGACTGTGTGAACTGTGTGGGTTTTGACTCAGATAGTGCACTGGGACCTCCTAACCAGGCCCCAGTGCCCGTGCTCTTTCCCCTAAAAATGATGTGAATTGGTACACCCAATTGGCAAGGTACTTTGCCCCTTTATAAGTCCATAGTATATGGTACCAGTGGTACGCAGGGCAAGGGTGGTAAAGGTGTCACCAGGACTGAAGCACTGGTTATGCCACCATGTGTGACCCAAGTAAAAGTGTCTGCCATTGCAGCCCTGCACGAGCAGCCTGACTGCTTGAGAGTGACTCTGCACACACCATTTGCTGCAGAGCCACACCACTGCCTTGATGTAAGTCACTCTTAAGGTTATCCTCCTAAGCCCAGGAGGTAGAGTGCATTACATTAAAGGTGTGGATATATATGTTTACACATATAAACCCCTACAGTAACCCTGTAAAGCAAGGTTTCACTGTAAGTGACCAGCGATCCATAGAGTAACATGGACTGGCTACCGAGGAACCTCAATGTAGCCAGCTCCATTATGGAACGGCCAAATTATGTCATGTTTGGTGTCAAACACAGTGCTTTTTCACCCCCAATACAATTCTCATGTCGAGGCTGAGCTGGCATGAACAGGGGTGCCACCCTGATTGGGTTCCCCCAAGGATACAGAGGCCCAGTGCCTTGGAGGGCTTCCTCAGCTGTTTGCCACCAAGACAAGAGTCTGCCGTACTGGTGGGATTTGCTAGCACTTCCCCAGGACGGAATCAAAGGCCTGGGCAGGAAGGTGGTCACAAATCCTGCCTCCCAGGATGGCTAGTGTTTACAGTCATCAAGGCCGTGAGCCTCAAAAGCTTTCACCGCCCTTGATGTGTAATTTCTTGACCCCCACTCGAGGACAAAGCCTTTCCCACCCTGTACAGCCCAAAAGGTGGGAAATTAGTTATTCGGGAGGCATATACCTCCAAAAGGCTAGCCACACCCTTAAGGTGGGCTAGGAGGTCTGTACAGCCAAGTAAGGGTTCTGCCATGTTTGAATACCCTAAATTAGAGGACTCTGGGTAGAAAGGGGACATACACCCACAGGATGTTGTCACCTCAGGGGCGGGTTAGCCCCTGGGACCAGTAGCCCATTAGCCACTGTCCCTCATGCCCTTAACCCCCCCTAAAATAGGATATAGGCGCTCCCCTGACACCAGAACCTCAGTTTTGACTTTGAATCCGAGAAGAGGCACAAATAAGAGGCCGTCACTGACAACAGGACTTTGGACTCTGCCGCTGTGCGAAGATAGGACACTTAAGTGCCCTGCAGAGACCATATACTGGAACTGTGCATTTGACGTGTGTCCGTAGCAAAAGCTCATTGCTCCCAGCAAGAGGGAATCCAGTGGACACCAGAAACCAAAGCACACTTTCTTGGATTGGTGGGGCCAGTCCCCTGCAAGCTGCAGGAAAATTGACATGCTGCGTGACCAGAATTGTGACCTGCTGTGCCCATCGAGAGTGAGCCTGAAAAGAAGTGGTGTCCTGCAAGCCCAGAGTGGCAGCCAAGCTTTTGCCAAGTTTCAAGCCGGTACTCCACTCCTGTCGACCTCCAGCCACCGAAGTAACCGTGGACTATATTTGCCCCAGCCAAGCCTTGGTGATCGCCAATCGGGTGATCGACCCCGTGAGTGACATTTCCAGCCTGAGAGCAACTCACAGCGACCAAAGTCGGCAACGACCCCACCGCTGTGTTCCTGCATCCTGAGGTTGGTGTTGTCAAGTGTGTGGTAAAGCATCTTTGGCGCGATCTGCCCAGGTGATTGACAGCTACCAGCTACCTATGCACCCGGAGCCACCGAGCAATGTCGAAGAAATCCAGCTGTTGACCACGGGTCCTAGGACCCAAAAGGCCTCTACTCTCCATGGGTAGAGTGGAACTCCATCTCCAAGTGTGGTTTTATCAAGTGCAAGCCCATTCAGTACCAAGGACAGTCAGGTCACTTCTACACCTGGTCTCCCTGGGAAGGTAACAAAGTAACGACTGTTGGAACTTGGTCTAGGGACCCGCATGATCCTATCCACAAGAGGGTTCATTTGAACTCACCCTGCAAGTGACCCAGTGTCACCTGTGTTTTCCCCATTGACTTCAATGGGACCAGTTTGAAAGATTTACTACATTTATTTTTGAACACTTTAAAAATCCACAACTCCGGTTGTATGTATGATACCAAGTTCGTTTTGGTGTCTATATTAATATAAAAGTAAGCTCTATGTTTAGAA
This sequence comes from Calotriton arnoldi, assembly GCA_963921515.1. Lineage (NCBI taxonomy): Eukaryota > Metazoa > Chordata > Amphibia > Caudata > Salamandridae > Calotriton > Calotriton arnoldi. Next base: position 3,825,995 of record CAWUFW010000245.1, read on the forward strand.
AATTGATGTCGGATATCTTTCGAGTTGCCTCAATTACCTATGCACCATAATGGTACTGTAAAATACTTAACACATGTTCCTCCATTAATGCCTGGCTGCTCTTTGCCACAGACTACCAGGACTGAGCTAAGGATTATTGTTGTTGAATCCAAGGTCCATCTATGTGTATAGTGAGAATATTGTATGGTAAGGCCTCCCAGCCATGCCACCTAATATTCCACCTTGCAACCTGGAGTGAAAGAACACACAATCAGAAGGGGGTATCACACACCACTGCTTACCTAATCCCCACTCGTATCAGGTCCCTTGGGACTAGAGGGATCTTCGGCCAATCATACATATATTCCGAATGTGGAAAGAGTAACTATGAAGTTTCCATTGTACCTATTGACCGACATATGGCAAAGAATGGAGTTAACTTAGTTTTTTTAGGTCTCGCCTAGGCAGCGCTTGCGCTGTCTCTTTGAGACATGCTGTATTCTGGATATGGGCATAAAGCTCCGCCTACTTTCCGCCCATCTTTTTAATTAGCTCCTGTTCCTGTCCTTTGTAAATCGTGGCTTTTCATTGGTCAATAGGCTTAGTAGTCCCTCCTTACTACCGCCTTGTCTCTTCTTGTAACCTCCCATGAGGACACCCCCTGTTACATGTGTTGTTACTCCCTAGGTTTGAATTACAGCCTCAAGGCACTATTTTCTTAAAAGGCTTCAGGCAAGACACACACTTGGTCCTAAGCTAGGCTGGCAGTGGTTACTTCGCTCACTAGAACATATCACATTTATATGAGACCGTCTATAAATTTCCCTTCATCAGCTCCACACAGAGTACAACCTAATCCGAAATTAATGTAATCATTTTTTTGTCACATTTCAAAGCTACTAATTGTATATATGGACATAGCTATTTCAATGTCATCATAGTACTGTCTTGCATGCAATGCATTATGGGTAGGGTGGATTTACCATATCTTCTGCAGGGTGCAGTACCATATGTGACCTAAAGAGGTCGGCAGTGCTGGTGCCTTGCTCACTAGGGACCTCTAGGAGCAGCTTTTGGTACTGCACCTAGACATGCAGTGCTGGTGCCTTGCTCACTAGGGACCTCTAGGAGCAGCTTGCGGTACTGCACCGAGACATGCAGTGCTGGTGCCTTGCTCACTAGGGACCTCTAGGAGTAGCTTGCGGTACTGCACCGAGACATGCAGTGCTGGTGCCTTGCTCACTAGGGACCTCTAGGAGTAGCTTGCGGTACTGCACCGAGACATGCAGTGCTGGTGCCTTGCTCACTAGGGACTTCTAGAAGCAGCTTGCGGTACTGCACCGAGACATACACTGCTGATGCCTTGCTCACTGTCAAGGAGTACCTGGGTTCGACTTCCTCAGGAGCAGAAGATAAATCCTCAGTCCCCACTGTCACTACTCACGACCAAACTACACATATATATATATATCTCTGTCTCGAGCATTAACTCAGGGGCAAGGGGAAGGGGACAAACAGAGAGACTCCTCACGTTTGGTGCTTCCTTGTTACCTCTTCTACTGTCACCTTCTGGATATCAGGAGTGCACCTACAATGAATTAGCACAAAGATTATTTGGGACACAATTGCTACCTTCTCACCAAATACTTCAATACACTTTTACTCCCAACGCGATTTTACCTGTTTAAATTCTGAGGAATACTTCTCTCTGGATTTAGAGAAATAAGATGGCAACTGATTTATAATTGCCGTATTCATTGTTCAGCAACTCGTTTGTTTAAATTGACTAAACTCAATGTTCATAGTTGAGAATATCTGTTGCTAGATGTTGATTTCTCACTATTAGTTGTTACGTAGCTATATATATATATATATATATATATATTTTTTTTTTATTTTTTTATTTTTTTATTTTGATGAAGGTTCGTATTCTTCTTTACAGTCGAAACGCGTTGTGTAATAAACTCTTGGATTAGATATTGTTGATCTGCTTTTCTGTCCTGAGAGCGTACGTTATCGGAAAACGTTTGGAATATATATATATATATATATATATATATATATATATATATATATATATATATATATATTTATTTTTTTATTTTTTTATTTTTTTTATTTTGATGAAGGTTCGTATTCTTCTTGTTAATTAGGTCTTTATTTCTAATGAAGTTTTCTTTTCAAGAATTGGAATTCAACACCTTGAATTGATATTTCTGAGCTGGTTACTGGAAACTGCTCTTCTCTTGGAACACTACTCTCTCGTAGGTTTGTCTGCCTGGAACATCTGTGTTCCGAGAAGTCATTTAAGGTTCAATTCGGTTGCTAAGTATTTCACTGAGTGCTGGTTTAATTTTATACCTTGCGCCACAATATTCCTCACTCTGAAACTCAAGTCTTTAGTTATTTTATCTCTGTTTTATCTCATAAACTGGAACACTGTCTTTCAGGATTCTCCTCACAAAGGTACACTGCTCTCTCTCTCTCAACTCTCCATAAAAACGGAACGCTACTCACTGGATTTGTTCAGACCTGTTCCACTGAGACACTAATGTATAAATTCTGCCACTGAGTACGCTAGTTTCTTCTCTCAAATTTCTCCTCAGAAATCTGACGCGCTGAAGAGGCACTACCGTCTCCTCAGGGATTCCAGGTGAAGTGCGACATGCGTTGTTTGCACGCGCGCATTGGTCTCTTCTTGGTTTTGAACAACTAGACCGCTCAACTTACTCACTAAGGATGTCGGTGGCCATCTTGGAATTTGCGCTGTTCCGACTTTGCAAAGCCTTCAGGAGCACTTGGAACAGCAATCTTCGGTGAGGGTGCAATCTCCTCCACATCGGATATTGTCTATTCCAGAGCTACTTGACACCTCTTTTTCTCTTTAAGATTATCGCATGGCAGGATAATGGCTTCCTGACACTCACTAGGGCCCTTTAGGAGCAGCTTGCGGTACTGCACTGAGAAGTACAATGCTGGTTCCTGGCTCACTACGTAAGAATTTGCAATGCATTAGGTCTCACATTACTGAAATTATGAGCTATTGGCGTTGCATTATTATTTGTAACACCAATACCTCAAACTATCAGTAATGCGAGACCTATTGCATTGCAAATGCTTGTCTATTTAGGAACAGCACACAGTTTTTTTTTGGGTATTATTACAGTACGGAATGTGTGTGCTGGAACTCGATTACTCTCAGTCCCTCTGTTTTGTTATGATATAATATAGGACAAGATTTCTTTTGGACATGAAGATTGCGGAAAGAGAAATAATGTTGTTTCTTTAGATGCACTTGTTGGAATGGGTAAATACGATGTCAATGAATATCTGCAGGCCGCCAACGGCAATACCCACAGCAGCAATATCAATGTATGCAAAACCTGTGCCCGCATGACCATGCCAATACCCATCAATGCAATGTCAATGTATGTCATATCCTGTACCTGCACTGTGGCGCCGACACCGGCAATGACGATATCAATGTATATCAAAATCCATGCCCAAATGACAATACTGTTGCTAGTAAAAACAATGTCGATGTATGTTATGACTTAAGCAAACTTAACCGTGTCAATACCAGTAAAAACAATGTCAATGTATGCTATGACAACTGTATGCACAATGTTAAGGATGTCGATAAAAAGGATACCAGTGACTGCCACATTATTTTCAGGAGTTCCAATGAACTTGTATTATTGCTATCGGATTCACCAAAGGTGACATCCCCATCAACCCTGAGTCAGAGACAGATGGTTAGACAAATCCTACAACCCATGCCTATTGAATACCAGGTGACAGGTGGGGTCTCTCCTAACCTAAAGACAAACGCACGCCAAAGGAAAACCCTGATCGATCCCACAGATAAATAGTTGCACAACAAACAGGTCTATGGAAATTGGCCCCAATAAAACATGTTTCGCCAAGGGCTTGCGTTACCCAAAATACCACAAAGCGAGGTACTCCATGTAGATAGAAACACTCAACCAATTGGGACTCTGCAAGCACACCACACATAGTGATCACGCACTCCTCATACCGGACATCTGAACACATGCACACTGGCCGAAGCTAGCTCTCCCCAAGGTCGAGAGACATCTGTGTCCTTATCAGATGGCCGGATTTGTTGATTTATGACTAAAATGCTGGGCAGGGTTGTTGAGGGGCTTTTTCATTTTGCCTGTAAACTGGGCCATAAACCAGTGACTGAGCTAGTTACACTTTACAAAGCCAAATGCGTGCCTGTGGCAACATACGGAGCAGGAGTATGGGGTTATCATAACAGCTGCCAGTTACAAACCATGGTAAATAAATTCATAAAAAGGCTACTGATGATTCCAAATAGTGCCCCGACAATCTTTTGTCATCATGAGTTGGGGATTGGCTTTGTGGAGGACTGTATAGATTTTGCCTCCCTGCTTTTATGGGCTAAAATCTGGTTATCCGAGGAGTTGGTGTTCTCCAGAGAGATTATAAAAGATTGTCTTAATCTTGATGAAGCACTAACTATTCCTTGGCTCCGATTTGTCAGGGATGGCTTTTATAAGCTAGGTTTGGGACATTATTTTCATTGCCCAGCCGGCATTCATGAGAATGCGAAAAAATATCATAAAAGAGGTGCATTCCATAGGGGCAAACATGCGTCACTCCCAACCCGAGGTAGCAGGCCCCTCTTGTTTATTTCCTACTCAGCAGCAATTTTACTTAACATTCACTATAAATACACAGACACGATTTCACCTAACGAGATTTCGTTTACTTACTCTGCAATTTTTAGTGGCATTTCCTAAACAAACCGCGTGGACAGACAATTTGCTGCCCTGCCCCTTTGATAATCTCGCAGTCCAGAGCACATTGCACTTTATGCTATTTTGCACTCTATATAAAGAGCCAAGAGGAAATTTTATAATCCGGATTTTAAAAGAAATTAGGCCATGTTCTTATATTGAAGGTTTTAATTATTTGCACTCTTTGGTCACATACGAAAAATGCATTAGGGTTTCCAACTACATTAAAGTCGCAATGGCTATTAGGAAACGGTATCAGCAATTGAAGCTGTACAGGAAAAGTTACATTTTTTAATATATAACCTAAGTTTTGATGTATTTTTATGGGGGAGGGCTGCACATTGCCGAGGTATTAAGTGCCTCGCAAAGCAAATGGCATGTCCATCTAAAGATTGAATTCTAAGGACTGTATTTTTATCTTTGATCTATTTCTTTTTTAATAATTGAACTGTATGAATTACCTTTCATGTTGCTTTGTAAAAAGGTCATTGGAATTATAATTTGTAATGTCGATTTTATGCACTTTTATGGTTTTCTTTTGAAACCGAATAAAGTTACTTTGACTTGACTAAGATGCTTTTTGGAATGTAGAAAATTGCTTTATTGTATCTTGTGAACAGTATAAAACAGCGGGCAAAACTTTGTACGCCGAGACTTTGAGCAGACGCACTCTGTCAAGGCTCTCCCGGCTGCAGCATTTAATTAAATCAACTTGTTCTTGTTTTGCCAAACGCCTCTTGTCTTTTCATTTATTTACAGTAAACTCATATCCGAGCAACACACTGTAATAATGGTCTGACGAATAAAAAGATTTTGCGATTGCAATGTCAAATTTGATACCCGTTGTGACCTCCAAATGGCTTTAATAAATGTACACAACTCAAATTGGGATTTGGTATTGCGTTACCGAATCGCAATTTGGCTTCAGACTAAATTTAGAATCGGTATATGGAAGGGTCATGTAAAGAGCGTCCCTTCCAAATTCTGATGACTTATATATTAATGTTTTGCGACTGATATCCAAGCGCAAAACTTTCAAATTTTATCACGATATCCAAATTAGTGTTAACCATTAGTAAACAGGAAAAGGTACCCATGGAATTATTCCCCTCTGTGAATGTAGACTAAAACATTTGTTAGGAGCAGGCAGTGGGTCCTACCTCCGAAAAAATGTTTGTAAAACTATTCACTTTCTTTTTTAAGTGCATACCGTTTTCCTTTTAGGAAAAAGGGCTGCATTTACAAAAAACAAGATGGCTTTATTTTAAAGCAAACACAGACATGGTGGTCTGCTAAGTCCAGAAGGCTGCCAAGCCTGTGACTCTAACCAATCATATTGGGTCTCAATATGCCACCTATGTCATGCATATTAATGAAGTAGGTCAAATTGTGACCCACTACAAATTGGTATATTGTGGCTCAACCTATTAATACATAGGTTGGGGCCAGATGTCTGAAACCTTTTTGTGTTTGCAAACAGCTGGATTAGCAGAATCAATCTGTTTAGGACTGCAAAAAGGCCTTTTCTTACGTGCAAGACTAAGTTGCAATTAGATAACGCATTACCGAATTGCAATTTTGGTTTGCGACCACATATTGATTCAGCATTTGGAAGGGGCATGTTTAGGACATCCTTTCCAAATACCAAATTGGATTGGTATGTAATGTTTTGCAACCGAAATACATTAATATTTTACCGACTACAGATACATAGTTGTAAGTAATTTGCAAACGCAAGGGGTCCACAAGGGACACCTTCCTCTTTCAGAATGTTGAAAAACATAATTTAAGAGTAGACAGTAGTCCCAAGGAAAACTACAAACCCTTAAAAAATGTTACTAGCAATCTAACATTTTTTTAATGCTTCCCACTTTGCTTTTGTTTAAAACCAATCACAGAAATGGTGGTCTGCTGACCTCAGCAAGCCACCATTCCTAGTGGGTTGCATTTCCAACCTACCTCATTAATATTTATGAGGTAGGTTGAATTGCGACTCCACTAGGAATTGGTATTTTGAGAACCATCGTAGTAGTACATTGGTTGGTCTGCAAAATACACCACTGGTCACAAAAAAACTAGTCGTAAATTGTGACCAGTATTTTCCGCCCAGTGCTTTGTACATCTGGTACACAAAATACCAATCCATTCAGTAGAAGTCGGGGTGCAAATTGTACCCATTTGTGCCCAAACCATTTTAGTAGATAATAAGAAATCACAAATTGAAAATCATTATTTTATGTTATTTACAATTTCTTGTTAGGAATCTTTGTACATCAGGCACAAAGTGATGTAGCAGTTTGTAGTTGTGGTGCCAAAGGAGCTCTATTTATGTTTACAGATAATTTTGCTGTTGCGGTTTCCGGTAAGGAACAAACAAGTTATTAATTCCTATTCTACGGAATGATTGATACTTTACAAACTGAAATATTTAACTATATAAACAATGCTTATAATTAATCTATGACAGAAAATGTTCACTGAAAAATATTGCTGCAGTCTTTCCATTAAACAGAATTGAAAGAAACCTGCTGTGACACACAACATTCGAAACAGCTACTGTGTCTTGCAATAGTATAAAATTGACTTTTTCTTTAGCACAATCCTTTCTTCCAAAACTCCTAACACTTTAGCTAGTAGTTGTGAAAAAATGTAAATGATCCAGTAAACGTAATTCAAAAGAGACCAATGTGACCATTTCAGCATTTAATGAATTCACCAAGGCGGTAATCTCTTTGAAAAATGCCTCAGCATAGTGCTCTACACCCTTACCAAGGCACTGCAATGTACCTTAATTACACCAAGCCCCCTCACAATGCTGCATTCTAAAAATGCAGAACAATCCTTTCTAGGGACTCTATTAGACTACACAGTGAGTCATCATATGGAAAGTAGTACATCAAACCCCACTGCAACCTAGCAGCACTAAAAATAAGTAAGCTGTTTCCAGGCCTAAATAAACTTTTGTGAGGTTTCCAAAAGCATCCTGGATGTTGTAGTCGAATTTTGCTTTCATTGACCTAATTAGAGTTACACACCTGATATGTATTTGTATCTGAAATGCTCAGGACCAAAGATAGTGTCTGTAACAACCTGGAGTGACATGATCACCCTACCTCCAGGTGACTCAAAGATATTTACAGTGGATACATTAACCCATTAATTTTCTTAGCTCCATCACTTCAGCGAGTTGCTCGATCCTAAATATTAAAACATTACTTTTAGCAGACAGCTCAATGCCATTTCCTTTTTGCATTTTGATAAGTGAAGCTTGTTTAAAATATCCACTTTCACATTGATTCTACTGCTAACAATCAGCTAGGAGCCTGCTTTCCCACCCTGGGAATTGGAGGTTTTACTACCACAACAGTTTTTCGAATTTCCCTTGGATTGAGCGAATCAGATTAATTAAACATTAAGCTCAAGCCATCAGTTTTTATCATTAGATTTCATGCTCGAGTTTAGTAGCATGGAAATCAATTACGAGGGAGACACTGTCAAATTTGTAAACATGATTTTTAGCCTCTGCCAATAAGTAAGCATTCAACCATTGAGAACCAGGGGCACGTGCAGGTTTTTTTGTGCCACTCTATGCATACACACATATTGACGGCCTCTTCTCAGTGCAAAGAAGCCATATTTCTAGCTTCAGGGGCTTTCTGGCCCATCCATGATGATTGTGAGTGACACAACTGTCTACAAATGTCTTACCGTAGAGGCGCGTTGTAGAGAATAAACTTGTACAGGAAAAAACACCGACATTACAATAAGAGTATACACATTTCCATACTGTACTTTTGGAACATTCACAAACTGCAGGCCACAAAAATAACAATTTACAGAGTAATCCCATTAGGGCGACACAACTAACTTCTAACAGGGCTTTCAAAGGTGGAGCTATCCAAAGGGAATTACTAGCCTTAAAAGAATCAACATGAAGCTTCAACTAATGTTATTTTTAGCAGCTGTTGAACATCAGATGGGGGTGACAATCCTAAGTAAGATAGACTGAGACACTCCAAACAATTGAAAAGAAACATATGTGACCATTTCAATATCCAGTGAATCCACCAAGGCAGTAATCTCTTTATACATGGCAGATACTCATCCAACATTTGAACACTGACCCTAACACACGGCAAACTAAACTACCCAGCATCCTATGCTGAGCAAGCACACTAGGCTGCATCCTAACGACACTAACACACAACACACTGCAGGCAGAGTAATTCATCAAACTACCCAGCTACCTAGGGACGCTAAACTGCCCAAGGCACCATAGAGTCACCGACACCTACACTGCACCGGCATGAAGCTTCACCCTAATGTTATTTTGAGCAGTTGTTGGCCTTCAGGGGGAGTAATCCAATGTTAAAAAGACTGAGACACGCCAAATACTTCAGATATTTTCAAGCATCCATCATATTTCACAGGTCGCTTGGTTGGCCACTACATTGTACACAGGAAGAAAAAGGAACTTGAAAAAATAAAACATGCTCATGTGAATTTGTTTTTAATTATTCATCAAGTGGTTTGTGATAGCCATAATCAATTCCATGCCAAGCTGTTCCTATTCGTTAATGACCGGCCGGATGGAGATTCCAAAGTGCATCTCATCCACCTTGCTTTTAGCTGTCCAGAAACGCTCTGTTTATCTGCACTTATGTCTTAACATATCCATTAATGCTGCCAAAGATTACAGCTTTCATAGAGAAATACTAAATTATGCTCCATTCATTTCTGGCATGGTATAGGCCTTCATAAATATATGTAAGGAAGGGTTAGGGTGAGTATAATCAGTGCATCTCTAAGGATTACATGCATTTGGACTAACCTTAGATGTGGTGGTATTTAGATTTTTGTATAGTAAAGTGTGCACTTATTCACAATGAACACTGGAGCACTGATTGAAGGTGGTGAAGGCCACTGTGATGAAGTTGAAGGGTTGGGTCAGATGGACAGAAGTCAAAAGGGAACAGCATAGGAGCAGCAGGTAAGGCAGTATCACCACAGGACTTTGAAAGTTGGTTTTAATGTAATTTAATCTCGCATAATAGGGAAGAAGCAGGAAGATGATGGGGAGAAAGAGAAATCTAAGCTGCAGACATGCAATCTTCAAACTGGACTTTCAGTGCATTATGCACCGATAACAAAATGGGATAGGCATACCGCTGCTGGGAGCATTGCAGTCACAGGCACTGAATGCATTTCTCAGTGCAAGGGGATCTATAGTTTGAGGCCCCTAAAGGAAAAGTATAAAATCACAATCACCCCAATATCCCTAATTTTCATTAATTGTATTTCTGTGTTCAATGGTGAACTCGGTCCACTCAATGCATTGTACATAACAAGAGAGAGGAATCAAAAGGGTAAACACACATGTTGATAGTAAAACCTGGAACAAAAAAACTAATGAATAATCTGCTCCACCCACCGCACACAATACTCATAACTACAGAACGTCTTCACCAACACACCACTAACCATACCCTGAGATCGAGCATGGTGCCTTCGGTGGCTCTCCTCAAGAAAAATGCCACATCAGTTGTACCTTATCTAAAACTCAGGAAAATTGGCTTACTGCAGTATTTTCAGCTAGACCATGACAGTGCACCGACAAATGAGGAATTACAGGAGAAATGGGACCTACCATGCTGAATCCCACAGTAATTCCACATTGAGGGCCATTTCCCACCCAGAAATAACATCTGCATTGCTGATGAAATAGATGGAAAACCCTGGTAGTCCAGTATTTCTGCATCTCTCCGTATTCCGCAAGTAACTCACATTACTCGACAAATAAAGATAACTCCTCATCTCAGAATAGAGCTGAAGCATCTACCAGCCCTCTATTGCCAAACACCCATGAAATCATGACTCAAAGGCCTACTTTGTTATCACGTTGCAAACACTATATGAGTCGTCCATGACAATGTTACTGATTCAAAATGACACAGTCCTTTGAAAGCCAGGTACTCAGAACTTTGCAGCTATCCTCAATTGCTTTGCAAGTGATGGTGCTTAAAGGTACCGTCCAGTGTAGAAAAAACAAAGAGTTATCTTAGCTCAACATGATCCAATCATATCACTAACAATCAGCAACAATAGGCATTCTAGAATGTTGCTTCGTTTGATGTGGTCAGCTTGGTTTTTGGAAGGGTCCCTTTAAAGGCAGTGCAGCCCCTTGTTGACTCTACACATATTGTTTATTCATATGCCCCAACAGATTTTAGTTGCATGACCTGGCCAGGAGGCAAGGTGCAATGCAAATAAAGTCCAGGCACATGGCATGTTCCCAAGGCACATTCTTTAGTTCATTTTTGACAGGATCCGTAAAATGTAAAGAGAACCAATCAAAAAGATAATTACTTTGTCATATATTGCTTTCATAGGAAGCCTTTATTGTGTACAACTGGATGGACATCTGCTTATTCACTGCTGTAACGTCACAACAGCTGGTAGCCAAAGTGGTTATGCATTGTTGTGATGTCACATGGGGAAGAGCTCAGTTCCCCTTTGATCTGTTGGGTAGTTCACGTCTTCAGAAGCCTGAGCTCGGTGGTGGAATGGCAACTGGCGGTCTGAACTGCCTCTTTCCAGCACTCCTGAGGTATGCAGGAGAACACTGGCGACGAGCAGCCTTCTCATCTGTCAGCATGGGGCTCTGCAGACACATGCTGACCGGAAAACACAAAAGCTCACACAGAGCCACTGTCAGCATGGTGCCGGGTCCCGACTCTCAAAATGAGAGTTGAGGAAGCAACTTTTAGCTGGAATGTGGGATGGCACAGAGGGTTGGGGGAAGAGGGTGCGGGGGGAGGGGTTGCAGGAGGCCAAGTTATTTATGTTATGTATTACCTGCACATTACTCTTTTGCCCCTGGGCATAAGTTGCAATCCTGGGTAGATAATGGGGTGAGGGGGGTCATATACACTTCATAAAATTATACATAGCTAAAATGTGAATAACAGGGATGTTTTTCACCTCGGGGTTGTGCGTTGTCTATTTGATGTCACTCCGAACGCCTCTCTATTACTGACAGTTGCACATCTATAATATATGTTTTTCAATCATGTACCCGCATGAGTATTTACCATAAGTGGAAATCTAAATGGAAAGAACATCTGCCCTCTATCTTTCGAAGACAGAAAATCAGTGCCTATATTTATGGACATCACAAAATATTCAATTGTAGGCAATCCACTTGGGCCGATGCTGTGGACTGTCAAAGCCCCGGCCCCAGCACTACACCTGTGTTCAACCTGAGCTGATTCCATCTACAGGATTATGAATTGAAAGAGTGAATCATGCGTATCTGGGACAGCCAGAGATTGAGACGATCAGCAAATCATTGCCTCTTCGTCCCATTACTCGATGCATCCCTTATGCTATGGAGGAGAGTCCGCCCCCGCAGAGTAAGGACTAAAGCGAGGAATAGTGAACTCAGAGTGATAGAATTACCAGTAAGTAGGTTGAACATTACAAGGCATTAATTTCGAAGAAATAACATGGCTCAGATATTTGATGTATACATATTTCGAACAATGATAATTGAAAATTGCAAGCGCAATCAATCCATTTTTCTAATGCCCTATGAATGGTATGGCAGGATCTCCTGATTTTTCTTAACCTCTTGGAAACAAAATGTTATGGAATTTTTGACAAATAGATACAATCATATATATTTGCAGAAAAAAAAAATAATAACTTGATTGTGTTGAGGAAAAACGTGACTCGTGTATTGCAGGTTTTAACCCTTTTATCTGTTTATATTCTGATGAGCTTACAGAAAAAGAAGCTAAAACGCGGACTGCTAGTCACAACTGAGTACTGCATTATGGATCAGCAAAGGTAGACAACGCTGGACTGAAAACCAAACTAGCACTGGCAAAGCCAGTAGGTCTGGAATTACAAGATGGTGAGATGGATAAGTTTATATAAATAAACCTTGCTTAATGATGTAGTGGGCAGAAGCATGATGTGAATGAGAAAAACAGAATAATGGATGAAAAGGGCAGACCCAAACCCTCTTTATGTATGTGTAAATATTATGCAATTTTTATGAAGGATTTTTGTTTGATTATGCCAAAAATGTTCAAACAAGCCCCACACTACAGAATGTTGCAACTAGAACTAAGCCACAATGACATTTAAGGGTTGGGTCATGGAATCCCATCCAGCTCTGAAAGAAGCCTCTTTGCCACCAACCCACTTGTAAAACACCACAGTGGCAGAGTGGCCAATCTAGAAACACACCAATCCCCCAGTGCACAGGCATTAGCCAACACATGTTGCCTACAATTGAGGTCAGTGGTGAATGCTGCTGATATATAAATGTTTAATATCTTGCGGATCTTTCAATATCAACCTGCTGATTGCTCTGTATTGGAATTTTGCTGGCCACACAGGTTCAAGCTAGCCAATTGGAGCATTAGTGTTGGCTACTTTACTTCATGTGGCTCGCTTAGCCTCATACGGTAAGTCCTATGACCCCAATATTGAGAGCAACCCTCGCTCATGTGAAGCTATTCAATCTCACATGCTGAACTGATGCTGCTCAGCCTCACATATTTCCAGTCACACGAAATCATACAGTTGACTCTACAAGCTCCCACTCAGCCCATTGTTAAACTCATTCTGGGATCTGCGTGTCTCCTAGACATTGCTCTACAAAAGGCATAAACAGTGGCACATTGATGGATTGGTTCTACAGTATACTGTAGTATGTATTCCCAGCTCTAGAAGATGGGTCCACTACATGCACTTGGCCCTCTGGTACTTTTTTTTTTTTTATAAAATGTTTTAAAATTGCACTGAGGCCTCTTCAATAGTGTTGGCTGCATATGAATATCAACTGAAGAAGTTGGTACACATATGACTACAAACTGGAGGCCACGATTGGATCCCACAGTACTGAGCAATGAAGGATGCGTGGAACTATCTGTTTTAGTTAACGTTTTTAATGTTTTTCCTTTACCTTACATGATCAATGTACAACATTTCACCTGCTCGTGTTGTTCTTCCAGTAGTTTCACTTTTAGGGCATCTGCATGTCTACCCCTGTTGCCGGCTGAGGCCTCCTAACCAGGCCTCAGCCTCTTTGCTCTTTAGAGTGTGTTAATGCGAAAGTGATGCTGTGCTCTTCACCTGTACAGATGGTTCAGCAAGTGGCACAGTTTTTCCACGCAGCATATTTACCAGCCGTATTCCTGGTGGGTGCTCTACTTGTTCCTCATTAGCAAATGTCAGCAGCAGTGGGATTATGGAGGACAGATAGATTATAAGAATCTTTAATTGAATCTCTCCCAAATGAGTTTAAAACCTAAAGAGGAAACTCTTAATTGGATGTGGCATGTCTTCTTACAAGCTCAATTGTATGTTAACAAAACACCAGAGGGGAAAAAGCCAATAAAAATTCACCAGTCACTCCTTAATACTCATCATGTCCAATTTCCCTTTCACTATTAAAAATCAATACAACATATTATTACAAGTCGATGCTGGTCCACTTTGGCATCCCACAAGACGGTGATTTGCCTCATCATTAATACTAAATGTGCTGTGAGAAACTCTTCTGGAAGGGCAATAACAAAAGGAAGATCTTTTATTTACGCGACATGATTGCTCAGTCAGTAAGTGAATCACTGCTTCTGCCACTGCAATTTTCATGACGGGCCACACACCAAGAGAAAAGGTGTTGTCTCCTGAAGCATGTATTTTAGAGTACAATTTGTGCCCTATCCCAAGACTTCTGCAATGGGCCCAGTCGTGTCCCATGCACCATTGCTAAAGATCTGGGCTATGCTGGTGTAGAATTACATTCACTTGAAAGGATGAGGTTTCACTGACGACTAACAGATATGTGTGCAGGTGGTAATGGGTGCTGATGGGCCATTGTATGTTGTATGTACGAAAATACCTGCCAAAGCAACAACAACAAAAATCCTCTCTATGCCCAAGTGGTGTTGTCATACAGTTAACACGAGGTCCCTCTATGTAGCATAATATGTCTAAAACTTTAAAATGATCGTCACAAAATTAAAAGATTTTGTTAGAATATGCCCTTAGTGTACTCCAAGAATATCATGGGTGCAATATTGTCATACAAAAATATCATGGCCTAATTGTTGAGAACCAAATGAATCATTAAAGTAAATATATCAGGAAAATATTGGGTTGCAATACTTAACTCCACATATATGTAGCTTGTCAATGTATGTATGTATATATATATTCACTGAAAAAACCATAGGTTTTAGGGACAGTTATAGTTAGTTGGACATTTCACTCGTACAAAACATAGAAATTCCCCCGTTATAGTTAGTTCAGCTAACTATAACTCGCGCCCCCGCAATGCACTGCTGATGACGTCACATATTACATCACTCATGACATGGTCAGTGACATCACTGATGACATCTCAAATGACATCACTGATGACATCACTGATGACATCATCCAGTGACTGTGTATTTTTGTAAAGTTTAAATATGTTTAATATATATAGGGAAAGGCGTATTGAAGAATGAGTGGGTGTATAAGTGTCTGAATGGATGATTTAGTACGTGCGTGACTGACTCTACAAGTGAGTGATTAAACGAATCTTACTGAATACATGAGTAAGTGACTAAACTGTGTGAATGTCTGTATCCGTCTGTTTGTTGGTGTGTAAGTGGATGCATGGATTTGCGAATAGCTACATGAGTGTCTATATGGGTTATTGATTGGTTCTCTGAGTATCTGTATGGCTGCCTGAGTGTTTGTGTGGGTGGGGTGTGTGTGACTCTGTACATAGATGTGTGAGTGGGTGATTCACTGGGTGCATGATTTCAAGAGTGCATCTGTGATGGACTGCTTGGGTGGGTGAATGTGTGTATGGGTGTGTTAGTGAGTGAATGTATATCTCAGTGGTACACGTGCGAGTAACTACATATGTAAAAGGCAGTATATATGTGTGTTAGAGTATTTAAATGGCTATAAGTGAGAGTGTGTGATTGTGAGAGTGGCTGTATGGATGCGTGTGTGCTTGTATCAGTTATTGTATAAGAGCGTAAGAATGTGCTAGTATTTCTATGTGTAAGTGAGCTGGTTTGTGCATAACTGTATAGGTGAGTAAATGGGTGTGTGATTAATTTTTTGCATGACTGACTAGGTGTGTGAGTACCTCTATGGATGAGTGGCGGTGTGTGAGTGTTTATATAGGTGTATGAGTGCATATGATAGTCCTGTACTGAGTGACTGTAAGTATGAGTGACTGTACGGGTGAGTGAGTAGATGTGTGTGTGTAGACCTAAGAATCAGTGAGTGGGTATGTAGTTATTGGTATTGGAGGGTGTATGGTTTTGAGAATGGCAGTCTGTAATTTAGAGTGGGTGTATCAAAAGTTATATTAGGGTGTGAGAAGATGCATGAAATTATCACATGGATGATGTCATCAGTGATGTCATTTGAGATGTCATCAGTGATGTCATCAGTGATGTCACTGACCATGTCATGAGTGATGTAATATGTGACGTCATCAGCAGTGCATTGCGGGGCGCGAGTTATAGTTAGCTGAACTAACTATAACGGGGGAATTTCTATGGTTTTGTACGAGTGAAATGTCCAACTAACTATAACTGTCCCTAAAACCTGTATTTCAAAGGTTTTTTAAATGCTAATTTCTAACTATAACGTGTCTGAAACCTGTGGTTTTTTCAGTGAATTTCAAAGGTTTTTTAAATGCTAATTTCTAACTATAACGTGCCTGAAACCTATGATGTTTTAAGTGAATTTCAAAGGTTTTTTAAATGCTAGTTTCTAACTATGCCTACAGAGGTAGGACATGTGAAGAAAGAAGAAAAACGCACAGAAAGAAGCAAAAGAAATGCAGAAAGAAGCAACAGAAGTCCACAAAGACGAAGAAAAGTGCAGGAAGAAGCAAAAGATGTGCAGAAAGAACCAACAGAGGAGCAGAAAGAGGCCTTGTTGCAAAATCATCCTGTGCCCACAACCTTTTCAGACGGGTACTGGTGGTAACTGACTCTGACTAACCAGAGCCAGTGCTATGCTAAAAGACACTTAGAATACAGTGAAAACACCTACATACACTAGGGAACACTATGCGTTGGGGTACCCCTGTGATTAGCATGACCTCCTCTTTAAGTCCCTAGTACATAATAGGGCAGGGGATTAAAACTACCTCTTAAAACGCGCTACAGGGCGCGTTTGCACAGTGGTGAAGGGAGGGGGGCCTGAGGTGACATGTGTGCAAACGTGCCCCGTGGCGCGTTTTAAGTTGCGGGATTAAGCCAACTAGCCCCCCAGGTACCTACAGTTAGGACCACAGAGCTGAGTTGCAGAGAGGCGTTCCGAGGCCACGCACCTTTTTTCACCTCTCTGCAACGCAACTCTGTTGTGCTTACTGAAGGTACCTGGTGGGCTAGTTGGCCCCCAGGGTCCCTCAGGATTCAAGGGGAATTAATTCCCCAACTTAAAACGCACCACAGGGCGTGTTTGGGCACATGTCACCTGAGGCCCCGCCCCCTCCCTTCACAACTGTGCAAACGCGCCCCGTGGCACGTTTTAAGTTGGGGGATTAGGTCACCTTGAATCCTGAGGGTCCCTGGGGCCCAACTAGCCCATCAGGTACTTCCAGTAAGCACCACAGGCCTGCGTTGCAATGCCTGTAACAAATTGTGCAGTTGTGTTTAGGTAGTGAAGGGGGTCGTGCTGGGGGTAGTGTTTTAGGGTTTAGGGTAGTGCAGTGGTGTTTGTGTAGTGTAGGGTGTCATGCTGGGGGTAGATTTAGGGTTTAGGGTAGTGCAGTGGTGTTTGGGTAGTGTAGGGAGTCGTGCTGGGGGTAGTGTTTTAGGGTTTAGGGTAGTGCAGTGGTGTTTGTGTAGTGTAGGAGGTCGTGTTTTAGGGTTTAGGGTAGTGCAGTGGTCTTTGGGTAGTGTAGGGGGTCATGCGGGGGTAGTGTTTTAGGGTTTAGGGTAGTGCATTGGTGTTTGGGTAGTGTAGGGGGTCAGGCGGAGGTAGTGTTTTAGGGTTTAGGGCAGTGCAGTGGTGTTTGGGTAGTGTAGGGGGTCGTGCTCGGGGGAGTGTTTTAGGGTTTAGGGCAGTGCAGTGGTGTTCGGGAAGTGTAGGGGGTTATGCTAGGGGGAGTGTTTTAGGGTTTAGGGCAGTGCAGTGGTGTTCGGGTAGTGTAGGGGGTCGTGCTGGGGGGAGTGTTTGAGGGTTTAGGGCAGCGCAGTCATGTTCGGGTAGTGTAGGGGGTCGTGCTGGGGGGAGTATTTTAGGGTTTAGGGAAGTGCAGGGGTGTTCTGGTAGTGTAGGGGGTCGTGCTGGGGGTAGTGTTTTAGGGTTTAGGGCAGTGCAGTGGTGTTCGGGCAGTGTAGGGGGTCATGCTGGGGGTGGTGTTTCAGGGTTTAGGGCAGTGCAGTGGTGTTCGGGCAGTGTAGGGGGTCGTGCAGGGGTGGTGTTTCAGGGTTTAGGGCAGTGGTGTTCGGGCAGTGTAGGGGGTCGTGCTGGGGGTGGTGTTTCAGGGTTTGGGGCAGTGCAGTGGTGTTCGGGCAGTAAAGGGGGTCGTCTGGGGGTGGTGTTTCAGGGTTTTGGGCAGTGCAGTGGTGTTCGGGAAGTGTAGGGGGTCGTGCTGGGGGTGGTGTTTTAGGGTTTAGGGCAGTGCAGTGGTGTTCGGGCAGTGTAGGGGGTCGTGCAGGGTTGTGGTGTTTCAGGGTTTAGGGCAGTGCAGTGGTGTTCGGGCAGTGTAGGGGGTCGTGCTGGGGGTGGTGTTTCAGGGTTTAGGGCAGTGCAGTGGTGTTCGGGCAGTGTAGGGGGTGGTGTTTCAGGGTTTAGGGCAGTGCAGTGGTGTTCGGGCAGTGTAGTGGGTCGTGCAGGGGGTGGTGTTTCAGGGTTTAGGGCAGTGCAGTGGTGTTCGGGCAGTGTAGGGGTCGTGCTGGGGCTGGTGTTTCAGGGTTTAGGGCAGTGCAGTGGTGTTCGGGCAGTGAAGGGGGTCTTGCTGGGGGTGGTGTTTCAGGGTTTAGGGCAGTGGTGTTTGGGCAGTGTAGGGGGTCTTGCTGGGGTGATGTTTCAGGGTTTAGGGCAGTGCAGTGGTGTTAGGGCAGTGTAGGAGGTCTTGCTGGGGGTAGTGTTTCAGGGTTTAGGGCAGTGCAGTGGTGTTCGTGCAGTGTAGGGGGTCGTGCTGGGGATGGTGTTTCAGGGTTTAGGGCAGTGCAGTGGTGTTCGGGCAGTGTAGGGGGTCGTGCAGGGGGTGGTGTTTCAGGGTTTAGGGCAGTGCAGTGGTGTTCGGGCAGTGTAGGGGGTCGTGCTGGGGGTGGTGTTTCAGGGTTTAGGGCAGTGCAGTGGTGTTCGGGCAGTGTAGGGGGTCGTGCAGGGGGTGGTGTTTCAGGGTTTAGGGCAGTGCAGTGGTGTTTGGGCAGTGTAGGGGGTCGTGCTGGGGCTGGTGTTTCAGGGTTTAGGGCAGTGCAGTGGTGTTCGGGCAGTGTAGGGGGTCGTGCTGGGGCTGGTGTTTCACGGTTTAGGGCAGTGCAGTGGTGCTTGGGCAGTGTAGGGGGTCGTGCTGGGGCTGGTGTTTCAGGGTTTAGGGCAGTGCAGTGGTGTTCGGGCAGTGTAGGGGTCGTGCAGGGGGTGGTGTTTCAGGGTTTAGGGCAGTGCAGTGGTGTTTGGGCAGTGTAGGGGGTCGTGCTGGGGCTGGTGTTTCAGGGTTTAGGGCAGTGCAGTGGTGTTCGGGCAGTGTAGGGGGTCGTGCTGGGGCTGGTGTTTCACGGTTTAGGGCAGTGCAGTGGTGCTTGGGCAGTGTAGGGGGTCGTGCTGGGGCTGGTGTTTCAGGGTTTAGGGCAGTGCAGTGGTGTTCGGGCAGTGTAGGCGGTCGTGCTGGGGCTGGTGTTTCAGGGTTTAGGGAGGTGCAGTGGTGCTCGGGCAGTGTAGGGGGTCGTGCTGGGGTGGTGTTTCACGGTTTAGGGCAGTGCAGTGGTGTTCGGGCAGTGTAGGGGGTCGTGCTGGGGCTCGTGTTTCAGCGTTTAGGGCAGTGCAGTGGTGATCGGGCAGTGTAGGGGGTCGTGCTGGGGCTGGTGTTTCAGGGTTTAGGGCAGTGCAGTGGTGCTCGGGCAGTGTAGGGGGTCGTGCTGGGGGTGGTGTTTCAGGGTTTAGGGCAGTGCAGTGGTGTTCGGGCAGTGTAGGGGGTCGTGCTGGGGCTGGTGTTTCAGGGTAGTGCAGTGGTGTTCGGGCAGTGTAGGGGGTCGTGCTGGGGCTGGTGTTTCAGGGTTTAGGGCAGTGCAGTGGTGTTCGGGCAGTGTAGGGGGTCGTGCTGGGGCTGGTGTTTCAGGGTTTTGGGCAGAGCAGTGGTGTTCGGGCAGTGTAGGGTGTCGTGCTGGGGGTGGTGTTTCAAGGTTTAGGGCAGTGCAGTGGTGTTCGGGCAGTGTAGGGGGTCTTGCTGGGGTTGGTGTTTCAGGGTTTAGGGCAGTGGTGTTCGGGCAGTGTAGGGGGTCTTGCTGGGGGTGATGTTTCAGGGTTTATGGCAGTGCAGTGGTGTTCGGGCAGTGTAGGGGGTCTTGCTGGGGGTAGTGTTTCAGGGTTTAGGGCAGTGCAGTGGTGTTCGGGCTGTGTAGGGGGTCGTGCTGGGGGTGGTGTTTCAGGTTTTAGGGCAGTGTAGTGGTGTTCGGGCAGTGTAGGGGGTCGTGCAGGGGCTGGTGTTTCAGGGTTTAGGGCAGTGCAGTGGTGTTCGGGCAGTGTAGGGGGTCGTGCTGGGGGTAGTGTTTTAGGGTTTAGGGTAGTGCAGTGGTGCTTGTGTAGTGTAGGGGTCATGCTGGGGGTGTTTTAGGGTTTAGGGTAGTGCAGTGGTGTTTGTGTAGTGTAGGGGTCATGTTTTAGGGTAGTGCAGTGGTGTTTGGGTAGTGTAGGGGGTCGTGCTGGGGGTAGTGTTTTAGGATTTAGGTTAGTGTAGTGGTGTTTGGGTAGTGTAGGGGGTCGTGCTGGGGGTAGTGTTTTAGGGTTTAGGGTAGTGCAGTGGTGTTTGTGTAGTGTAGGGGGTCGTGCTGGGGGTAGTGTTTTAGGGTTTAGGGTAGTGCAGTGGTGCTTGTGTAGTGTAGGGGTCGTGCTGGGGGTAGTGTTTTAGGGTTTAGGGTAGTGCAGTGGTGTTTGGGTAGTGTAGGGGGTCGTGCTGGGGGTAGTGTTTTAGGATTTAGGTTAGTGCAGTGGTGTTTGGGTAGTGTAGGGGGTCGTGCTGGGGGTAGTGTTTTAGGGTTTAGGGTAGTGCAGTGGTGTTTGTGTAGTGTAGGGGGTCATGCTGGGGGTAGTGTTTTAGGGTTTAGGATAGTGCAGTGGTGCTTGTGTAGTGTAGGGGGTCGTGCTGGGGGTAGTGTTTTAGGGTTTAGGTAGTGCAGTGGTGTTTTTGTAGTGTAGGGGGTCATGCTGGGGGTAGTGTTTTAGGGTTTAGGATAGTGCAGTGGTGCTTGTGTAGTGTAGGGGGTCGTGCTGGGGGTAGTGTTTTAGGGTTTAGGGTAGTGCAGTGGTGTTTTTGTAGTGTAGGGGGTCATGTTTTAAGATGCAACGCTCCAATACCTGACCAGTCTGCACTACATAAAACTGCAAAAAAACTAAAAATACAAAGTGTTTTGCACACTTTTGTCATTGGGCTATATGTGGGCTACATCTGGGTAATATGTGTGCTACATTTGGGCTCTTTTTCCTCTGGTGGCCATCTTGGAAGACTTCTTTGTTATGAAGTTTCCTAATTTCCTCATTTACTGCAGTCTCCTCAGTAGGAAATGCTTTCAGTTTTTTACTTTGATTCCATCAAGAAGGCATTCAGATGTGTCTCACATTTGCCATAAATTCAGAATGTTAGCACTCTAGTTGCTCATTAGATCACTGTAGTAAAGCTACTGCTCACCAGGGAGTTAACTGGAAGTCTGCTGCTGGTATTGAAAGTGATTGTTTCAGTCTGCATGTCAGAATTTTCTAATGAAATAGAAGAGGATTTGAGATCTCACTTAAAACATGCCCTAATTTTTCTTTCTGCAGCACTAACCCTAATTTCTATTTCAAAAAGAACCCCTCATTTTGTTCCTTTTTAAATTAAATGTTTTAAGTGTTACCGGTTTATTCCAATCAAGATGGCTTCAGGTGTGCCATAATTTTGTCAGACTGTTAGCGCTCTAGTTGTTCTTTGGAACACTCTGGGAAGCTGCAGTAGAACACAAAGGAATCAACTGGCAGGCTGCTCCTGTTGAAATATAACAGGAAGATA
This sequence comes from Calotriton arnoldi, assembly GCA_963921515.1. Taxonomy (NCBI): domain Eukaryota; kingdom Metazoa; phylum Chordata; class Amphibia; order Caudata; family Salamandridae; genus Calotriton; species Calotriton arnoldi. The sequence goes on from CAWUFW010000245.1 coordinate 3,848,006, forward strand.
TTTGAGATCACACTTGAAACATGTCCTAATTTTTCTTTCTACAGCACTAACCATATATTCTATGACAAAATGAACCCCATCATTTTGTTCCTTTTAAATTAAATGTTTTAAGTGTTACCAGTTTATTCCAATCAAGATGGCTTCGGGTGTGCCATACTTTTGTCATAAGTAAGGCTGTTAGCACTCTAGTTGTTCTTTAGAACACTCTGGGAAGCTGCAGTAGAACACAAAGGAATCAACTGACAGTCTCTGCCCTTGTTGGATGTACATGTTTTACTGAGAATGTCAGACTTCATTCTCACATGACTGAGAAAGATAATGTGAATTTACAGAAAATATGCTCTCATTTTAGCTTCTGGAGCACCTTCCAAAACTCTATGGGACAAGCATGTGAAAATAGTTTTCTCTCAAACATGATACATGATATCCCAGCAGAAGGTTTTTCACAGGGTAAAATCACCTTAGAACACACCACAATTCCTGAAATTAGTATGGTACCATCAACAAATGAATTCTAATGTAACTAAAGTCTGTTATCACCCTTTATAGTTCTCCTTTTGGTAACCCTCAAAATCTCTGATTCACTACAATGCATTTCAATGGGGTACTATCATGTATATTGGTCCCAAGATGGCTGCCAGCAATTCCAGGATGAAGTGCTGACAGCCAATCAGATCTCACAATGACATGTGTGGTTAGGCTCCGCCCAGAATATATATGTGATTTTACTTTTGATTTTCTCAGGAACTACTGAACGGATTTACACCATTTAACCAAAAGGCACGACTCTGAACCAAGGGCTACCTTTTTGCCAAATTTGGTGTAATTCCGCTCAGCAGTTCGGGCTGTAGCTGCGACTAAAGGTTCCTATGGAAAATTGCATGGGGAAAACATGTTTTGGGACCCCCCTTTTTTCTCGGCCCCCGCTTGCTGAATCACCCCGAAACTTTCAGGATAGGAGCTGACCGGAGCGGGCCATAAGTTTTGAAAATTTCGCGAAGATTCGTCAACCGGCGCCAAAGTTAATGGAAATAGAATGTTGTGAATTTCCTATGGAAAATAGGTCCTAACTATAACTATCTACTGGCAACCGCCAGTAGATAATATATATATATATATATATATATATATATATATATATGTGTGTATATATATCTTAATGACATGTGGATGTGGCGTTAAGAATAATACATCTATTGCTGCACATATATATATATATATATATATATACACATCCCTTCGCAATATTTTGGTTCTTGATATTAGGCTACAACATTTTTGTATGACAGTATCTGTAGGCTCAGTATTCTGACATTTAACCACCTTCACATTTTTAAAAATGAAACCTTACACCTAAGCCAGTGGTCCACAAAGTAGAGCTTGTGAGCAGCGTGTGGTCAAGGCACCCTAAAGTGCTGTTTGCAGATGACTTTATATCAATGTGTTTTCATCAGTGCTGCACTGGGCAAGTATTTCTTTTTAAATGAGGGGCTGATTAGGCTGTTCTGATTTGTTCTCTCTCCTGCTATTCCCCTTACACTTATCTCCTGGGGGACTGTCTGGCCGAAGCACAAAGGTTTTAGGATCCCAGGGTCAGCGGCAGAATAGAATTTAATGGCAGGGTGCTGTCTCTAAAAGGAAGGTATCAGCTTTCTGCTGATGTCCTCACATGAGTCAAGAGTAGTTGCCATCAAAGGGCTGCTGATGAGAAGAGCATTGTACAAGAGCAGAGTTCTGCAAGGTTGGTCCTGGAGGGCCGGATCCATGCCAGATTTTTAGCATCTCCCCATTTGGGTAAATGTAGCTATCTTAAAAATCTGGCTAAGATCCGGCCCTCCAGGACCGACTTTGGAGAACCTTGTACAAGAGGATGAGACAGAGAAAGAGGGAGGCAAAATGGGGCTGCTGATCCCGCCAGTATGGGACCTGCCCTTCCGGTGCTGATGCCTTACCCCTTGCAAGCAAATTAGGCATTAGAATGTAAGGTACAAGAACACAGCAACCCCAGGGAATGGCTGTTGCCAAGAAAGCCAGTTCCTTTTCCAGCTAGAGTCAGCGAAGGACCATGGACTGTGCTAAAAAGAGCATTATATTGGCAGACTTAAGGAAAACATCAAAGTGTGCTTGCTGGGGCATAAAGGGAACTTTCAATAATGTGATAACTTAGACATTAAGGAATTGCAGAGTTTCTGTAGTGTTGGCCTTTTGAACTGACAGCAGAATAATGGAAAATGCAAAGTGATAGCTGGCGTATTTAGAAAATAGCAGGGTGAGCTGGGCATTGCCAAAAACTGTAAATGTGTGCTATCTGGAACAATATAGACATTAAAACATGTGCTAATTGGGGCGTAATAAAAACTGTCAACTGCGACAAAGGGAAACTCCTTGTATATTGTTTGTTTCCACGTTTCATTCTTTCACTGGACTACTGGAAGTATAACCTATGCTGTGCGCGGAGGCCTTCTCAGCAGCATCGGTGCTTTTCTTTAATAATGTGCCTGGGTTCTCCCAGAGCAGCTGTTGCTACAGTGGGGTTGGCCCGACTGCCTGTCAGAGCTCAAGGCAGACACTGGAGAATAATTTCATATTAATATCTAGACCATATGAAGGCAGCAGTGGAAGTGCAGCCCACCCTGCCTGTTGGGTTTGGATCAGTTGCAGGTTATTGGAGCCGGATATTTTTACCCATAATTCAAAGCGAATGTCATGCAGATTACAAAGCAACACTGGCCTGTGACAGCTGCACGTCTCCTAAGGAAAAATATAGAATCCTTCATGTGGATTTCAGTAATGGTGGCGTCTGTTAGGGGTTTTCTCTAGGGGCCAATAGGGAATTAGTAGAACCTGCATAGCAGGGCATGGTGAAAGCCTACAAAGCAGTGTGTGTTAAATGATACATTATGAAAATTTGCCAATTGTGACAACTGGGGCCTTATGAGAAAAGGGCAGTGTTCTAAGACCTTGGTGTAAATTGCTGTAACATTCTACCAAGTTTCCACAAATTTTGTGGAGTGTTGTGCTATATCATGTACTATTTGTCGGAGGTACCACCGGAAAACATCCCTGGAGAAAACCTAATCCCCCATAAAGTGACCTTTATAATGCATGGCATTTTGAGTAATGTTATCAGGTAATATAGTTAAAATGCACCATTTTCATCTATGTTTCCTAGAAGGTCCATGCGGTAAATTCCCATCCTCTCCAAGTAAAGTGATTTTCAGTCCTCTGTTCTGAATAACATTGCTGTCATAATGTGTTTTAAATGAAACATTTACCTCTAAACGTCTAAAAGACTGTTAGTGGGGAAGAGCACACTTTTACAATTTGAATGCAGCCGCAAACTCAGACTGTCATTGCAGCTGATGAGTTGCAGTTGAGGGAAAGACTAAGAACATAGGACAGATATTGTACTTTTCAGAAGCCTGAAAGTTGACTGTAAAAGGAGGCTGGAGGGTGGTAGGTAAAATTTGTGTTGTCTTGGAATGATCTGCTCTGTGACTATGCGAGTACAGTGAAGATTGGATGTGAGTTCTGCCAGGGCAGTTGCATGATTTGTTTCAGGGCAGGCTGATGATTATGGCTTGCCTGGAGCCTTGAGGTATGATGCCTAGAGCTTCACATATGTGGCTGTTTTTAGACACGCACTCTGTTGTGGATTAAACCCATTCTTCTGTGATGGTGGCAGAACGGGGTGGCGGCAGAGCAGCGTTTCTCCATCGATGGGTTGTATTGGAGTGATAACTTGATTTTGTGAATTGTGTTGCAGTCAATTGCTGGAAATGTACTCATTGTGCAGGAATGAGGTCAGGAAGACCATTGTTCCAATCAGAAGCTAGGAGTGAATTGAGAATGCGTTTCTTTTTTTTTAAGCGGTTGATGACACTACTAAATTAGAAGGTTGGCGGATCAAAAGTAGTGGACCACTTTGACATGGCCACAGCACTGAAAATATAACTGTTCTGTTTAAATATTATCATTTTTTTATCCTTTGTGTCTAATTGTGATTATTTTCATAATACTGCTACTAAGAGTTGTTTAATATGTGCACAAAAGAAGGACTTGCCTTATGTGATTGGATTCCCCACAAGAGAAATTCTAGGAGGAAACCTTTCTTTTTAATAGTGATCAAGTCAACCCATAATTCCTTGTCTACTGAGGGCGGAAACACTCACTATTTTATTTTATTTTAGAGATTCTTCTCATAATCTGCATCCTTTATACGAATATTGTGACTAGCTGACTTTCCATACGGCAGCTTGGCCTTCAGTAACATTTCAACCAGTTCTGAATCCATACTTTGATCTGAAGCAAGCGCGCGCTGAAAAGTTAATTTGGTCCACTTCCGAGGAAGGCAAGATTTCATGTTCCAGTCAAGTGCCTACTTTGACCTTTCCAGCAGCCTACGGTGGCCTTCTGCTTGAAGATGACGTTGTATCAGTTACAGACCCGGGAACAGCTGCAGCCTTCTCGTCAATTCCATTGATTTCATCTCTCTGCAGGTGGGGACCACCTCTCCACGCGTCTGCTGTAAGCTGCTGCTCTAATGGCCTCACTAATAACCCGCATGTGGCACCGTATGCCAAGCGTGAATCTCCACCAATCCTCTGCCTTATATGCATGTATGAAGTCCTTATTTATAGGTCATCCCCATTTTCTATCATTTACTTTGCCACGTTGTCCATGGTACTATAGAAGAACATGTATACCTGTAATATCTCCAGAGTGTTTCACGTTCTGATTACTAGAAACTGATTTAGAGGATGTATAACAAAGCACGTTTGCACACAAGAGAAGGGGAGCTATTTTCTTAAACGGAATTTACTGTGTGGCATGCACCACTGTAACATTATATATATATATATATATATATATGTATATATATATATATATATATAAATATATATTGCATATCTTGGTGCTTTGATTACACAAAATGCAGTGATTTAAAAACTCATATTTCACAGGGAAATGCAAAGTATGTAACATTCTTCACGGTTCCCTTTGAAATATGAATTTTGTCACACCATAATGACAACCCCCAAACGTCAGTGTTACTAGGATTTTACAGCATTGAGGAATACATTGTGTGGCAAGGTTATCTAAATTATATGGCAAAAGCTAATTTTGCAGCACATTTTCCCAGAGTATTATTTTAATTGATTTGAGGTAGAAATAACGTTCTGTGAAATATGCAAATTATGCCATTTATGTTGCAAATGGGCTAAAGCTATTATTATGCTGTGAAAGCAGAACCCACAAAACCACATAAATTAATTGGCCCTCATCATTGTCCGTTGGTTTAGCTACAATTCATTTATGAAGGATCAACAAAATGTAAACATTCTACTTTGAAATAATTCTCATTGCTTGCTGCACTTTGAACAAAATAAGCTTTTTTGAGCTAACTTCCTGCAAAATAAATATTTAATATAAAAATACTTAACTGGTAAAGTGTAATATGGTCCGAAATTGCCATCCTGGGATTCTGATGGCCTTTACAAACTACTCGGTTTTCGTTCTCATTGTTTATGATGTCACCAGAACCCCTCGATAACAATATTTTCCCATATTACTATTGCATGGTTACTCATTATGTATACATGCACTCGCTCACGCTTGCACGCTCTCTCTCTATATATATTTTTTTTATATATATAAAAAAACCTACTGGCGGTTGCAAGTGGGTAGTTATAGGTAGGACCTTTCCATAGGAGAAGCGTTTTTTGACTTGCCTATATCTTTTGCGCTGTTTGACGAATCTTAACATAATTTTCCCCAAAAACTTCTGGAAGTGATTCTTGTTGTGCATAGAATGTTTCGGGGTAATCCGTCAAGCGGGGGCTGAGAAAAATGGGGTTGTCAAAAAAAAGTGTTTTTCCAATGTTAATTTCCATTGTTAATTTTGAACACAACTACAATCCCGAACTGTTGTACGGATTACACCAAGCTAAACAGAAAGCTAGCTCTTGGTCCAGAAAGAGTGCTTTTTGTTATTTGGTGTAAATCCGTTCAGTAGTTTTAAAGTTATTAAAAGAAATCCAAATGTGTATATCTAGGGACGCGAAGAATCCACGAACCCTCCCGGTCTCGTGTTGAGATCTGATTGGCTGCCAACACTTCAACCAGGAAGTGTTGGCAGCCATCTTGGAACTCAACTTCAGCTGAGTCCCAAAACAAATGTTAAAAAAAAAAAAAGGGCAGGGTAGGAATTCCCTGACCCCATAGCTCTGGTCCTGGGGTCCCCCTGGCACCCCGCCAGGACAAAAAAACATATTTAAAAAAAAACAATTAGCTGCGTTTCCTGCGCTTGTTTACAGTATAGCCCCCAGGAGTGCAAGGCCCCGGGGGCATGTGGGAATACAAAAAAAAAAAAGGAGGGGGACACACAGTGCCACTCTCCTAAGGCTCTTTTGAACCCGGGGACCACCACCTCCCCAGGGCTTTTTTAATACATTGGAGGGGACCGCGCAGACCCACTTCCATGGGCTCATTTGAGCCCCGGGGACCAACACTTCCCCCAGGGCTTGAAATCAAATATGGAGGTGGCCCGCCGCACCCCCCTCCTGTGGTCCTTAAGAGCCCCGGGGACAACCACCACCCGGGGTCTAAATTATGAAGGCCCTGCCCCCTTTGTCCACCACTCTGCAAATGCAACTGCTGGTGCGCTACTTGTTAGGGGATGAAATCCCCTTGGATGGAAGGGATCCTTGGAGACCAAGAACCCCTCCTGTTACCACTAGTAATTCCCACACAGTGGGGTTGCTGAGAGCTCGTCGGAGGCCTTGCCCCCTTTCTCCACAACTCTGAAAACACGCCTCCTGACTCACTACTCATTGGGGGATGAAGTCCCCTTGGATGCTGAAGGTCCTTGTGGGCCAAAAACCCCTCTGGTTACCACCGGTAAGGGCCACAGAGCAGGATTGTTGTTAGCTCTTCGGAGGCCCTGCCCCTTATTTCACCACTCTGCAAACATGCCTCCTGGGGCACTATTCACTGTTGGATGAAGTCCCCTTGGATGCTGAGGGTTCTTAGGGGCCAACAGCCCCTTCTGTTACCACTAGTGAGCCCCACACAGTGGGATTGCTAAGAGCTCATTGGAGGGTCCGCCCCCTTTCTCAACCACTCTGCAAACGCACCTCCTGGCACACTACTCATTGGGAAATTAAGTCCCTGTGGGAGGGCAGGCCGGATATACAGACGCGGAGGCTGTATGTAATGTGCCAGTGGGCGAGTTTTATTAACAGAGTCAATAACTGGGGATGGCAATGTCTCTGTGGGTTGTTTGGTTTTCTCCTTAACGACTCTTCTCTCCTTGGTTCCCTCTCCTTCCTTGTTGGTGTTCTCCTTTTGGGTCTTGTCCTCCGGTCCAGGAACTCTCCCACGGAGGTGCATAGAGAGAAGGACAAAAAGGAGTCGTCAGTTACCCTGGCCAATGCTTCACTGGCTTCTATTCTATCCGTCACCACACCCGGAGGATCTACTTGTGGATAATTATACGTGAGGCAGCACCGCGTCAGTGAGAGGAGGGGATTCGTGAAAGGGACGGTGATATATACGAGTGGTCAGTAACACGTGATGGCAATCCCTGCCGGTGGCTATAATAGCCGTGTGTTCACTGCTGACGAACCAAACAAGAAGGGGAAGTGAAGGAGGAATAGGTGCTCAATGCCACTGCAACCGGTGTGTCTCCCTCGTGACCCTTCCCAACCCTTCTTCCACCCGCCTCCCCGCTCCCTCTCCCTCCCTTTATTCGTGACTCACCGACTCTGCCGCAACTCTCCTGAGTCGCGGCCGCTCTCCAGCCTCCTCCTAGGGGTTCCACCACTCCTCGCTCCACGTCTCGTCTTCTTCTCCGTAGTCTGCTTCTTCTCTCCTCGCGTCTCCGTACTCCTGTTCCTCCTCTTCCTCGCTCCGCAACTCCTTTCCTCCTCCGGCTTCTTCGCAACTCCTCGATCCGGTCACTCTCCCTTTCAACTCCGGTCGGGAAGCACTTCCGGGGTCAGTCCCTCCCCCGTCCGCCGCGTCATCAGGTCCGGATGCCTCCTGTGTGGATAGAGCACAGGGGGGTGGGGTTATCCCTGCGGACTTCCTTCCAGGGCCCGGGTGTTGTGCCGAGTTCCCCGCAGGTAAGCTGTCGTTGCTTTTAGGGACAGTCCGGCCTCGCCGGACGCGCGATCCGAGTCGTGCCTCCTCACATCCCCTTTCCCTTGCTGTCCTTCTAGTAGGGTGGTATCTTGTGGGTAACGGGATAAAAGTCCACATTTCCCTGCTCGGTCCCTTTTCGGTGTTTGGTTTGGAACCTGTAGGGTTGGAGGGACAAAACCAACGCAATACCCTTTCATTGTTCCCTCTATTCCGGGCCATCCATTCTAGGGGGCATGATCCGTGAAGAGGGTGAACTCTCGCCCTTCTAGGTAGTATTTCAAGGAGTCAATGGCCCATTTAATAGCCAACGCTTCTTTCTCGATGACAGCGTAGTTCTTTTCGCGGGGATATAGTTTCCTACTCAGAAAGAGCACAGGTTTTTCCTCCCCCTGTCGATTTCTTTGGGATAGAACTGCCCCCAATCCCTGCTCTGAGGCATCTGTCTGTAGGATGAAGGGTAGGTCATAATCGGGGCTGGCTAATACGGTATCGGACGTCAGTGCTGTTTTCAGGGTTTCAAATGCTTGGATTTCTTCGCGGGTTGGGTTCCTTAACCTGATTTCGGTTTTCACTGATTTCTGCAATAAGTCTGTGAGAGGGGCTGCTATTCGTGAAAACTGGGGTATAAACCGTCTATAGTACCCCAACAACCCCAAAAAGGCACGTAGGTCTCTCGCAGTCCTTGGGAAGGGTATTAGGGATATGGCCAGGAGTTTGGTTTTCTGGGGTCTTATGACTCCCTCTCCTAACAGATAACCCAGGTATTTTACGGTTTCGGCGGCCAGATGGCTCTTGGCCGGGTTTATTTTCAGTCCCTGTTTCCTAAAGCCTGTATGACGTGGTACATGTGAGTAAGGTGTTGTTCCCAGGTCTCGCTATAAACGATGATGTCATCGATATAAGCCCCTGCATATCTCTCATGGGGCCGTAGGATAAGGTTCATGGCTCGCTGAAAGGTAGCGGGCGCCCGTGCAATCCAAAGGGTAACACGGTGAAATGGTAGAGGCCGTCGGGAGTAGAAAACGCTGTTTTCTCTCTGTCTTCGCTTTTCAGGGGATTTGCCAATACCCTTTGCATAAATCGAGGGTGCTGATATATTTCGCTCTCCCTATGCGTTCGATCATTACATCTACTCTCGGGAGGGGATAGGTGTCGAATTCGGATATCTTATTTACTTCCCGAAAGTTGATGCAAAAACGCACCGAGCCATCTGGCTTCGGAACGAGGACTATGGGCGAGCTCCACTCGCTCATTGATGGTTCTATGACACCCATCTGTAACATCTGCTGTACCTCTTTTCGGATGGTGTTCCTACGAGCCTCTGGTATCCGATAAGGGCGAAGCCGTACTATCTTCCCTGGAAGGGTCTTAATAGAGTGTTCAATCAAAGAGGTCCTCCCTGGTGTGATAGAGAAGATGTCTCGTAAGGGCCGTAAGGCGTTATCCAGTTAGATTCTGCGAACTGGACTTAACCCCTCGTCAATACATTGGATGTACGGAGGAATAGGACCTATCGAGCCCATCAGTGCTGGAAGAGGTCCTTCCCATCTCTTTAAGAGATTCACATGATAGATTTGGGAGGTACCTCGAGTCCTGTCGAGCTCCAACCTATAGGTGACAGGGGTTACTCGGTCTAGTATGATATACGGGCCTTGCCATTGACCCAACAGTTTATGGTCAGAGGACGCCATCATAAGTAACACCGCGTCCCCTACAGCAAAGACTCTTTCCTTGGCCTTTTTATTATAATGGGCTTGTTGGGCTTCCTGAGCCCTCTCCATATTACTCCGCACGATCGTTCGAATCTGTTCTAGGTGCGTTTTTAGATGGGCTACATATTCCACCAGCGGTTTATTGTTATTTGGCTCTGCCTCCCAGTTCTCTCGCACCATGTCCATTAAGGATCGTGGCTGGTGGCCATACAATAGCTCAAACGGGGAGTACCCAGTACTCTTTTGGACTTTACAACGGATGGCATACAAGGCCAGGGGTAACATTTCTTCCCACCGCTTGGCTTCGAGGGCAAGGAGTTTTTTTAGAGTGGTCTTAATGGTAGCGTTATACCGCTCTACCAAGCCATCCGTTTGGGGGTGATAGGCCGCCGTCCTTATCTGTTTGACACCTAATAGGGTACAAACTTGTTTCAAGAGTTTAGATACGAACGGGGTCCCCTGGTCAGTCAGTATCTCTTTTGGAAAGCCCACCCGTGTAAAGACTGATACCATTGCTCTAGCGATGTTGGGGGCGTTGGGTTGTCTTAAAGCGATCGCCTCGGGGAACCGGGTGGCGTAGTCCACTAAAACTAGCACGTAACGGCACCCACTCCGGGAGGGTAGTAAAGGACCAACGATATCCATTCCCACCCTGCTAAACGGTTCGTCTATAATGGGTAGGGGATGCAAAGGGGCTCTCGGGGGTCTATATCGGCTATTCTTTTGACATATGGGGCATTGTCTGCAGTAGGACTTCACCTGCCTGTATATGCCCGGCCAATAAAATTTTTCCATTATCAGTCTTTCAGTCTTTTCCTCCCCGAAATGTCCCCCCAGAAGATGACTGTGAGCCATATACAACACCTTATCCCGAAACGGAGTGGGGACTAATAGCTGTGGGATGCTAGTGGGTTGCCCCTTCCTGTACAACAGCCCATTCCTTACAAAAAAATAGGGACATACATGTAACGGGTCTTCGTCGTTTAGGGCTCTGTTCCAAGCCTCCTGTAAAACAGGGTCCTCTCTCTGTGCTGCGTGGAAGTTCCTATCGTTATCCCACGGGCTCTCTTCCACCTGAGCGGGTAGAACAAGGACGGGCTTCTTTTTGTCTTGTCGTTTTTCCCTTTTCGTTCTCCGGGGTTTGGAAGGTGGCCATTCTGGATCGACCTCTTGTGAGAAGGGGGCATCGGCCCACCAGTTCTTTTCTTCTGGGTTGGTTTCAGTGAGTAGAGTAGAGAGGAGGGGATAGTCGTTACCCAGTATTGCCTGTTCCGGTAACCGGGGAATGAGACCGACCTTTAGTTCTGAGCCTGGATCTGCAGCATGTTGCACGTGGACATGAGTGGTGGGGTATCTTTTGGTGTCCCCGTGAACACATTGAATGTCTACGGTCCCCTCAACCGGTCCCAACTTGCCTTCGAGATCCTGGGGTCTTACCACGCTCTGGCGACACCCTGTATCAGCGAGAGCGGTCATGGTTCTCCCATTCATTGTTATGTGACACCGGTAAGGATAGGCATCGACAGGGTGCGATAGACAGCAGTAGTTCCTCCTTGCTACGCCTATCTCCATAGGCTCCTCCTTTTGTGGGCAAAGCGAGCTATGTGGCCCATCCCACCACAGTTAAAACATTGTGGACCAGGGACGGGTGGTCTATAGGTCGGAGGTCCTGGAGCTCGAGAAAAGGGGGACCAGGGACGATGGTAACCGGATCGGGCCTTCGTGGAAGTAAGGGACGAGGTGGGCGATGTACTCCACTCACACCCGCCCTCCAGGGAGCTTCCTCTCTTCCCTTTTGGGAATCTTGTGCCCTGTTGTAGGCATTGGCGATCTCTACAGCTGTCTCGAGGGTGAGATGGGCATGCTGTCTAACCCATTTCTGGATGGGGGGATGAAGGGACGACAAATATTGCTCCAAATATATTTTAGCCATGATATCTTCTTTGGTAGCAGTCGCTGGTTGTAACCATCGGTCGGCCATGTCTCGCACTCGAAAATACAAGGCTCTGGGGGTTTCTTGGGGGCCCTCTCTGATCTGCCGAAGTCTCAGCCTATACGTCTCATCGTCGACCCCCAGTCTCTCCATGATACACTGCTTGATTTCCGCAGATGGGGTAACCCCTAGGATGTTGGCCGCCTGGTAAGAAGCTTGTAGTTCCCCAGAAAGGAGAGGTCCCAAATACTGTCCCCATTTGTCTGCTGGCCAGGCCGCAGCCAAAGCCATCCTCTCAAAGTTGTTAAAGAAGTATTCGGGATCTTCTCCACTCACGTACTTCTGTAGGATGACAGAGGGTAGGGCACTTGGGGCCCTTTGTTGCCCGATGGCGTCCGCGATTTTCCCCATGGCGGTGTCATGAGACTGTCCTTGATCCGTGATGACCTGCTGCAGCCGCCCCCGGTCATCTTCGACCACCGAGAGGAACTTCTCCATAGCCTTCCCGAGACTCTCTTGGCTTTCCGCCATTCTAGCGATGACAGCCTCCATGTCTCCGGGCGATCCCACTTCTGACACCACTTGTGGGAGGGCAGGCCGGATATACAGACGCGGAGGCTGTATGTAATGTGCCAGTGGGCGAGTTTTATTAACAGAGTCAATAACTGGGGATGGCAATGTCTCTGTGGGTTGTTTGGTTTTCTCCTTAACGACTCTTCTCTCCTTGGTTCCCTCTCCTTCCTTGTTGGTGTTCTCCTTTGGGTCTTGTCCTCCGGTCCAGGAACTCTCCCACGGAGGTGCATAGAGAGAAGGACAAAAAGGAGTCGTCAGTTACCCTGGCCAATGCTTCACTGGCTTCTATTCTATCCGTCACCACACCCGGAGGATCTACTTGTGGATAATTATACGTGAGGCAGCACCGCGTCAGTGAGAGGATGGGATTCGTGAAAGGGACGGTGATATATACGAGTGGTCAGTAACACGTGATGGCAATCCCTGCCGGTGGCTATAATAGCCATGTGTTCACTGCTGACGAACCAAACAAGAAGGGGAAGTGAAGGAGGAATAGGTGCTCAATGCCACTGCAACCGGTGTGTCTCCCTCGTGACCCTTCCCAACCCTTCTTCCACCCGCCTCCCCGCTCCCTCTCCCTCCCTTTATTCGTGACTCACCGACTCTGCCGCAACTCTCCTGAGTCGCGGCCGCTCTCCAGCCTCCTCCTAGGGGTTCCACCACTCCTCGCTCCACGTCTCGTCTTCTTCTCCGTAGTCTGCTTCTTCTCTCTCGCGTCTCCGTACTCCTGTTCCTCCTCTTCCTCGCTCCGCAACTCCTTTCCTCCTCCGGCTTCTTCGCAACTCCTCGATCCGGTCACTCTCCCTTTCAACTCCGGTCGGGAAGCACTTCCGGGGTCAGTCCCTCCCCGTCCGCCGCGTCATCAGGTCCGGATGCCTCCTGTGTGGATAGAGCACAGGGGGGTGGGGTTATCCCTGCGGACTTCCTTCCAGGGCCCGGGTGTTGTGCCGAGTTCCCCGCAGGTAAGCTGTCGTTGCTTTTAGGGACAGTCCGGCCTCGCCGGACGCGCGATCCGAGTCGTGCCTCCTCACAGTCCCCTTTGATGCTGAGCGTCCTTGGGGGCCAAGAATCCCTAATGTTACCACTAGTAAGTTCCACACAGCTGGACCTGCTGAGAGCTCATTGGAAACCAAGGCCCTGTTGTCCACCACTCTGCAAACACACCTCTTAGCGCACTACTCGTTGGGGGATGAAGTCTCTTTGGATGCTGAGGTTCCTTGGGGGCCAAGAAACCCTCCTGTTACCACTAGTAGGTCCCACAAAGTGTCATTGCTGAAAGCTCATCGGAGGCCCTGCACCCTTTCTCCGCCCACTGTACAAACCCATACAGCCACTCACACACCCACTCACAGACCCATACAGCCACTCACAAACACATGCACACACACAGCTACTCACACACCCATTCACACACCCACATAACCACTCACACACCCAGTCACAGACCCAAACAGCTACTCATACACCCACTCACCAACCTATACAGCCACTCACACACCCATTATGAAAGGTTACAGGTTATAGTTAGGAAACAGAATTTAAAAAACATTAGAAATTCACTGAAAAAACAAAGGTTATGGGGAGATTGTAGTTAGGCTCAGAGTTCACTTGTTCAAAACCATAGAAATTCAGCAGTTATAGTTACCTGAGCTACCTATAAAACGCACAGTCCAATCACCAACTCTTAAATATACTTGATTGCGCGCCCCCTAATGGGCGGTTCTGGATGAAACTGCGCAACGTATTCTGGGAGTTGTAGTGCGTGTTTTCATCTCACCATCACGAGCCTTTGAAAAAGAAGATTAACTTCGAAACGCGTCAGGCGTTGAAGGTGACATTGCTGTGAAAGAGATCAGTGGGTCGGGTTCTCCGTACCTTTAAGGAGTCTGAAGCTTGCAGCTCAGTGGTGTTTATTGAGTGCCTCTTACGTTGTTGGTACAAGCTGGAGCATGGATTTTAGGCGGTGGCCAAACCGCCGAGAGAGCACCACCCCATGCACACTGGGGGCCTCTGGGGTTGATATTTATCGACCTCTACATGAGGAGAAACTCCACAGGATTTAGGAAGAGCCCGTCTCATTGAGGCCCATCTGCGGGCTTTTAATGTTTTACGCACTTTAAAGGGAACGCATTTTCCCCCCCGCACTACAACTCCCAGAATACGTTGCGCAGTTTCATCCAGAACCGCCCATTAGGGGGCGCGCAATCAAGTATATTTAAGAGTTGGCGATTGGACTGTGCGTGTTTTCATCTCACCATCACGAGCCTTTGAAAAAGAAGATTAACTTCGAAACGCGTCAGGCGTTGAAGGTGACATTGCTGTGAAAGAGATCAGTGGGTCGGGTTCTCCGTACCTTTAAGGAGTTTGAAGCTTGCAGCTCAGTGGTGTTTATTGAGTGCCTCTTACGTTGTTGGTACAAGCTGGAGCATGGATATATATATATATATATATATATATATATATATAAAACATACTGGCGGTCGCCAGTAGGTAGTTATAGTTAGGACCGTGTTTCTATTCAAAAAGCGTTTTTTCTTTTGCCAATATTTTTTGCGCCGTTTGACGAATCTTCGTGAAATTTTCCAAACTAATGACCAGCTCAGGTCAGCTCCTGTCTTGAAAGTTTGGGGGTGATTCATCAAGCGGGGGCCGAGAAAAAAGGGGGGTCCCAAAACATGTTTTCCCCATGTTAATTTCCATAGGAACTTTAGACAAAGCTACAGCCCGAACTGCTGAACAGAATTACACCAAATTTGGCAAAAAGGTCTTGGTCCAGAAAGCGTGCTTTTTTTTAAATGGTGTAAATCCATTCATTATTTCTGAGAAATTTAAAAAATAAAAATATTGATATCTGAGCACAGAGGAGGATTCGTGAACCCTCCCGAGCGCGAGCTTCATTCTGATTGGCTGCCAACACTCCAAACCAGGAAGTGTTGGCAGCCATCTTGTGACTCGGTAATACCGAATCACAAGACAGTAAAAGAAAAAGATTAAAAAACAAGAAAAGGGGGCAGGGTAGAAACACCCTGACCCCCTAGGCCTGCTCAGGGGGTCCCACAAGGACCCCCCGGGCCAACAAAAGCTTTTAAAAAATGTTTTTTAAAAATCGGCCGAATTTGCACTGGCTGCGCGAATCCCTCCAAGAAAAAAAAAAACGACTTCGTTTTCTATAAGCCCCCGGGGCAATGTGCAATAAATTAGCTGGGACCGCGGGGGCCCCCGCAGCCCCGGGGTCCGCCACCTCTCCAGGGCTTCATCCATTATGTGCGGGGGCAGGCAGCCCCGAGGATGAAGTCCACTTTAGTCCTGAGGTCCTCCGGACACAAGAGGACCTCATTGCCCCACCAGTACAAAAGATAGACGGTCCCAGTGGGACAATTTGAAAGAACACAATTATTTATGCAGCAGCATCCATTAAATCACTTGTACTGTAAAATTCAGCTCAATATTATTTATTAATATTGAACATCAATTTGAATGCTCAAAATCCAGCAAAACATCTGGAACATACGTATACAAAATTGCCCCGGATGTGTATAGTATGAATAAATAATATTGAGCTGAATTTTACAGTACAAGTGATTTAATGGATGCTGCTGCATAAATAATTGTGTTCTTTCAAATTGCCCCGCTGGGACCGTCTATCTTTTGCACTGTTAATCACCCAGGTCCCGGTGGCATAGCTGGGTCATACCCTTTTTTGTAACTCACTGCCCCACCAGCAGTGCGCCAGGAGGCGCGTTTGCAGAGTGGTGTAAAAAGGGGGCGTGGCCTCGGACCACTCCTAGCAATCCAGCTGTGTTGGGCTTACTGGTGGGCTAGTTGGCCCCTATGTACCCTCAGGATTCAAGGGGGCTTAATCCCCCAACACAGAACGCACCAGGAGGCGCGTTTGCAGTGTGCTGGAGAAAGGGGGCATGGCCTGTGTCCACCTTTCAGCAATCCCACTATCTGGGGCATACTGGAGGTATCAGGTAGGCTAGTTGGCCCCTAAGGACCCCCAGCAGTGATGGGGACTTTAATCCTCATCCAAGAGCGCGCCAGGAAGTGCGTTTGCAGAGTGGTGGGGAAAGGGGGCATGGCCTGCTATGAGAACTTAGCAATCCTGCTGTGTGGGACTTACTGGCGGTAATAGGAGGGGTAGTTGGCCCCCAAGGTTACCCTTGGGGGCCAACTACCCCTCCTGTTACCTCCAGTAAGTCCCACACAGTGGGATTGCTGAGAGGTCTTCGGAGGCCACGCTCACCTTTCTCCACCACTCTGCAATGCGACTCCTAGCACAGTACTGGTTGGGGGATGAAGTCCACTTTACTCCTGAGGGACTTTGGTGGCCAAGTAGCCCTTTGAGATTAGATGTCGTCAGTCATGTCATCAGTGATGTCACTGACCATGTCATGAATGATGTAATATGTGACATCATCAGCAGTGCATTGCGGGGGCGCGAGTTATAGTTACCTCAACTAACTATAACGGCCGAATTTCTCTGATTTTGTACGAGTGAAATGTCCAACTAACTATAACGTCTCTGAAACCTGTGGTTTTTTCAGTGAATTTCTAAGGTTTTTTTAAATGCTACTTTCTAACTATAACGTCCCTGAAACCTATGGTTTTTTCAGTGAATATATATATATATATATATATATATATATATATATATATATATATATATATATACACATATACACACACTCGCTGTAATTACCTCGTAACAACAACAGCAGCCGCGGACACATAAAAGCTTTCAAAGCAGTTATTTATTCAGCAAAATGGACCAACTCGACGCGTTTCGGGACAAACTCCCTTGATCGTGTGTCCGCGGCTGCTGTTGTTGTTACGAGATAATTACAGCGAGTGTTTGTGTTTAGAGGCTCGCCTCCTCGCCGCGGACCGCCGTCGTAAGAAGGAAGGGGATTGGCGATTACGGTGCGCAGCACTGTTTGGACATATATATATATATATGTGATCAAGGCCCTTTGAGGTCGAAACGCGTAATGCTGAGTGATTTTACTGGAGTGAAATAAATTTTAAATCTGCACTTACTTTGTGGTCCGTGCTCCTGTTCCTGCTCTGTTTGACAGCTTGAGCTAAGGTTGGAGTTCTTTGGATATATATATATATATATATATATATATATATATATATATATATATATATATATCTCTCACTTCAATCCTTGTTTTTAGTGTTCCCTCACCACGCGGAACAAACAGGAACGAACTTCAATTTTCTTTATTTGAATTTCAGCTCGCCGCCATGACGGGTTTCGGCCTTCGCAGGCCTTGATCACATGATTATATATATATATATATATATATATATATATATATATATATACACACACACATACATATTTCACTGAAAGAAACAACGGTTAAAGGGGCATTATAGTTAAGTGAAAACGTCAGTTATAAAACGTCATTTTCAACAACAGAACTGCTAATTACCTCACATATTACATCACTCATGACATGTTCTATAACATCATTGATAACATCACTGCAACATCTGAAATGACATCATTGACCACAACACTGTGCATGGCGGGGGCATGAGTGATAGATACCTTAGGGCATGAGTTATAGTTACTTGAGATAGCCACCCAGCTATCACAGACGCCCTACCCCTTGATGTGCACGGCCTTTGGCTGTATGTGGCGTGGGGTTTGGCACAGGGTCTGGACAACCCTGCCACGGACGCACTTGGCAGTTTATGTGATATAACAATATAAAGGGTGTTTTTGTAAGTAAGGCAGAACTACTGACTTTGTCAAATGGTCAGAACACCAAAATATAAAAAGCGGGTCTATTGGCTTTATCTAGGGGTCAGCACATCAACATGCATAGAGCAGACCTCTTGTCTTTGTCAAAAAACTCACCAATAACTATAATCAAGTGTATATTTTATAAATTCACATATTGTAAAGTTTATTAAATGTGATTGTCATAAAATATTTTCAATAAAGCGTCTTTAAAATAAATATTAACATGTCTGAGTTTTGTGTTTTAACATTTTTCAGACAACAAAATGCAGCCATAGAACCAACCACAAAAGATCCATCTAAGGGCCTGGGGGGTGGGGGTTCTACAGTGTTCCCGGGACACTGCAGTCCCTGCCTGCAAGTGCACGGGAAGAGAGAACTTTAGTTCCTTGCCCACGCTCTTGAAAGCATGTAACCCATATATGTGTTTTCTTTGCTTATTTTCAGGACAGTAAACAGGTTTGCTCGTGCCCGGTGGAAGCAGAGAAAAGCTCCTGCCATTCAGCAGAAGCAAACAGATGGAGCTGGCTCACGCTGCACAGTGATGGGTGCAGCCAGGGGAGCTGGCAGGGGCCGCTGGGCCCCGGGGCTCGTATACAGCTGCATGGGCAGCAAGTGCTTTGGGTGTCCCGGGTGGTCACCAGGGCACCCACATAATGTTTAAATGTGTTGTGGCTCCAGAGAGTGGTGGTCTCTGGGGTCAGTTAATGGCTTGGGGGGGCACACGCCACCCTCCTCCTAAAAATGCAATGCAGTAGAGGGGGTTGGATCCTCCACAGAGTTTCAGTGAAATGTTTTTTCAAAATTAAGTTTTTGGCCTCAGCAGGTCTTTCGGTGGCATGATAAATACATACATTTTTAACCATAATTTCTCAAACACTACTGAACAGATTTGCACCAAATTACAACAAGCATTGGCACAGCCAATAGGTCTCGCCTTTGGGACCTTGTAAGTATTTAGCCATGCAGCACATTATCCTGGGTGCTACAAAGTCTACTAATACTTCATGTGCCACTGGTGAATGGGGGAACAGAGCCACCAATCTAGCCAGGTGGGGCTTTTACAGGCCACAAGAGAGTGAAGAAGCTGTGAGGGTCAGGTACTACACTATAGAAAGGCGGATGGAACATGCAGTGCACTTGTAATAGTAACAGGCGTAATGTTGAAACGAGTGTGCCTGCCCACATGTTACAGGAAGCGAAGAGAAGGGTACATGTTTAATTGCAGAAATTTGCACATACAAGCACAACCAGACACATAAAGAAGACCTACTTTGGCTTCCTGCAGTGGGGTGAAGCACAGTTCATGCACAAAGGGGTTACAGACTGGGGGCACCAGCTTCTGGTCAATGTGACTTCACAGGCCCGACCAGCACCTCCGATCCAGCTCAGCCTCATGACAGACGAGGGCGAGGAGATTCCTCGAACCGGATGTTCAATTAAAAAGAAATAACAAAAGCAGGAGGAACTAAAAGCAAAATGGGGACAAAATGAAAGCAAAAACGGTAGTCTACCGTGCTAATCACTGAATAAACAAGAAGAAAGGTACAGCTGGCTCGTTGACAGGAAGAACAAGGACAACAGCCTGTGAGAGGGCACATCCGGATATCAATCCAAACAAGAATGCATTTGCAGTTTAATTTCAGCTTCCTACTTGTTACAACATAGAACCTTTTAAACCAGCGTCAATACGAAGCCCTCATTTTAAGCACGGAGGCAGTAAATGTATTCAAGACTACCACAAGATTACTTTACGACATCGAAGACACTTTTGTCCATACCTGGCCTTTGATAAACAAAGTATTCTGGGAGTTGCAATCTTAACAAGAGGTGGCTGGGCGGTATGGACAAGCAAACACAAATAAGCATCATAGAAAGTTGTGTATAGAGACAGAGAGAGTGAGACACGAACAGTGAGACAGGAACAGGCATAGATAGATATGGAAGCATAGACAGGGAGAGACAGAGCGAGATAAGGGCAGTGAGACAGGCTAGACAGATAAGTGTGCAGAGACAGTGAAAGGCGGACATATAAAAGGAGACAAAGAAACAGAGACACGTCTGCTCTGGTCTGTTAGCGGGTGAAAAATGCAACAAGCACGGCCGCGAAAGTTAAAGCGACCGCGCTAATTTGTAACATGATCCACAACAGATGGCACCCTGCGCGCCGCTGCTCGCTCCCGACAGCTGGATGCCGTGGGAGTAAACATTTACAGAAAAGGTGGGACATGCACCCGCCTTTGGCCAATTGCGTGCTTTCATTTTTGAAAGCCACACGCAAAGGCCAATAGAATGTGTGGAAAATAAAAAACCACACGCACGAGTTTAGACAAAGTTTGGAGTAATTCCAAGAGACCTCTCCATAGGGCAGCGCATGCGCGCTGCGCTAGGCTCGACCTAAAAAGCACGCTTTCTGGACCAAGATCTAGCTTTCTGCCAAATTTGGTGTAATTCTGCTCAGATTTGTTTTGCGGTATCATTGTTCAATTTTAATCATGGAAAATTGCACCGAAAAAAGCGTTTTGGGCCCTCCCTTTTTCTCGGCTCCTGTTTGGCAGATCACTCCAAAACTTTCCAGAAAGGAACTGAGGGAGATTAACTTTTTTTTAGGAAACTTTGCTGAAGAATCATCAGAGAGTGCCAACGTCATTAGCACACCAAAAAATGCTTTTCCTATGGAAACGTGGTCCTAACTATAACTACCCAGTGGTGGCCCCCACTGATATACATATTATACACATATATTTATATTATATACATATATATATATATATATATATATATATATATATATACACACACATATATCAAAACCGCCAAACAGTGCAGCGCACCGTAATCGCCAATCCCCTTCCTTCTTACGACGGCGGTCCGCGGCGAGGTGGCGAGCCTCAAAACACAAACACTCGCTGTAGTTACCTCGTAACACAAACAGCAACCGCGGACACAGAAGGCTTTCAATGCAGTTATTTATTCAGCAAAATGGACCAACTCGACGCGTTTCGG
Organism: Calotriton arnoldi; assembly: GCA_963921515.1. Lineage (NCBI taxonomy): Eukaryota > Metazoa > Chordata > Amphibia > Caudata > Salamandridae > Calotriton > Calotriton arnoldi. The sequence continues at coordinate 3,869,133 of CAWUFW010000245.1, forward strand.
GACAGACTCCCTTGATCACGAGTACTGTGGCAACATTTCATTTGTGGTTAAATAAACATGTGATTGTCTTTGTAATAAAACGTGAAAACAGACTTAAACACAGTACTCGTGAACAAAGGAGTCCGTCCCGAAACGCGTCGAGTTGGTCCATTTTGCTTAATAAATAACTGCATTGAAAGCCTTCTGTGTCCGCGGTTGCTGTTTGTGTTACGAGGTAACTACAGCAAGTGTTTATATATACATATATATATATATATATATATATATATATATATATATATATATATATATATATATATATATATATATATATATATATATTTTATTTATTTTTGTACAAAGGACGCAGCACTCCGGAGTTTAAAGTTTCAAAAATGTCATCCAGCAACACTCCACCAACTAACAATGTTTTCATTTTCAACAAGGAGTTGTTCAAACAAAAGTGCGGAACTGCCATGGGCATTTCTTTCTCCCCAAACTATGCTAACATCACTATGGGCTGGTGGGAGAAAACAATAGCTTGGAGCACGGAACATCAAAATGAGCTAGATAAAATAATTTTATGGGTCCGTTATATTGACGATCTCTTTTTAATTTGGAATGGCACTGAACAAGAGTTTAACAAATACTTTTTACAACTAAACACAAATCACGTTGGACTGTCATTCACATGTGCAACAAGCAAAAAAGAAATCTCCTTTTAGACACTCTAATATACAATGAGAATGAACAAATACACTCCACTCTCTTTAGAAAAGAGACTGCTACAAATAGGATTTTACATGGAACAAGTTTTCATCCCAAACCTTTAATAAAAAGCATTCCTTATGGAGAGTTTGTGTGAATGAAACGGAATTGTTCCAAACCACAAGATGCTGAAGAAAAAATCTTGGAAACAATGAACAGACTAAAAAAGAGAGGATATAGAGGAGGCAGATTTGAAGAAATGCAAAAAGAGAATTGATAACAAATTGAGAGAGGAAACCTTGATCCCAAAAAAGAATGCAAAACAATCAGATCAACAGGAGGCACCCAGATTTGTGACAACTTACAGTAAAGAAAGTGGGAAAATCATCAATAAAATTAGGACGTACTGGCACTTGATTGCAAGTGACACAGATGTAAGACCACTTCTGGGATCTAAACCAGTTGCAACATTCAGGAAAACCAAGTCCTTGAAAGACCTATTAGTTAAAAGCCACTTTCAAGAATCACAAAAAACAAACTGGCTAAGTGAACAACAAAAGGGCTTCAAAAAATGCAATTCATGCAAAGCATGCAAAATTGGCAAAAATACAGGAACAGTAACCGAATATAATGGAAACATCATCAAAATCAATCAGAAGATCACTTGCACGACTCAATATGTCATCTATATCATTGAATGTAATTGTGGATTGAGGTACATTGGGAGCACAATCTGCACGCTAAAAAAACGTATTCTTGAACATATAAGAGCTGTCAAAAATAAGGATATGACGTACGCCACCGCCAAGCACATGGCACAATGCCAAAATGGAGATTGGAAATCAATGTGCTACTTTGGTATTGATACAATACCACCTGATGAACGCGGAGGCGATAGGATTAAAAAACTGCGTCAATTGGAATCCAGATACATCATCAGGCTCAGAACAAAGACACCGAAAGGGATCAATAATGATGAGGAACTTTTTGTACATCTGGAATAGTTCAAGAACAATGAACACAATAAGCAAAATTGCTTACAAACATATAAATTGCGCACTATACCAGGACACTGTGACTAGTCATTAGGCGCTTAACAGCGATTTCATTTCAATGGGTACTCTACCAGAACGAAATAATAATATCGCTAGGGTGACAAGAACTTTTGATTAATGGTGGGATTATCCCACTATGCATTAATAACACCTGCTGCACAAATGTTATATATAATGTGCGTAACAATGACACGTTGATTGTACTAAATGCCAGAGGAATGACAATAGAGAAAATTCCTTTTTGTAAATTGTGTTAATAAAGTTGGATTGAAAGCACTACAATTCCCACAATGCCACATTAAGGCAGAGTGGGTATATATAGTGGCCGTGGTAAGGCTGAAACGCGTTGGTGGAGTGTTGCTGGATTACATTTTTGAAACTTTAAACTCCAGAGTGCTGCATCCTTTGTACAAAATTGAATTCAGGGCCAGGATCCGGCCCCTTCGTATGGCACCCTCTGCTGAGCGCACCGAACGACCCAGGGTCACATTGTAGGAAAATATATATATATATATATATATATATATATATATATATATATATATATATATATATACCAATTGAAAGCACCCGACACTTGGAGGCCCACTCACAGCGTGTTGCAATATTTATTCAGAAGGCAGCATCAAACAGAAGTACGTTAGGACAGCATACTTCAGCCATGTTTCCCGACGCGTTTCAGGCTCATCTCGCCCTTGTTCACAGGGATGGCAGTAGGGAGAGGCAGCTCACAGGTGAGATTTCTAGTTTAGTAATAGGTAATCCCGCCCAGTGGGCGTGTGCACTCACTGCACTCTGGTAGTTGGAGTCTTTAAAATATATATCCTTTAGTAGGACCAGCCGCTAGTCTCCTCACAATTTTTTCTTTCAGCCACAGTGGGTTGCTGCATCCTTAAGATACTGCTGCGATGCTGATTAACCTCCTTACTGAAAACCACGATGTTCTTTCTGCATCGTACTCGTGACGGTGCTCGACCTGCTCGTCTGCAGGGAGGGGCTCTCCGCGACCTGGGCAGGCCGCTAATGTACCAATTGAAAGCACCCGACACTTGGAGGCCCACTCACAGCGTGTTGCAATATTTATTCAGAAGGCAGCATCAAACAGAAGTACGTTAGGACAGCATACTTCAGCCATGTTTCCCGACGCGTTTCAGGCTCATCTCGCCCTTGTTCACAGGGATGGCAGTAGGGAGAGGCAGCTCACAGGTGAGATTTCTAGTTTAGTAATAGGTAATCCCGCCCAGTGGGCGTGTGCACTCACTGCACTCTGGTAGTTGGAGTCTTTAAAATATATATCCTTTAGTAGGACCAGCCGCTAGTCTCCTCACAATTTTTTCTTTCAGCCACAGTGGGTTGCTGCATTCTTAAGATACTGCTGCGATGCTGATTAACCTCCTTACTGAAAACCACGATGTTCTTTCTGCATCGTACTCGTGACGGTGCTCGACCTGCTCGTCTGCAGGGAGGGGCTCTCCGCGACCTGGGCAGGCCGCTAATATACCAATTGAAAGCACCCGACACTTGGAGGCCCACTCACAGCGTGTTGCAATATTTATTCAGAAGGCAGCATCAAACAGAAGTACGTTAGGACAGCATACTTCAGCCATGTTTCCCGACGCGTTTCAGGCTCATCTCGCCCTTGTTCACAGGGATGGCAGTAGGGAGAGGCAGCTCACAGGTGAGATTTCTAGTTTAGTAATAGGTAATCCCGCCCAGTGGGCGTGTGCACTCACTGCACTCTGGTAGTTGGAGTCTTTAAAATATATATCCTTTAGTAGGACCAGCCGCCAGTCTCCTCACAATTTTTTCTTTCAGCCACAGTGGGTTGCTGCATCCTTAAGATACTGCTGCGATGCTGATTAACCTCCTTACTGAAAACCACGATGTTCTTTCTGCATCGTACTCGTGACGGTGCTCGACCTGCTCGTCTGCAGGGAGGGGCTCTCCGCGACCTGGGCAGGCCGCTAATATACCAATTGAAAGCACCCGACACTTGGAGGCCCACTCACAGCGTGTTGCAATATTTATTCAGAAGGCAGCATCAAACAGAAGTACGTTAGGACAGCATACTTCAGCCATGTTTCCCGACGCGTTTCAGGCTCATCTCGCCCTTGTTCACAGGGATGGCAGTAGGGAGAGGCAGCTCACAGGTGAGATTTCTAGTTTAGTAATAGGTAATCCCGCCCAGTGGGCGTGTGCACTCACTGCACTCTGGTAGTTGGAGTCTTTAAAATATATATCCTTTAGTAGGACCAGCCGCTAGTCTCCTCACAATTTTTCTTTCAGCCACAGTGGGTTGCTGCATCCTTAAGATACTGCTGCGATGCTGATTAACCTCCTTACTGAAAACCACGATGTTCTTTCTGCATCGTACTCGTGACGGTGCTCGACCTGCTCGTCTGCAGGGAGGGGCTCTCCGCGACCTGGGCAGGCCGCTAATATACCAATTGAAAGCACCCGACACTTGGAGGCCCACTCACAGCGTGTTGCAATATTTATTCAGAAGGCAGCATCAAACAGAAGTACGTTAGGACAGCATACTTCAGCCATGTTTCCCGACGCGTTTCAGGCTCATCTCGCCCTTGTTCACAGGGATGGCAGTAGGGAGAGGCAGCTCACAGGTGAGATTTCTAGTTTAGTAATAGGTAATCCCACCCAGTGGGCGTGTGCACTCACTGCACTCTGGTAGTTGGAGTCTTTAAAATATATATCCTTTAGTAGGACCAGCCGCTAGTCTCCTCACAATTTTTCTTTCAGCCACAGTGGGTTGCTGCATCCTTAAGATACTGCTGCGATGCTGATTAACCTCCTTACTGAAAACCACGATGTTCTTTCTGCATCGTACTCGTGACGGTGCTCGACCTGCTCGTCTGCAGGGAGGGGCTCTCCGCGACCTGGGCAGGCCGCTAATATACCAATTGAAAGCACCCGACACTTGGAGGCCCACTCACAGCGTGTTGCAATATTTATTCAGAAGGCAGCATCAAACAGAAGTACGTTAGGACAGCATACTTCAGCCATGTTTCCCGTTTAGTAATAGGTAATCCCGCCCAGTGGGCGTGTGCACTCACTGCACTCTGGTAGTTGGAGTCTGGGCGGGATTACCTATTACTAAACTAGAAATCTCACCTGTGAGCTGCCTCTCCCTACTGCCATCCCTGTGAACAAGGGCGAGATGAGCCTGAAACGCGTCGGGAAACATGGCTGAAGTATGCTGTCCTAACGTACTTCTGTTTGATGCTGCCTTCTGAATAAATATTGCAACACGCTGTGAGTGGGCCTCCAAGTGTCGGGTGCTTTCTATTGGTATATTAGCGGCCTGCCCAGGTCGCGGAGAGCCCTCCTGCAGACGAGCAGGTCGAGCACCGTCACGAGTACGATGCAGAAAGAACATCGTGGTTTTCAGTAAGGAGGTTAATCAGCATCGCAGCAGTATCTTAAGGATGCAGCAACCCACTGTGGCTGAAAGAAAAATTGTGAGGAGACTAGCGGCTGGTCCTACTAAAGGATATATATTTTAAAGACTCCAACTACCAGAGTGCAGTGAGTGCACACGCCCACTGGGCGGGATTACCTATTACTAAACTAGAAATCTCACCTGTGAGCTGCCTCTCCCTACTGCCATCCCTGTGAACAAGGGCGAGATGAGCCTGAAACGCGTCGGGAAACATGGCTGAAGTATGCTGTCCTAACGTACTTCTGTTTGATGCTGCCTTCTGAATAAATATTGCAACACGCTGTGAGTGGGCCTCCAAGTGTCGGGTGCTTTCAATTGGTATATTAGCAGCCTGCCCAGGTCGCGGAGAGCCCCTCCCTGCAGACGAGCAGGTCGAGCACCGTCACGAGTACGATGCAGAAAGAACATCGTGGTTTTCAGTAAGGAGGTTAATCAGCATCGCAGCAGTATCTTAAGGATGCAGCAACCCACTGTGGCTGAAAGAAAAAATTGTGAGGAGACTAGCGGCTGGTCCTACTAAAGGATATATATTTTAAAGACTCCAACTACCAGAGTGCAGTGAGTGCACACGCCCACTGGGCGGGATTACCTATTACTAAACTAGAAATCTCACCTGTGAGCTGCCTCTCCCTACTGCCATCCCTGTGAACAAGGGCGAGATGAGCCTGAAACGCGTCGGGAAACATGGCTGAAGTATGCTGTCCTAACGTACTTCTGTTTGATGCTGCCTTCTGAATAAATATTGCAACACGCTGTGAGTGGGCCTCCAAGTGTCGGGTGCTTTCAATTGGTATATATATATATATATATATATATCTGGAGTTTCCACCACGGATATATCGTAACACAAGCAATGAGTCACTATTAAAAGACCTTCGTGTAAGTTTCAAGAAATGATGATGTCAACCATTGATGGCAGTAGCGCATCTGTAATTCGAATTGTTGTCATTTTGGGCAATCGAAATAGATATCCTGCGGCTGCTTGAGAGTTGGTTTGACCTATATAATTATTCCCGTTGTACGTAAAAACAATGTTTTTATTTAATATCATTGCTAAGTCAGAAAATGTGATCGAGAATAATGACTAAGTCACAAGGAAAATGTGCCTAAAGACACTGCACTGTGCACCACAATGACCTTCACTGGAGCGGCTAATGTTGACCTCCCTTCATGAGTAAACCAGATGTGCCCCCGAGCTCTTGCTTACATAGTTAACAAGTGATCATATGATTTAGGCAACAAATTCCTCCAGCCTTGGTCTTTTAGCCTAACACTTTGGGGCCGATTCCGATTCGGGCCGGAAATCTCTCCGACCGAGCCGGACCCGGAGAGATTTCCGACCGAATCGGACCCGTGCAGCCCGACCGAACGAGTACGATGCGCACGTATGCCATCGGACTCGAGTCGGTCGGACTCCCATTGAAGTCAATGGGAGCCTGTCGTACAACGCGTACGCGGGCTCCCATTGACTCAATGGGTGCGAGGCGGACAAGGGCGCCCCCTACAGCGTGTACGCGGCGAAGCGACTCGCGCCCTACACGCACAGGTAGGGGGGACCCATGGGTCCCCCCTGTGTGCGACTCGCGTGGCTACGCGTACTGAGGGGTCGGACACGGACCCCCAAAGTACGGCTCCGACTGCTCTTTGGAGCCGGAGTGCGCGGCTCGGTCGGACTGCTCGCGGCGCGCATCGTGCTTACCCGGCCGGGGAACGTCTCCATTGCGCGGTGCGAGTCGAGTCCGAGCGAGTCGGTCAGTGCGGTTAGACCCGGGTACGAGTCGGTCGGAGCGGTCGGGACGCCCGGACGAGTCGGTCGGCGATTTCGCATCGTATTCGCTCGCCCGGACGTGCGTACGAATCGGTCGGGCAATAGGGCTCCGAATCGGATCCGGTTAAGCCAAATCCGATTCGGAGCCCTACCGGCCGAGATCGGAATCGGCCCCTTTGTGTTCAGGGTTTTTGGAGTCCATGCTAACAATTTTAAATGTGAAACTGCAAGTCCTGGAATCCCAGATGCTATTGGCTAAAAAGCAAGGACTGGCTGACAAGCGGCCACTTGGCAGCCATGTTTGGACGAACGAGGAACAATTAAACCAACAAGGGAATGGGAAAAATAATGATAGAATCGTTGATCAACTAGCAGTGCGCAAGGCGGCTCAGCAGAAATCCATACGTTCAACAAGCGAGCAATACTGATGTTTAACATAATGAGTGTGCATAAAAACGTGGTGTAAGATGGTAGCCGCAAACCATGGCACTGGCAAACTTAAAGGCCTCCTAATTTTCTGATTCTTCTGTCTGATGAATTGCACCTTCAGCTACCAGTGCGTATTCATTTCTTTTAAACCCCTTCCATTGGTCACATATTCATAACAGAGTAACTCAGTACAGACGAGATGCTATGAAAAGGAAGACAGGCGTGGACGACATCCTATGTTCAGTGCTAAAACAATCACAAACTAAAGGAATGTTATTTTTAAACCAGGGATACTGAAAAGCAAAGGCTACTTTCAAGCATGCTCGTATCTGTGTTAAGGGCTGTGCATGCTTCTGCTGAGCCACTATGCTGCACTGCTGTATTGTTTATAATTCCATACCAAAATCCACAATGTGTTCTTCCCTTAAAGGGGCTTCTCTCCCTCGTCCATACTGACAACAACAGCAACTCAAGAGCCCATAAGGGGCATGAGTGCTTCCATTTACCCGAAAGACCTAAGGAAAATATCAGTCAGGCCTCCCACCTGGGTCTACTTAGAGGTATCAATGTTCTTAGAGGTATCAGTGTCCTCAAAGAATGTTATGAGTCTCATTGACCATGAGGACTGCATAGATCAAGGAGGTAGGTGACTAATCCTTCTACCGATACAGGTCCCTGTTTACCACTTGTCAGGGCTTATAAGGCCTCTTGAAAGTGCTTAACTTGTAAAAGTATAAGTGCTGGGGTCCAAAGTTTTTCTCAGAAGCCTGAGCCGGTGCTACTGAAGGTTTGATCTGCTCTGAAATGTGTTTGTTGTCTCTTCCATTTTTCATCTTCTTTTGTAGGGTTATGAATTGAGCCATTGAGCTACCAAAAACAGAGCTGCCTTTCCTTAGGGTGGCTTTCGCACACCTTTGTCTTTAAATAACAAAGTGTGGGCGATGTAGAAACACATGGATAGTTTTGCATCTTTCCTGCCTCCACCTTTCTTTGACGGAAGCATGTTATTATGGTATGTTATGCTGTACTATGCTGTCCAATGATACACCATGCAGAATTCTAATGTTGCATCATGAAACCAGGACGTATTGTTTGATGTTTGAGCAAACACCTCAATGATGTTTCTTGTGGTGTGCACCAGAATGTACACTCAGGAGCCGATTTACACACGCATCTATGAGTACGGGAAGTAGTACACAAAGGTATTCTTTTACATTCTCTTACGTGCTTTCACAAATCAGCCAAAAACATCAAACTCCCAATTAGTAAAAGTGGAAACAGGGCCCAGTCCTTTCTCTTAGTGCTAACTGTATATTACGTTATTTTCTGGCCAAGTAGGAGTATGGATCACAGTACTAAGGGAGTACTCTTATACATATTGTATTTTCAGAACTCAACTCAATTGCCTTGGTCTCTTCTTTTTAGGTATATCCTAAACAGGACACGGCACATCAAAATCCTTAGATCTAAGATAATCAATTTTGTTGTCAATATTCCTGCTTCTTAGTTGATCTTTTTGTTCATCAATTATTTTAGTTCTAGGTTAACTATTCAATCAATCAAATCAGGGAATTGTAAGCGCGCTACTCACCCGTGAGGGTCTCAAGGCGCTGAGGGGGGGGTATTTATCCGTAGATCAGTCTAGCCGAAGACTATTTGTGCGACTAATCTTGTTGTCTAATTCTGATTCACAACTGTAACCCCGGTTTGAGACGAAATGTGCCCGAAGAATTAGGGATTTCGCAGTTCCACAGTTCTCCTTTTCAACACTGATCCCAGTAACCAGAGGAGATTTTCAATGAGATGAGACATCAGTTTCATTGAACAACCTGCTGTTCAGTCTCTGAGGCGTGACGGCTTTGAGCGGAATGCCGCGGGAAGCTTCAAGTCAAGTTTAATTCTGGAGACTGAAATTGAGTTCGGAAACTGACATGAAATACAAATCTTTCCCAGGCCTGTTTTGTGCCTTCTGGAGCTCGGAAAACCTTTAAGAAATGGCCTATTGTTTCCAGCTAAATTATGCTCTTATGCCAACCTGGAGATAGAGTTGTCTCTGACACCTGGTCTATTTAGATTCCCTCAGTGCTTTTGCACCATCAACCAAAAAGCCACTCAGTAAGAAGCTGGTAGTCACGTAAACAAGTTTGATTCAGACCAATAACTAAGGCCTCATTACATGTTGTGAGGGAAAGCATATGTATTAATATTGCACCCAGAATTACTGCTACCATGTGGTACGGTAATGCCTAGTACGCTATTATTGCACCATTATTAGATTTAGGATTTTAACTATCAAAAGGGGGATAATCTTGAGAATCTGTGTATAAACACCAAATTCTGCAGATTTGTGCGCATTCTACAGATGTTTCCATAGGTACATCTAGCCAGATTTTCACTATCAAATTCCAGCCCAAATCCGGATTAGCACTGAAGTTGTACTGATGACCTAAGTATATTGGTGAATGTGTTAGGTTTCACTGTTAAACATTAGGTCTTTCTAAACCAGCAGAACCAGTGTAAAAAAAGTGCAATAATCTGGAACTACAGCTGTCTCTAATAAATCCTGATAAACTGTGACTGCAAGATCTGAAGACCAGTATTGACCAGCTAATTACGCATAATTCATTTGTCAAAAGAAAGAGTCTAGGATCTTGCCCTACCTTTGTGCAAATAAGCACCTGTGGGTTATGTTTCAAGATGAGAGAATTGAGATTCGGAGCCTCTCCAGGACAAATATGAAACTTCAATGGATTTATGCAAGTTTTAAAATATATATATTAATGAAGACTGAAAAGGGTTTTATCTTAAAATTCCTCCCGGTCTTGAGATCAAAGTCAAAGGTTTCCATGGATTCATATTAATGTATATGTTAACTATGAAGGTTCAAAATTCGGAACTAACCTTTTTAGGTCTTGCTTAACAGAGCAGCTGTCGCTAGACCTTATGAGAGTACCACAAAAAGTCCTTTAAGTAATAGCGCAGAGAAAGGGGCTTAGGCTCCGCCCACTTATTTAACTTCTACTTTACAAGCTTTTGACTGGGCAGAGGGTGTGTGCTTCCACTAAAAAAAGAGTACTTGTTTTGCCTGATGATCAACACTTTAGGTTTGAAGTGGATACTGTGACAAGCCAAGGATCAGGGCTTAGAGCCCGATTGCTTCATTGTGAAAAGTTAACTAAGATGCTTAGCTGTTTATTATGAAATGCTTTGACAAAGGCAGTAGATCTAGTTTATGTATAACAAAAAGGATAGGTTAAAGCCAATAGGTCTTCAAGGGTGGATTGTTATCACGCTGTGTTAACACCTGTATTAAGGTACTTTGTTACATGGAATCTCAGAGATTTCTGTAGTAGGCAAGGGATTTGGTGCTAGTTACCCCCTCTAATAATTCCAGGGATAGAAGATTTGCATTGTGATAATCCTTGTTTGACCCTCTTAGGAGGGGTCTAAAATTGTTTTGCCAACTGTAATTTTGTAACTCCACAAACTACAGTGGTTTAAAAACCCATAATTCATGGGATGATACTGTTCCTCTAAAATATTTTCCATACTTCAGGGAATTTACAATATTAATGTGAAATATGGATTTTGCCCGATGGGAAGCCTTGCCTCAATCGGATGTCCTTTCCTACAGCTAATTAATCTCTAAGTAACCCTCTTCATTTACACAATGATGACTCCACACGACTCTGCTGAGGTCTACCATCATCCCCTGTTTAAGCAGCATTCTGTTCTTGAAATGTAAATAAAGTCTGAATATGCTAACTGTAATGGGGGCCCATTGTTAGCTCTCCCTTACAGGGAGGAACTTCAGACATTTTTTAGTTCTAGGGACAGAACGTGCTTTAATATAGCAAAGCATGTTGGTATTCTAAAACCATGCACTCTTAAAAATGTAGTTCATTAGTTGTGCCTTCTTTTTATTACAACCACACATTGTAGAGCAGCTTTTCACTCACCCTTGTCCATGTTTGAAACAAATCACCATTTTCATACTAACTGCACAAAACTAGAGATGTAATATGAAGAATGTAACAGTTAACAAGTCGAATGGTACTCTCTTGCCCTCATGAGGTTATGGTGACATTTACAAACTACTTGGCCTTCGGCCTTGTGGTTTATGACACCCACCATAACCATACTGCAATATAGCAACTCTCTGTGCTCGCTCTTTCCAGCATTCACTTACTCAAACACATATTCTAGGAGTAGAAATCAGAGCTTCTCTAGCAAGGCAGAGATAACAATGGTAACTGATTACAAATGGGATGTTCAGATTTCATGAATACATTGTTCATTGAAACAGAGCCAATGGCTGTGCATAGAGATTTTTGAAGCGACTGGAAGCAAGGTAAAACCCACAATGCTCATTGATTTGGTTTATAATGTTATGGTTTTCACTGGCTTTCAAAAATAGACTGCTAATTAAACAACGAGCTAAAGCCAGAGAAGTTTGATTCTTTTAGTTTACTATTTGAACAATGGACAATTTTGAAGCTCTGTGGGGGCTGTCAATATAATGTAATCTCCACGAAATATACAACATATTTCACAGGTCCCTCTGAAATATGTTTTTATAAAAATCCCTTTTGTGCAATAGGAGCACCCCCAACACATCATCAATAAAGTCAACTCCTTGTAACTATAAACTCTGATCTGTGGTTTGTTGGATGGTGTACGATTCACCCGAGAATAATCTTGAAATGTCAACTGCAGTGATCTAAAGACACATGCAAAGAAGTACAGAGTAATGAAACAAAACTATCAAAAAGCACATCTACAGAAACTTAGGGAAACAAAGTAATTTTCCCCAAAATTATGTTGATTATCAAAAGGGAATAGGTCATATAATAGGATATTGGAGGATACCGGGTGATCTCAACAAAGTTGGGAGAGGGTCATTCAGAAAGTGACACGCTTAACTAACCTGAATCAGCTGCCTTTATCTCAAAGTTACCGGCTCCGACAGATCAAAAATGCATGCTGAACTAGTCAAACCACTAACATTACAGCCTGCTATGCGCATGTCACACTAGTGGACAACGATGTCCCCTGTGAACAGATATGAATAAATTTTTATATCATATCAACTTAACCACATTAGTAGTAGCTTGAACAACCAGACATGCACACCAGAAATGAAACATACAGTGGGTGACGAAGGCGAATGCATTTTCTTTTAAACCAGTCCGGGTCCACACTAGGCAGCGTACCAGAAATGTTAAGCTAAGACATTTACTCACTGAGACATCAAACATCGCTCCTTAATGTTACACGTGTGAAGCACCATATTCCTAAATCACCCATGGAGTGAACGATAAACTCAACTTTCAGTTAAAAGATTGTCTATGCTTCAAACAAATCAAGAGCCTGATGTCCAATTTGGATTACAACTTTTCCAAGCACAGAAAACTCCACAGGAATCAGAGATTTCTGCCAACCTGGCAATGGTATCTCTACCAAAGTGGTGCAGCTCCTGGTGAAGTTCTCATTTTCAAAAGGTCTACTCAACAGAAATTCAACCAATGTTTGAGTAGGAAGTAGAATTCCCATTACTAAATGTAAGCAATGGGCTTGCACATTGTCAGTTGACATACATAGTATTCCTAAAATTCGGGGGGGTGTTCCCCAGGATGGTAGGGAAATTATACTTACATTTTGGGGAAAATCTGTAAGGTGGACTTTAACAGGAATAACTCCACCATACATGACAGATCAGCCTCTACATCTAGCAGCTGATTCGCCCTCCTTGCGTCGGAGGAGCAGATAATAAACCAGAAAACTTAATCTAGTATCCAGCATCCTGCAAAGTCAGTCTGGTGGCTGTGTCACCACAGGAGCCATGTCTCTCCGTCGCTGACCAAATTTAGGAAGGATCTCAAGACCTGGCACTTCGACTGAAACCCTGCGCCCAGATGGATCAGCAGCACACCCTCAGCGCCTTGAGACCCTTACGGGCGAGTAGCCACGCCATATAAACCCCCCTGATTGATTGAACACTAAAAATACAGTTTTCCTGTTACCACCCTCCTCTACATCACATTCTAAGACATGTTATTTGTGAGACGCCTGAATAATTTAATAACATCATTGAAACAATGGCAATAGAACAAATTCCCTTACAATTTGCCTGTGATTTTCCAACCACCAAACAGAATAAGAAAAATGGCATCAGTGTCTGAAATGTGATTTGAAGGAATGACATTGTGATCAACACCACGGTACTTACACAAAGGCGTGATAGAGCAGCGCCCAGCCCCGGGGCCTCTCCAAGGTGTCATATATTAATGTTTGGATCCTCCGTAATTTGGCATTGTTCCTCTTAACAGGTCTGCTACAGCTCAGAGGGGTTTTTGCCAGAAGGCTAATTCCTTGAGGGTTCCTCTTGGTCTCTTCCTTCCCAGCACCAATCAATAGGGTCCCTTCTTTGTCAGCCCCGGCTCCCAGTGCCAGGGATGTCTGTTCTACGTCGCCAGCCAGCCCCGCTTTTTTCTCTTCCTGGCGACCCCCAGCATCACTACCAGCACTCCTGGACTTCAGCCCCATCTTCTTCACTGGTCCTCAAGGGTGAGATTGGGGTAAGTCCGAGAAGCGCCAATGCCATGGTCTGAGGCAGAGCAATCACAGGGCACCAATGGAGGGAACTGCCAGGGACTGAAGTACAGAAGGCATAGAGGGAGGGCGCTGAACCCAAGGATGTAGTGTGAGGAAGATGGAAAGGTTGTGGTTGGGAAGCGCACTGCTAAGGTGTGCAAGGAAGTCATAAAAGAGTACGGCAAAGCGTCTCGAATGCCATGGACTGCAGGGCAGCAATCACCAGGGAAGGGGCTGGTCACAATAGTTTGGGTTTAGCAACTACAGGGTCACAGTGACTCAACTCAGAGGCTGGATCTTGAGAACCGCAGAGATAGTTGGAGTGAGTTGCCTTGTGCACAGCTGCGTAAGGTACTAAACTAATAGGCCTTGAAGTTGTTATGAATTAATGAAGAACATTTATAGAGCGTGCAGTAACCCAGAGTATTGTGCCATGCTTTGATCTGGGAATAGCAATCACAGAGCAAGCGTTCCTTGGAGGAAACATTAATATGGGACGCACATGTTGCCCCTCTGCAAAGGAACGAGGCCTGAAATCACTTCAGTAGGGTTGGGATACCCCAATGCAAAGGAATGAGGCTAACAATCACAGCACAAGGGTGGGCTACTGTAATGCACTGATATGGGTCTGGCAATTACAGGGTTCGAGGGGCTACCCCAATGCTATGGTGTCAGGAAAGTAATCTCATGGTATGGATAGTTGGCAATGCGATGGTGGGAGGGCAGCAATCAGAGGTGTAAGTAGGTGACTAGTGCATCACAATATATAGATAGGTTATCATAACTGTATGGGGGTGGCAATAAGAATCGGGGTGGCTTTCCCTAATCCTGTGGTGTTCGGACAGCCATGACTGGGTTGGTGTTCTTACTCTAATGCAATGGCCTGGAATAGCCAATGTAGTGATGTATGGGTAAGAATCACAGATTCGGGGGGGCTACCCTTATGCAGTTCTCTGCTCGTGACTCGCTCAATGTGTGTTCTCAGGAATAGCCACCAAAGTTTATAAACGGGGTGTTCAAATACCGAGTGAGCATAATTACATGGCAAGAGGGTGTCGCTCCAGTTCCACGGTGTGAGCAGCTGGTAAAGGCGAGTGCAGGAGAGCTGCAGCTGAGAAGCGGAGGAATGTCAGGGAATCCCCAGAGTTCAAATGTCAACGCCGGGCTGCGGTACACATTGGGCGAAGGGTAGAGACCCCCGGGGGAAGCGGTCATGGGGTGAGCGCGCCCATGACAGTTTCAGAGACAAAGACAGCCACAATCTGGGAAATAAGGCGCAGCTGAGGCCAGACACCGCGCTCGCATCAGGTCATTATCGCGGAGCTGGGAGGCGATCACCGAGCAATCAGCAGAGAGGGGGGATCCGAGGCTCGCGCTCCCGGCGCTGGCTCTAACATCCAGGGTGGCCAGGCGCGGCGCGAGGCGTCTCACAACCCCGCGGCTTCTACCACAGAGGCGGAGCCGCGCCTCTCCCAGAGACATTCCCTGCCTCACGTCGGTCCATTGTACCCTCAGGGTAGCACATCAGAAAAAAAAAATCCTCCCAGTCACACGGCACCTCCTATGCACTGTGTATCCGCTCACTTGGCCCGCCTTGTCACCGACAGGGGCCCCAAGCTGCCTAAAATCCGCTCTTTATCTGCGCACCATCCTCTGGTCCGTCGCGTGCGTCCGGCCTCCGCCCTGTGCGCGCATCCCTGCGCCCGCCCGCTGCCTCTGCCTGGGTATCCTATGCCGCCACTGCTGCTGCTGCCTGGTGTCAGTTCAGAGGAGGATCCCCGGCCGCCGCTGGGAGGAGGAGGAAGGCGGCGCGCCGAGAGGAAGCTGCGGCTGCCCATCATCATCTCCCGCCCGCCCCTCCATCGGATCCCTCGCGCTGCTCGCTGTGGCTAGGAGGAGGATGTGGCAGGTGAGCCTGGACCAGAGGGAGGGAGGACCGGGAGAAGGGATGCGCGACAAACTGTGCAGGAGAGAAAAGTAACAGGGAGATTTTGAAGAGAGTGGGAGGACGTTTATAGGGAAACAGAGAGGACACGTGGCTGTGAGCGAGAGAGACAGAATATTAGAAATAAGAGC
The DNA here is from genome assembly GCA_963921515.1 of Calotriton arnoldi. Lineage (NCBI taxonomy): Eukaryota > Metazoa > Chordata > Amphibia > Caudata > Salamandridae > Calotriton > Calotriton arnoldi. Next base: position 3,885,199 of record CAWUFW010000245.1, read on the forward strand.
ATGAGAAGTGCGAGGGAGGGGCTGAGAACAGGAAGACACGCAAGGAAGATAGCAACAAGAACATATTTGAGACAGGGCAGAGGAGCGAAGAGAAATAAAGATCAGAGAAGCAGGAGGCACTAAGGAGAAAGGACCAATAGCGGGATGATACACAGCGGAAAAGAGGGATCTGAATATATTGGAAGGAAGGGAGCAGAAACAAAGAAAAACACAGAGGTCAGAGAGACAGGCGGGGGGGGGGGGGGGAGGAGACAGACATGCAGGCAGCGTTTATCTTAAAGAGAGTGAGACGGAGAGCTGATGCTATGAAACAGGAGACCTTCGCCCACAGACATGTAGAGAGGCGAGGGAGGTAGAGACACTATAAGGGAGGGCTACGTGTAGGCTAGGAAGGGGGGTGGGGGTGTGAAAAGAGCATGTTAGAAGGATAGAGGGTCACGGGCAGAGCAGTGGCGTGATGAAACTTAAGCCCCCCCCCCTGCAAAGTACATGGAGCCCCCCCCATCCCCCGCCCCCACACACACGCTTTGGAGCCAGTCAGGAGCTCTCGGACCAGAGGCCCGCCGCCGCGCACAGTGCCGGAGGGGGGTCCTGGAACTCGGCCCCCAGCACCGCGCGGGCTGCGGGGGGCTACTGTTACTCTGGGGGCAGAGACAGCCAGAGATACAGTGGCAAACAGAAAGAGAAGCCGAGACAGAGAGATTAAAATAATGTGTTGCAAGAAAAGAGGACATCTTTAACACTGTGCACAATTCCTCCATCCTTCTTATCATAAATACAGTTGTTTACCTGTGGTTCCTTTGTGAAGAAATCTGCATTCGGCCAAATCTAAGCCCTCAACGAATCCTCCCCTTTATAATGGAGACCCCCCCTGAGGTCATATCATCATGAACTGCTCAGCTGGTGAGGTGCTGAACGCCTGCTAGTGCATGCACTGTAGACAGCACACGTTAGTGCATGCACTGTAGACAGCACACTTTTGAACCGTGAGCAGGGATGGCTTCACTCTGTTTCCAGGCAGCGCTGTCTGGAGTCCATGCATCAACTTTGAGGAATTCAAAGTTGTATATAAAAACCCTACACCCGGCAACTGCATAAAAACAGGTGCTTGGCTCTGCGCTAAGCCACCCCAACGCAGCTGTTCATGATACGGTCCCAGGTGGGTACCGGCTGTCATAAGTTATCAATATCTGCTACGACTGTGAGGTGTGCAATGGCAGTTGTGATGTCAGTGGTTTCAATGGTGACACCATGTATCAGGTCATGAGTAGTGCTCTGGAGTTATTTTAATGCCACTAAAAACTAAACAGAACAAAAGAAAAAAGGCACCTTGGAGAAATACAGAGACAAAAGAGATAAAATAACAAATCAGAGATCTGCAACGTGCCTGGCTCAAAACAAACACCAATCAAGACAAACTTTGCCTACAAAAACTTAACAGTTTATACAAGCCAGCTATCAAAAAACCTAAGAAAAGGTACTACTCAGACAGAATTCAAAATGCGAAATGTGCTAATCAAGAATTCTATAAATTTTCACAGAATTTCGCAAACGAAGTTGCCTAGAAGGAGCTCATCCCGTTACTCAAGATTTTACCGACAAACTGGCACACACGTCTAGTTTTAGTTTATTTAAATTTGAGATAGACCTCAACTGAGGTCAACAAATATACAAACATACTGTTAAAACACTTCATCATAGCTTTTTAAGACGGCTTTAACATAAATCTCATTAAAAAATTATACCACTTATAGCATTTAAGTTTATCCAATGGTTATTTTTCAAAACTTTGATAAATCTTATGTTAAAATAAAGTTGTATCTGTTGTAGGTAGGCCGTAATGTCAGCTTTAGATGTTTGTAATTTTAAATCATTAACATCATAAACTTTAAAACAGCTTTAAAAAACTCTTTAAAATTTATACAGTTGGTAACAAACAAATTCAACTGGTGGTAATTTATAGAAGTTGATTAGGCTTTGTACAGTAGAAGCATTGTATCTGATTCTAATAGGCCTTAGATATCTCCGCCTGGCTTCTACTAAAGCTGGTTTAGGGCAAACAGCTAATACATGAGTTAGATCTTGCGTTCCTCCCTTACACAAATTACAGAGCCCTGTTGTGTTTTCAGAGTTATTCCACTTTGCTGTATGTGCATTCAAAGGGAGGATTTCCAACCTCAGTAAAAGAATACAACGGCGAATCCTGTGATCTAATAAAAAATATGTGTATTTCTCAGGGGATTTATACTCTATAGTTTTTGTGTATTCTATATAGTGTTTTAATTGAAGACAATGTTCTACGTTAAGATCGAAACTGAATCTTGAGGTCAGATTCTTTAAAAAGAGCTTCAAAAGTGCCGGTGTCCAAGTTTGTAAAAGATCTACTGTGCAGTGAGACAGGCTAAAAGCTATATTAAGATTCTTATTGAAAGTGTATCACGATGACTCTTCTCTAAAAGTTTCCAGTTTTAAAATATGCCTTAAGGTACCAAAGTCAGCGTGTAAAAGATGGTATGCCCCTCTTATTAAGTTCGAGATGGCCCTTGCGTATATGCTAACTAAGGAGAATTCGAGGCGTAATGCTTGGGCCGGGACAGCTTGATTTACTCTTATCAATTTCCGTATAGAATTCCCTTCTCTCGTATTTGCAGATTTCCAGGTTTTTATATGTATATATTCTAGACCGTAGGTTAAGATAGGAGGGATTTTCATGTGATAGACCTCTAACATAGGTTGGAAATGTCTATTTCCAGAACAGGAGTATAGCCTCAGCAGTGCTCCTACGTGGGCATCCGCCTTTCGACCTATGTGTTGTAAATGAGAGGAGTTCTGTAGGGTTTGGGAGAAAATCCAACCTAAATACGTGTATTCTTTGATTCTAGTGGTTTTCCCCCCAATATCCAATTGAAGAGTCGTAGTCGCTTTATTCGCCTAAAAGGTAGGATTTTAGTTTTCAAGATGTTTGGGACTAAAAAATTATCATTTGCGTAGCCGCTTAATGCGTTTATGTTCCTTTGGAGTCCTATCAGTGTAAGGTCTAAGATCACGAAGTCGTCCGCGTACATTAAAATATGTATGTCACTCAATGCTAATTTCGGCGGAATTTTTTTACATGTATAAAGTGCTCTGGTAAGTCGCTTAAATAAAGAGAGAATAGCAAGGGGCAAGGAGACATCCCTGTTTTAAACCGTTTAACGTTGAGATTGGTCTGGCAAATCATTGCACGGTCAAAGCAGACACTTTGGACTCATATTTAAAACAAATACAAAGCATCAGCGCCAACCCTTCTCCAAAACAACAATCCAAGAATACTCCAACCCAGCCTGTCCGTTCCTCACAACAAATTTCACACAATGAATTTATGGACCTGGTCAAAGCAAGCAGGCCTGCCGGCAGATCTTCTGACCCGTGTCCACCACAAAACTTCAAGACAATTCTTCTAACAGCAGTCGCGGCTGATGCTGGTAAGAGTGGTGGGGTGGTGGAGCAGGGCGGAAATAGGTTCTATTTTTTTATTTCATTTTACTTATTCCGTCATCTTTCGACTTCCCACTTCCCACACCGCAGGCCCCACTGCGCTTACCTGCACCGGCCACCACTGTCTAACAGTCTCAGCTGCCACACCAGAAAAAAGAATCATCAACAATTCCTTAACTACTGAAATATTTCCAGAAGAACTCAAAAAGTCATACATACACCCATTACTGAAGAAAACAAACCTGAACCCCGACAACTACAGACCGATTACAAATGGACCTTTCCTGGGCAAACTGATAGAAAGAGCAGCATTCACCCAGATGTCACAATTCATTGAAGATAATGCCATACTTTCAGACTTCCAAACGGAAGAGGCACAGCATCTGCTCTCATTGCCGTCTAGGATGACCTGAAGAACACTTTGACCATAACGGGGTTGCTGTGCTACTACTTTTGGACCTCTCAGCTGCCTTCGACATGGTTGACCATGACACTCTGATACAAAGACTCCGAAGCCGGCATAGAGGGGACTGCTCTAGACTGGATCACATCCTACCTTCACAACAGAACTAATATGAGCCATACCCCCCTTTCTTGTCCAAACCGTACTTTACAAAAGCAGGGGTCCCTCAAGGCTCTATCATCTCGCCCTTGCTTTTCAAAATCTACATGATGTAATTACCGGTACTGATCAATCAATTTCATCTCATGTGCTATAACTATGCAGATGACACGCAAATACTCCTTCAACTGGAATGCCCCAAAGACTTGGAAACTCACCAATTTCAGTTGTCTCAGAGCCGTAGATCAATGTATGATGTGGAGCCATCTGAAATTGAATACTTCCAAAACTGAAATACTCACGTGTGGCGATTGGAAAAACTATGACCCACTCGTCTCCTGGCCTGATTATCTGGGAACACCACCTAAAGTATCAAAGGAAGTAGGAAACCTCGAAATGACCATGGACTCCTAGCTATCAGTGAATGCCCAAGTGAACAAACTAGCAAGATCAAGCTTTGTTACTATAAAAACTCTGCAACGAATCTTCCCCCATCTGCGATTTCCACAAAAGGTCCAGGCTATCATCTCTCTTGTTCTGTCCAAACTCGATTACGTCAATAGCCCCTACCACAGATCACCTTTAACGACTATGAAAAGAATACAATCGATTCCGAACTCTGCTGCTAGACTACTCTTACATATTGTTAGAAATGGGATTTCTGGTTGGCTAGGGCATGGGCCTAAGCCAGGCAGAAACCACCACTCCAGTCAGGGCAAGGGAGTTACACGCTGAAAATAACCCCTGCTCACCCCCTTGGTAGCTTGGCACGAGCAGTCAGGCTTATCCCAGAGGCAATGTGTAAAGCGTTTGCAAAACACACACACAGCAGCGACACACTAGGCACACCATAAAAAAAAACCACCCAAGGTTATATCAAAAATAGCCTTTGTATTACTCATAAAACACATTAGAATGTAATCACATATGTACACGGTGCCACCTGGCACTTGGTATCACTTTACAGGGGATTATATACATTACAGGGCCAATCGGGCCACTGTCATAACCATTAGAACTCACAGGCAGTGAAAATAAAACCACCAGTAACTACTGGCAAGAGGACATAGCATAAACGCATTATGCACAAATCATGAGGTATGAACATCATCGCACTTTCTAGTAAAGCATGTTATGTAAAACATAATCCGCAGTAGTGCAGTACATCAGGCCCCTCTTAGGCCTACACCTCATCAGCACCAGTGCATCGTAATCATTGATAGGGTGCACACATCACCCAAGGGCCTTATGCCAGCCACAACACCAGGTGAACATCAGGCCGACTGGCCTGCTCCCCGGGGGCCTATCTTGGGCTTCCCCGCAATGTCCTCTGGCCCCAAGATCAGGGCTCTCCTAACCGTGTGTCCATCAAGCAGATGCCTGCGATCTGGTGGTGCAGCTGCGAACACCAACCCTTGCCCCCAAACTCAGGGCAACAACAAAGCAACCCCGGGCAGTCTCGGACCCCGAGGGGGGAGGGAAGCTTACACCTTGCTCCCCCTCCCCTGCCACGGCCCAGAATGGGTAATGCTCCTGCCCTCAAGGCGATCGGAGCTCAATGCCAGGAAGCTCCGCCCCACTCACCATTCCTTGGGGGCTGAGCGGTTCTGCTCCCAGCCCTCCTGTGGCTGGTGCCTCAACTTCGGCTGCCGCAATAGGTTGAGAGCACAAGGGGAACGACGGCCAGCACCACACGGAGCAGAGTCTCCGTCGACTGCGCTCTCTACGGACCTCCTCCTCGTCTTCCTCCCAGCAGTGGGCCCCACCCACAACCAGGCGCGAGAAGCACACCTGCCTTCCGGTTCGTGGTGCGGCAGTTCTAGCCATGTTCCACAGAAAGAGCCCACTTCTTGGCTCAGGACATGGAAATTAACAGCGCTGAGGGCGCAATACAGAGGAAGAACTCCACACGCTCCGCTGAGGAATAAACCCACACAAAGGCTTGGGAAACACGCGGGGCTCTCCTCGTACTCACGAGAGCCCCGCCCACAACCAGGCAGCTTCTGCCTGGCTTCCTGTGTACCGCGCGGCTGCTCTCGCCGCGTTCTCTATTAGCGCCCCCATATCAGGCTCAGAAGGCAGAAAGTGAAGCGCCCACCACGAGCTTCTGGTGTGCGGGTGCAGCCCTCTAGAGCAAGGGCCCTCAGTCCTCTGAAGGCAGGGGGCAAAAATCCAGCGCTCACCACGCACTGATGCAGATGAGCCCACACCAGGGGCTCAACACCCAGGACTCCTGTCTTGCTCCAAGCCCAAGTCCAGGGCCATCAGGCCAGAGCACTCAGCCCTCCTGGGCAGGGTGCTGGGAACACGCAGGCAGGCCGTAGCCAGGCAGGCCAGCACAAGGGACAGAGGGACAGTCCTCCTCTCAGCAACAGAGTCCCATGGCGGTTCCTCCTGGCTCACTCCAGCCCACGCAGTGTCTCCTCTTCAGCCCCAAGTAAGCACACTTTCATGGGGTCACAGCCCCAATACTTATACTCATGTAAGTCTTTGTTCTCCCCCTGGCACAGGGCTCTGTGCCCGGTCTAAACCAGTTCTGGGGGGCACTTAAACATTTTATTTACAGTGCACAACAACCTCCTTTGTTAGTGTAGGCTCTGGCTCCAGACACACCACAGGGGGGCAGAGCCAGCATTGTGGAAGGCAGGCACAGTCCTATTCAGGCCCAGGTGCTACTCCTCCCAGTACTCCAAATGCAGATCGGCCTATTCAGCCTAGTGCTGACTCACACAGCCTTTCTGGAGCCACTGCACCTCCCCAGCCCCTGTCATCCAGAGCCAGACATGCAATACACAACAGGCAGGCACAAAGACATATAGCACACAGAAATGCCTACTTCTAAAAGTGGCGTTTCTAAAATAGTGATAATAAATCTGCGAACAGCATTACACAGCATTTATTATCACTATTCCAAACATACCAAACTTGATCACGTTACTCCTTTCATACCAGGAATTACTACTGAAACAGATATCAGGGAATCCCCAATGCATTCCTATGAGAGGGCAGCCTCACAGTAGTGAGAAACCAAAATGGCTGCTTGTCACTACCAGGACATGCCACACAGTTAAGGCACATGTCCTACCTTTTACCTACAGCGCACCCTGCCCATAGAGCTAGCTAGGGCCTACCTAAGGGGTGACTGATATGTAGTAAAAGGGAAGTCACAGACGTGGCAACTACTTTATGTGCCACGTCACAGCGGCAGTACACTGCGCGCGCAGGCCCTGCAATGGCAGAGGCCTGAGACAGGTTTGAAAGACTACTTTGGTGGGTGGCGCAAGCAGCGCTGCAAGCCCACCAGTAGTATTTAACTTACTGGCCCCGGGTATATGAGATACCACTTTACAAGGGATTGATAAGTAAATTAAATACGCCAAACAGATGTAGACCAATCTTACCACGTTTACCATAGAGAGGACATGCACTTTACACTGGACAGCAGTGATAAAGTGCCCAGAGTCCTAAAACCACCAACACCAGGTCAGAAAAAATACCAGGAGGAAGGCAAAAAGTTCAGGGATGACTGTGCAAAAAGGGCCAAGTCCAACACATATAAAGCCGCAAGCCCACATCTCCCCCACCTTGAAAGCCCTGCATTGGTTACCGGTTGCCAGAAGATCCACATTCAAGCTGCTTTGTATCACCCACACAGCGATACATGGAACATGACCGCTCTTCATCAGGAATAAAATCACCAAACACATTCAACGAAGAAACCTCCGCTCTGGAGTGGCACATCGGCTCAAAATCCCAACCTACAAGAAACAAACCATGGGTGGCACATCCTTCTCTGTTCAAGCAGCCAAACCATGGAACTCTTTAACCCTCAACATAATATCCATGGACCTTATCTTCAGAAAACTACGCAAGAATTGGCTCTTTCCCACATAACCACTATACGCAAACAGAAATATACAGCATATCCCTCTGTATATAAGCTTTTATTTGGACTATAGATATGTACATACATATGTGTATTGCTTTGTGTAAAGATGTATAATATATTTTTTTTTTTTAAATATTTGTTAGTTCTGCTTAACTAACAAATAACTTTTGGTTACATTATCCTATGTTTTTAACACGGTATATAAGTGACTGAATAAATAAGTAAATCTTTTATCATAACTATTTATCTACAATTGCTTCACTATTGAATTCCAAATAATAAAAACAAATAATATATATATTTTTTTTTTTAACAACTTTATTTATTAGGTTTTATTTTCCAACTGGTCGGTTGTACACACGTTTGCTATACAATCATCCATAATCTTTTTCTTGAAACATGCAGATCTCCAGCGATACATCATTCAAGTACATTAAACATAGTGAGAGGAAATAGATGATATACAAATCATGTTAACGAGGGCGGCCACCTCTACCAGCATATCACGTGTCGACACAATAATAAGATTATTACATTACTCTGCACCATCATTTTCTGACGTGTCTGCCTGTTCACTTCCATGTCCCATTATATGGAGCAATGTCCTGCATAATTCTCTCCACTGTTCAAGGTCCTCCTCCAGTTTATCACCCTTTCTACAAGTCTTCATATGCAGCTCTTCAGCAAGTGACCACTCACCCACATCTCTCATCCACCCTTCTAGTGTTGGTACTCGTGGGCTCATCCAGTATATCGCTACCCGCTGTCTGGCAAGCACCAATACCAATTGCATCAATTTATAGGCCATCTTACTTTTCTACGCTTTGGTATCTGTCCCAAAAGACACTGCGCTGGGCTAGCCTCCACTCGGATACCCACCCCCGACACCCTTGCCACCACACCATGCCAAAATTGTAACACCTCCGGGCATTTCCACGCCAAATGCAAGAACCCCGCTCGCCCGTGACATCTAGGGCATTCATGTAGTCAGAATGAATCTATGCAGTGAAGCGTCACCGGGGTCATATACACTCTTTGCAGGAAATTATAATGTGTCAATTTTAACCGCACATTACAGGATACTTTACGTGTCAATGCACATGCATTCTCCCAATTCTTTTCTGTCAACGGGACCTGCAGGTCCTCATTCCATGCTTCCCTTGACCTGTGAACACGGGACTCCGAATCCGTCCCCATAGCCCTTTATAACAGTGAGACCAATCTACGTCCACTACCACAAGTAAGCAGCACATCCAATGTCTCAGTTGTTGGGGGCATGTTCGGGTGCGTGGGCCATGTGACCCTGTCTAGCTCCATCAGCCCTGCGTACTGCAAGTACTGTCCATGTCCTAATTCAAAACTCTCACACACCTGCTCAAACGTAAGGAAGGTATAATTTATATATAGATCCACGAGTACCTGACATCCGCCCTCCCTCCACAGCCTGAAGGACATACTCTCAACCATTTGACGTACAGAGGCCAGGTGCCAAATGCTAACTCCTGATGAAATGGTGCGTGCCGTAGCACGCGCTCCACAAACGTTTGCCATAAAAATGCCGTTTGCTTAACGACATATGGGAGATCCAAGCCCACACCCGCCCCCTCCATCAATGCGACAGGAAGACTCTCCGTTTGGATCAGTCCATCCAGCAAATGCTTCTCCCAGTCGTCTCCCTCGTCCATCCACCGTGCCGGGTGCTTAAGGTGCGCTGCATAATAATATAAGTCTAATCTGGCCGCCTCTAATCCCCCCTCCTCATAATGTCTGGAAAGGACCTGCAATGCCACCCTGCTGCGTTTTCCCACCCAATACAAGGACACCAACAACGACCTCAATTGCCGAAATACTGACATGGGAATATTACACATAGAGTTCTGTAATGCATAAAGACATCGGGGCAAAAGCACCATCTTTGCCACCGCGATTCTGCCCATCAAGGTCAGCGGTAGTGTATTCCGGAATGCTACCGAGCCCTTCAGAGAGTCCAATACCTTATATATGTTCAAGCGAAGGATCTGCGCATCTTCATGCGCGACTTGTATTCCCAGGTAAAGGAAGTGACCTATTTCCCACCGCAGCCCTACGGTTGGCAGCTCCTCAACTCCATATCCCTTCAGTCCAGCCATCGGGAACACCAATGACTTAGCCCTGTTGAGGCGCAAGCCTGACAATTCTGTAAATTGGTCCAACAACTGCAAAAGCTCTGGAATCGCTGTCCGGGGGAATTTTACATAGAACAATGCATCATCAGCATATAGCGATAACAGATGAAGGATACTCCCCAGTCGGATTCCCCATTCAGCCAGATCCCGCCTGGCCCACACCGCCATAGGCTCTATGGCCAATGCAAAGAGTAACAGGGACAGGTAGCATCCCTGCCGCGTACCTCTTTCTAAGCACCATTGTGTGGATCTATTCTGACCCAGCCGAATCCTGACACTTGGCGTGGTGTACAATATCTGAACCCACTTATGGAAACGGGGCCCAAATCCTGCCACTCTTAATACCTCTTGTAGGTACCCCCAATCCACCGTATCAAAAGCTTTTTCAAGATCCATTGATACTAGTGCCATTTCCTCAGCGCTTATACTTGTCTCATGGATTATGTGGACCAAGCGCCGAATGTTCATGCCCGTGTTCTTTCCCGGAATAAAGCCACACTGGCCTTCATGGACCAAGTGGGCCATGTGCGGTCCCAATCTCTTAGCCACAATATTTTCGCGTCAGTATTGATCATTGTTAGCGGTCTGTATGCCGCGGGGTCCTGACTATTTCCACCCGGCTTGGGGAACATACATATTTCGTCCTCTCGCATTGTTGTCGGTAATACCCCCTTATCAAAGACCTCATTAAATGTTTGTAGTAAGGGTTGCACCCATTTAGCCGAGTACGCCTGATAGAATTCACTCAGGAATCCATCTCCTCCCGGAGCCTTAGCCCTGGGCATGTCCGCGATAGCCTCCGCTATTTCATCAGTTGTCAATTGCGCTTCCAGTTACTGACTGTCCTCCGCCGTGAGCTTCATCAGCTGGAGGCCCTCCAGAAACGGGGCATAGCGTTCAGGTTTGACCAATGGGTCAGCCGTATATACCTTATGCATATGCTGTCGAATTCGTTCCAGAATATCTAGTCTAGAATGTACCAGTTCACCCAATTGTGTGCTTATACAGGTGATCAAAGGGGGCGCCTGCTCCCTACGCGGTATCCATGCTAACAGCCAACTAGACTTATCGCCCTGTGCGTGTGGCAATTGCCTATATTTAGTAAGTGTATATTTGTCCAGCCTATCCCATATATCTGTGATTTGTTCATGCATCGTACGCTCCCGCTCTCGGGCATCTTCCTGTCCCTGCACACCCGTCTGTACTTCCGCCAATGAATCTTCCTTACCGCGTAGCTCACCAATCAATTGCCTCCTCACTCCATAGGTTAATCCCATTCCTGCACCTCGAGCCACCGCCTTCAGGGCATCCCACTCAGTGGCCCTGTTATTAGTAGAATTCCAATTAAGAGATATATAGTTTGTTAGTGCCTCCGATAGCGCCTCCCTGCCTACCTGATCGTCCAGGAGATCCGTTGGGAGTCTCCAGCCTCATGGGACTTGTTCCCTGGTATTCCATTGCACCACACAGCACACCGGCGCATGATCCGATAAAAATCAGGCAAGGTGGGTTATGTCTGCTGCTATTAATGCAGGTGCTTCTGTTACCAAGACCCTGTCCAGTCTACTGTATGTGTTATGTGTCGGTGTATAACACGTGTACACCTTCTGTGTCGGGTGCTGTATCCTCCAGATATCCCTCAGACCCAGCTCATGCATCACTTTTCGCAATTGCTTAGTCATACGAGGCTTGGTGCCCCCTCTAGGGGGATGCCTATCCAAGTCAGGATCCAGCACACAATTAAAATCTCCCAACCTAATAAGTGGGGCATCCAGGTCCTCAGTGATCAAGTCCTGTATCGTTAAGAAAAAGAAAGGATCATCGATATTCGGGGCATACGTGTTCAGTATGGTTATATCTTTTCCGTCAAGTTTCCCCCATAGCAGCACATACCGACCCCCAACATCGGCTTCCATATACTGGAGCTTAAAAGGTGTACCCGGGGCTACCCAGATCAGCGTTCTCCTAGCATAGGTGGAGTATGAAGAATGAAACACTTGACCCCTCGATTTCTTAGCCAAACTCACGGCACTCACATCATCCAAATGTGTTTCATGCAGGCATGCAATCTTTACAGTATGCCGCTTTAAAAACAAAAGTGCTCTATGTCTCTTAGTAGAGGTACCCAACCCTCGAACATTCCAACTAAGGAACTTTACCTCTCTTGCCATAATTTTTTACTCGCATTTTCTGACTGACTGTATCGCTGCGTCTATCACTTCAGTGTTCCAACCGACCTCTTAGCGTAACACAACTTATGCCCATCCCAAAACTTAAATCAAACCAACCCCACCCCCGCCCGCGGACAATATTCGGCAATCATCACAGTCGAATCTGCCCACCCTCTGCTCGTGCCAGGATGTGCACAGCATCCCCAACAGCCCAAATGGGGCAACAAATTTCAACTCCAGTCCCCAGCCCTCCCCCTTTTAATTACGCAGCAGCTTCTTAACCAAAACAGTCTTAGGACCCCTGCCGTATGTCCAATACCCTGCACGCCACACTCACACACTTAATTAAATGTCGTTATAGGCAGGTTAGTTCCACCAAGCTGGCAGACTACTACATTCTCCGTACAGCAGCAATTACTACATGTAATATTACCATACATCTATGGCAGCGTTAGTTCATGCTCCAGATGGGCCGGTCAGCCAGTCGCCTCTTAGTCTTCCTCCCTCTCAGGAGGCTACTCCAGCAGCGTTTCAGGTACAATGTCTATTGTCGGCCCCAGGCACTGCGATTCCTCATCCGATCCTGCATTTGCCGCTCCTTGGGGCTGCGCCATCTCGCTTCCATCCTCCAGCGCATCCAGCTGCAGTGATCCATCCTCGCTCACTGTGATCCGTTGCTGTGCGGGATCAGCCAATTTTTTTTACTTCTGTTCGTTCTTTCAGTTGCCATGTCGGGTCATGTTCCCCAACGTCGCTTCTGTCCCCTCTGCTCACCAGGTGGGCGCCCTTCCCCTCGAATTTCTAGCCATTCCCAAACGTCCTCAGGAGTATCAAAAAAGTGCGCTCTGCCCACCCAAATTACCTTTAGCTTAGCAGGGTACAGCAGCATATATTTGAGACTCAATTCACGTAGTTTGTGTTTTACCCCTAGGAAGGCTTTCCGTAATTCTTGTACTTGCTTCGTATAGTCAGGGTACACAGCAATCTTGTTGTTTTCATACTGGAGATCCTGTTGTTCTCGAGCTGCTCGCAATATGCAGTCTCTGTCGCAGTAATTAAGAATTCTTGCGATCATTGCGCGGGGCTGTGCCCCCGGCAGCGGGGGCGGGACCAGTGCCCTATGTGCTCTTTCTATCGCAAACATATCCGACAGGCCAACAGGCCAACAGGCCGCAATTGGGTTCAAATCCAGTTTTCCAGGAATTGCTCCGCCGCTCCCTGTCCGCTTTCTCGGGGATACCCACCACACGTATGTTACTGCGCCGTGCTCTCCCTTCCACTTCCTCCGCACGGTGCTTGAGCGCTTTTGTGGCCATGGTCATCTGTGCCACCTGTTGTTTAAGTGTTGCCACGTCCCCTCTCAACTCCACAATGTCTCCTTCAGCAGTTGTGACTTTTTCTGCTACTTTCCGTAAGTCCACTCGGAGGAGGTTGACATCTAAGGAGACGGTATCTATATGATCCTCCAATGCTTTTCTGGAGCCCTGGGTAGCTGCCATTAATTCTGCTCTGGTGGGTTCCTGGCTCTCTCCCTCCAGCTCCTGTTCTACACCCCGGCCTGTTGTGTCAACCGCTGGGGTTGGTGCCTAGGGGTAGTGTACTGTGTGATAGTATTGGACCCAACCGCCTTCTGAGCCTTATCCTTGCCCATTTCGCTTCCATAACCGCAGGCCACCCAGCTCTTAGTGATAGTCAATGGTTGCGCGTCCTGTCTTTGCCCTTCTCTAAAGACGACCCGGTGCCTCGCTCGGCCGGTGTCACTGGTCACAACCAGCCCCTAGTTCCCAGAGAGGCACTCACCTGGCATCCAGCCAGCGAACCCCTCCGCTTCAGCCCTGTGCTCGGTGATGACTCTCCTCCAGACCCAGCATTATTATAGCAACATTAAGTGTCTTGCCCTGCTCTTACGCCCCTCACTGCCACATGTCAAATTTTCTGCAGATAGACCTGATCTCCCTCCAGCATGGGCACTATAGATGTAGCAGGGCCGGGCCGGGACCCACCCAGGTCTGGTACCTCAGCCACTGCCCTCAGTTACATGCAATTGAGCTGGCCCCTCCGCTGCTCTCTGTCTCTTCTCTCAGCTCACTACAGGGGGGGCAAATGTTATCGGAGCACAGGTCTCCCTGTCCTCGTCTCCGTTCCTCCCTCACTGAAGCAGGCTCCGTGGCTGTACTCGTATGGGACACAGGCAAATACCTTACAGCAGGCCGCGCCCACCACCAGCACCGATCCTCGGTTCCTTTCCGGCTCCACTGACGCAGCAACTCCGTTCCCGTCGAGCCGCTGCAGGACAGCACACCGCAGGAGCCGACCGGGCCGGACTCAGGACGCCTCCGCTCACCATTTGGAGCTGCAGCAATACCCCTTCGGGGATTACAGATCACCAGCTGGGCTCGGTCCGCTCCGGCTCCACCGCTCGCACTCACTCCGCTCCCGCTGTCTGCCAGGCAAGTCGCGGTGCGCGCGCCCGTCAGGGCCGCTTCTCCTCACTCTGCAGGGGGCTTCACAGGACAGACAATCCAGGGACCAATGGCAGTGCGACCAATGCCAGTCACCTCTCGGTCGCCTGCCCGGCCCAGCTCATCTGCTGTGCAACGGCCATCCGGCCCACTCCGCTGCCATCCTCCTCCTAAGGCCCACACTCCAGTCACTGCGCAGTATCGGCGCTCGCCCTTTTCTGCCACCGCCGAGCCACCTCGATCACCTCAGCAGCATCAGGGGGCCAACATTAATCGACGCCTGCAGTTTTAGTCGGCTGCTCCCTTTTGCTGACAGGATAATTGGAGGATTCACGGGCGAACGGACCGGGAGCTCAGAAGGCTCACATACTGTCGGCCATGTTGCTTGGCCACGCCCCAATAAATTGATTTAAAGTACAACAACACTTGAAAGGCGGAGTTTTTTAAATGCATCTTTAATCTACATATATTACCTTCCTTATGCATATATATACCATCCATGTACCTATATATCTATATATTTATTGCTTTGCATCTAATTCAGAATATCCAATGCACTACCCTATATCTAACCCTATACCACTCTCAATATATCCCCTACCTCAACTCTCTGACTCATCTCAAACTCATTCTACTACTCTTTTCAATGCACTACCCTATTTCTCACCCTATACCTCTATCAATATATCCTCTACCCCCACTCTCTCATTCATCCCAAACCCCATACCACTACTATGATCCCGGAAATAACCCTTTCTGGACTCTTCCCTCTTCTACCCCTCCTTGCATCATCTCATACCTCTTTTACTATTCAGAACTGCCAAACAAGCCTTTCTAAACCCTTCCCTCTCACTCTTCCCACTCCACCTCCCCTTTACTGATCCCAAACCCCCTCCTACTGCTATGAACTCAAATTTAAAAAAAATCTAGACCCTTCCCTCTTCTATCCCTCCACTACTCCTTTTCAATCCAAATAACAGACTAACATGTCCACCACTCAAATTAATTTCATGTTTCCTTAGACTAACCTCCCTCCACCTCCCTTTACTCATCCCGAACCCCTCCTACGGATATAAACTCAAAAAAACAAACCTAGACCTTTCCCTCTTTTATCCCTCCACTATTCCTTTTCAATTCAAATAACAGACTAACATGTCCCCCACTCAAATTAATTGCATATTTCCCTGTACTAATTCCCACTAATCCTGTTTGGGTTACGGAGTAGCGTGCTACTCACCGAAAAGCGCTTCAACACCTCATCAGGGGTAGCAAGCGCTATATAAATGCAAACCATTTCCCTCTTCTATCCCTCCACTATCCTCCTCAATCCAAAAAACAGACTAACATATCCCCAACTCAAATTACTTCATATATCACTATACTATTTCACCACTTATCCTTTATGGGTTCTGGAGTAGCGTGCTACTCGCCGAAAATGCGCTTCAACACCTCATCAGGGGTAGCAAGCACTATATAAATGCAAAACTTTTCGTCTCTTCTATCCCTCCACTATCCTGATCAATCCAAATAACAGACTAATATATCCACCTCTCAAATTACTTTCATGTTTCACTATACTAATTCACCACGAATTGTTTGTGGGTTCCGGATTAGCGTGCTACCCGCCAAAAAAGCTCGTCAACACCTCAGCAGGGGTAGCAAGCACTATATCAATGCAAACCTTTTCCCTCTTCTATCCCTCCACTACCCTTCTCAATTCAAATAACTGACTAACATTTCCACTGCTCAAATTACTTTCATATTTTTACTATACTAATTCACTACTAATCCTTTATGGGTTCCGGAGTAGCGTGCTATTTGCCGAAAAAGCACTTCAACACCTCATCAGGGGTGGCAAGCCCTATTTAAATGCAAACCTTTTCCCTCTTCTATCCCTTCACTATCCTTCTCAATCCAAATAACTGACTAACATATCCACGACTCAATTTACTTTCATATTTCACTATACTAATCCAACACTAATCCTTTATGGGTTTTGAAGTAGCGTGCTACTTGCCGATAAAGCACATCGACGCCTCCTCAGGGATAGTTAGCGCTATATAAATGCAATTACAATACTATACAATACAATTTTGTTTGCTGAGATAAACGTCATGTAATTTGGCCAGATCAGGGAGTATCTCAAGTTAAAGTGCGCCAGCTTCCCCAAAATCTCCACTTCCCACTAACTTCAGTGGGTACCTCATTTTCTTTGTCGAACTGGCTCTTAGCCTTTGCCTACAGTCTGTCCCACTTTTTCTTTTACTTGCCTGATGCTTAGGTCAATATGTTATAACTATTAAGGGCAACTTATTTGCCACAGCAATGTCCTGAACAAATATGCCTGCATCACTCCCACCCTAATGAAACTCCCTTGGCTGTCCTTGCTGACCTGTCCCACCTTCAAGGACAGCTGCTTCATCTACAAAGCTGCCAACAGTCACTCCTGCCTTTCTGTCTGACAAGCACACCGTCTCTTGTTACACCTACAACCTGGACACCATCAGAATGGAGATGGCAAATTTAAAGAAGCAACAGGACTTCTCATCTATGGACATAGGATCTGGAACAACAGCCCTGTATCTATAAGGACCACCCATACTGTTCTTCATTTTGGGCAAGCGTTCCAGTATGAGTGGCTTTCAGGCAGAGAGCACTGGACAGCATTACTATCGAGCACCTAAACGGGGGACTAGCACAGGTGGCACCGAAGAGGAACAAAGGCTCCTGCTGCCATACTCTGCTACAAGTTCCGGTGGCCTAATGTGCTAGATGGCCGACATGAGCTGGTGACCTCTGTTGCCTGAATCCTCCTTTAAGTGGGGGAGTGCCTTGCTCAGTAACAATTAACAGCATCTGGCAGGGACAGGCCTGTCCCCCATGCCTGAAATATGACCCAGGAAGCCATTCAAAAGGCTAAGCTAAGCCAGAGGTAGCAGTTGGAGACCCACACCATGGGCCATATCTCAATCACAGAGCATTGCAGGCCAACATGGGTACTGTGTCCTGCCTCTGTGATGCTCTGGGCCTAGCCGGCAACTTGGCTCTAAACCACTCCAGGTCCCTGCCTGTGTTCAGGCAGAAGGACTTGGGGGAGGGTGGAAACTAGGCAGGCACAGCATAGGCCGGAACAGATCGGCATTGCACCTTTGCCTGAAACAGCTATGAGCACTATCATAGGCTGGGGCTCCTCTCTGGATGCTTGAGTGATGTATGGAAAACAATCTCATCCAGTCTCGCGGAGTCAGCCTGATTACACAACAGAGCCAGGAATGCGACCTAAGCCCAGTGGAAGGCGGAAAATCTGGTCCTCTGTCACATAGTGGTGGTTTGTGTGTGTGAAAATAGGGGTTACCCCTGAAAGAATTTCCTAAATCAGGGCATGAATATCGGTTGTAAACAAAACAGTTAGGAAATTGATAACAAACGTGGACCTAGGATTTACATAAACAATATATAACCACCTAAGTATTAGGTAACAAAGTATTTTTTATTTTGTTTATGTAGACAATTTTATCTTAGTAAATCCTAGGTCCACGTTTGTTACATAGTGGTGGTTTCACAGGGATAGGCTCACCTTCTTTCCCAAGACTTATTTGCCTTAATAATCAACTATCAAGGAATGGGAGGGGGTCCAGCTGCGTAGTCTGCATGGATAGCAGCAGTGCTGAAGGCGCAAGGCACTAGTGACATGAAGATCTGAAAAGCCTACTTGACACACATCCTGCTCAATCACACCAGACTGCTGTTCAATGGCACAGGTAGACATAGGGGCCCTACTGCAAGGTCCTGGCTCCATATTTGTACCATTGACTTATGGCGGGGATCCACTGTTATGAAGATATGTGGATCAGGAACTTCTTCTTGGCCAGGTCATGGTCTGAGAAGCCTGAGGAGATGCAGACGGCTAATCTTGGTCTTTCCTGAGACACATACTCCCACCCATTCATATTAAAGAGCATGACTTCTAGTAGGAGGTGCAGGGATCCTTCATTTCCCTGCTTGGTTGAGATGAAAGCAAGAGGATGCAAGGGGGGCAAACTCCTAGGCTCTGCCAGGCAATTACTGGCCACTTCCTAATGCTCAAGCCTATAAGTCTTGCAGACTGGCATATAAACTGAGGTCACCACTATTAGCATGAGCCAAAGTCCTGCCTAAAGAACTACAGAAAGACATCAATGTGCGGGCCGACAGAGACAAGTTGGAAAAGTCAGTGGATGATCATGTGGAATAACAGCATGGCATGGGGATTTAAGATGTCTCAGTACAATAAACGCTTGAGGGACTCCTTCTAAAGCAGGACAACTTAGAGAATAGATTGAGGCACACTATTATTTGCATTATTTGGATTAGTTGGATCTCATGTGGTGCTGAAGGGCAAGACATTGAAGATTACATTAGCAGTCTCCTACACTTCCTCTTGGAACAAGCCTAATTACCCCTTAAGCTGCCTGGGCTATAGACAGGATTGCTAGGGTGAGATTGCTGAGAAACAGTTTTCCAGACATTTTCTCACGTGCATTTTTTGAAGCGGAAGGTGTAAATAATTTTGATAGTGTGCAAAAAGGAGATCACTACATATGAGGATCACAAGCTTCAGCTAAGCCAGGACTTATCCATCGTCATGCTTAAGAAGAGGAGGATCCTCTGAAAAATGTTATCTTTCCCTGCAAGTATGAGATATCTTAATTAGGGGACACCCTTTCACCTTCATTTGGGATGGGAAAGGCAAATTGTATGCTCTTTGACCAAGGCTCACGCAGTTGTGGGCCTGGGGGAGGAAAAAGGTCCAGTTAAAAACTCAGATGGAATGGACAAGAGAGGAAAGAAGAAACCGCCCCTGCTGTCAGAGATGTCCTTGAACCAGTGTAGAAATTCAAAAGCAAGTGTAGAGTAAATGGAAAAGTGGTGAAGGCCAGCGGATCTTGGAAAACTACACCACAAGAGGAGCAAACAATCACTGACGATGCTGGACTCGCGTCATCATCCATGGTCATACACAACAGCTAAATTCTCTCTTCTGACTAGATTAGGGATATGGCCAGCGATGTGAAGGAGTGGGCTGGCTATGACCAATGGCACAATGGTTCCTGCTTTTTCATCGGGGGAGGGTGCAGGGTTGTTTCTCTTGTTTGAAAACTGTGCCAGTTTGTTTTGTGGTACTTAAATATAAGTTGTGGCAAGGGTTCTGGCCAAAATGTCCAACACCTAGGCTGAGATGAAAATGTTTCCAACTACAATATTTCTCCTCAGAGTCCCACAAAAAGCAAGAGAGGCAATATTATGCACCAGTCTTTTGGGGGCACTATCTGGAAGATTATTCCTGAAAAGGCCGACAGATGGCTCAGCACAGTAGTCTTTCTGGGGGTCTCTTACTTACACAATAACATCCTAATGTGCATCCAATGTCCACCAAGAATGCTTCCTTATATCTGGTAACTCAAAAGTGCTGACATTTGCTAAGGGAAAGGTGGTATTCAGGGGGGACCTAAACAGTTCTAAGATACAAAAGGTGATGGGAGTAATGCTTGCAATAAGTCCAACCACTGACAATCGCTTGGGTTAGCATTCCAACCCATTGTTCTTTTACCCACTATGCAACCTTAATTTGGACGAAGCCACATGCAAATCAGTCTTGTCCCTAATCCCATAGGAACAGGTCCACCCAAACTGCCAGGCCAGGCCCCCCCTGAACCAGAACAAAAGCAACCCAAGACGGGCTTTGCTCTGATGGTAGCTCATCACCCAGGTATAGACTAGAAGTCACCGAGCCTGTGTGTACATGCACGTGTTGGGAAGTTTGTATTTGTGCAAGCGACTATACTTTTGATTCAGTAAAACTAATCTTAAATCACCACCGCTTGTATACTTTAGCAGAAAGATCTACTATAAGGAAATTGTGAGCTCCCGAGCGCTCAGCCTCATCGGTGTGCGAACGCTCAGTTTCGTTGGCGCCAAAGATTATCCCGTCCTGCAGATAGTTCATTAAGCTTCCGTATGTGCATGTGGTACGTGCTGTGCAGTAAGCATTTGGGTTAACTCACTGATTTCTAGCTACATTTTGGTACCACCGCAAATTCTTTGGAAAGCAGTTCGTCTGCAGGCTGTGGTGTTCAGAAGCTGGATAGACCTTCAATGGTAGAACTATTTCCTGAACATAGTGCAGACTTCCTCTTGGAGCTAGACTGTCTCCAGGGCTTTTCATCAAAGAACAGTATCACCTACTGTTTTGTGATTTCAGCATTGATTGTATTTACTCAATGGAAATGTCAACAGCGATTGGCACACTTTATCAACAGTGATTATATACTACATATAAGGTGCAAAGGAGGTGTTCGTCAAAGTGTCAACAGCGATTAGCATGCTGTATAGGAACAAATAAAGAAGGTGTTTGTGGCAGTGTCAACAGTGACTGGTAAGCTATAAAAGGACAAACAAGGAGGGTGTTTTATTATTATTATTGAAGAAGTTCTCACAGTTTTCTTATTTACATATTATAAGTCATTTTCTCTGTTGTTTTATACTGCTTACATTTTTATTATACAATATTCTTATTTTATTGTTTTAGGTTTTCTGCCTTTGCTTCTACACTATTATAATGTCAGCAGTAACAGCACTGAATCCTTTTCTCCAAGAGCCACGGAATCCTCCTCTGAAGTGGCATCTATGGTTCAGATCATTCAATGTCTACTTAGGGTCTATTAATGGGCTAAAATTTAAAGGTGAACAAAAATGAAATTTACTCTATTACTATTTAGGTGTGGAAGTTCAAAATGTGTTCGATCATTTACCAGAATATGGTTGTACTGATGATGAGGTTCTTAATGAATTTCAGATTGTGGTAAAACAACTAGATGCATATTTTGAGGGAAAAGCGAATCTGCTAGTTCATCGTCACCTATGTTTTACATGTGTTCAAGGACCTGACAAATCTATTGATTCATGCGTTACAGCTCTAAAAATGTTGGCGACTTATTGTGAATTTGAAGGATTCACTTCCCAATTGATACATGATCAAATTGTGTCTAGGAGTTATTCAAAGAAGATAGAACAGAAAGTTATAGCTTGATGAAGCAATAGACATAGCAAAAAGCATAATGGTCTCAGCAAGATGCAAAACAGTTAGAAGCAGAAATATCTCATCTTTCTGTAGCACATATCAGCTCTCATGGTAAAGTCCAAATGAAGCCACTGTCTCCTGCTGACAATTACGATAGAGGCAAAGGTGTGGCTCAATCTTCATCCCAACCTACATGTTATAGATACATATCTACAGCGCATCTGTCGAATTTCAGGAACTGTCCAGTAATTGTATAACAATGCTGGAAGTGTAAGAAAATTGGGCACTTTGGAAAAGTTTGCAGGGGTGGTAAGCGTATTTCTATAAGGAGTGTCCAGGAATAGTTTATGGGTGATAATTTGGAGGATGGTGGTAAAAAAGTGGAAGAACTGGTGCTTTCTGTGGTTGTATGGAGATAAGTAGTGTACATAATGAGAAAAGGGATAGTGATTGTCTAATTTTTTATAAAGATTGATGGTATTACCATGCCTCTTCTTATTGATTTTGGTGCAAAGATAACCATCATTTCCATTGAAAAATTTAAAAAAATGTTGGTCCACCAAAGGTTTGTTACCTCCAGATGTCATCACTACTGCCTTTGAAGGTAGTAGCATAGATCTGGTTGTAGGGTGACCAGGTGCCCCGGATTTACTGGGACAGTCCTAGTTTTACACCTGCTGTCCCAGCAGCTTTCAGAAAATTTAGCTCATGTCCCGTTTTTAGAGACAGTCGACTGAAAACAGTGTGAGATGCGTTTGTACAGTTTCCAAAGCAGGGATCGTTATCAGCTGTCATAAGAAAGCAATTTGATTAACAGGCATGATACTGGCTTTAGAAATTGCAGTTTATTTTCTTAGTGCAACTTCTGTAGTTCTCTTCTGATGAGCACCGTAATTCTGTGCCCTAGTTTGATGTAAACTCTTAGTCCTTCTTCTATTTTTGCTAAATGTGCCAGTTTTTGGTTTTAAGAATCTGGCCACCCTAGCTAGTTGGTATTTTTGGGCTGATATCTCCTTTGGGAATAAAACAATTAAAGGAAAAGTATATGTAGCGCAGAAAATATAAATGCATTGGGATGGTGGCACTAAGCGGATTTTGGTATGATCATTAGAATTGGTCAGAGGTGTCCGATTTCTCTAGTTAGCTCTGTTACAGATCAGGTGTGGAGAGAAAAGTGTAAAGAGGTGTTTCAAATCAAAGATTTTGTTCTCACCATTAAAGTCAAGGGGGGTTTTCTGCCTGTCAGACATAGAGTCTGCAATGTGCCACATAGTATAAGATGAGAGTTGAAGTAAATACAAAAAAAGCAAGATGATTACATTATTGAGCCTCTAGATGCAAATGTATGGCTTTCACCTATTGTTTTAGCCAAAAAGAAATTGGGTGAATTGTGTCTGTGTATTGATCCTAGATCTCTCAACAGTGCCATCTGGGTAGAGAATTATTATTTACCACATAATTAAGATTTGATTATGGCTGTAGGTCAGTCCAGGTAATTTTTTTAAGGATGGATCACAAGCCTTGGTAGATATTCTGTCTGGCAACAAAATGAAGAAAGCAACTGCCAGGTTGGCTAGGTTGGCAACAGAGTTACTTGAGTTCAATTTCACAGTTCTTCATATTACAGGACAGAAAAATGTGAGAGCAGATTTCTTACCAGGATTGCCAGTTAATGAAGACTTGGATGAAAAGAATAAACAGGATAACAAAGAAGAATGTATTATAGCCAGTGCTGAAGATCATGTGATTTGTTCGGACATGGAGTTATGGCACGATGCTCTCAAGAAGGATGTTGTGCTGAGACAGGTTATGAAGTTTGTAACTATAGGTTGGCCGAAATAAAAGTCCATTGATACATTGTTGCAACCTTTTTGCAAGCTGGCAGATGAATTGTCCATAGAGAATAACTTGTTGATAAGGGGGGGCAAATTGGTTCCACCAGAGTGTTTTAGACAGTGTTGTAGATAATACTTGAGACTGTCTATTCAGGTCATTTAGGGATGACTGCCACTAAACGTAGAGTTCAACATGATTTCTGTTTGCCTGGTGTGGATCGGAAGGTGGAGCTATTGGTGAGAGGGTGTGTGCAATTTTGTTACAGTGACAAACATTTAATCACTTCGGAACCTGTTCCTGTTTTGTGTCCACATAAGGTGTGGCATAGAGTTGCAGTCAATTTTTTTCAATAAGTGTTTATCAAGGATGGTGTGTCTGAATAACTTTTAACAGACAATGGTGTCCAATTTACTTCATCCACTATGACAGAAATCTTTAACAGATTTGGAATAAGACACTTACATACACTGAAAACTAGCCTCATGTATAATGCATGAGGATTCTCAGTATCACAGCAGGATTGCCATCTTCTGCATAATAACTCTGTATAAGGGTCACCTCTATTGTCATCCTTTCCCGACATGCCCACAGTACACTTCTAGGTAGAACCCCTGAGGGTACTTTTTGGGTATATAAGCACTACATCTTCGCTGGACAAACCAGAGGAGAAAGACTTACATGCTAACACGCTGATGTGAGGCGCTGAGGTCCCTGCACGCAGACACTCCAGCACGCAGTGGTCTGACATTACTTGCGGGGTGTCCATCTCGAGACCAAGACGGGGTCCTTCGCTCTCCCACATCAGGTAATGGGGTTGGCTCTATCCTAAGGGGATTCTTGGCTACACACCAACATACATGCTTGGTACATTTAGGTACATCTAGTTAGGGTTTGCATCGTAGGAGTACGCATTATTACTGTTATGTATCTATATACCTGCATATATTCATTGTTTTAGAACTATGGTAGAATTCTACCTTTTCTTTACTCTATTGGTGCTCATAACAGTATATATCTGTTTATGTCTAATGGTTGTTGCAGCATACGTATTTTATATTAGAATGATGCTGGTTCAATAAATACTTATTGAAAACGTCCCCACTGTTTATTCTGTATATCTCTCTGAGACAAAGTAAGCACGAGTGACTGAGCGAAAAATACTGTACAGTTTCCACAATCCCTGTGGGGTCAGGGTTGTCATGTTCGAAACTATTCGCTCCTTGGTAAGAGGGGCTCATAGTGGCACTGTGAGCTAGCTGGTCTACAGACTAACATATCCTTTGGGGGCACCTGGAATTAGTCTGGACACGAATCCCTTAGTTTATGTTGTCTAAAACACGCAGATCCTATATAGATTTGTAGGAACTACACAACATGGCACCGCCAACGTTGGTTTGGTTCTTATTTAATGGTCAAATCTGAGTAGTTCAGTTGTGCTTTCTCAGAGACTCCTACTCACATCTACCCAGAGACGTCTGGAGTGGGAAGGGAAAAATCCACCACAGCTGAGTAAGCGACTCCTATGTATTGGCTGTAGGTTTATTCAAGCTTGAAGGATTCTAGTTCCTTACATTGTGCGTGAAAACTTATCTCAATTTCCTTGACACTCTTTTCAACAATGTCTGTTGAAGAAAACGCAGCAGCAGCATTAAATGCAAATGCAGCAGGGGAAGGAGAGCAAGAAGGTGCTATAAACATTTCAGAAAATGTCAGAAATTCACTTACTTTAAAACTAGCAGAGTTTGGAGTCTCAGCATTAGGTGGGACTGTAACATTTATGATTGAGGCAAACAAGTAATTTAGGATGGAGGTATTCTATTCATGGGTTGAATTCCCACCTGCAGACGCACGCACAAACACATTTCATTCTTACACCCCGGAGGAAACACCGGAAGAATATTGTCCATACGAGGACATTGAAGTTCCAATCAGTTACCAGGTACCTGATTTAAAGGCGCCCTCCCACACACCACAGAAAAAGTGAGACTAGGTCCGCTCAGCAGAGACGGAGCGACTTGGCCGGTCCTAGCAGCTTATACACCACATCCAGACGTTGACACATTGCCAATAGCAGACTTACGTCCACTTCATAAAGAAATTAGAAAACTATACAGAAATCTGACACAGTTCATCATGAGAACGCTCACACTTCAACCAACAAAAATTACCCCAGCAGGTCAACTACAAGGAACTGCAACTAAAATACCCCACAAACACTGAACGCAGTTATGGGAAGAATGGCCACTAAATGTGAGCAAATGGCCTTCTGGACAGCACAGAAAATAGCACAGTTAGAGGCAGTGTTTCCACACACAGGCCCACAAGAAAAACACATAATACTGACAATATGCTTGCCAATGGGAACAGCTCCCCCGATAGAGGATTGTACCACTTGGGGTACAGTTTTCGCTGCCATCTATACCATAACTCATGGTATCCCTTCAATAGCAGCGGTACCAGAAGTATTGAGACAAATACAGAATGAGTACGGAGCAGAACCTGCTTTGAACTTGGGAATTAAATTATTAGGCAATTTTTCCCAGGTATCTACAAATATGTTAACAAACATAAAAGGGAAAGCAGCAGCGAGGGCTATACGCCAAAGCTTGAGGGAATGCACTCCTGCACAACAGGAGTAAGAATTTCCAAAAATTATTGAAGATACATACGCCGAATTAGGTAGAGAGAATTTGGGAGTCAGAGCTATGAAACCACAAGTAATGGGTAGTCCTGAAAAGGATAACACCAAGCAAGCACCTGATTCTTCAAAGAAGAAATGGGATAATAAGAAACAAAAAAATAGAGAGAATAGATCATAATGAAGGGGTGGGTCTCCTCAGCAGGAGCCCTTCGAAAGGAGGTATAACCTTAGAAATCGTGATAACATTAAAAAACCTGACAGGTATCAAGATACTGATACACGTTCCTCTCTTTCCTTTCAGGGTTCATAAAAAAACTCAGAGAGGGAAGGACATTCAGAATTTTATTCAGACCCGTCCTGCCCTTATGTACCTTCAACTGTTGAAAGAGGATTGTATTATTTTTATAGTGGGGTTTTTAAAATCTACTGTGAAATCTAGGGCATGTATGGATGTTTAGATATTGGATGATCTATGCAGGATCTATTCGTTCTGAAGGTTTATTTTGCGCCATAAAGTAAATTTAATAGGAAGTTATGTTCTCCTGGCATATTGCACTTTATGGTTACTGATTAATTTGGGAGGCTGGGGGCTGGGTTCTATTTATAAATTGTGTATGGGGTTTTACTTTTTAAACCATGTTTTAACGTATTATTGTTTTTATGTACATGCAATTTTTGTAACTTTTATGGTTCTCCGACGTGAAACCGAATAAAGTTTATTTGATTGATTGATTGAAGCACCTGATTCTTCAAAGAAGAAATGGGATAATAAGAAACAAAAAAATAGAGAGAATAGATCATAATCAAAGGGTGGGTCTCCTCAGCAGGAGCCCTCCGAAAGGAGGAATAACCATAGAAATCGTGATAACATTAAAAAACCTGACCGGTATCAAGATACTGATTCATGTTCCTCTCTTTCCTTTCAGGGTTCATAAAAAAACTCAGAGAGGGAAGGACATTCAGAACACAGATCAGAAGAGCAAACAAAGTCAAGAGACACTCATCGCAGGTCAGACTTTAATATCAAAAAAAGAAGATAAACTAAAATCAAAACCTCAATTTAAAAAGGAGACAGTAGCAGGCCTTAAAATAAGAAATGCCCAGGCTACTGAGGACTCAGCTTCTGAACGGGGAATGGGCTCTGATGATGCTAGACAGCGCAGCAGAAGTAACAATAGCTCGCCAGAACCTGATAGAATTTCTGGTGACAGCGGTGTTGAATGAACATATCACGGTGGAAACACCTGATACTAGGGTAAGTGTCCCACACTAGTTAAACGAAATAACGCTCCATATGGATGGGGACATACCAAGGAAAGTTAAAGGTCTCTTTTGGGAGAAACTGACTTTTGTATACGACATTCTTTTGGCTGAAAAAGATTGGCCGCCTGAGATTGTTATGGATTGCCCAAAAAGAGAAATTGTCATTTTACCAGCTTTCTCTGACCTCGTTCCAGAATCGCTAAAACATTCATACGTGCAGGAGTGGGCGGTAGCACTAGCTCATGCATTATACCGCAATCATGCAGGGTGGGATGCTGAGCCACCTCACCATGTAATCTCAGTCAAAACTCATCCAACTCCACAGAGACAGTTCCCAATAAAACATGACGTGAAAAAACAAGTCAGGGATATCTTAGATCAACTTGAATACCAAGGTGTAATAGAGAATTGCACTTCTTCCATGAATAATCCTTTGTTTCCTGTAATGAAACCCGATAATTCATATTGTCTAGTTTTAGACTACAGGCATTTGAACACATGCACAAAGACATTTGCAGTACAAAATGCACACAGTGCAGCATTAATGAATAACATTGTGCGGAAAAAATACAAAACAAAACTGGATATCTCAAATGGATTCTTCTGCCAGAATATACCACCTGAAAGTAGATATTTGACAGCATTTTCAACCCTAGACTCTCAACGTCAATTCTGCTGACTGCCCCAAGGGTATAAGAATAGCCCGGGCTGTTGTCAGCAAGAGTAACGGAGTTGCTGCAAAATTTTGATGAGGAGGAATTGTCCTATGTAGATGATATCTATCTGACGGACAATGAGTTATTGGATCATTTGATCAGAGTGAACAACATAATTTTGGAGTTCGCCTCGGAGGGCTACAAATTTAACTTTAAAAAATCAAAAATTGCCCACCTCAATCTCCTATTTTTGGGATATGAGCTCTCAAGTGAAGGGAAAAGCCTAGCAGCCAATTTTTTAGAAAAATGTGCGCTGCTCCAACCTCCAAAAACTCTAAAAAATCTACAATCCATTTTAGGATTCCTAAATTTTGGCAGAACATACATTTTGAATTACGTAGAAAGAGTAAAACCTTTCTACGATTTAATCAGACCTGATTTTTCAGTTCAACATTGGACACAGGAACACAAAGATATACTACGTTATCTACAAACTGACATGATAGCTTCCAAACACTTACACACACGTGTAAACAATACAAATTTGGTGATCCGTGTAATCTGGGTACACATACCTCACCCTTAATGAAGGCGATACTGTACCGATTGCATACAAATCTCATTTGTACACGAACACTGAAATGCGTTTTGCATCAACTGTTTTTTTTAACAGCAGTACAGACTGCTGCAGTGATAGAAAGAGCATTGGCTCAGAGGAAATGAATAATTGTTGTAACTCCGATACCAACCTTAGAGGCTGTTACCAAAGCAAGCGCTCCAAATTCAAAAAGCACTGCATCCAAGATGGATACAGTGGGCTAATTCTCTCACTGCAATAGATGTAGATTACAAATTTGACTCTACTTTGAAAACACAAGCATTTCTGCAGTAGGAACAGGAATATCCTCTCCCAAATGAAATAATGCCTATAGATCAGTAGGAATATATCATTTATACTGACGGTTCTGCTCAGCCTGCTGCAGGAAGTAAACAACAATACAGCTTGAGCAATTGTGAAAGGACTTGTGCGGGGCAGTAAGTTCTGTCATAGGAATATGCAGACTCAGTCCCTAGGGGATTGCACGGCTCAACTGGCAGAACTAAAAGCCCTAGTACTGGCACTAAGAAATATGGATTGAGAATTCCCCACACTCATTGTGTGTGATTCATTTTACTGTGTCCAGTCATACAATGAATATCTTCACTATTGGGGCCAGAATGGGTTTAGAGATTCAAAAGGTAGCCGCGGGCTCATGTGATCCATACGCTGAGTCATTAACGTGTTGGCGTGCACGTTGAAGGGAAGTCATTGGCTGATGAAGCCGCCAAGGTGACAGTGCGAACTGCTGCCATTGCAGCAATCAATTGTTCTCGCACGGGATTAACCGGAGAAATAATGGTAGCTGTCATCGCTTCACGCAAAAACAGCCCAGCTGTGTTAAAAGGTTTTCCACTCAAGTACTCCTACAAGTTAGATGCAAAAAATATACTGTCTGCTCAAATTCCAGGAGTGGGGGATATAGTAATATCAAACATGGATCGCAGGTTAGGTTTAATACTAGCTGTGTACGAGGGTCTGGGCTCAGCGCACGCAGGTATCACTGTGGCAGTTTCATTGCTGAAAAAACATTATTGGTGGCCAGGTCTTACTAAACAGACCAAGGGTTTTATCCTTAAGTGTGACATCTGCCACCAAATGAAGGCTTCCATCATAGCACGTCCACCACAGACACCTTTACTGATATCAGACAGACCTCTAGCATGTGTCTATTTGGACCACTGCGGCCCCCTACAATCTGACCGGCTTACAAGTACATCTTGGTGGCAGTGGATTAATGCTCTAGATTCCTGTGGGTTTGGCCTCAGCGCTCAGCCGATGCCCGGACTGTTATAAAGGATTTGTGAGTCTTTATAGGGACATACGCAATTGGCATATTATATTCTGACTGTGGCCCCGCGTTTAGCTCTCGGGCTTACAAGGAAGCCATGGGAAGTTTGGGTGTAGCATTGCAGTACTCCTCTCCGTATCATCCCGAGGGAAATTCGATTGTGGAAAGGAAAAACCGGGACTTAAAGCAATCCTTAACAGCAAGGGTATTAGGCTCGGGTGGCAGTTGGGTCAATAACCTATATGGTGTCCAGAGGGCACTTAATAACATGCCAAGAAGCTCCCTGGGAGGCCGTACTCCTTACGAGGTCCTGTTTGGGATGAGAATGTGGTTACTCAACCTCGATTGTGGCAGCACAGTGGCGGATGGAAAAACATTTGACATCAATGATCGTTTGGCTGTTTTACAGGAACTCAATGAATTCCGGGCATTACAAAGCAATGTCCAAGTAAAACGCACCACCACTGGGGAAGTTAAAGCTGTTTCGGCAAGACCTGCCTGGGTCCCAAAGATCGGGGACCTGGTCAGAGAAAAGATTGTGGACAAAAAATAATTTTGACCATCTTATAGAATGCCTGTACCTGTCCTGGCTGTTGAAGGAACAAGAACAGTACTTCTTCCGCCTTTTGCCAGCAAGAAAGAAAAGAGATTATTCTCCATTGATCTGATAAAACCACACTATTGTGCAGAAGATGGTAATCCTGCTGTGATACTGAGAATCGTCATGCATAATACATGAGGCTAGTTTTCGGAGAAAAACAACCAAAAGTCATGTAGCACCTAACTAGGTAAAAGGTCAGCGCCAAACCTGTTATGTAGAACAATGGTAGGACAGATGTAGGTAAAAGGTCGTGCAACTACCTAAGCCTATATTGGGGTACATTGGGGTTCATAACACCCACTCCTCATCCGACTGGACGACATAATACTAAATTCTAAAATAAGCCTGTTTTTAAAAGCATAAAAACGTAGCTAAAATATGAGTCTAAAAAACATCTAAAACATAGTGGGGCAAATGTACGACTGATTTTTGCGGTCGCAAACGGGAATTCGGCCTGTTTGTAACCGCAGAAAAGGTCAGGCCCATGTACAAAACAACATATGCTAGTCGCTAACCTATTAGCGACTCGCAAAATATGGTTTGCTACTCGCTATTAGGAAGGGGCGTGCCAAGGGCGTCCCTTCCTAATAGCGAGTGCAAATGGCATGTACCATGTGATGGGGAAGCGTCCACAGAATAGGGATGATTTTCCCTTCTGTTTGGTCGAGAAGTTTGAGGAACTCAAAGCTGTTTTTCCACATACGCATCCTGTGGATAAACACAGGATACTTACCATGAGCTTACCTAAAGGCCTTATTCCCAATCTGGCTGATTGCACCACTAGGGGGAAGGTGTTTGCAGCAGTTTATTCGCTGTGTTTTGGCACCCCCTCAATGACCGTGCCTCCGACAGTTCTTAAGAAAGTTCAGGATGAACATGGGGTGGAGGCCGCCCTAGAGTTGGGGATGAGATTAGTGGGCGCGTTCCCTATTGTCTCCGACATGATCCTTGCCAACGTCAAGGGGGAAGCAGTTAGTTTGCAGGTGAGTCAGCGCCTGGAGGTGGTAGCTGACGTGGATAAACAGCGTGAACTACCAAAGATTATTGCTAAAGTGTATAAAACTTTAGGGCGCAATATTCTGGGAATTAAACCTTTTACTCAAACGCAGAATAAACGGCCTCCGGAAAAGGACGGGCATCCAGTCTTTCCTAAAAAGGCTTGGAACAGAAATCAGCGGCAGCAACAGCAAAAGCAAGGTTTGCATGCAGGTTCACCGACACCTGATGCTTCTGAACGTAGATATAATTTGCGGGGTCGCTCTAAAATTAAGACACCTGAGAGGTTTCATGTTCCTGATCCTCGCTCTCCTCGTTCCTTTCAGGAATCATCGGATCCACAGTTCGGTGGTGGAGAGCGTCCGGATGACTGACAAGGCGAGACCACTCAGCAACGACGTGGCCCGCCACACCAGTTTGACGTAAAAGCCAAACCGGAGGGACTCCCTACTTTTCGAGCCCCATTTCAGAAGAAGAAAGTTGCCGGTTTAACAGCGAAGTATGCCTCAGACGGTGAGAACCCAGCTCCTCGATTGGAGATGGGCGGTGACACTCCTCGACAGCGTGGCGGAAGTTACCATAGTGCGGGAGGCACTCCATCCTTGTCTGGAGGCGAAAGCAACTGATACTTTCATTACAGTAGAAACAGCAGATACACGAGTTGCACCCCCTGATAGCCTTTATGTGATAGTCCTCTAAATTGAAGGTGATATTAAAAGGACAGTTAAGGGAGTCTTTTGGGACAACCTTACCTCCTCTTATGACATTTTGTTGGCGGAGACAGATTGGCCTCCTCCATTTGTTTTGTTTTCTTCCTGAGGGGAAGCCGTGATACTCCCGAGTTTTTCCCGTTACGTCTCTGAAGAGGCTAAACAAGCTTACGCTTTGGAGTGGGCTTTGGCCCTAGCGCCGGCTGTGTATCATAATCAAGTAGGCTGGGATAGGGATTCACCAGCACATGAAATTCCTTTACGATCTATGCCAAAGCCACAGGCTCAATATCCGATCAGGGGTGAAGCAAAAGGATCCGTCAGTGAAATTTTGACCCAGTTGGAATATCAGGGTGTCATTGAACCCTGTGTTTCATTCATGAATAATCCTCTTTTTCCGATATCGAAACCGGACGGTTCCTATTGTATAGTTTTAGATTACAGACATTTATACAGTCACGTTCGTACATTTGCAGTACAAAACACATACAGCTCTGCATTAGTGAATAATATAGTTCGCAAAAAATACAAAACGACCCTGTGGTTTTTATAGTCACAATTTGGCTCCTGGTAGCCGTGACTTGACCGCATTTACCTCGGTCGGCAATCAGGAGCGATTTACACGTTTACCTATGGGCTATAAGAACAGTCCTGGGGCATTTCCTGCGCGAGGTGGATCTCTTTTGCACAACATTGACCCTGATGCTTTCTCATACGTAGATGACATTTATCTGACACATGACGAGTTAATACCTCATCTTGTATGTGTGGATCGCATCATACTGTCTTTTGCCGACTTGGGGTACAAATTTAATTTTGCTAAGTCACACATCGCCTGTCTGGTGGTACTTTTCTTGGGCTACGAGCTCAATAACGAAGGTAGTGGTTTAGCACCCCCCTTTCTGGAGAAATGTGCACAATTGCAACCTCCATCCA
Organism: Calotriton arnoldi; assembly: GCA_963921515.1. NCBI lineage: Eukaryota > Metazoa > Chordata > Amphibia > Caudata > Salamandridae > Calotriton > Calotriton arnoldi. Next base: position 3,918,513 of record CAWUFW010000245.1, read on the forward strand.
CATTGAAAAAACTGCAATCCTTGCTGGGATTTTTGAACTTCGGGAGTACCTACATTCCTGATTATGCCCAGCATATCAAACTGCTTTACGCATTTATACAACCCTCTTTTTCGTCTTCCAGCTGGCTTCCGGAACATACCTCGATTCTTCGGTCTTTGCAGTCTTATCTGCTTGCGACCAACTTCTTGTTAACACGTGATAATTTTACGAACTTGGTCATAAGAATTGTGCCAGAGGCTGTAGGCTTCACATATTTGACATTCAATGAAGGTTACACAGTACCAATAGCTTATAAATCGCATTTGTACACATCGGCAGAAATGCAATTTTCCACAGTTGAGAAAAGTTTGACTGCGGTCCAGATGGCGATTCTGAAGGAACGCTCTCTGGCGCAGGGAAAACGCATTCTTATGGTTTCGCCTGTACCTACTTTAGAAGCAGTGACTAAGGCGAGAGTTCCGAATTCTAAAGCTTTGCATCCATGTTGGATACAATGGGCGAGTTCTTTGACATCGGCTGATGTCACGTTTATCTTTGATCCCTCATTACAGACACAGGAGGTTTTACAATATAAACAAGTTCATCCTCCTCCGTTGTCGTTGCTTCCTTTGGATCAGTACAAATGTATCATCTATACCAACGGATCTGCTCAACCAGCCGTCGGGTCAAAGCATGCTTATTCGGCGGCTTGCGCTATTGTGGCTGGCTCAATTGTAAATGGTGAATTTAAGTCTTCTATAGTCTATACACAGGTACTTGGGGACTGTACAGCTCAATTGGCGGAACTGCGTGCTTTGATTTTAGCTCTAGAATTCGCAGATCCTGATGTGAACACTCTTGTTTTGTGCGATTCCTACTACTGTGTGCAGGCTTTCACTGACAATTTGTTCTTTTGGTCTCAGAATGATTATCGAGACTCTAAAGGTAGCGCAATAAAGCATAAAATGCTTTGGGTCCGAGTGGCGGAACTTAAAGAACGTTTGCCGCTCACACAGGTTATTCATACTCTTGGCCATCAGTGTGTGGGAACGCATGCTGTTGGTAATTCTTTGGCTAATGAGGCAGCCAAATCTGCAGTGGCCACATGTTCAGTAGCAGCAGTTACTAGGTCCATGACTAAGATTGATAATGATATTCTTGTGGCGATTGCTGCTACGAAGGGTGGGACAGAATTCCCACAAGGTTTCCCTTCTAAGTATTCTTATCATTTGTCACCTGAGCAAGTCCCATTTGCTACGATACCGTCCGTTGGGGATCGGCTGATTCCCAATGAGGACCGCAGCCTTCCTTTGATCATAGCCGCGCATGAAGGCATGGCTTCTGCACATGCCGGAGTTTCTGCGACTGTTTCTATTTTACAGCAACGTTATTGGTGGCATGCTTTATACAAACAAACCCATAATTATGTTCTGTCTTGTGACATTTGTCAACAGATTAAACCCTCTACGTCCACCACATACACAGCTATACATTTCTAATCAACCGTTTGGTTGTATTTATCTTGATCACTGCGGTCCTTTGACTTACGACACTGCATATAAACATATTTTAGTTGCAGTTGATTCATGCCCTAGGTTCCTTTGGGTTTGGCCACAACGCTGTGCTGACGCTCGAAATGTCATTAGAGATTTGCATGTCTTTGTCTGGACTTTTGCCTGTGGCACCTTCCAGTCTGACCAAGGTCCTTCATTTGCCTCTAAAGCTTACAAGGACGCAATGAGGTCTCTGGGGGTGCTGGTGCAGTTTTCATCTCCATACAAGCCTGAGGGCAATTCTATAGTGGAGCGAATGAACTGTGACTTAAAGCATTCTTTGACAGCTAGAGTCTTAGGTACTGGCAGGGGTTGGCTGACTCATTTGTATGGGGTTCAACGTGCACTAAATAGTCTCCCAAGAAGATCTCTGGGTGGGCGGACCCCATACGAAATGCTCTTTGGCATTAAAATGTTTGTGCCAGACCTTGATGGTCTAGATGTTGTGGCGGCTGCTGCAACATTTGACGTAGATAACCATTTTACTATATTGCAGGAACTACAAAAGACCAGTGACACACTGGCTAAAGCTCATTCACCCTCGTCCACTGAAACAGCGGTGCTGATTCCTGTTACCGGCTGGCATCCTAAAGTTGGTAATCTTGTACGTGAGAAGCTGGAGAACAAAAAAGAATTTGGTCCCTCTGATCGTGCACCTGTCCCAGTTCTTGGATTGAAGGGTACCCGTACACTAATTTTACCTCCTTTGCCTGGTCGCAAGGGAAACAGATTTATTTCCACTGACAATGTCAAACTAAACCATATGGCTGATACTGAATAGTATGACTCCCAGTATTCCAAGCCAAGCAGTTTCACTGAATCCGATGGCTTTAGCATCTTCGACTACTCCCTGCATAACGGAGGGGGAGTTGGAAACTTCTCTTGATTTCTTGCCTGTTGTACCTTCATCTTTCCCTAATGCAGACTTCGAGTATGATTCTCCTCCAGTTGAGGTCCTCATTGACATTCCTGACAGTACTATACATCATCCTTCTGATGCTGCACATCCTCCATTGTTGCGTTTGGGAGCAAGCGGTTATTACATGGATCGTACAAGTTTCTCTTACAATTTATCTTCTTCATCCTTATCTGTGTCACCTCCACCGACACGTACCAGTCTTTTCATTACCTGGTTCAAGAAGACTTACATGGTCCCACCCTGGACATATATCTGAATGGTGCTCACGCTTATATTCCTTTTCATGTGGATTGGGTTTGTGACAGTGTTCTTCTTGCTCATCAATGGTCATTATTTGCCTGAACGCTCTGCTGTGAAGTTGGTTGATGGACTTCTGGCTCCCCATACATCGTCCCATATCATGAAAAGAGATCAAGCCCTCGTGAACATTTCGGCCTTCCCTGTTGCAGATGGCATCGTTTGGGATAAAGTTGCATTCGATATCCATGGTCCGACGGAGATCCTGAACATTCCATACGTGTTCCGCGTTTCACTAGGAGATGTGGTATCACAGGACATACACTCAGACAACTGGGATGTTCAGGCAGTTCATTCATTGTATTCTGATTTAAAATATTATGCTGCTTTTGATGCTGAAGATTTGTATTTGAATTCGGCCAATTATGCGGATTTATTCTGTTACCAACATTATGGCCATCATTACTTGCATAAAACGAACGCGTTAAGACCGATTTTTAATTTTACTCAGTGGGAGCATTGTCCGACTCCTTTACAGGGGAGTTCTAATGCTCTACGGAGTAAGTTCACATACTTCTCCGATTATAATTCGTCCAATTCAGAAACCTATTTCTATAAGTTAAAATTGCGGTCTCAATCTAAGTTCATATTGACTCACACTAAGTTAATTTATTCTAATTCCTTTAGAACTGATTTGGCCTCACATGGTTACGAGCATTGGAAAGATACCATTGATTTGAAATCCATTAGGGGCACTAAAAGTTGGCACGTCCAAGGTACTGAAACTCTGCATCGTGTGTGTCTAATTCCAACTCAAATTTTGTTTTTAAATGACACGGTGCAGCAGACTACTTGTTTTGGTTTGGCTACAGCCAAAAATTTGAATGTTCCTTCTATTCCTTCATTGGCTGAGTACAATACGTGGCGTACACACACCAATCATACGATTGATGTATTGCTTGCCCTGTTCAAAAATGGAAGTATAAATGTGTCACGAATCTGATGACGAACTGCGGACTTTGTTGCCCTTTGACAGCGACAAAACACTCATAAACGCCATCTCGCCCTCTATACAGGCAGGGCTGGAGCCCTTTAAGCAAATCCCTCAAGAGGAATCCCCGGGGGCGTGGCCCATGACGCTGTCGGAAGCCGGCCTATCAGAGGAACAGGCGGGCGATACAAGAAGGCCGGACTTCGTACCAACGACGGAGGTTGTATTCCCCGGAGGAGGAGAGTTTGTGGCGTGGACGGAGGAAGAGAGCAGAAGCGGGATACCCCACGGGACGAGCAGACCGGCTGTAGAGGAAGACGCCAAGCCGAGAGGCGCTGCCGCCGACGAAAACATCAAGCCAGGAGGCCAACCGGACCTCGTCTCGCCCAGCCACCCTCCAGGAGGGGGTGGCTTGTCAAGGTACGGGCAAAACTCCAGGGGTTCACGGGACACGGGAGGGGGAAGGGCGTTGTTTAGAGGGAGGTCACGTCGGGGTCCACTTGGTGCTGGGTTAGAGGTGACCTACTCCCTCACTCCTCTTCCCTTGCTATAGGAAATACGCCCTACTTAAACACTGATTCCGGTATTTTTTCCTTTCCTTCCCATACACCGGCAATACCGACTCTTGGGAACGAGATAAACTCGGGACTAAACCCCAAGTCCAGGAGAAGCCCTGGTGAAGACCGGATCACTCCAACCGGGAAGCTTGTCTTATGCCCAAACAGACGTTTGACTTTACTTTTGTTTTTGTCACAAATAAAAATCTTGATAAGACGATCCTTTTGTTTTGGCTACCTTCAGCCTGGTACCGATCCCCAGTGTAACAAAGTGGTGGAGAATACGGGCATAGCCTCTGTCGCTACAGGATGGAGAACCTAATACACCAGCTGAAGGAGGGCCAAACCAAGCTGGAATGGGCCGTCGAGCGGAGTACCGGTCAGGCCGAGATGGACAGGGCGGTTTTTTCTGCAGCCATCCAGACCCAAGCGGATAATATGGTGAAACTGGCCGAAGGGCAAAACCAGCTCCTCCTGGGACTGGGACAAGGGAGAGGCCCTGCACTTCCTGGCACTGTTGTCCCCCTGCAAAAATACGTACCTGGGGAGGACCCTATAGCGTTTGTTCTTAATTTCGAAAGGGCAGCCCGGGCCAGTGGATGGCCCACTGACCGATGGCCCTTTTACTTGGCGCCATTGCTCACAGCAGAGGCTCAGGCGGCGTACCAGACTGTCAACAGAGATGGGAGTGCTGGATATGGGATTGTGAAACAGTACATCCTGGACCGCCTTGGAGTCGATGATGAGGCCCACCGCCTTAGGTTTCGGCAAGAACGCGGAGCGGTGGGTGACACTCCTAAAACGCTCTTCTACAAGATGAAGGATGCCGCCGACCGTTGGTTGAAACCACAAGAATCCACTCTCGAGAATGTAATGAACAAAATCTATCTCGAGCAGTATTTAGAAGCCCTTCCCTATGGCACCCAAAGGTGGCTTCGACAGCGTGCAAATTTGACAATCGAACAGGCCGTTGAAATGGCCACTTTATTCACCCGTGCCCAAAGTCGTGGAACGTCCAAGGAACCCGAAAAACCCCAAAAGGGTCCTGTTACGTCAAAGTTCGAGAGAAGACCCACCAAAATCTACCCAGAGCCCCCCAGGGTTCAACCAGGGAGGTCTGACCTTCCCATCACCTCTAGCCCCCAGTGTTTCGAATGTGGCGAGTGGGGCCACATAGCTCGCTTCTGTAGGAAGAAGAGAGACAGACCCGAGGAGGAACCTATGGACGTCAGCTATGCTCCCAGATCGGTTCTGTTTGCCCAGGAGATGGGACATATGTACTATGTGAGTCTCATGGTAAACGACCAGGAAGTGAAAGCCCTCCTTGATTCGGGGTGTAGGCATTCAGTGGCCCGGGAGGATGTGGTCCCTAAATCGCAGATTGTCTCAGGAAGGAATGTCTGCATACGATGTGTGCATGGGGATATACGGGTCTATCCTGTAGCTCACTTGTCCATACGCACCAAAGCAGGCACCCATACTACCATTACTGTAGGGGTTCTTCCTTTTCTTCCTGAGCCACTAATCTTGGGGGTAGACAATCCCTGTTTTCCCCTCCTCCTTGCCAGTGCCCTGAAAACAGAGACAGTCCCAGAAAGTCCACACAACACTCTCCTCACCTCAGAGCCCTGGGCTATGGATAAAAACTTCAGGGGGCCCAGTTAAATGATGCGTCCCTTAGACATGCGTGGCAGAGAGCGCAGGAAACAAAGGACACCCAAAACAAAACCTATCCTTGCTTTATAGAACAACATGGGCTTCTATACCGCATCGCTAAGGAGGGGGCTACACCTCAGTTGTTAGTACCAACGGGGTTTAGGGACCAGATCCTGTATTTTGGCCATTCTCATTTGTTAGCGGGTCATGTGGGGGCTGAGAAAACCAGTCAGGCGATCCTGGATAACTTTTACTGGCCTGGCATATATCTCCAAATCAAAAAGTATTGCCAGGAGTGTGAGATATGCCAGAAACGAAACCCCTACATCCCTCCAAAAGTACCCCTACAGCCTCTACCTATTCTGGGGCGGCCTTTCGAACGTATAGGGATGGATCTGATAGGACCCCTTCCCAGGTCCAGTAAAGGTCATCAGTACGTTCTTATGATTGTGGACTATGCCACTCGCTATCCGGAAGCCCTCCCCCTGAAGACAGCCACTACCACAACAATATCCCAAAAACTGATCGAGGTGTTTGCAAGAATGGGGTTTCCGAGAGAAATACTCACGGATCAGGGCACGCCTTTTGTGTCCCGCCTCATGAAGGAAGTCTGTAAACAGCTAGACATCAAGCACATAAAGACATCCGTGTACCACCCTCAAACGGATGGCCTCGTAGAACGGTATAACGGGAACTTAAAGCTCACGTTAAAAAACTCCTGTCCGGGGACGGAAGAAATTGGGATCAGCTTCTTCCGTTAGCTCTGTTTGTTATTAGGAGCACCAAACAGTCCAGCTTAGGTGTCTCCCCTTTTGAACTCCTGTTCGGGAGGCAGCCTCGCACCCTCCTCGAAATTACAAAAGAGACATGGGAAGAACAAGGGGTGGCTGAGGCTCAAGCCTTACTGGATTATGCAAACCAGGTGAAGGTAAGGCTTCATAAATTGAGGATTTTAGCACAAAACCAACTAGACAAGGCCCAAACACGACACAAGCTACAATACGACAAGGGGACGAAATGGAGGGAGTTTAAAACAGGCGACTGGGTGTTGATACTTCTCCCCTCCTCCTCTCACAAATTAAGAAAAGAGTGGCAGGGTCCTTTTGAGGTTATAAGGAGAGTTGGGAAGACCACTTATGTGCTCCGTCTCTCCTCTAACAAAACCCAAATGTATCACGTGAACATACTAAAAAAATGGTTGGGTCCGACTCCCAAGACACCCCGCAGTGTTTCATTCGCCACCCCGGCTCAAACCACAGTCCGTGATACCATTCTTGGTCCCGAGCTTAGCACAAAAGAAAAAGAAGAGCTACAAGCCCTTCTCCTCTCATACTCCGATATCTTTTCCAACCAGCCTGGCAAAACGTCTTTAGCCACCCATTCGATACCTACCCTTGACGGCGTTGTGGTCAAACAAAAACCCTACCGGGTCTCAGAAGCACGCCGTGCTGCATTACGAAAAGAGGTGGCCGATATGTTAACTTTAGGGGTAGTAGTGCCCTCAAAGAGCAATTGGTGTTCACCGATTGTTCTTGTCCCTAAACCAGACGGAAGCACCCGCTTCTGTATTGACTTCAGAGCGGTTAACCGCATCTCCAAGCAGGATGGTTATCCCCTTCCCCGGGTGGATGAGCTGATCGAGCGCCTAGGTGAGGCACGCTACATATCCACCATCGACCTCACCAAAGGCTACTGGCAGATCCCTCTCCACCCGGAAGACCAGGAAAAGACTGCATTCTCTACCCCTGATGGGCTGTTTCAATTCACAGTATTGCCTTTCGGCCTTCATGGTGCCCCCGCTAGCTTTCAGAGGCTCATGGACGCCCTCCTGAAAAACCATCTGGGGTATTCCTCGGCCTATTTGGATGATATTGTGGTCTTTAGCAGTACATGGGGGGAGCATCAGTCACACCTTTCCGCCGTTCTTACAGAGCTGAGGGAAGCCAACCTTCATATCAACGCCAAAAAGTCCAAATTCGCCTTCCAGAAGGTCAAATACCTGGGTTACTTGTTGGGGGAAGGGCTGATTGAACCACAGTCAGAAAAGGTAAGGGCCATTCAAGACACCCCCTTTCCCAACACCAAGAAAGAGATGAGGGCTTTTTTGGGCTTGGTTGGCTACTATAGATGGTTCATCCTCCATTTTTCCCAAACAGCAGCGCCCCTCACTGATTTGCTAAAGAAGTCCACTACGGCTAACCGTATCAGAAACCCCTCTGAACAGGAACTCCAGGCCTTCATGGCCCTAAAACGTCATTGACCACTTCTCCTGTCCTACTCACTCCAAACTTCCAAAAAGTATTCGTTCTGCAAACGGACGCTTCAGGGGTGGGGATAGGTGCCGTTCTTTCGCAGCTAGATAGCGAGGGATTAGAACGCCCCATCCTGTACATCAGCCGGAAGCTCTTCCCCAGGGAAAAAGCCTATCCCACAATAGAGAAGGAGTGTTTGGCCCTGAAATGGAGTGTGGAAAAACTCCGGTATTACCTAGAGGGCGTTCCTTTTTGTTATATACCGACCATGCTCCTCTCACTTGGCTTCAGAGGAATAAAGGAGTCAATGACAGGGTCCTTCGCTGGTTTTTAGCTCTGCAACCCTTCCGTTTTGAGGTACTACACCGTAAGGGCAAGGACCAAGGCAACGCGGACTACCTGTCCCGGTTTCCCCTTTCCCCCGATCGGGGAATGCCAGGGGGGGACGTGTGTCACGAATCTGATGACGAACTGCGGACTTTGTTGCCCTTTGACAGCGACAAAACACTCATAAACGCCATCTCGCCCTCTATACAGGCAGAGCTGGAGCCCTTTAAGCAAATCCCTCAAGAGGAATCCCCGGGGGCGTGGCCCATGACGCTGTCGGAAGCCGGCCTATCAGAGGAACAGGCGGGCGATACAAGAAGGCCGGACTTCGTACCAACGACGGAGGTTGTATTCCCCGGAGGAGGAGAGTTTGTGGCGTGGACGGAGGAAGAGAGCAGAAGCGGGATACCCCACGGGACGAGCAGACCGGCTGTAGAGGAAGACGCCAAGCCGAGAGGCGCTGCCGCCGCCGAAAACATCAAGCCAGGAGGCCAACCGGACCGCGTCTCGCCCAGCCACCCTCCAGGAGGGGGGTGGCTTGTCAAGGTACGGGCAAAACTCCAGGGGTTCACGGGACACGGGAGGGGGAAGGGCGTTGTTTAGAGGGAGGTCACGTCGGGGTCCACTTGGTGCTGGGTTAGAGGTGACCTACTCCCTCACTCCTCTTCCCTTGCTATAGGAAATACGCCCTACTTAAACACTGATTCCGGTATTTTTTTCCTTTCCTTCCCATACACCGGCAATACCGACTCTTGGGAACGAGATAAACTCGGGACTAAACCCCAAGTCCAGGAGAAGCCCTGGTGAAGACCGGATCACTCCAACCGGGAAGCTTGTCTTATGCCCAAACAGACGTTTGACTTTACTTTTGTTTTTGTCACAAATAAAAATCTTGATAAGACGATCCTTTTGTTTTGGCTACCTTCAGCCTGGTACCGATCCCCAGTGTGACAAAATGTTTCTGACATAGACCCCTTTGGGTGGTTGTTGTGGCCAACAAGTTCCAATGCATGTCAACTGCGTTTTCTTAATGCAACGACAGGCTTCACACAAACTAGACCTGATCCACGTTTCCCACATTCTCATTCAGTCACCACGTATTCGGTTGGGAAATTATGTCAGCAATGGTTAGGACACTCCACACTGTCGTCAGTGAAACAACACCTGTCCCTTTTGTCAAGTGACATCAATTTGGCTGATTTTATGTTAGGTCCTAAATCACCTAGATCAAAACGATTTATTTATGAAGCATATAATGAATTGTGGAAATTATCGCAGATGGAAGCTGCGGTGCGTCTGCGCCAAACTGACCAAGCTAATTTGGAAAAAGTTCTTGCTGTGGTAGATAATAGCATTAATATATTATCCTCCCGTATTTACACCTTGGATAATATTGTTTCCTCTGTTATTGATATTGTCCAGAATGATATATCTGTGTTGTATCATGGTCAAAATCAATTGAGCTCTGTAATGCAATTTGCATGGACGTTACAAACGCTCAAAATGGGGAAAGTTACATGGGATTATTTGAATGGTTCTGCACTGTTTTTACCGTTTAATTTGACTGATAAACAGAAATTTATGTCCATGAAGGACTCAACTTACACATTGTTACATATAGAACAATTAGAACAGTTACCTTTTTCTGTAGCTGAGACGGATTCAGCTGTGTGGTTAATACATGGAGATATTTCACTGCCCTTCTCACTATTTCAGTTTACATCTTGCATGAAACACTTCCCGGTTGGGTGCTTTGAGCCCTCGGGAAGTGCTTTTATCCATGAATTGTGGTCCTTGCCTTTCACCTACAGATGTCAGCGCGCGGATAAGGAGGTTTTCCTAACAGTGGAGGATTGCGATTCCACAGTAGGACATTCCCTAGTTTGTAAACAAGTTAAGTTGCACTGCGCCTGTAACTTGTCGGCACCTAATCTGGCTTGTTTTTTGAAAGGTACACATGTCCCAGCTATTATTCCCGTGCTCACGTTGCTTTCAAATGGTAGTTATCTTATTTTGAATAACCACGACTGCTGTGGCTTACGGGCCGGCATCCCGTATATAGTAACGGTTTCGCAACGTGTTACTTGTTGAAGCAATGTCCTTTTTCCACCTCCGCATGGGATTGTAGATAGTTCGCTTTGGCCTTCCATTCCAACCTTGAAAACAGATTTCAATAAACTAAGCAGACTCAAAGTGCTATTGTTTCAACAAGAAGTGGCTCTCACACCAGCGCGAGAGACCTTCGAATTGCAGATGGCGAGAACCGCAAGTGAGATACACTCACTACTAAACACCAATCTCCCACTCCATTTTGGTGAATTAATACACCACATATTTAATGCGTCTGATACTGACGGCTCATTTTTTTAAACTTGTGGTATTCGGCCTTGTGTCCTCTTTTCAGACGATTTTTGGAGTAATACCGGCTTTTATTCATTCTATTTTTTCCAGCGCCTTCGGAGGGTTTCTATTGATCCTCTTACTGGCGTGCAGCGTGCTGGTACTTCTGCTCTTGTTACGCAATGGCTGTCCATCTTGTGGTACTGCACAGACCCGACCAATTGCAACTGTACCATGACCGATTGCAACAACTATTTGGATGTTTGCCATTGGCGACGCTTGGTGTGAGTTATGGACTTACTTTTCGCTTCGCATACTTCACTTGCGTGCAACCTGTGTTCTATTGCAGACGGTACCCTTTCTATTGGGCCTTGGATATATGCCTCTCCAATGCATCCGGCACTGTCCTGGATTATGATCTGTTGATGGGTCCTTTACTGACCCATGACCAGGCCTGTTCTGGGGATGGCCATTTGATGCGTGCGGCTGCACTTGGAGTGTTGGCAGGCTGGAATACCTGTGAGGCTGTGCAGCGCCTCTTGCAACGGAGTTTCATTGAGTATCACGCAAGTTGCCCGGATATGCTCCTGGAGGCATCGGATTATGAGGAGCACGTGTGTTCCTTCAAACTGCTCAACTGGATGACGTCCCTCTTTGCTATAAATGACAGGGATGACCTTTTGGAACGGCTTGCATTCCTCGGTTCACGTAATCTGATGAATTTTCCGGACTCGCCTTAAAAACATCTTTACTCTGGAGTTTTCACATTTTCCAATTTGGCCCTTTTGCCAGCCATTTTGATTCTGCTTACAGTTGCATTCTGTTTTTTCTATGGTCTACAGACTTACCAAGGGGAGGGTGTCACATGGCCGATTGGGACATTGTCGACATCGCTAGGTAAGCATGAGCCCAGCAACCATGATGCTGCTTTTGCGCATGTTACAACATGGCTTTGTTTTTGCAAGACTCTGTTTATGCCTTTCACATGAGAACCATCTGCTTTGTTCGTTCTCTGCCTGTTCCTGGAGTTTAGTCTGAACACTGTGAGCAAGGTCGATAAACAATGCCCCTTGTTATTCTGTTCTGGTCAGTCCCTAGCACCTAGACAAAACATGCTAATGCAGCTGCTGCTGGAAACTCGTACTTTGATATTATGGGGATGCATGTTTAGGTAACACACACTTGGAGAGGGAGCTTTCCAGTTAGAAGAGCAATCCGGTTCCTATGATGTAGACATACCATCTGGGCACTAAGGTATGGGGTCTGCTGACAAAGCCCAGAGATCTTCCATCATACAATAATACTTCTTCTTACCAAGGGGAGGGTGGTTAGGCTTTATAGTCCTTTATCCACAGTCTTTAAATGATGACATCTTTCATGATTGCAGGTCCCGCTGCAAGAAAACGCGGGCACCGGGAGAGGAGTATAAAGCTCCTTCGATCCCGCAGTAGGACGCTTCGCGCTCTAGTGTTTAGGTCCTGCTTTCCTTACTTCCGGGTCCTTCCCTTGTTCGTCCGGTTCACCGTCGGCGGTTCCGGAGTCTCCTGCTCTCGCCGCGTTGAGCCATCGCGTCCTTCAGGCGTTTACGAACCCGCGGCAGTTTCCAGAGTTTCCTGCTCGCGTCGCGTTGGTTCTATGAGTCCCTCAGGCGAGCAGGAGTACCGCGGTAGGTTTATGCCTTGTATTGTCGAATTGTTTGTTTCCCTGAAACAAAAAAAAAGGAATTAGTTAGTGAAAAGAGATCAGTGTTTTCTGCTTAAGACATTCTTATGTTTATGAGTAAATTATACTCATCCGAGGGGAACCAGGTCCTTGGAGATCCGTTTTTACTTTTCTGTTTTCCTTGCCCCATTGTGTTCCTGCAGGCAAAAGAAATAACACAGTATCATTGAAGTGATTAGGCTGGTACATACATTTAGTAATTCAAGTATGGGGCATTAAGAGGGGGCGTGGCCAAGCAACATGGCCGACAGGACGTGAGCTCCTTCGGCTCCCGACCGGCCCGCCGCAATAATCCTTTCCAATCCTGACTAAGGGCGCCCACAACGCCATATCTGTAGAGCGGCAAGCCCTGAAGCGGGCAGCAAGGCTCCGGACTCGCCTCGGAGGTCTTTCCGATCCCCGATCCGGCGGAATCGTCTGGGCGGCTGGTGCCCCGGCAGCCTGTAGCTGCGCGAGACCGGGGATGCGGCCTACGCCCAAGTGAGCGACCCCGGGCCCCGAGTGGGACTGCTCGCCCTGTTGACGCCCGGCGCCCACCGGAGCAGCCCCCCTGCGTGTCCCGCCCACCGGACGTCTCCGGTGGGCTGTGGGCTCTGATCCCCGTGCCGCGGCCTCTGAGGGCAGGAGGCCGGCCCGGAGTGCCATCGGGCGCGGCGCATTAACTGTGGGAGCCTGGGGGAGTGACGAGCACTTAACGGCCCGGAAGGGGCTGTCCCTGCCTACCGGGCCTCGGACTCGCCGGAGAGTCGGGCTGAGAGCCCTGCGGGGAGATCCTAGGCGGAGAGGCCTGCGGTGGCGCATGACGGCCCGCTGCGAGGCGCTGTGATTGAGCGCCCCCCACTGACAGTATAGGCCCCTGAGGAGTGGAGAGTGGCGCCTGGGATCCGGCTGCTCGGCGTGGAGGGCTGACCTCATGGACGGAGTGGAGTGACCCTGCCCATCGGTGTGGAGTGGGGGTTCCTGGACGGCCATCTCCGGGGGGCTGTGGGAGCTCCTGAGAGAGGGCCCGTGGAGTGTTCCTGACGTAGCAGCAGAGGGGCGGTGGACCCGAGTTCGCCGGCCTGACCTCCTGGGCCTGCAGCCACGCCGGAGTCGATGCTCTGGGGGTGTGAGGCTGGATCCCTGGACGCTGGATTGCTTTGCTGCGGGCCCTGTATCAGCAGAGAGGGGGAGAATATCCGGGCACTTTTGCCCTACAGGGCCGGATTGGACTAGGAGGCCACCGTCGGTGCCAGCTTGGGCCCTACGACATGGGTAAGGATAAGCCCCCACGCGCCTCGCAGCCCAATACCATTACCCAATACACTACGCAGCGTCTCCCCACGCAGAGGATCACCCGCCAGACGGGGTTGGACGGCGGGGGCGACACCCCCCCTCCCGAGCCCTCCAGAGCGGAATTACTGGAGGCTATACGGAGCTCTCACACCGCCCTGGGAAACCAGATTGAGACGGTCTCCATAGACGTCAACCTGCTGCGAGTGGATCTGCGGAAGGTGGCAGACAAGGTCTCCACGGCAGAGAGCGACATTGTCCAACTGCAGGGGGAGGTGGCCTCACTGAAACATCAGGTTACCCAGCTCACCACCACGACTGGGGCGCTGGAGCGCAGGGCAGAGGAGGCGGAAGGCAGGGCCCAGCACAGTAACATCAGGGTCCTGGGAATCCCGGAACGGGCGGAGCAGGGCCAGGCGGAGCGATTCCTGGAGGACTGGATCCGGACGAAGCTGTGTCCCAGGGGCCTGTCGACGGTCTTTGTGGTGGAGCGGGCGCACAGGGCGCTGGTTCCTCCGCCGCCGCCCGGGGCTCCGCCAAGGGCTATCATCGCAAAAATCCTGAACTATCGGGACCGGGATTGCATCTTGAGAGCTGCGCGGGAGGCACCGGACCTCTCCTATGAGAATGCCAAAATATCTATTTATCCTGATTACACCCGCCAAGTCCAGGAACAACGCAAATCCTATCTGGGGGTCAAGCAAAAGCTCCGTGAGCTTCACTTGCAGTATATGCTGTTGTACCCGCAAAACTTAAGGTGATCATCCAGGGTAAGGCGCAGTTCTTCGACTCCCCGGAGGAGGTCTGGGAGTGGCTCGAGCTCCGGGGAGAGGCTCGCTCCGAGTATGACCGGGGGATCTCCCGGAGTAATTGGGGGACCAGACCGAGGCGCAGGCGCAGGAGTAAACGCGGGGGCCGGGTGCCGGCTGGTGCCCGGGAGGAACGACAACGAATCACGGTGGGGAACGATGGTGCTCTACGTATGGACTCTTCGGCCTCCGACACTTCTCCCCCACGGGGGACGGCGGGACTGCCTGAGGAGAGCTTGGTGCCGGACACCCTTTTATCCACCGACCCAGTGATCCCGGAAACCATTCTTGATCCGCCTCCTGCAGCGGAGGGCCCACCCTGAGTGTGCGGTGGCCCGTTGCCTCAAACGCAAGTGCCACGGGCGGTGGGTAGGTGCTAGTGTGGGGGCTGTGACTGCGACTCGGGGGGGACTTACCCCCAATCCCTCACCGGTGCATTGACTCTCTACCATCTGCCTCGGACGTGGGTTCACTTCCGGGCCCTCCTGGCGGGTATCTTATTCTGTGGTGTGTTTTTCTTTCTTCTGATGTGAGGTTGGGGGTGGGTGGGGTTGGGGGTTATGGGGTAGAGAGGACTGTACATGCTTTTGCTGAACTCGGGGATCCGATGATGGCTGGGTCTATGGGCTCCGCTCCTAGTCTTGCTTTGGTTTGTTTCATATGTATCGGTGTGTTGTGGGTCGGCCCGAGGCACTACCTCCTGGTATGTGCGGTGAGGCCGGGTAGGGGGTCGGCGTATTGGTTAGGGGGTTTATCTCTCTCCTTTGTTACAAAGTTAGGCCCAGTTGGGCTCATGGGATCGCTGTGCACGTCCTGGCACCAGCATGGGAAGGGCATTTCTGCGGGGTTTGTTGACAGTAAATTGCTCGTGGGTAGGGGGAGGGGGGCGTTAAAGGGGATTTGTTGTTTTTTTATTGGCATTGTATGCATCACAGCTAGCGCGCAATATCTATGTGGCTGCATGGGGCATGGGCTGCCCAGGTATGAGCCGTTTCAACTCCTATGGGGTTTAAAATTTTGAGCTGGAATGTAAGGGGGCTGGGTACCTGCACCAAGAGATACAGGGTCCTGTCTTTCCTTCGTAGGCATCAGGTCTCTGTAGCTTGCCTCCAGGAGACTCATCTTACGGATGAGGGGGCCCAACGCTTGGCAAAGAAATGGCGGGGTCAGGTCTTCCATTCCTCCTTCTCTAGTTATGCACGGGGGGTTCTTGTATGGGTGGCACCCGGGGTTCCGTTCGCTGTTCAATATGTCGAAGCTGATATCCAGGGGAGGTATCTCCTCCTTCGAGCTAAATTGGATGGTCAAGACGTGGCACTTGTGAATATTTATGCGCCCAACACGGATGACCCGGGGTTTTATCAGTCTCTACAGGAGCTACTGGTCACGGAACTGGAGGTTCCATTGCTTTGGCTGGGAGATTTCAATTGTGTCCTTGATCCTGTCCTGGATAGGTCTCCCCCCCGCGCAGGGACGAAGCCTAGAATGACGGTGAAACTCCGGGAGGTAATGGGGAATTTGGGGGCCCAAGATGTATGGCGTCAAAGTCACCCCACTTTGAAAGTGTATACTTGTTATTCACCCACACACAACACACATAGCCGCCTGGACAGGGTCTTACTCGCGAATCCTGGTGTCACCGTGTCTCTGGAGGTGACCCACTTGGCACGATTCCTATCTGACCATTCCCCGGTGGCGTGTGTACTGAACTGGGGAGCACCGCGGGGCAGATTGCGGACTTGGCGGTTGCCGGCAGAGATTCTTGAGGATCAGGTGGGGCGCCATCACGTGACTACTGCCCTTTCTGACTACATTGATCTAAATTGGGAGGGAACAGCCCAATCGCAGTCCACTAAATGGGAAGCCCTAAAAGCGGTGGTCCGAGGGGCATGTATGAGTGTGACGTATGGGGTACGGAAACAACTCCAACGCGAGCTGCGGACGGAGGAGGGCCGACTGTTGGAGGTACAGACCTCGAGTAACACTGCCACAGTTGGGGGTGGGGGGGAACGAGAGATCCAGGAGCGTATTCACGACGTCCTGGATAGGCTGGATAAATACACGCTCACAGGCTATCGACAACGCCTTTATAGAGAGGGGGACAAGTCAGGTCGCCTCTTGGCTTGGATCCTCCGTAGGGAACATGTCCCCGCAGCTATTGAGGCCCTAAGGGATTCTGCTGGGTGCCTGGTGCACTCACAGGTGGGGCTATTGCGGGTCCTTCGGTCGCATCTGCGGGCGGTGTACACAGCAGATCCGGTAGTGGGGGTGGCAACCTATCTCCCGTATCTCCAGGGGCTGACCCTGAGCACCTTATCTGAGCAGGCGCGGGAGGAACTGGATGACCCAATTTCGCTCGCCGAGGTTCAAATCGCGCTGAAGCAGCTTCCGCGAGCCAAATCTCCGGGTGGCGATGGCTTTCCGTCCGAGTTTTATCATGCGTTCCCTGATGTCCTGTCCCCCTTCTCTTGCAGGTCTACAACGAGGCCTTTGAACAGGGCATCCTCCCGCCCAGTATGACACAGGGGGAAATATGTATGATTTTAAAGCCAGGGGGTGATGCACATGAGCCCTCGTCGTATCGGCCGATCACGATGCTTAATACAGATATAAAAATTCTTTGCAAGTTGTTGGCATCCCGTTTAGCGCCGCATATGCCCGGACTGGTCCACGAGGACCAATGTGGGTTCATACCGGGACGTAACACATCCATGAATCTGCGGCGATTGACTCATATACTCCATGAGGTGCGGGATAGGGAGGAGCAGATGGTGTTGGTCTCTGTTGACCTCGCCAAGGCGTTCGATACGGTCGATTGGGAGTATCTGCTCGAGGTCTTGCGGGCGGTGGGACTGGGTCCTCAGTTTTGTCAATGGGTTCGTCTACTATATACGGCCCCCTGCGCCAGAGTCAAGCTCGGGGGTGCGCGGTCCGAGGAGTGGCGGCTGGGGAGGGGTACACGACAGGGGTGTCCCCTCTCCCCACTCTTGTTTGCCCTGGCTATAGAGCCTTTCGCGGTTCAGATTAGAGCCGACATGACGCAGTGGGGTATCAGGCTAGGGGATACGACTCACGTCATTTCTCTATATGCGGACGATGCCTTGTTCTACTTGGTCTCTCCCCGCGAGGCCCTACCGGTGCTGCTGCACCACCTTGACCGGTTTGGAGAGGTCTCTGGACTGCGACTGAACTGTGACAAGTCCCTCGTGTTCCCATTGGCGGGACTTGCTATGGTGCCCCCTGAGGACCTACCGGACCTGGAGCTGCGTTGGGAGCGGACGGCATTTCGTTACCTGGGTATACAGGTGACCCTGACAGATGAACAAGCGTTGGCCCGTAACATGGACCGCGTCACTGCGGCTCTGCGGCACTCCGTGTCCTTTTGGAATACACTCCCACTTTCCCTGATGGGTCGTCTCGCCATCTCTAAAATGGTGATGCTCCCCAGGGTGCTCTATGTGATACAGAACTCCCTGTGCCCTTTGCCGCCCCGGGTCTTCAAAACTCTTAATTCCTTGCTCACGTCTCTGCTCTGGGCAGGTCGGCGCAGTAGGGTGGCCCTTCGAACCATTGTCCGTAGTTATGAGGAGGGCGGTCTAGAGGCCCTCGCTTTGACCTCTACTATTATGCCGCACACCTCCAACATGCGGCCCGTTGGTTTACTGACACAGACAACTGGGAGAAGCGCCTCTTGATGGATAGGGCGGACACCCAGACGTTGCAGGTCGCACTGATGCAAGGGGCGGGGTCTGAGGTGGGTCTCCCCTATGCTGTCAGGCACACAGCCGCCGTCTGGCAGCACTTTGTGGAGAGGGTCCTTCGAAGGGCGCCCTTTCACAGGGAGCTCTCGCTTTGGATACTGGCTCCATTTATGACAATGGAGCGGTCCGTGTCTTTCCAGGCCTGGAAAGAGGGTGGGTGCGACGTCCTCGCCGATCTGTATCCCAACGAAACCTTTCTTACATATGAGCAGGCGGTAGATAGCTTTGGCCTGGGACAAGGCCAATTTTTGCAGTTTGGGGGACTACAAGAGGTAGCGCGAATCACCTGGCCGCAATACCCAGAAATTCCACCATTGACACGTACGCTGGATGTTATACTTATGTGTGGTAAGGGGCGCGGCTTGATCTCCCTTCTATATGCAGCAATGAAACAGGACTCTGCCCCTCCGGTCCCACCGTCTAGGGCTGCCTGGGAGCGGGACCTTGCTACCCCGCTGGGGGAGGCACAGTGGATGCGCATTGGTTCCCTTACTCGCACTGTCTCATGCAATGCCCGCTTCCGACTTACACACTTTAACTATCTGCATCGCACCTACCTTACCCCGGTGTCTTTGAGGCGCATTGACAATACCAGGGGCGCTGGTTGCCCTCGCTGTGCCGCAGATGACGCCGGGTTCCTACATTTGGCGTGGCAATGTCCATTGGTGGCGCAGTTCTGGACGGGGGTGGTGACTAGGGTGGTAACCGCCACAGGGATTCAGGTGGATCTCGACCCCTTGCACTGTTTACTAGGGATGGTTCGTAGGCCCAAGAGGAAGAAACTCTCCTCTAAACTCCTACAGCTGATGCTGGTGCTCGCCAGGCGTAGGGTGGCAATAACTTGGATGGGGCAGAGGGCCCCTGATCTTTCGACTTGGCTCAGGGATGCTCGAGAGTGGTCACTGGCCGAAGAGGTACACATGCAACTCTCCCGGCGGGATGAGAAATTGCAGGATGACCTGCTAGCTTGGCGGACCCTGTGTGCCACTGGGTTGATGGAGGGGGACTCGCCCTCACGGGAGGCGACTGCGAGTGAGCAGAGTGATGCAGAACTCCCCGGGGGGATTGTCCCTGCGAAGGAAAGCGACACTCAACCTTAGTGGGGTGCATGATGTTGGGGATTGCCCTGCCCTGCCTGTCGACCTCGTCCCTTTGGGCTGGGCTTCTGGAGGGCTTTCCAGACCCCCTTGTACCTACATTCTTTGGTTCGGCCATGTGTCTCATGCGACTGTACTTGCATTTAATGATGTGTATGCATACGTTCTTTATTGATGCCAATGTATTGTTTCTTTTTGTTTTTCTGAAAATTGAAAATAAAGTTTAAAAATTTTTTTTTTAAAGTATGGGGCATTAAGAAGATTTTCAGTTCAAGATTTCAGCATTAAGAGTCTCAGGTGGTAATTACTAACCCCTGACAGTAAGGGTACCTTGTTTTAATCTTTTCCTTTCTCCTGTTCTAGACCAAGACTAGTGCTTTCTGCCGAATAAGTTATCATCATTTAGCGGAAGGAGGGAACATTAGGTATATAATAATTGTTGACTGTTTATAGTAGTATTACTGTACACCTTAAACATTGTCACTTACACTGTCAATCTTTTTTCAGGTAGGGCTTTTTCCTGGTTGCATGGTCCTGTCCTTGAGTGTGGTACGACGTGGGACATATTTTTCTTTTCATCCCTACTTTCCCTTCTTCCCGCGGTTTACTGTCGTGCTTTGACTTGGTTGGGTATAGCAGTGACCCAGGGAAGTCGGGACCTCTGATCCTTGCATGACGTTCCTGCGGAAACGTGAGTAACTTGACAGAACGCGAAGCCCAAGCTTTACTTTCCGCCCGAACGACATGGAAGTTAGTCAGGTGACACTAGCAGACTTGGCCTATATGCTTGGTAGTCTTCAAAAAAAAAACCAAGCCTTATCAGAACGTGTTGACACGCACCAACGGGGCATAAGGTCCGAATCAAGTTTAAGGAACATGCCAGGAGGAGCGGGAGTCCCTTTCTCACTTCAATCGCAGTCTCCCAACCCGAATGTCCCAGTGATACAAGTATCTACTCCTCCGTCTATCCCTCTGGCCCCTCCTGAAAGATTTTTGGGTGATGCTACTAAATTTGCTGCTTTCATTAGCCAATGTCAACTCCATTTTATGTGTAAGGCGTCTTGTTTCCCCACCGAACAAGCCAAAGTGGGATTTGTACTCTCCTATCTAGGGGGAACAGCAGCAAATTGGTCCATTCCCCTCATAGAAAGGAATGATCCATTATTGCAGAATTACACAGTTTTCAAGGAAGAGTTACGAAAACTATTCAACAGGCACTCCTTCATGCAGTCCATAGATACTGAACTACTAAATCTAAGACAGGGGACAAAAGACCTAATGACATACATATCCACCTTTAATAGATTAGTAGCAGAAGCAAGATGGCCAGAAGAAAAACGCAGTGCCCTGTTCTACCGAGGTTTAAAGGACGAACTAAAAGATCTCTTGGCCCAAGTGGTAGATCCTCCCGAGTCTTGCCATGCCCTTATAGATCTAGTGGTGAAATTAGACCACCGGATGGCTGAAAGAAGAAGAGAGAAGGGGCGCTCAGAGGTGCGACCTATTATGTATAGAGAGAGAAGACAAGAACCAGAGAAAGCTTTAGAGGAACAAGAACCCATGCAGATAGGGAGCATTCGAGGCCCTATTAGTGAAGAAGAAAGACAGAGAAGACGTGATAAGAAATTGTGTTTGTACTGCGGAAAACAGGGGCATTTTCTCAGGGAGTGCCCGGTAAAACCCAAGAAACAAGGAAATCCGGAAAACTAATAAGCCCGAAGTCTGTGGAGACAAAGGCTTCGGTGGGTCCGGATTGATAGTCTCTCAAAACTCTGTGCACAAAGACGTTGTTCCTTCTCTACCACAGCACTTTTTTCTTCCCTCTCAGTTGGAATGGGGTAAACAGGTTTTAGAAGTACAGATAATGGTAGATTCAGGGGCCACAGGCAACTTAATGGACTTTTTCTGGGCTAAAAGTCATAATATACCAGTAGTTACGAAAACATCATGGGAGGAAGTTAAAACTATAGATGGTAGTGACATTAAGTCATGCCCTGTAAAACACGCTACTGCTGATCTTATACTCTTTATTCAAGGGAAACATCAAGAAACTGTCTCTTTTGACCTCATTCAATCACCACCGTTCCCTGCCATACTCGGTCTTCCGTGGCTATGTCAACATGACCCTCTTATTATTGGAGAGAGCTGACTATAACCTTTAATTCAGGATTTTGTATGCAGCATTGTGGTAAGGGACGGGTCCTCTCGGGGGACGTAGCAGTGATCACTAACCCAGAGGTTCCAGAATTGCCTTCTTGTTATCAGGACTTGATGGTAGTCTTTGACAAAGAAAAAGCTACTACTCTCCCACCACACAGGGTTTATGATTGTAGAATCGATTTGATAAATGGAGCCCGCATACCATGTAGCAGAAGTTATGCATTAACAGAAAAGGAAAACCAGTGTTTACGCGAATATCTGGATGAGATGTTGCGAATCGGATTTATACGACCTCCTTAGACACCCACCTCCTCATCGCTTTTTTTTATACCAAAACGCGAGGGAGGCCTTTGGTGTTGCATAGATTACAGGGCTCTCAATAACGTAACCATTAAGAACAGATACCCTTTGCCATTGATTTCCTCCCTCCTAGACCAAATAAAGAATGCTACCATCTTTACCAAATTGGATTTACGTGGAGCCTACCATCTAGTGAGAGTTAAGGAGGGGGATGAGTGGAAAACAGCTTTTTGTACCAAGTTTGGCATATACAAATACCTAGTAATGCCATTCGGTTTGTGCAACGCACTTGCTGCCTTTCAGTTTTTTTATCAATGAGGTGTTCAAGGACATGCTAGAACATTATGTTATTGCATACATTGACGATATCCTTATTTACTCCTCCTCTGTACAAGAACATGAAAGACATGTCAGGAGTGTCCTGGAACTACTGAGAGACAACCATCTATGTTACTTCCATACCAATCAAGTGAGTTTCCTCAGTTTCGTGTTAACTCCCCATGGTATAAGTATGGATCCACATAAAGTGGAGGCCATAATTCGTTGGCAACCTCCAAAAAACGTGAAAGAAATACAGAGTTTCCTTGGGTTTGCTAACTTTTTAGAAATTCTATGATCCAGCCTCCCCATAACCAAGTTGCTGAAAAAGGGAGCTAAGTTTCTTTGGACTTCAGCAGCCGAAGAAGCCTTTCACAATATGAAAAGAGCCTTTACTCAAGCACTTATCCTGAAACATCCCGACCCCTCACATCCTTTCGTGGTTGAGGCAGATGGCTCACAAGTGGCAGTAGGAGGGGTTCTTTCCCAAACAGTTTACATCCAGTTGCATATTACTCGCATAAACTCACTCCAGCTGAACAAAACTATGCAGTAGTTGACAGGTAACTTTTAGCCATAAAAAAAAGTCTTTTGAGGAATGGTGACAGTATCTGTTAGGGGCAAACCACAGGGTTACTGTTCTCACCGACCATCGGAATCTGCAATTCCTCAAATCGGCTAGAGCTTTGTCTATGAGGCAACTGCGCTGGACGCAGTTCTTTAGCGACTTTGATTTTACCATTCAATTCCAATCAGGAAACAAAAATGGGAATGCTGACGCCCTGTCATGTTTAGGATATGAACCTGAGGAAACATTCGGTGATCCCCCCTCTATAATAGCCAGGGAACGAATCATTGGCACTATTTGCTCTGAGGAAGAATACCTAAAAGCAGTAAGGGAGGCACAAAAGGCCGCAGAGGTGGAAGAGCTAATACAATCACATAATGCTGTCAGGATCCAAGACCTGTTGTATGTACAAGGGGGGTTGGTGGTTCCTACACAACAACTACAACAGCAAGCCTTAGAGTGGTGTCATAGTCATCCCCTTTCTGGACTTCCTGGGTATAAAAAGACCATGGAACTACTTAAACGACACTTCTGGTGGCCTAACATGGCTAGGGATACCAAACAATTTGTTCAAATGTGTCATGTATGTGCACAGGGGAAAGCATCTCATCAGGCCCCTGTAGGATTACTGAAGCCATTGCCCACTCCCTCTCAGCCATGGCATACTAGCTCTATGGATTTCATTGTTGACTTACCTAAGACTACACAAGCACACCACACTCCTCATAATCGTGGATTTATTACCCAAAATGGCCCATTTCATCCCAGTAAAGACGATCCCTACATCCAAATCCTTAGCGTTTTTATTTGTACAACACATAGTTCGGTTACATGGCCTTCCATCTGTTATAGTGTCAGACAGGGGTTCTCAATTCATTTCTAACTTTTGGAAGGGAATGGGTACCTTACTACAGATTGACGTTAGGTTATCCTCCAGTCATCACCCACAGTCTCATGGCCAAACGGAGAGGGTAAATCAATGTTTAGAACAATATTTAGGATGTCAGCTTCTGCACTCAACATCAGATTGGGACACACTCATATGGGTGGCTGAATTTTCTTATAATAACAGCTGTCACTCTTCCACCGATTTCTCACCTTTCTATTGTAATTATGGTTTTAACCCCCGGTCTATATTGTCACCTATTCTTCTTTCTCATTCCACTCCTGCAGCTCTTGACTTTGTTAAAGATCTTCTTGACATACAGAAGGTAGCCGTGGAGAACCTAGAGAGAGCAAAAAGAGTGTATAAGGAATAGGCGGATCTCCATCGCGCATGGAACCCACGTATGTCATAGGAGATGAAGTATGGTTATCTACCAAGAACATTGCCTTAAAAGGATCATGTAAATTCAAACCCCGCTTTATTGGCCCATTCAAGATTTGTAAAATCGTTAATCCTGTTGCCATGAAACTAGACCTCCCAGCGTCCATGAAAATACACCCTGTCTTTCATGTCTCCCTATTAAAACCTGTGGTGCCTTGAACAGATCTAGCAACCCATCCAGCTCCAGTGTTAATTGACAACGAACCTGAATATGAGGTTGAGGTTATCATTGATTCACGAAGGGTGAGACGCAAATTGCAATATCTCATCCACTGGAAAGGTTATGGTGTAGAGGATCGCACTTGGGAACCTGCAAGCCATGTGCACGCCCCTCGGTTGTTGCGACTCTTTCACAGACGGCATCCTGAGAAACCTAAACCTGTGGGAGGGGCCATAGGGGGGTGTACTGTCATGATTGGCGGTCCTGTTGCAAGAAATCGCGGGCACCGGCAGAGGAGTATAAAGCTCCTCCGATCCCGCACTAGGACGCTTCGCGTTCTAGTGTTTAGGTCCCGCTTTCCTCACTTCCGGGTCCTTCCCTTGTTCGTCCGGTTCACCGTCGGGGGTTCCAGAGTCTCCTGCTCTCCCCGCATTGAGCCATCGCGTACCTCAGGGCGTTTATGAACCCTGCGGCAGTTCCTGTTCGCGTCGCGTTGGTTCTACAAGTCCCTCAGGCGAGCACGAGTCCCACGGTAGGTTTATGTCTTGTATTGTCGAATTATTCGTTTCCCTGAAACAAAAAAAAAGGAATTAGTTAGTGAAAAGAGATCAGTGTTTTCTGCTTAAGACATTCTTATGTTTATGAGTGAATTATACTCATCCGAGGGGAATCAGGTCCTTGGAGATCCGTTTTTTCTTTTCTGTTTTCCTTGCCCCATTGTGTTCCTGCAGGCAAAAGGAATAACACAGTATCATTGAAATGATTAGGCTGGTACATACATTTAGTAATTCAAGTATTGGGGCATTAAGAAGATTTTCAGTTCAAGATTTCAGCATTAAGAGCTATTAGTCTCAGGTGGGTGTTAAAAGACATCTCAATGGTAATTACTAATCCCTGACAATAAGGGTACCTTGTTTTAATCTTTTCCTTTCTCCTGTTCTAGACCAAGACTAGTGCTTTCTGCCGAATAAGTTATCATCATTTAGCGGAAGGAGGGAACATTCGGTATATAATAATTAGGGCTCCCGGTTTTATGGTATTTATTTTTTGGCCATTTCCGTCTGTATTTATCCATATTTATTTTCTGGCCATTTTATCTGTATTTATCCATATTTATTTTGTATTTTGCGTATAAATGAAGTTGTAAAACTGCACATTCCCATATCTATTTAAGTGATAGACGTGCACTCATACTTTGATGTCTGTCGTGTTTTAGCTATTTAAGCTGCCAAATGTTGCATAACAATACATCCACTGGTAAATACTAGCATTATATCATAAATATATGTTGACATATGCCGTTATTTAAAGAAATTTCATCCTGTTTTTTAATTTCCCATGCTGTCCATCTGCTCAGCAGCTGGCCTATAATTCATGAAAGACAGCACGGAGAGTCACTTAAAAGAAGCAACATTTTCTGCATTTATCCACTTTTAAAAATAAATGCAGACAGAAAACACATTGGTTTCAGTCTGTATTTTTCTGTAAGAATCCGTAAAAACGGAAAACAGGGAGCCTTAATAATAATTGTAGACTGTTTATAGTAGTATTACTGTACACCTTAAACATTGTCACTTACACTGTCTATCTTTTTTCAGGTAGGGCTTTTTCCTGGTTGCATGGTCCTGTCCTTAAGTGTGGTACGAAGTGGGACATATTTTTCTTTTCATCCCTACTTTCCCTTCTTCCCCCGGTTTACTGTTGTGCTTTGACTTGGTTGGGTATAGCAGTGACCCAGGGAAGTCGGGACCTCTCATCCTTGCATTACGTTCCCGCGGAAACGTGAGTAACTTGGCAACATCTCCCTTTATGATATATGGCCTTGCTGCAATGCTAACTGTATTAGTTTTATGCATTTTTCTGCTGGTTGTGGCTCGTATACTGCGTTTTAGAGCACGATAGTTAAAATAAAAATTTTAAACTATATTCGTGTTTCGGTCAGTTCTTATTGTGGACAGTTACGAGAGTGTGAGTGAAAAGGTGTGTCTTGTTACCGCGAATCCTGAGAGATCCAGGAGTGTTGTGTTCTGGGGTGTCTAATAATTTGCTTCTTCATGAGTGTGTAGGAGAGCGAGTGAGACACTATAGCTAGTCGGTCCTGGGTTCGTGGGCACTAAGGTGGTGGGAAGGCTTAGCCCCTATACACCAAGGTCCCATATTCCTGCGCATAGTTCTGTGTATGTGCAGAATCCCTGCAACACATTGTTTTAGCACTATGGTAGAATTATACCTTTTCTTTACTCTATTGGTGCTCATAACAGTATATATCTGTTTATGTCTAATGGTTGTTGCAACACACGTATTTTATACTAGAATGAAGCTGGTTCAATAAATACTTATTGAAAACGTCCCCACCATTTATTCTGTATATCTCTCTGAGACAAAGTAAGCACGAGTGACTGAGCAAAAAATCCTGTATTTTTTCCACGAACCCTGAGGGGTCAAGGTTGTCATGTTAGATAGTTGCCAGAAACTATTCGCTCCTTGGTAGGAGGGGCTCATAGTGGCACTGTGAGCTAGCTGGTCTACAGACTAACATATCCTTTGGGGGTGCCTGGAATCAGTCGGGACACTAATCCCTTAGTTTATGTTGTCTAAAATGTGCAGATCCTATATAGATTTGTAGGAACTACACGACAGTAGGAAAGTTTATTCTATGCTTAGTTTACATTTTTTATAGCTTGATGGTATATTTAAGCTATAACATTGTTTCGTGTTAATTGTTTTTTTTTCCTTTGGTGATTTGTGTTTTTACTTTACTATATAATTTTTCTTTGTAAAAAATGGGCAGGAATATGGTGTCTCCTCTACCTGTGATATATTGATAGGTGTTTTGCTGTTGATTCTTGTAATATTCTATTACAGAATGCTCAGGTCTATTCTTTCGAATGTGGTTGCAGTTGGAGCTGATCTCCTGGGCTCTTTACATATTTATGTGTGGCTCCTTTCTTTTGTTGAATAAACATTGTTAATTTAACAATACTGGATGAATAGCTCTTTCTACATACTGCTTATAACATACACTGACTGGCCTTAGTATACTTTAGCTAAAGGAATAGACATTGCTTTTAAAACCAAATGCATTATGTAAACGCAGCATCCCTGTACCGGTGGCTCACATTTCAATTTAGAACAAGTCTCATCTACTATATGCCTCCTTCTGTGCGAATGACAAGTAAAAGTCTTGCACACTCTGCCTTCACATGTGTAAACTGCAACACCTATCTATAGTCAAGTTACTCAGAATATTCACAGACAGCTGATCTAAGAGTAAAAAGGTGGGTGCTGTAGGCTGCACCCCAGTACAAAATTATGTGCAATATTTCAGTTGGTAAGTCTGCATTTAGGGGAGACAGAGCACAAAAACCAGAGGTTCAAAAAGTGAAATCACTTGGTGCTTTCACATGTAGCATTCAATTCCATACACCCATCAGAATGGGACTTGTTTGTAAAGCTCTATCCCCTTCTCCAATGATTCATTCTATGACAATTCTAGAACAACCATGGAGGCATTACACGGCTTCCTACCTCCAGGAAAGTCTCCCCCTTACCCAAAATGTTCTTGAACCACCTTCCTCAGAGACATTTTAGGGGCCTTTTAGCTAACCCAGACCTTTCAACCCGCAACCCTCAAATTTTTCCTCAGTAGCCTAATCCATCCAGAAATTGCAATTTCCCCTTCATCATCAACTAGAAATCCCAAGCTGAAAAGTTTTAAATAGAAACCCTATTTTAGCACACAAAACTAAAATTCACAACAGTGGTAAGTAACACCCACTTCTTACAGTAAATGTAGAACTTATGTTTAGAAGTAATTTCTCAGGATCTATACCAGAAGTGTTCAAATGATATGGTTAAAATGTACATGCAGTAAATATCATTCCTTAACCCCACACAGAAATGTGATTTCCTTCTACATTCAAGTTCGAAATAAAGACAATTTTCATCTCCCATAAATCTTAAAATTAAAATGTAACAATGAGATCCCATGAATACCTGTGCTACTGCCCCAACCTTACTATTTTCTTTTTACCCCAGGAGGGCACCTGAATTATCCTTTTGGGCAGAGTTTGAGGTGTTCGTTATTCCAAAGCCCTTCAGACCTGCAAAACAGATGAGTAGGGACACACTTATTGCACAGGTGATGGAAGACTTTAAACTAGGATAGGCCTTCTATAGTCTTGAGAAGATAACCCCCATGGTCCTCCCTTTTCAAGGGCTTGGCTCCAGTCAGCATTTGTATAGTTTGAGGTACAGTGCCTGCATCCATGGATCATGCATGAACAAGTTTCCAAGTAAATTAAGTTCAGTGACAGATTATGGTCACACTTGTTGGACCTACCACTAGGGTTAACCTTACATGATCCACATATTTTTTGTATGAACAGTAAATGTAAGAGGAAAGATTGCTGTTGCCTGAAGGTACATGCCAACTCTCACTTCTTCTTTCTCTCCCCTGCTGTTTTGTTGTCCACACTGCCTTTTTAAAGGTAATGCACTAAGTACGCCCCCAGTGGGCCCCTGGAAAATGAACCTTCTTGGTCTCACTTAGGCAACAGCTCCCAGAGGGAGCAAAGCCTGTTCTACCATGAAGTGAAACTGAACCCCTACTTGACACATTGGATTTTTGAACTTCGAGAATGCACTGGAGCTGATTAGCACTTGAATGCTGTCAAACTGCCAAGGAATCAGCACGTAGCTGAAACCTCTCACCAGTGCCTGCTTGAAAAAGCTCCAATAGCAAAGGACTCGATTGATACCTGGCACTTCGTATCCTGAATGTGGCACTACATGGTGCCACTTTACTCAAGGCTAGGACTGAGTCTGATACCTTGCTAAATCTCCACTGTTCTGCCTTGCTGCTCTGCTGTTTTCCATGCATGGGAGCTCCAAGCCAGGCATTGAAGTCCAGATAACTGAGGAGGAGTGAGGCATTTATAGTGTTCTATGTTCAAACACACTGAAGGAGGACTGCCCTAGAACCATCTAAAAAGTGCAGATCAGGTGAGTGGTGGTTCAGCCTGGTGAGCGAGCTACCACTGCATTCCTGTGTCAATGTTGCCTTTATTCACTTTTGTGGGACACACCACTTGCTGATTCCCAGCACCAACTAGCCTCCATCTGAAGGGGCATGAGCGCATTGTCAATTGGACCAAAACCTTCAGAAAGGAGTTTAAAGTCTTTGAATCCATGAAGATACCCCATGGAATCAAGCTATGAATCTCGCCTGCTGTACGATTCCAAGGTGAGGCTACAATATCCCTCTAAAACAAAGGCAACTTCAATCTAAGGACCCCATGCTCCACAACTCCATTTCACCATTTTGCCACACCTACTACCTATCCAATTACATGACTCTCTTCTATCCTCTGACCTCACCAACTTCATCATTCAACCCAACATCTCTCTCGCCTTGCATGTCTCACCCCATCTCCAACCTTCTGGGAAAACTGTGGAGGAAGTATTGTCACCCCATAGTTAGATATCTGAGGAGTTTGTTCTTGGAGCCAGACCACCTCCTATACTGACTCCCTACCCTACGCACAACAAACCCTCTCCCTTCACCACCCCCACAGAATGCCCCATCATAGGTATACCAACCCAGCCATTTGCAGTAAATACACCAAACAATATCCTATCTCAGATGTTTACCCTACAAATGTAAGTCCACTGCCAGATGCAGCCACAAAATTGTGGATGTGATTTTCTAAAACATAATTGACTTTCTCTGACTGAAGCATGTGTAAAAAGTCTATCACAGCTGGTTCTTAACCTCCTCCTCCCTCCGGACTAGGAGATCTTTCAACTGGACCAGGCAGGAAAGAGTGAGGGTAGAGGAGTGTCTTACACAGGTCCTCCATCAAGTCTAAAAGCTTGCCTACTTTCTTTCAAAGGCTGCCTACCAAACTGAGAACATCAGATGCAATTCCCACAATCTTCCACATCATATATAGAATTCATAGCAAAAAAAAACAACACTGCCATTAACAGTCTTCCTAGGAGACTTCAATCTTCGCTGGGTAAAGTTCTCCAACTGCATCCAAATTGGCACTATTATTACAACACAGCAACCTAGATCAATTCTTCTCCACTCCAGCCCATATCAAGGGCTGGATCCTGGACATTTTAATTGCGAGAAAACACCTAATAGTGCCTGAATCACATATTCCAGTGGACCATCTTTAAATTCCCTTCTTGCTCTTTTATTTCAAAGCAGCAACCTGTGGTAAAAAAAAAACCAAAGGCTGGGTCAGAGACTTTAAAGATGTCAGTAGGTTGACATAATCTTTTACATTTTAAATACATAAATAAAGCATACATTAAGCCACAGCTGCTGGCAAGGATGGATCGTACTAAACCTCACAGCTGCCCTAGATGCGCAGCCGAACACGCAGATTTCTCCCATTTAGCGTGGAACTATGCACTTATATTAGCATACTGGGGGAAAGTTTTCTGCCATCTCGCCCTAATGACCGACTTGGAACTAACCCCTTCCCCATTAATCCCTTTGGTAGGCTATGTAAAGACATTGAATGCTGGTGTTCGACGATTCATCGCCATCGCCTTGCTCCTCGCAAAGAGGCAGGTTTCTAAACATTGGGGTGGCTCCACAATCCCAACAGCTAAGGCCTGGATGAAAGATTTAATGTATTGTGACACCACTAGCAATACTTACACTACATTGCAACCGCTCTCCTCAAGACCTAAAAATATCTGGCAACCACTTTGCTCCCTTTTATTACTTCATCCAGAGGAGACGGAATGAACGTGTGTTGGTTGGATCTGGCATACGAGCTTGTTTATACATGTTAATGGAACTTGAATATCTTTTTTTCTTTCCAGCTGTGAAATACAAGTCTTATACTGTATGATATAATAACCTTGCTTTTCTACGCACCCCTCTACTGCGCCAAGACATCTGATGTACTGTTACCACTGGGTCCTGCGCTATGCTGCCCCTAATGCTGCCTATGGTGTAATCTGTATTAATTGCGGCACTGTAACTGAAGCCCTAATGTGTCATTTTTAATCTCCCTATGTGGTTTCTCATTGTTCTCCCTCCCTCTTTCTTTTTGGTTTCTAGTTTTTGTTTTTTTCCCCCATGCCATTATTGAAAAACCACAATAAAAAAAGTTTTTAAAAAGTAGGTCAGTCCTAGAAAATTCGATCACTATAAAATTAAAAATATCCCATCTGAACTTGATCTCCAACTCATACACGACTGCTTAACAGGAGTTGTAAGTCTACAAACTATTTAAAGAATGGCGAACCCTCAGAAATACAGAACACAAATGGTGTAAGAACCACTCCACACTGAACCTAGCAATCTCTCCACCACAAGGGTAAATTAAGCAAATGTTTTGGCTAAAGCCTCCATCTTCAGATCTGAAATCCCCTTCGCAAAAACGCCCGAGGAAGCTCTTCAAAATTGCAAAAAAATTATCAGTTATCTCCAG
Organism: Calotriton arnoldi; assembly: GCA_963921515.1. Classification (NCBI taxonomy): domain Eukaryota; kingdom Metazoa; phylum Chordata; class Amphibia; order Caudata; family Salamandridae; genus Calotriton; species Calotriton arnoldi. Next base: position 3,950,275 of record CAWUFW010000245.1, read on the forward strand.
ACATTCCCATCATCAAGGGCAATTGCGATAAATTGCCCAAATTCTTCAAAAACAAAATAAGAACAATAGAACTTTCAGTCAACAAAAAAATTGCGGACTCATCAAATGTAACCTTACATTGGAAAATGTCATATATATACTCTTCCTTCAAGAAAATTACTCAAGAAGACATGTTGATCACAGTCATTAACTTAAGACTTTCCATTATGCCTTGCCTGAAGAATATGATAAATTCCTCACTCTCACAAGGAATAGTCCCTAACTGCCTCAAAGTAGGTAAGGTTAGAAAACCCTCAACGCAAATACAGAAGACCTTAAGAACTTATATAGATTCAAGTCTATCCTTCATGGTTAAGTTCTGGTAAAGCACGAATTCACTTAAAGATTGCTGTTCTTACACACAAAGCCCTTCACTTCAACACTCCTACGTACCTTGCGCAAAAACTTAAACTATCCTGTGGTGTAAGAGCCTCAAGAAGCGCCTCTACCATCCTCCTGAAACCACTCATCCTTAACAAAAAGAGAAGTTGGCACCGAGCCTTCTCCGGAGCTGCCCCTAAGATATGGAACTCTCTTCCACCGGAAGTTCGCAGAATCTCCTCATCGACGGCGTTCAAATTGGAAGCCAAAAGATTCCTAATGAACAAATTTTTACCCTAATAGGGATAGACTCACATGCCCGTTGACATTGCTCCTACTGCCTTTGTTCTTCCATCTGATACGGCTCCCCCTTACTGCACACTGTGTCTCCCCCTTGCTGCCCGCTGATACGGCTCCCCCTTACTGCACACTGTGTCTCCCCCTTGCTGCCCGCCTACACCTGTTTATTGTATTACCCTCCTGGGTGCAATTGCACTGTAATATGCAACCATTTCCTGTTTTTTTCCTCCCTCCTACTTGATATGGATATTGATATGGATATTGCATTTTGTCCTTCCTCCCATCATATTGTAAAGCGCTCTGATATCCTTCGGGATCTTGTTCGCGCTATATAAAACTTTATAAATAAAAAAAATAAAAAAATAAGTTATGTTTTAGAACCGTCTGGAATATGGAATGACTACGCTTCAAATATTGAATGAAACAATTATATCTTATATAAAGGTGACTCTTCTTTGAACTTCTTGATCTGTCTGTGGCATTAGATTCTGTCAATCATGCAGCCCTACTTCAAATTGTGTAAAGAATATAGGAATAGGTGGCACAGTTCTAAAATGGTTGAAATCATATGTATGAAACCTCAAAGAACAAAAAAACTGGCTGACACATTATCGGAACCCAAGCCTCGGAATCAAGAAGTCCCTCAAGGCTCCATCTCCTATGCTCTTTAGCCTTTACTTGGATCCACTAAGTGCTCTCCTGAACAAATCTAGCATCTCCTTTCACCTTTAGACTCATGACACACAGCTATGCATGATGATGAGTATCATTTCTGAGAGACATAATAGTTCTTGCTGTTATTCTAAGAAAGCTTCAGTCATGGATGATTCTTCATCACCTCAAACTAAACCCCACTTTATTCCTAATAACATGTCAATAATAGTGTGACACACCTCTACAAGCCTGGTGTGATGTAGTGAACATACTTGACTGCAAACCAACCATTATTGAAACTTCAAGATCACTAATCTTCATCTTAGATAAGAACCTGAATCTGCATGCACACATGAATACCTTAATACCTTATCAAAGAATGCTTAACAGCAAATCAGCATTCTCTGGAGAATCAAGCCCCTAATTCCAACCAAATAGTTCCAAACAACAATGCAGTCACTAGTCCTTTCCAAACTAGAACACTGAAACACTCTACTAAATGGTATTCCCAGAATTCCTCTGGCTCCCTCTAAGGGCAACCTTTAATTCTGGAGAACAACTGGTATCGGGCAGAAAAAGATGGAATCACTTCATTCCCATGCTGATTTCAGCAAAATGGCTCCCCTTGGAGGCCAGAGGTTTTTTTCAAGCTTGTCTGTATTGTACACAAGGCCTTGCCTGAAAGTTCAGTAAACTATCTGTCCCAGAAATTTGTCATCGACGGCAGATCATGGTCACTTTGAGGTGCTGATTCTTACCTCTTCGAATCTCCATCCTTGAAAAAATCAAGCACCCTGTATCAATCTTTCTCTGGGAACACCACCAAAGTTTGGAATTCCACCCCCCCTTGCTGAACAACCAACTCCTCATATTTCACCTTGAAAAAAGATCTCAAAAGTGCTGCTCTTTCAAAGACACTTCTTGATATAACAATGTAATCTGCAACAGGAAGTGTTGCTAAGATTGAAAAGGTAACAAATGTTACTTAATTCCTGGACTTAAATCATGTATCCAGACCATGGACACAATTAAAAGGCAATAGGTACCGATCCCTTGTGAATATTTCTACTTCATCTTCTACACCATCCATACACTAAATAGATTTATCTTCCTGAAGACTACCCCTGCTGCCTTGAACTGTGAATCTTAAATGCATGCTTAACTGATGGGCTTTATATACTGATATAATTAAGCCTCATATGTTACATCAACCTCTGATATTTGAAGTGCTCTGCTACCAAGATGAGTCTGGTTCATGCTATATAAAATTGCAAATAAATGCAAAAATGAAATGTTATGTGTTAAACTGTCTCTAGTCTCACACTTCATACCACCTCCTTTTAGTTCATCATTGAAAGCTCGAACAAGCTCAATGGACAAGGCTTGGAAGGTCACATTTTCATTGCAGATCAAATACCCAATGTCCACGCAACTAGGAAACAACTGCAGTCCCACCTTTAATATTGATAAACTGCTCAGCTAATGTAAGGATCCGAGAAAAGCCTTCTACAAATCTCCAAATTGAATCACTGATTCTGACTAAAATCCCCAATCGGTCATTTTAGATTATGCCTTTGGGAATGGGTGACTATAGCACAACTAGAAGCCATTATTGACATCCTTAATGACACTTAATTTCACTATAACTAAAAATAAGGAATATGCCTATTCTAGTTCATTAAGTTGAGCACTCTAAGCATGTGGATCCAAGTCTTGTTTATTGCTTAGTTGTAATTTTGTTTATAAAAATTTCAATCATCATTTACCATTGTATTACCATTCTCTGTTTATAAATACATCTTATTTTCAACTTGATCCTCCTCCCTAATGCATTTCAAAAACTTAGGGCCTGATTATGACTACGGGGGTCCGTTACGATTGCCATAACCATGGTTGCGGTGCGGGCACCGCCGGTCCGACCACCCTATTACGCGTTGGGCGGTCGGACCGCCATAGGACCACTGCTACCGCCAGGGATCCGCAATCCCTGGTGGTCTTGCATCGGTCTGTGGCCCACAATATGCTGGCATTGGCGCTGCGGCACTGCCAAGCATATTATGAGTTTCTTCACCGCCACAGTTTTCATGGCGGTGAGCCCGCCATGAAAAGTGTGGCGGTGAGGAAACTAAGGGGGCCCTACCAGGCTCCCTGGTGCCTCAGTGCCATGGGGATGCATGGATGGGGGCCCCCTTTATGCATGCACCTCAGTTCCTGCACGGCATGAACTTAATACTAGTCCATGCTGTGCAAGAACACACTTTGGCGTTCAGATTGAGGTGCCTTTCTAAAGTTCACTGCCTGGGACCGCCAAAGCACCGCCTGCCAGACCAGGAGAAAACTCCTAATCTGGTGGGTGATCGGCAGACGAGTTTGGTGGTGTGGGAGCGGGGCACTGGCATGGCGGCCTGCTTCCACAAAGCCAATCTCGTAATCAGGCCTTTAACCTCTTCTTCAGTGGGGATTTTTTTTTCTCTTAAATGCAATCATTTTGTTCATACTTATTATTGACAAAAAGGAATCAGGAGTTCAGTACATCACATTATAACTCCATTACAACATTTTCACCACATGTATTCTGTAAATCAGCATGTTACCAGTTTATAATCACCTTTGTGTTTTAATCACAGTTCTAAATTTCTCCTTTCAATGATGTATCCACAGTTCCTTGTTGTTAGACACAGTGGTTGCCTTCCAGTTCACCAACATGTCCTGCTACCAGTTCAGTAATAATCCTTTCCAGGAAATTTACACCTGCATGTGGTCTGATCTTATTATCTACCTTCAACAAACCTGGTGCAGAGGCTCAATACACCTAAATTTCTCAGAGGAGTTTGCAAATCCAGCAATAACACGTAGCAGTAATGGTAGACCATCAGGCGGCCTAGCTTTACACCTTTCAACAGCCATTAAAGTTAACGCAATGCCACTGAGTCTCTCATGCAATTGCCTGCTAGCAGTAACCCAGGATAATTTTCACATTTGTAAAAAAATCTATAGCATCATTACTAATCAATGTTTACCTAAACATACACAACAGCAATCAAAGAGCAGCGATTAATCCATCAAATTAACAAAGCTGTTGACACTTGTTTTGGCATCCTGAAGTGTCTAAAGAAACTTTTGATGTATCTTCCAGCATTTGCCTAAAGAACGGTGGTCCAAGAATCTAGAATCTAGTAATTTCCAGATTGGACTACGGCAAAGCTCTTTACATGGGCATTGTAACATTTCTACTAAAATGACTTCAGATGGTTCAAAATGTGGCAGCTAGACTTCTCCTTCACTCTCCTAGATATACTTCTTCTACCACTTCATGCTCTGCACTGGCTGTCTATTGAGCGTCAGATACAATTTAAAGCGCTTTGCTTTATGCATAAATGCCTTTACAACTCAGGCCCCCTCTATAGGCGGTGGTCGGACTGCCAAGGACAGTAAGACTTGTAATCAAGCCCTCTGTCATAACAAATAAAGAAAAGTTAACCCTCAATGGGAACGATGAGTGTCTAATTCAACTTAAAAATCTGATGGAGCACTGCAAATATAGAGACTAAAAGAGAGTCAAACCTCACAAGGAACCAAGAAATTAAAGGATATATTCTCAAACTTCAAAGCCCTGTTCCGCTCGCTAACACTATGGCTAGGAGTGATCAGCGCATTGCAAGGTGCGATGGATAAGAGCGAGACTATAGTACCAGCCTCAGGCCAATACATACCCAGAACAGGGGGTAGTTCAAGTTGGAATTAACCCCTTCGCTGCTAGGCCTTTCCCCCCCCCTGTGATAAGCCTTTTTTTGGCTATTTGGGGTAGTGCGCGCTAAGGCCCCTGTAATTTTTTGACCACATAAGGTATCCACGCCAAATTTGCGTCCTTTTCTTCCAACATCATGGGGATTGTAAAGGTACCTAGGGTTTGTGGATTCCCCTGGAGGGGTCCCAGAAATTAGCTAAAATACAGCTAAATTTTTTTGGGGGGGGGAAATGGGAAAAAAGGGCTGCAAATGAAAGCGTCTGGGTTTTTCCCTGCAAATGGTATCAAAAAAGGGTTTGTGGGGCTGAAAACACCATTTTCCCAGCTTTTAGGGAATGACAGACTTTTGTCAGAAAACCAACATTTTTTACACAGTTTTGGCATTTTTCTGGGACGTAGCCTATTTTTGCTATTTTTTGTGCTTTCAACCTTCCAGTTAATGGTAGAAATGGGTATGAAAGCAATAATGGATCCTGGAAAGCTATACATTTTAGAAAGGTAGACAAAATTCTGAATTCAGCAAGGGGTCATTTGTGTAGATCCAGCAAGGTTTCTTTATAGAAACTTACAGTTAAATATAGGAAAAATTGAAAATTAGTTGAAAAACGTTTTCACCTGTAACTTCTTCTAATTATGACAGCTCTTTGAAAGCAATATACCGTTACATCGGCTGGACCTTACTGGTTGTGGGGATATATAGGACTTGTAGGTTCACCAAGAACCCGACGAACCCAGAGTCAAAAACTGAGCAGCAATTTGCAATGGCTTTTTATTATGTACCGGGTATATAGCAATTATTGTGGGAAAATGTATACATGGAAAAATCGGTATGAAAGACACCTATGTATTTCTGAAATGGGAACAAATTATAGAGTTTAGAAACAGTAGATATTTGCATATTTTCGAAATTGGGAATACTCATACTAGCATGAGCATTATCGGTCATTTTTCAAAATGACTTCTTTTTTACACAATGTCTTTCATTTGGAAGGCAGAAATGCATCGAAAGTCAATAGGTAATAACAGTAGCTTTACAAATCTGAATTACCCTAAGTCTCCCGATAAAAATGGTACCTCACTTGTGTGGCTAGGCATAGTGCCCACGACAGGAAATGGCTCAAAACCCAACGTGAACACACCACATTTTCTCAATGAAAAATGACCCTTTTTGTGCAAAGTGCCTAGCTGTAGTTTTGGAACCATAGCTCTGCTGGCACCTAGGGAAACCTAGCAAACCTATACATTTTTGAAAACTAGACACCCAGGGGAATCCAGGATGGGGTGACTTGACTGCCTCCCACCAGGTTCTGTTACCCAGAATCCCTTGCAAACCTAAAAAATTGTCAAAAAAACACATTTTCCCCACATTTCTGTGGTGGAAAGTTCTGAAATCCGCGTGGATCCACAAATTTCCACCCACCCCGCGTTCCCCTAAGTCTTCCGAGTAAAGTGGTACCTCACTTGTGTGGGTCGGCCTAGTGCCAGCGACAGGAAACGGCGCAAAACGCAACATGGGGACACCTCAATTTCGCAGTGAAAAATGACCCTTTTTTGGCAAAGTGCCTAGCTGTAGTTTTTGAACCATAGCTCTGCCGGCACCTAGGGAAACCTAGCAAACCTATACATTTTTGAAAACTAGACATCCAGGGGAATCCAGGATGGGGTGACTTGACTGCCTTCCATCAGGTTCTGTTACGCAGAATCCCTTGCAAACCTAAAAAATTGGCAAAAAAAACACATTTCCCCCACATTTCTGTGGTGGAAAGATCTGGAATCTGCGTGGATCCACAAATTTATACCCACCCCGCGTTCCCCAAAGTCTTCCGAGAAAAATGGTACCTCACTTGTGTGGGTCGGCCTAGTGCCCGCGACAGGAATCGGCGCAAAACGCAACGTGGACACACCTCAATTTCGCAGAGAAAAATGACCCTTTTTTGGCAAAGTGCCTAGCTGTAGTTTTTGAACCATAGCTCTGCCGGCACCTAGGGAAACCTAGCAAACCTATACATTTTTGAAAACTAGACACCCAGGGGAATCCAGGATAGGGTGACTTGACTGCCTCCCACCAGGTTCTGATACCCAGATTCCCTTGCAAACCTAAAAAATTCGCAAAAAAAACAAATTTTCCCCACATTTCTGTGGTGGAAAGTTCTGAAATCCGCGTGGATCCACAAATTTCCACCCACCCCGCGTTCCCCTAAGTCTTCCGAGAAAAGTGGTACCTCACTTGTGTGGGTAGGCCTATTGCCCGCGACAGGAAACGGCACAAAACGCAACGTGGGAACACCTCAATTTCGCAGTGAAAAATGACCCTTTTTTGGCAAAGTGCCTAGCTGTAGTTTTTGAACCATAGCTGTGCCGGCACCTAGGGAAACCTAGCAAACCTATACATTTTTGAAAACTAGACACCCAGGGGAATCCAGGATGGGGTGACTTGACTGCCTCCCACCAGGTTCTGTTACCCAGAATCCCTTGCAAACCTAACAAATTGGCAAAAAAATCACATTTTCCCCATATTTCTGTGGTGGAAAGTTCTGGAATCTGCGTGGATCCACAAATTTCCACCCACCCCGCGTTCCCCAAAGTCTTCCGAGAAAAATGGTACCTCACTTGTGTGGGTCGGCCTAGTGCCCGCGACAGGAAACGGCGCAAAACGCAACGTGGACACACCTCAATTTCGCAGTGAAAAATGACCCTTTTTTGGCAAAGTGCCTAGCTGTAGTTTTTGAACCATAGCTCTGCCGACACCTAGGGAAACCTAGCAAACCTATACATTTTTGAAAACTAGACACCCAGGGGAATCCAGGATGGGGTGACTTGACTGCCTCCCACCAGGTTCTGTTACCCAGAATCCCTTGCAAACCTAAACAATTGGCAAAAAAAACAAATTTTCCCCACATTTCTGTGGTGGAAAGTTCTGGAATCCGCGTGGATCCACAAATTTCTACCCACCCCACGTTCCCCAAAGTCTTCCGAGATGAATGGTACCTCACTTGTGTGGGTAGGCCCAGTGCCCGCGACAGGAAACGGCGCAAAACGCAACGTGGACACACCTCAATTTCGCAGTGAAAAATGACCCTTTTTTGGCAAAGTGCCTAGCTGTAGTTTTTGAACCATAGCACTGCCGACACCTAGGGAAACCTAGCAAACCTATACATTTTTGAAAACTAGACACCCAGGGGAATCCAGGATGGGGTGACTTGACTGCCTCCCACCAGGTTCTGTTACCCAGAATCCCTTGCAAACCTAAACAATTGGCAAAAAAAACACATTTTCCCCACATTTCTGTGGTGGAAAGTTCTGGAATCCGCGTGGATCCACAAATTTCTACCCACCCCACGTTCCCCAAAGTCTTCCGAGATGAATGGTACCTCACTTGTGTGGGTAGGCCCAGTGCCCGCGACAGGAAACGGCGCAAAACGCAACGTGGACACACCTCAATTTCGCAGTGAAAAATGACCCTTTTTTGGCAAAGTGCCTAGCTGTAGTTTTTGAACCATAGCTCTGCCGGCACATAGGGAAACCTAGCAAACCCACACATTTCTGAAAACTAGACACCCAGGGGATTCCAGGGAGGTATGGCTTACGTGGATCCCCCAACGTTTCCTTACCCAGAATCCCCTGCAAACCTCAAATTTAGCTGAAAAAAATCACTTTTTTTCACACATTTTTGTGTGGGAAAGTTGTGGCATCACCGGGCTGACACAAATTTCCTACCACCCAGCGTTCCCCCGGGTCTCCCGATAAAAACAGTGCCTCACTCGTGTGAGAGGCCCAACTACCCGCGACAGGCAAGGGCCCAAAACGTAGTGAAGCGACATCAAAATTGCCTGTCTCAAAACCACCTGGTTTTGCAAGGGGGGTCACCTGGGTTTTTGGCCCCGTGCTCGGCGGCCATCTAGGGAAACCTACCAAACCACACATTTCTGAAAACTAGACACCCGGGGGCTTCCAGGGAGGTATGGCTTGCGTGGATCCCCCAACGTTTCCTTACCCAGAATCCCCTGCAAACCTCAATTTTAGCTCAAAAAATTACTTTTTTCACACATTTTTGTGTGGGAAAGTTGTGGCATCCCCAGGCTGACACAAATTTCCTACCACCCAGAGTTCCCCTGGGTCTCCTGATAAAAACGGTGCCTCACTCGTGTGAGAGGCCCAACTACCCACGACAGGCAAGGGCCCAAAACGTAGTGAGGCGACATCAAAATTGCCCATCACAAAAGGACCTTGTTTTGCAAGGGGGGTCACCAGGGTTTTTGGCCCCGTGCTTGGTGGCCATCTAGGGAAACCTACCAAACCCACACATTTCTGAAAACTAGACACCCGGGGGCTTCCAGGGAGGTATGACTTGCGTGGATCCCCCAACGTTTCCTTACCCAGAATCCCCTGCAAACCTCAATTTTAGCTGAAAAAAATCACTTTATTCACACATTTTTGTGTGGGAAAGTTGTGGCATCCCCGGGCTCACACAAATTTCCTACCACCCAGCGTTCCCCCAAGTCTCCCAATAAAAATGGTGCCTCACTTGTGTGGGAGGCCCAAGTACCCCCGACAGGCAAGGGCCCAAAACGTAGTGAGGCGACATCAAAATGGCCTATCTCAAAACCACCTGGTTTTGCAGGAGGTCACCTGGGTTTTGGCCCCGTGCTCGGCGGCCATCTAGAGAAACCTACCAAACCCACACATTTCTGAAAACTAGACACCGGGGGCTTCCAGGGAGGTATGGCTTGCGTGGATCCCCAACGTTTCCTACCCAGAATCCCCTGCAAACCTCAATTTTAGCTGAAAAAAATCACATTTTTCACTCATTTTTGTGTGGGAAAGTTGTGGCATCCTAGGCTCACACAAATTTCCTACCACCCAGCGTTCCCAGGTCTCCCGATAAAATGGTGCCTCACTTGTGTGGGAGGCCCAAGTACCCGCGACAGGCAAGGGCCCAAAACGTTTTGAGGCAACATCAAAATTGCCTATCAAAAAATGTTTTGGGCCCTTGCCTGTCGCGGGTACTTGGGCCTCCCACACAAGTGAGGCACCATTTTTATCGGGAGACCTGGGGGAACGCTGGGTGGTAGGAAATTTGTGTGAGCCCGGGGATGCCACAACTTTCCCACACAAAAATGTGTGAAAAAAGTGATTTTTTCAGCTAAAATTGAGGTTTGCAGGGGATTCTGGGTAAGGAAACGTTGGGGGATCCACGCAAGCCATACCTCCCTGGAAGCCCCCGGGTGTCTAGTTTTCAGAAATGTGTGGGTTTGGTAGGTTTCCCTAGATGGCCGCCGAGCACGGGGCCAAAACCCAGGTGACCCCCTTGCAAAACCAGGTCGTTTTGAGATAATTAGTTGTTTATTTCTGCAGCGTGAAAATTTTGGCACAATATTGCAAGGAAAATGTGACAGACATTTTGAGGTTTGCAGGACATTGTGGATAAAATAACTTGTTGGGATTCACAAGAGAGACATCACCATGTACTCCCATGGGTTTACGACAATATCTACAGTTGGTAGGTTATTCTTAGATGGATAGATTACTGCACAGCCATCTATTCCTCAAGCACACACACATACTGGTTGGATTTGGCACGAGGGCGAGTGATGGTTCAGTATATAAAATTTTATTAACAAGAGATTTCACAAAAATGAAATGCACTGTCAATAATTAAATGGACAAAAAACTGAACCAGTGACTCGCAGCTCGTGAGCTGTAAAGCCACGGCAAGGCACCAACCGCTTTACAGGCCATTCACACACCTTTCATACGTGATACACACAAGACCATTCACACCACCAGGCACGACACCAACACATTACAACATTCACAAAAAGGGACAAGGTACACCCTGCTTCAAGAAAGACAAAAAAGACAAATATTACTGCACAGCCATCTAATCCTCAAGCACACACACATACTGGTTGGATTTGGCACGAGGGTGAGTGATGGTTCAGTATATACAATTGTATTAGCAAGTGATTTCACAAAAATGAAATTCACTGTTAATAATTGAAAGGACGAGAAGCTGAACCATTGACTCACAGCTCATGAGCTGTAAAGCCACGACAAGGCACCAACCTCTTTACAAGCCATTCATACACCTTTCATACGTGTGACACATACAAAACCATTCACACCGCCAGCCGCGGGCCCATCACATTACAACACTCACACCAGCAGACAGCGCCATTCAAGGGCCCATCACTTTCACAAACCCACATTCCTGACACAGCAACCACACAAGCCGATGGATTGCGTGGAGTGGCGCTCAGCTAGCAGTGTGTGTAGTGACCAGCTGTAAGTCACTACTCACACACCGCCAGCCGAGCGCCAGTCCACTCACACGCCAGCCAAGCACCAGTCCAGTCCACGCACACCGCCAGCCAAGCACCAGTCCACGCACACTGCCAGCTAAGCGCCAGTCCACGCACACCACCAGCCAAGCGACAGTCCACGCACAACGCCAGCCAAGCGCCAGTTCACGCACACAGCCAGCCAAGAGCCAGTCCACGCACACCGCCAGCCAAGCGCCAATCCACACACACCGCCAGCCAAGCGCCAATGCACGCACACCGCCAGCCAATCGCCAATCCACGCACACCGCCAGCCAAGCGCCAATCCACGCACACCGTCAGCCAAGCGCCAATCCACGCACACCGCCAGCCAAGCGCCAGTCCACGCACACCACCATCACATTTAGGATTTTTTTATACAAAAAAGAAAACACAAACAAATTGCAAATAGATACAAATCTACTAACACAAAATCTGAAACTAAATACATTGCACTAATGCCAACCTTGAAACAGAATAAAAAAATTTAAACAATACAGACCAGGCAGTTCACTTTACCACTCATGGATGCTCCCAAAAATTATTTTGCGTGTGGTACGCTCTAAAACAAGCAGGCACACACAGCCCAGGGTTAGAAGGACACTCGGGGCAGTACATACGAGTCTCCTTCCGCGTACCTCTTCGCCAACAGACTCTACATCTCCTAGTGGGAAAGTCTTTCGAGGGTGTGGGAGAAATGTAATCAGGAAAGTGGCGATCTTTCAATCGAGCCACATCCTCCACCACTCCAACTCTAGGAACACTTGCCTGTTCCACAACAACAAGGCTGCCTATCACAGACTGCTGAAACTGAACAAAAGTCAACTTTGACGCAGGAGAACACTCCTTGAACACAACAAAAGCATTGAAAGTTGCTAAATTGAAGAGATGGATGGCCAACTTCTTATACCAAACGTAAGCCTTACGAATAGCAGTGTAAGGTTCCAACCTCTGATCTACTCTGTCAACACCACCCATGTGCTTATTGTAGTCTAAAATGCACACAGGTTTGCGCACTTCAGCAGTCTAACCCCAAACAGCCACAGGTGAAGTACTCTCATCATGGATGGTAGTCAGCATGTACACATCCCTCCTGTCCACAAATTTCACAGCTAGTAGTTCATCACTACGCAAGGAACTGCACTGTCCCCTCTGAATTTTTTTGCAAACAAGCTCTTTTGGATAACCTTTACGGTTAGAGCGGATGGTGCCACAAGCAAAAGTGTCCACTTTGAACAATTCCTTAAACAATTGCACAGCAGTGTAGAAGTTATCAATGTACAAATGGTGGCCTCTGTTAAACAGTTCTCTAGCAAGTTCCCACACAATTTTCTCTGAAACTCCTACTAAAGTGGACGGACAACCAGGGGGTCAATAGTGGAATCCCTACCAGTGTACACACGGAAATTATAAACATATCCTGTCCTACTCTCAGACAACATATACAGCTTAATTCCATAGCGTGCCCTCTTGCTAGGGATGTACTGCCTAAAAACCAAACGGCCCTTGAACAAGACCAAAGACTCATCAATAGATATTTCTTTCCCTGGAGTATAGATCTCTGAAAATCGATCTACAAAGTGATCAAGAACAGGCCGAATCTTAAAAGACGGTCACAGTCAGGGTGATCTCGTGACAACGCCAAAGAATTATCAACAAAATGCAGCATCCGTAGCAAAAGTAAATACCGATCACGAGTCATAACTGCAGGAAATATGGCCGTTGCCATCAAGGGACTGGTAGACCAATATGAAGCCATGGACGGCTTCCTTATCAAACCCATCAATAAAGTCAAACCCAAAAACTTCTTCATCTCTTCCAGATTTGTGGGAGTCCACCGGGTAGCTCTAGAGTGGGGCCTAAGTTTGTCACTGTTGTCCCTCAAAAACTGTTCAGCATACAAATTAGTCTGCTCAACAATCTCACCCAAAAATACATCATCCATAAACAACTGAAAAAACTGTATAGGCAAAAAATGTTCACAATCCACTCTACACCCTGCATCACCACTAAAGGCAGGCAACACCGGCTGCACCATGTTTGGATCAACCCAGAGTCCAGCACTTCCAGTAGGAAGCCTAGCAGCCTCAGGCTGCAATCCAGATGCCTCTTGCACCATCGGCACAGCAGTATCCTCCTCTAAAACAGGCACTTCATCCGCACTGAGAGTACCTTCATCATCCGATGATTCCATCTGGAGAGAAAACTCACTGCCTGAATCTTCCCCTCCCTCCTCTCCCTCAGACGCCCCTTCAGTCTCATAATCCTGCTCAGAGGAAGATTCAAGAAGCATACCAACCACCTGCTGAGCAGTCATTCTACGGCTAGCCATAATGCTTACTAATAAAGGTAACTTGTCAAACAAGTCAACAACAACAAACACTTTGTAAAATAAGTAATAAACAAAATGCACCTTTATCAAAAATACCTATATACTACAAAACGATACCACTCACTTGCCAGAAGCAGCTAAAGTCATCACCACCTACTCTGCACAGACACAGTATGGATCAACAATATCCCACTAAAAAAGAAAGAGAAAAGAAAATTACACATAAGACAATGCAAAACACATCACAAAGATTTTCATGCTCAAAACACTAAGTAAATATGCTGCCATTATGACACCACTTACAAAATAATTCATTCATACATGACAATAATACTCATTTGGAGTAAATACAACAAAAATGTTTTTCTTACCAAAAAAAATGCAACTACGCAAAACTGCAGAACAACCACTGTCGAAACCGCAAACAGGAATCAAAAGATTTACACTAGAATAAAAAGGAGAAAAAAACATTACAATCACATATGCAAATAATGCACCAGTCCACACACAATCCACCAGCCAAGCTATGGGGTAGGTGGGCCTAAGAGTATAAATAAAATATTCACCCCGTAAAAGGGGAGCAACCCTTGCCCTTGAGGCCACTCCCCAACACAAAAATTTTAAAAAACCTGGTGTCTAGTGGCTTCTGCCCCCCTTGGGGGCAGATGGGCCTAAAAACATACTGCTATTCTGCCACCCAAAGAGGGCAGAAATGGCCACAATCATCCTCCCATAAAGGGGCCGCTCCCCAACATAAAAAAAAAACCCTGGTGGCCTAGTGGCCATACAAAAAAAAAAATCAGCCGATCTGCCCACCCAGGGGGGCAGAAACGGCCAAATGACCTTTGCCCAAGGGGCCACTCCCCACAAACAAATCCCTGGTGGTCTAGTGGGCCAGTAATTGTTGTTGTCGGCTGACAACACTAGAACTGTCCTTCAACACGTGCTCTGAGTCGGGGAGAGGCTGAGCAGGTGGTGTTTAGGGCAGGCCCACCTCTCACATTAAGCCGAGCAGTGCCACTATGACCCGTTCTGCATCATCGAGAGCTCCTCACCACAAGCATCGTGACTGGGGACGGACTGACTGACTTGGCTACTGTACAGCAGCTGAGTGTATGCAGTTGGCTGAGCCAGTGAGTGTAACAGACACAGAGACACTTCTCAAGGACATCGGCAGCTGCATTACTTTTTCTTCCCCACCTAGGAGCAGCAGTGTAGTGTTGTGACTTTACTAGACACAAGGCCTTCTAGGATGGTGGTTCTCTGACTGTTGTTAAACAATTATGGACGAACCCAATCTATGTGTGGCACAATCACAAGTAGGCAGTGTTTGGAACCCACTGGGTTTGTTAAAAGACCCCTCACACACCAACCTGGTTGGTGTCATGCTTCATCATTGGGGTCCCAACCGGGTGGCCGAATGCCCCCCGGTTGTGCTGCGACGCCTGATTACAGCGGAGCTGGTGTGGTGCAAAAATGTGATGTGAAGTCAATTAAAAATATCTCTGAGAATCCTTGCCTCTCTATTTTTATTACTGGCGGCTCAGGATATGATTAAAAATTATGTGTGATGCAACTAAAAAAGAAGTAATTATCATGTAGTTGACTATGTGATGGGTCTACATGTTTCAGCCTGCAGGAGAATGTAGGAGGGGATTTCTTCAGGACCGTGAGAAGTGGTGAGTGGCAAAAAATTTAGTGCTACGTGAGTAGTGAAAACAATAAAAATTAGTACCTACACACGCGCTAAGGTGTGTGGACTGCGTGGCTACGTGCTTGCGGACATGTATGATAAAGGACACTGTGGTCGAGTTTAAATAGCTGATCGGGGCTCGGGAGGAGTTCGCTCCTCTGTCAGACTTTGGTATGAGAGCGTAACCCGCCAAGAACCTGTTGTGGTCTCCCGTCTTCCCGGATGACTGTGTCAGCCACCTGAGTCCCTGACCCCTCTCTGGATACATAAGTTCTTTGCTTTTGTTTTTATGCATCCTCATGTACAGCGATGTTTTGTAATTCCTTTTCTTCTCCTTTGTGTATGTAAAGCGCTCTGATACCCACAGGTCTAGCTAGCGCTATATAAAACTTTATAAAAAGGTATTATTAAATTAAGGCTACCACAATAATGTCACACTGAGGAGGGGTTAAATATCCCTGTTGAAAGCACTCGACTGTACCAATGATGCAACGCATATTCCCAAAACTACCATTCATTTACAAGGGCACTAGATTTCTGGTGATATGCAGCAGGTTTAAGATTTTCTTAGAGTTTCTTGTTGCTCAAATGGGTTTCATTTCTGATATTTATTTAGGTTTTCCTCGTCTTTACTGCTTGATTTTGCTCGCAAAAAAGTGTCACTCATAGTGGTTGAAATGTCACTCATAATTACACTGATTATATGCAATGAACACACATTGCAACCTGAAACCTTAGCAGCTGTGTCCAGTAAGTGAAAATCATTGCCCCAAAAGGGGGAGCGACCCTTGCCTAAGGGGCCGCTCCCCCCAAACTGTTGTCCATTTAAAAAAAAAAGATAAACCCTGGCGTCTAGTGGGCATTCCTGCTGCACGATCGCACGATCGTGCAGCAGGAATGCACAAAAGAGGCATCGGGGGAAAGGAAAACCCTTTCCTTTCCCCCAATGCCTCTTTCGTTTGAATGCCCCCCTCCCCAGAGCCAAAACTTACCTCTTTCTTCCGCGACGCGCTGAAAGCAAATGGCTTCCAGCGCGTCGTGGAAGAAAGGGAAACCTCCAATGACGTCAGCGCGCCTCGCGCGCTGACGTCATTGATGACATGTGCGGGGGGCGGGGGGAGGCAGGGGAAGGGCTTCCCCTGCCTTCCCCAGTGAAAACAGCCAGATCGGCGTCCCACGGGGGGATCGCCAGCGCTCCCCCCGTGGGTGGGTGCCATGACGAGCTGGACTCGTCATGAGCACACGCCCACTGTGTGCCTTGACGAGTCCAGCTCGTCATGAGCACTGAAGGGGTTAAAACATTTAAAAGCAGAGCTCAGGAAAACAAAAAGCATTTACAAAAAAGGACGACGACTCTGACACCATGCAGATGATACTCGAGTTAAAAACTGAGAACAGGAGGAGATTGTGAGAAGAAAAAAGGAAGTACGTTGAAAATCAAGGGTTATTCATTTTTAAAATTCCAAAAAGACCAAATCACGTTCTGGAACTACATTAACATATTAGATGATTATCATTACATCCAGACACAAAACGGAGGAAGGGCCTGATTTACATCTTGGCGGATGGGTTACTTCGTCACAACGAAATATAAATCCCATTACATCCGATGGAATTTATATTTCAGCGGACACGTTATCCGTCACTGTTGTGATGGAGTAACCCGTTCGCCAAGGTCTAAATAAGGCACTAAGGGCCATATGTAGGTAATTTCTATTTACCGATTCCTAAATACCGAATTTTACCGATTCGGTATTTAAGAATCGGTAAATAGAATGTAGGTAAAAATTCGGTAAATTTTACCGATTTGATAATATTCGTTATTACCTATTCGGTATTTACCGAATCGGTAATAAGGAATACCTTCCCATTCATTCCTATGGGCCTGGAGGCCCATAGGAATGAATGGAAGCCATTCACTATTACCGATTCGGTAAATACCGAATCGGTAATAGGAGAGCATATTCAAGGGTGGCAGGGTGTCAAATTGACACCCTGTTGCACCCCTGAATCGTGCATGTGTGCACATGTGGCGCACATACATGCCCTTATGGCATGTATGTCTGCCACATGGCACTTTTAAAAAGCACAAAATTGCTTTTTAAAGGTATTCGGTATTTACCATCAACTTGTAGTTGGTGGTAAATAACGAATCCTTAAACCAAAATTGCACTCACTTGAGTGCTCCCTACATAGGATTTAAGGAATCGGTAATTTACCGATTCCTTAAAATAACGAATCGGTAAATTACCGACTCCTTAAATCCGGCCTCCTACATCGCAAAGGGCTAAATACCGGTCGGTAACGGAAATTTACCGATTTTCGGCCGTTACCGACCGGTATTAGCCCACCTACATATGGCCCTACGTGCTGCTGAATGCAAAAACTACATCATGCAAATCTACCATGACAATAGTATACTGGAGAAAATTATGGGTCTCGCACTAAGCCGCAGTCATTCCCCACAAGGCACATGGCTCACCACAGAGGAGAGAGTGATGTATTCAGTTGCATAATCAACACATAAACACCAATTGTGCACTAAAACGGTGCACATCAGGTGATGCCCTAAGCCTAATGGGATCTATGGCTCCCTGCTCAAGGCCCATATAGATTATCGAGAGACCTAGTTCGGAGACCTTTGAATAAAGCATCCTTCCAGTTATCTACTGTCACATAATCTTGCAGCTTCATTCTATGCCCTCTCTTTAAAAAGGGCGACTGATCAGATCCAAGCTATTACCATCTAATACCTCTATTAGACATCGAAAACAAGCTTTACACCAAGATCCTATTTCAGGAATTAAAAACTCGGATAAAGAGAAGGTAAAGTATTTGTAGTGGGTATTTACGTATATGAATGGTATGTTGTTATTTCTCTTTAATTGTTCCTGTTTGTCTTCTGATATCATTTAGAATCTAGGAGGATTCTAGAGCTCTGGGGCAGAGCACCGGTTAGATGAGCTGTTGACCGGTCACCTTTGTCGTTGTGGGTCTTTATCTTTGGATTAAATTTATTTTGGAAACGTCTCTCCTGCGAGCTGCCTCTCCTTTCAACTGTTCTCCCCTGCAACATGTTGGTACCTGGAGTGGGGATATCATTTGAACAGTTATGAGAGAATTTGCTGTGGGATCAGTTACAAGGCCGCTACAACCCACTGACCACCCCGTTAACCACCCGCTACTGCAAGGACCTTGGATTCTGAGGTTTGGATATTCCCTCACATTCTATTCCGTTTGGAAAATTTTGGAGGTGGCACTTCGGAGTCTGTGCCTATGTGGTGCATGCATTTGGAACTGGAGACTGGCGTTTCCTCTTCTCAAGCGATGACCGCTTGAGTCCCGTATGTTCTCTTTCTCCAAGTAGGCGGTGCCGGGAACGTTGCTTGGTGCACATCTGGCGTAAGACGCTGGGGGTCATTTTGTTTTGGGAAATCCTGCTGATTCAGCAAAGTGAAGTGTATGGGCTGCAGCTCCATTTTTGCCCTCAGCTGTTTACAAGTCTACGTGAAGGAGTGGCAATTACATACTTTTTGAATTAACTTGCTTTGGTGATTCTAGCCTCCAGCTTCTCCTCGCTTCCTTGGTGCATATTGGTAAGGTATGAAGAAGTTTGCTCCATGTTTATTTCCTGCTTTTTAGCATTAGTACATTATTAACTTACTTTTAGGACAGCAGCAACTCAAGTAGTAATTCACCCTGCCCCTCTTCTGCAAAGGGCTAGCAAGCCAGAAATCAAATGGAAGCACAGGCTGTGTATTTTTTAAAACTACCTTACTTCTATTGGTGCTGCTTTTTAATCATCTGGGCGTAGCTGAACAAATGTTTTTTGATAATCTACCACTGGTGGCAGTACCAGGCGGTGAGGAGGTGGAATGGAATGTTTATCTTGAAGCCATTTAGTGCATGAACAGATAGTATATATATATATTTTTTTTAAACTTTTTATTTGCAACAAGAAAGCATCGGTGCATAACATTATACAATCGCATTGGTATATCCAAATCAAAACATTGGCATCGTCCCGTTCCATACAATGAACATAGAATACATCGACTAGTTGTCCCTGGAGAACGCCCACTCCTCGACTGGATATCACCCTGTACCAGAGTAAACAATACAATGACATGATAAAGTAGCAGGGCCAAACGTGCTCATTTGTTCTAGCTTGCCAGTGGGGAGGAGCCAACAGCAGCTGTGAACTGGGCCATCAGTGTTTGTCGCTCTTGCCGCAATTCCACCGTAGGGGAAATGCAGATGTCACCTCTGTATTTGTTCCACTTCCCCCATTTATGGTCCCATTTCCTGGGGTATCCTCGTCCCTTGACAACAGTTTTTTCGGCAATCATTGCACTGTCCATGTCCTTTGCCCAGTCCCTCACCAATGGGATCGCGGCCACCCCCCATTTCTGTGCGATGTTGCGCTTTGCGATGATCCAACCCATCGTGGCCCACGCCTGCTCCGCCCGTGAGAGGTCAGTGGCCTCCCATATATTAAGGAGGCAAAGTCTGGGTGAGGGCCTCAGAGGTTTATCACATGTCCTGGCTATTTGGCGGGTCACCTTTTCCCAATAGTGCTGTATGTGTGGGCATTCCCAGAGTATGTGTGTAAAGGTGCTGGTTTGGTTGCAGTGTCGGAAACAAAGTGGATCTGGTCTCCTACCCAATCGAAACAATAGTTTGGCGTCAAAGTAAACCCAGTGGAGTATTTTAAGTTGGACAAGTCGGAGTCGCATGGGAATTGCTACTTCCCTGGGGGAGGCAAGTGCGTCTCTCCAGTCCTCGTCGTCTATGTCTCCCATATCAGCCTCCCACCCCACCCATAATTTCTGCATCGGATCAACCCGATTATTCACCAGTTTCTTATAGGTGAGGGAGATGGCCTTGCGGTCCATTGGATCTAGTAACAGCCGGTCCTCTAGGGGGGAAGAGTCAGGGAGTGGGATACCCTTTGGCAAAGCAGTGGAAATAGCATGGCTGATCTGGAGATATCGAAAGGTCTCTGAAGGTGCAAGTTGGTACTTAGTCTGGAGGTCAGCGAAATTGGCCAGTTTCCCCTTCACCCACATGTCCCCAACCGTGGAGATCCCGATAGTGTCCCATTTATCAAAACCTGGGCATTTGCTGAGTCGACCCAGTATATCCGGTTCCCAAAGAGGGGTTGCTTTAGTTAAACGGTTGTGCCACCTCAGCTTTCTAGTGACTCCATGCCACA
The DNA here is from genome assembly GCA_963921515.1 of Calotriton arnoldi. Classification (NCBI taxonomy): domain Eukaryota; kingdom Metazoa; phylum Chordata; class Amphibia; order Caudata; family Salamandridae; genus Calotriton; species Calotriton arnoldi. The sequence continues at coordinate 3,970,897 of CAWUFW010000245.1, forward strand.
CCTCAATCGTGCGGGCCGTAGGGCCGGTCAAGTGAAGTTTACGATGATTGGTGTATAGCGCCCTATTGTAGCCACCCTGCCCCATGAGCCAGTAGTCGGTGCGAAAGTTGGGATCGTCATGTGGGCCGAACACCCATCGATTGATAGCAGTCAGTTGTGAAGCCTGGTAGTAGAGTCGTATGTCCGGCAAACCTATACCCCGTCGTACCATCCCATGGTGAGTTTGTTCATAGCAATTCGTGGTGGGCGGTCTTCCCATAGTAATCCCCTTACCACGCCTTCGATTTGGGAGAAATATGAATCCGGGATCGGGTAGGAGCATTTTGCAATGCATAGAGGAAGCGCGGAAGGGCGAGCATCTTAAACAGGGACGCGCGTCCGAGGAGGGTGAGGGGCAGCGATCGCCAGTGTCGCGCGTCCAATTTTAAGCGTTGAAGGGGCACCAGCAAATTCCGCTCGAAGAAAAGATGAGCATCGGAAGTGACAAAAACACCCAGGTATCGAAAACCTTGGGTAGCAACCTGTATCTCATAACCCCGTGGATTGGATGGGGCCTCGCCCCATAATACATACATCTGGGATTTGGACCAACTGATCCGATATCCCGAGTGTGCCCCGAATATGTGGAATATATGAAGTACCCTCCGCATCGAGCGTGCCGGAGAAGCCAGATAAAGCAGTATGTCATTCGCGTATAGCGAGATGCGGTCCTCATGTTCATCTCTCCCCTTATCCAAACAGTGAGCGGCTCCAACACCAGAGCAAAAAGGAGCGGGGACAATGGGCAGCCCTGCCGCGTGGCAGAACGATGATTGTGTACGGTGACGTGTGCTGTGGGTTGTGTGTACAGTAGTCTGATCCATCTAACCAACTTGGGTCCGAACCCCATGCGCACCACTACGGCAAAGAGAAACTCCCATTCGATGGTATCAAACGCCATGGTGGCATCTAGGGACAGTAGGATTGCTTCCTCCTCAATAGTGCTAAGCCTACCCAAGACTCCGTGCACCCGTCGCAGGTTCCTGGCCGTATTTCTACCCGGCATGAAGCCAGATTGATCCAGATGGATCAGGTCGGTTACATAGGGAAGGAGTCGATTGGCCAGGAGCTTGGCAAGGATTTTAGCTTCTACCGTAAGTAGGGAGATAGGGCGATACGATTTGCAGTCTTCTGCCGGTTTGTCAGGCTTGTGAATGACAACGATAGCAGCGGAGCGAATATCAGCAGGGAGGAGTCCTGACTCGTAGCATTCCCTATACAGGCTCAACAAGTGAGGCGCTAGTCTCGTTGCCATGGGTTTGAAAAGCTCAATGGGAAGTCCGTTTGAACCCATTGCCTTGCCGGAGCGGACATCTTGTATGGCTTTTTGAATTTCTCCCTCAGTGATATCCACTTCCAGGGCATCCCGGTCTTGAGGGGAAATGCACACCATGTTTATGGTGGCTAGGAGATCGGCCGACATTGAGGCCGGAGAGGTCTTTGGGACCTTGTAGACCTCCTCAAAATGAGACGCAAAGGTATCAGCAATTTTCTGGGGGTCCGTTAAGAGTGCGCCGTCAGGGCCGGCTATTGCACGTACCCATCGTGCTGACTGCTCCTTACGTTCCAGCCACGCCAGGAGTTTGCCTGTACGCTCGCCCTGTTCATAGATCCGATGGCGGGTAGAGATGGAGCGCATCATGGCCTCTTCCGAAAGAAGTTGCCTATAGTCCTGCCGTTTAATTTTAAGATTGTGTTGGAGATCGGGGTCAGGGGCCTGGGTGATGGCTCCCTCCATGGTCAATATCTCCGCCTCCATTTCGACCACCCTTCTGGATCGCTCGGCCCTATGTCCCACCATTAAGGACAGCGCCCTGCCCTTTATGACTGCCCCAAATGCACCCCAGAACATCACAGCCGAGGCAACCGACCCCACGTTTTCAGCGAAATAGTATTCAGTGTCCTGCAGAAGACCTTCTTTGATGTGGGGTATCTTTAGCGCCCATGGTTGTATCATTATTGAGCCGGGACGTCTGGTGCGTTGTATGCCGAAAGTCGTCAGAATAGGGGAGTGATCGGATATCCCTCGTGCCAGACATTGGGAGTTCGTGAAGGTGTGTATATCTTGAGCGTGGGTAAAGAGGTAGTCAATACGAGATTGGCTGCCGTGTGCACCCGATTGAAGTGAGTGTGTAGGGGGTTCAGCCACCGCCATATGTCAACCACCCCCAGGGCATCAGCAAATTCTTGGAGTTGCGAACCTTGTGTGGGGTCTTCTCGGGGTGGAAGTCGGTCCCGTGAGCAGTCCATCGTTAAGTTAAAGTAGCCCCCCAATATCAACACCCCCACGGGTAGGTCCAGTAACAGTGCCCCCTCGTCGCCTATTGTCAGTCGTTGTAAACCGGGGGGTGCATACACGGAGACTACATTGAGAACACGCCCTTCCCAGGTGCCCGTAACCGCCGAATACCTGCCCTGAGCGTCTGACCAGGTGTTGTGTGTACTATACAAGGGCAGCCTTTTCGAAGGAGAACCCCCACCCCCCTTGTACCCATGGTGAATCCAGAGTGCACTACCATTCGATATCCTTTTCTGTTGAGGGCCATACATGAATTGCCTACTAAATGTGTCTCTTGAAGCATTACAATGTCGAGTTCTTGTTGTTTGACATAGTGCAGGACAATACCCCTCTTGATCTTGTCCCCAAGGCCATTGACATTCCACGTTGACACTTTAAGACCTAGACCTGGCGCCATCTGAGCCTTTTGACGGGAATATTAACTCAGTGGATGGGCTGTCCCGTGGGGTGTCTCCGGAGTCTCCCCACATAGCAGAACTTAAATCGATAACTTGCCAGAGATAGCTGAGATATGCTTCATAAGTATGGAAAACATGGGGACCAAACATGCTACATGTATTCCAAGCGTTACAACGCACCGATGCAAAGAACAAAAAAAAAAAACATACATAACCAACGCCTCACCCCCCACCCAAACAGAACCCCCCCCACCCTGCTGCCCTGCACAACGGGTCTAGAACCGCCCGCCTCCCCCAACATGCAGAGTCCCTGTCGCCCACCCTGAGTAACTCCGGGAACGTGAGCAACCCCACTCCCGAAAAACAAACGTATAGAATTCGTACAACCCGCCCCGGCCACCGTGGCTCCCAGAGCGAAACCCAAGTGGTTGAATCTATAGGATATACATAACAGTTATAGGGCCAGAACCTGAAATATTCTCAAATAGCAGCCAATCAAACCAAAGGAACGTCAAAGACATAAGGCAGTACTCAAAGGAGAGGAAGTGCAATCGGCCTATCACCCTCTTACCCAGTTAAGTGTATATGGCCAAAGGGTTACAAACCAGTCCCTGCCGTGGATCAGTATTCATAATCACCCCGTGGGGCTTTGAGAGTCTGAGTCCGAGTGTGGAGGGGAGCGTCTCTGTTGGCGCCAGTCGTCGGCTCCGTCAGCCGCAGATGCAGCCTTAAGCACTCTCTTACCAACTGAACGCCAGCCCTCAAGCCAGTCCCATGCATCTTCTGGCCTAGTGAAGAACCACAGCTTGCCTTTCGATTCCACCTGGAGTTTTGCTGGGAACAACATGGCATATTTGATCTCCTGATCTCTGAGGGCCCGTTTTACCTCCAGAAAACTGCGACGTTGTTTCTGGACCCTCAGGGTGAAATCCGGGAAGAAGGTGACCCTGCTATTTTCGAATGTCAACGGGGGGGCCGCTCGCGCCGTCTGTAGGATCACGTTGCGGTCCCGAAAATTGAACACCCGGGCCAGGAGCAGTCTGGGGGGGGCACCCGGTTTCGGCCTACCCCCAGGTACACAATGAGCTCGTTCAATGGAAAAACATTTAGACAGGCCCCGTGGTTGAAGGTGTTTTAGAATTAGCTCCTCAACAAACAGATCGGCGGCTTGCTCCTCCGCTCGCTCCGGAACGCCAAGAATGCGAACGTTGTTTCTCCGCATCCTGCCTTCATATTCATCCAGTTGTAGAGCGATTGCTTCGTGAGAGGTGCGCAGTTCCAACACCTGTCTTTTTAGGAGGGTGGTATCGGTGACAAGGTCCGCAGTGGTGTTCTCAACTGTGCTCACGCGCTCAGCCATTTTCCTCATGTCCTCTCGCATTAAGGCCACCTCCCTTGCGACCGTATCCATCCGGGTTTCAAGCGAGGTCCGTACTGTAGTGATAGCCTCGAGGATGTCTTTGTTTGTGGGCTCGGAGGTCTCGCCCTGGGCCGCGGCCGCCCCCGGTCTTCTCCCTGGTTCTTTTGCCAAGCAAATTTTTCTAATTTGGTCTGCGTTGTGGTCCGTCCGCTGCAACCTGTCGCCATGCTCCCTCCGTCCAGGGGGCCGCGAAGAAGGGTCGGGGTGCAACCGTTACTCACCGCCGCCTGCAGTGGGACCTCCCACCCGGCCTGTCGGGTTTGGCGAGTGGCACCCCAAACCGCAGATCAATGCCGCACCACAAAATGCCCCCTAGTGGCACAAGGGAGCCCACGATGTCCAATACTGCGCCGTATTTGGAAGACCTGGTCCAGAGCAGTGCGATCTGGGCCGGATGGTACCGTCTGGTTTTCTGGTTTGAGGAGGTTCATATGGTAACTGGCCCCGGGGCCAGGCACCGACCAGGGCCCAACTCAGTAGTGTGTTAGTAGGGGGTCGGGCGTTCTCGTAGGCTGTAGGTGCCTGTGTGTATTGTCCCCTTATGGATAGACCTGCCAAGCCTTCGGTAGGGCGGCCCCTGGGCCGATCTTTATCTGGAGCGTCTGCGGGCCCCACCCGGTGAGGAGCTGCAATGTCCGTCCACCAGCTTTCCTCGGCAAACAGAGAGGGTCCCCGGCACCCCCGGGCCCAGCCGGTTGTTCACACAGCGGGGGGTGAAGCAGCACGGGCCTCGTGACCCCCCCAGCGCCTGTATGCGTCGCAGTGGCGCCCGCTCTTCTGCGCTGCGCCACTCTCTCCCCCGGGGCTCCCGCGCGGGTGTAGTGTTGGCCGCGCCGCTGTTCCCAAAGCCCACACAACAGATAGTATATTGAGAAGTCAAGTACCTTCTTGGAAAGACATCATTTCTTTAAGAGGAATCAAACCAGTGAGGAAACAGTAGAATAGTTTATAGTGGCACTGCGTGTTTTGGCATCGACATGCAAATTTGAGAACAGTGTAGAGACATATATAAGGGACCAGTTTGTTTTTAATTGTTATTCTAAAAAAACACAGGAACGTTTGCTTACTTGTAGGAACCCGTCTTGGGGAAATGTGATAGACATTGCTAAAAACATAGACAGATCGATCATTTCTCCACAAGCGTTATCTAATCAGGAAGGTTTGCAACCTGTAGCTTGCATTTCAGTGCAGGGTATTCTGTAAGCACGAAAGTTTTAAAAAAATAAGAGAGGCAAGCATGTCTCCGGTGTGGTTTGAAAAACCATTTAAGTGGCAATGCTTTGTGTCCTGCTGTTGGAAAGAGATGCAATGGGTGCAAAAAAATGGGACATTTCCAGTCTGTTTGTAGAGCTGAGGCGAATGTGAAGATCAATCGTGTGCAAGTGAGGGAGTGCATTGATGATTTTTCTAATGTTGTTCTAACTCTTGAAGCCAATGCGGGTACATTTGTTGGTAGGAATATTAAAGGACCGATGTGTGCAGCCAGAATTTATGGGCATGAGCTAATGATCATGGCTGACTCTGGGGCTCCTATTACAGCTTTGGCTGATACTACCTTTTACAAATGTTGGTCAGAAAAGCTTTCTTTAAAAAAACTGATATCAATCCTAAGCTTTTGGGGAAAAAGATATTGAAATGGTGGGTTATTTTGTTGGTCTCCTGGATTGCTTGTGCAGGAGAATTCACACGAAATTATATGCTGCTGTGACAGGCAGAGATATTAGTGAGTGGAAAGATTTGGCAAGGTTAGGCATCCTTTTGAGGCCAGGACATGAAAATCCCATTGTTCTGGATGAGATGCCAATTTTGTCTCTGGATGTTTATGAGAATTATGTGTTGCAGGTTATGGTGAAAACATTTCTTGATGTTTTCATGGACCAGGTAGGCACTGTCAAAGGATCTGAGCACTGTATTGAATTGAAAACAGGTGCTGTGCCTATTGTTCACAAGGTGCGTCCTGTACCACTTAGTGTTTGCAGGGATCTTAAGTCTTTACTTGATAATCTGTGTGTGTAAGGGATTATTCAAAGTACCAATCCATCCGAATAGGTTTCTCCCATAGTTCTGGCAAAGAAAAAGAATGAGGATTTACGTTTGTGTGTGGACTTGCGTTCATTCAACCAGATCATCTGATTGATTGCAATCCCCTTCCCCGTATTCAAGAAATGATCGCTAATATAGGTGATGCTAGATTCTTTTCCACTATTGACTTACATTCGGCATACCATCAAACTCCCCTAAGAGTCACAGCCTGCTGTACACTGTGGTTACTGTGACTACCGCTGCTAAGTTGTTTTACATGAAAATCAAAAAATAAAGGTTTAAAAAAATAAAGAATCACAGGATCTCACAACGTTTGTTACACCATGTGGTGCTAATACATTTTTGAGGATCGCATTTGGGTTGGCATCGCCAGCTAGCAAATTCTACAACACCTTGGATTTTCTGTTTGTAGAGATGGAAAACATATTCCAAAACACCATGGATATTCTGTTTGGGGAGATGGAAAACGTGCAAACTTTTCAGGATGATATTTTTGTATTTACAAAGGCCAGGGAGGCGAATTTGTTGGTCCTGGAGAAGCTATTGAAGATCTTGAGTGACCGAGGGCTAACAGTCAAACCTGAGAAATGTAAACTACTAGTCCAGAAGGTAGATTTTTGAGGGCACACCATATCTGCTGAGAGTGTAAGACCTATAGTTTGTAACTTGGAGGCTATACAAAAAAGCTCCTCTGCCTATGGACAAATATGCTTTGCATTCTTTCCTAAAGCTTTGTGAATACTTTACATGCTTTCTCTCAGGTTATGTGTTGAATGTGAAACCTTTGAGGTCCCTACTTAAAAAGAGTGCAAGGTTTGAATAGACACCAGAGGTGGATAAAGCTTTTCAGTCGGTCAAAAGGTTGGTTGTGAATGCTCCTACTCTCAATCCCTTTATGCCGGAAGGGAAATCTTTTATTGCACTGGATGGTAGTTTAAAAAGTATTGGTGCAGTGTTTGGTGAAATTGTGGGGGGGGGGGTAAAGAGATCACCGTATTATTTGCTTATAGGATTTTACCAGCTGCTGAATCGAAATATAGTACTATCGAAATGGAGGCCTCAGCCTGTATGTAGGCTGTTCAGAAATGTAAGACCTTTATCTGGGGCAATTCTTTTGTGGTCTATGTGGTTCACAAGCCCTTGGTCTATCTTTTTGGTAAAATGGGTTGGGGAAAGCGTCTGCTCGTCTTTTTAGACTTTTGTCGACATTGCAGGAGTATAACATGCAAGTTCAATACTTACAAGGGGGAAACAATTTCAGGCAGACTGTCTATCACACTTGCCTTTGCCTAATTCTGAGTCTTTTGATCTTTTGAATGATCAGTTTGAGTGTGTGGTGGGTGCGCTGGATGCTCTTTCGATTTCTAAAGGTGCTATTTCGGAGTCTGAGTGAGTGGTAGCATCCTTAAGATATGAAACATTGCAGAAGATGTTAAGATTTATAGTTGATGGCTGGCCCCTTTCAAAGACTCTTTCCGGGGATTTGAGAAGCTTCCCTCAGGTTTTGGCTGAGTTGATTTGTGAAAGTGGTGTTTGTTTAAGGAATGGGTTTTTTGTATCTCAGGGTTTGCGTGAGAAAATTGTAGAATTGCCTCAGGAGGGACTTGGGGAATTCTGCCACTATAAAAAAACGTAGGGAGTCTTATTGGTGGCCTTCATTGGATGCCTGAGTTCGGGCTTATGTCAGTGATTACCCACAATGTGTTTTGTCGGACAAACACTGGAAGACTTTTGAAAAGCCTTTACATCCTGTCCCTGGGACACAGTTTCCTTAGATTTTTCAGGCCCATTTCACATTTTATCATTTCAATGTAAATATTTCAATGTAATGATAGACTACGTTTTTAAATGGATTTATTATTCTTGAGGTGGATGAGCCAAGTACCAAAAATGTCTTCAAGTTTCTTACTGGTGTTTTCCAACTTGAGGGAGCACCCAGACTGCTCGTCATGGATAATGGCAAACAGTTCCTCTCCAAGGAGATGAATGAATTTCTAACTATACATTTCATTTATTTATTTATATTTATATTTATAAAGCACGCTGTCACCCAACTGGTATCCTGGCGCTGTATTATGCAGCTATGGACAAATAATCCTGGATGAAGGTGTGTTGGTGGGTATCATCTTGCAACCTGTTCTAATCTTTTGGGAAGAGCCATGTTTTAAGTCTCTTCCTGAAGTGTAACAGATCCCTGTCTGTCTCAGGGTTATTGGGAGTTCATTCCAAAGTCGAGCTGCCTCGGTCATGAATGCTCTTCCTCCAAATCTAGTTTTATTGAATCTAGACCTGCTTGCCAGATTAGCTGATGAGGATCATAGGCTTCTTTACGGGGCATGCCAGTTAAACCTATTTTGTAGGAGGGGTTGGCCTAAGGCTGTGCAGTGCCTTGAACACAATACAAAGCGATTTAAAGCGTATCCTCAGCGTCAGAGGGAGCCAATGAAGTTCCCTCCGGGACAGGGATGCAGATGACCTACGTGGTCTATTTAGAGACAACTTAGCTGCCGCTGTTTGAACTCTCTGCAATCTCTTCATTAAGAAGTTTGGAGCTCCCAATAACAGAGTAGTCTAGTCATCTCAGGATAACACTTCTTACCACTAGGGCTCTGGCCGAAATTGGAAGCATTGGGAGTATCTTTCGTAAGGCTCTTTGATGAGGGAAAAACAGATTCCAACTGTTTTGTTCACTTGAGATTCTAGGCTGAGTTTATTATCAAAAATTACGCCCAGATTTCGAACTGTCTCCGAGGGTGTCGGGGGCTTATCTGAAAGAATGGGCCAGAAATTGGACTGGAGGGAGAATGGAGTTTTTGTCGCAGGGCAGCATAAGATCTCTGTCTTATCACCAGTAAACTGCAGTGTGTTATCTCTAAGCCAAGCTGCAGTTCTTTGCATACATTCGTAGAAGATGTCGAGTGGCAGTGATTGATCTTCTTCCAGGGACAAAATAAGTCATGATGTGAAACAACTTCAGCTTGCCCTTTATAGTCCTGCAGTGAATGTTTTGGTGGAAAGGGTGAATCGTTTTCTTAATGAGGGTGTACAGACATCAATTTTAGCTGGTTTGGATGTGAAAGAATTCTTGAATGAAAACCTGTGGGCGTATCATATGTCTCCACATTCTGGTACGGGTGATTCCCCAGTTTTTCTCTTGAGAGGGAGGACTCCTAAGTCTAAACTGGTCCCTGATTGCTTGGTATCCAATGCAACAGAAAATAAGAAAGGAGAGAAGGGATATGAAGTTAGGAGCAGAGTTGAAATTTATCAAAAGAAACAAAAAGAATATTTTGGTAATAGGAGAAATGTCAAATGTGTAAACATTTTTCCTGGTGGATGGGTTCCTATTAAGAAACATTTTAAAGTAAGAAAAGGTGATTTTACATTTACTAAGCCAGCGAAAATTCTAAAAGTGAGCAATGGTTCTGTTTTGTTATACCAGAAAGGTTGGTAGAATAAGAATCGTCTTAATCCCATAGCTGAAAAACATGTTGAAATTTATGAGCTTTCTAATATTTCTGAAGATGATGTGGACGATGGCCTTTTTGATGCTTATGATACTATGTTGTCTTATGATGTGAATGGTGAGGTTGGGTATGCCCACGGTATTCAAGAGTGCTCTTCGCATACTGACTAGATTCCCTTGGAGACATCTAGACAGGATAAAGTTGGTGTACAATTCTCTGCGTCTATTCTTGACCTGCTATGTTATCCTGTTCAGTAGTCCTTCGGTAAAGGGGGGTCCGGCCTCCTGGAACTCTCACCGGCTACATCCTCCAGCTTTGTCCCACTGGAGATTTTCAACTACCAAAAAAGTGACTAAGTCCAAATGAAAAAATCTTCACTGCCACTTCATCCAGCGGCTTCTCAACGTTATGCTCCCTCCTCTGATACTGCCTGCAGCCCTGCTCCCCTAAACTTTACATTCTCAGGACTTTTTTCTTTGAAATTTCTTCTAAGTCCAAAGGCAAGCGCAGACCGGGCCTAATCCACTCTTTTTATCTGGCCCATGCTTCATCGCCATCGGCCATAGTTTTTGACTTTGACCCGGTCTCACTCGATTGAAGATGTCCGTAGTTGCTGTATTGATCTTTTAGGTGCTAGTTTTTATCTTAAACTTTAAAAATTCATAACTACCGTTCTAATAATTGAATTTTTGTCATTTTGCTTTCAGATACCATTTTAACACATACTCTATTTTAATAAATCGGTGTGAGATTTTTCTTGTGTTGTGTTTTCACTTCATTGCTGGTTGTGTGCTGCATACATACTTGACCCATTGCCTCTAAGTTAAGTCTGACTGCTTTTGTGCCAAGCTATCAGAGGATTAAGCACAGGTTAATTTAGTGACTCTTGTGGTTCACCCTTACAGGGATTGTGGCTGTTGCTTGAGAAGGGTTAACACCCCACTCAACCAACAACCCAATTTCACACAATGGCTAACTGAAAAGGGCATGCTGAGACATCAATGAGCAATCACAAAACACAGAGGTTCCACTCCTATATTTGGATTGTGCAGACTCAATGCCAAATTACAAAGACCATCAGCCAGCACGATTTTAAAGGTAACAGGCAAATCTCCTGTCTGCTCTGATTAGGGCACCAAGGAATCCCAGGTCACTTTGCATCCACCCTGGACTTGATACAATGCATCACTTTCAGAAAACTCCTCCATCTGACAAAAAATACATCAAGATCACAATTACATTCGGAATTTGGCTTACTCAGACAGCATTTAGTATGTAAAGGCAACTTCTTGAAATATTGCCATCTTGTAACCAATGGAAGAAAGGGTAGCCTAAAAGGTGTTATCATATCAATTAACGAGGGTGGCAGTCCCACCAACAAGGAATTAAAGACCTTGAAGCAGGCACCATCTGGAGAAATAAAGCTGCTAGATTGACTTTTAAAATGCAATTAAATCACAGACAATGCTGCTCTGTCACACTGTGCATACCATTGAACTGGCCAAAACTAGACATGCTCATTTTATTGTGGGATCTTATAATTCCTTGCATGCCCAATAATATTTAACAGAGCCATTACACAAATCAGTCTGAGAGAAAATACTTTGAATGTGCTTCATGCTCTTTGCCATAAAAGAATTTAGATCATCTTGGCCTAATCAAACTTTCACAGACCCAAGATCTAGGCTATGTGACCAAAAAATGAAGTGCTTTAACTCTTCTTCTGTTGTCCTGGGTCTAAGCCTAAGAGGCAAATCTGTATTAAACAGATTTTTCTTGTGAACAGAATCATGTGATGCAAAGATGCTTTACAACACTGCCTCAACACAAGGAGCATATCAGAATTTTGCTGTGTGGCTACATTTGTTCAATCTTTGTTTAAACAACGTCCACGATTTTCTTAAATATATGATTAGCTTTTGTCATATTTACTAATATAGATCGGACATTAATGTAAATGATAAATCTTGCTTTACTAATGATGAATTTTAAAAATGCCAGTTAGAAGACTATTGTAGTCAATACTGGACAATCCTTTTATTGCACTTCAGAATTTTCTAATGATTTAAATTATCCAAAACCAATAAACTAATCTAATCCTATTGTGCATTAGTTCAGTCCAACCTTTTATAACCTTTAATATAGCAGAATCATTCATTACATTTTAATCATTTTTATCACCTCCATTTATTTCCTACATTAATTAAACCAAACTGCATCATTCATTCATTAGTTTTTTTGTAGCCATTTTTCTATTTTTATCATCTTCTAGTTCTTTCATCATGAATTTTATAGCTCATGGTTCATTACAGAAATCATCATCCAATTGTTAACAACCATTATAATTATAACTATCTTCGTGGTAAAATACATTCATGAAAAATCGCTTCAATCTACTCTTTCTTATCTGAGATTTTGTATTTAAATAAAGCAACTTAAATCTTGTTGCCCATTCTTCCCCCTCAGCTCTACTATGTCCAAAACAATCATCGCATAAATTTCATGTCATTGTAACTTTTCTCTATGGCTACCTCCTCAAGAATCTCTCCTCGTTATCTCTAGAACATGAAATCTCAGATGTGTTTGTTGATGTCCTTAGCTGATATAATGGCTTACTAGTGATGATTTTTGTTTTTTCAGTTTTAAAGCCATGCTATGTTCATTCCATAACTTTTTGACACTTCTGTAGTAATGCCCACATGGTTATTTTATAGCATAAATTCATTGTCCATGTTTGCAAAATGCATATATTTTCAGTTTTATTATTTTCCTTTATGTGACTATAGGCCAAAATTATTTCCAATAGTTGTCTCAAAATATTTTGTTTTTCTCACAATCCTCATTATATAATAATGTCTGCTCAATATAATTCCTTGCTTCCTCATGTGCTATGTTAGTATGGAGACTACTCACAATCATTGTATGTCAAAAGTAGTTTTCATCACATTCAACTGATCTTAACTTCTTCAGAAAAGTCTGCAGTATCCTGTTGTCATGGAAAAACTTACCTGTCTCAAGAAATGGCGCCATCAAACCTGGCTGTTGTCATATGAGAAGCTGCTTCTGAAATAGGAGGGGCAAAGTCAACCTGTGGAAACACTAAGAGAAGAGTGAGGAAAGGTTATGCCAGAAACGGAAGCGAAAATATGTAAATTAGGAAACAGTACTGAAGCAAACTTCAGAAGATGCTGAACCATGGAGAGACCGCAAGGAGACAACAACAGGACACCAGCAGGATAGAATCTGGCAGGACAAGCCATCCTAGGAATGAAGCAAGGAAGCCACCAACTGGGCCGCCTGACTAAGAGACAACCAGACAACCTGAGGGAGGAGAAAGGAAAATAAACAACGATTGTATGTGAGGAGGCGAAAAGGTTCAGAGAGCGCACACACACATATATATTCCCTGAAAAATAACTGACATTATATTTAGGAATTGTAGCAATATCTTACTTTATATTTCAAAAACCTTAGATATTGAAAAACATAAGGCTAAATGTCAGTTAAAACACAACATTTTAAACTAACAAAACCACTGAAATTCATCAGTTATAGTTATCTCAACTAACTATAACTCGTGCTGTAAAGTACCCATTACTTACGCCACCGCCATGCACATTGTTGTTGTCAATGATGTCATTTCAGATGTCATTGATGTTATCAATGCAGCCACTGAACATTTTGAGAGTGATGTAATATGTGAGGACACAAGCAGTGCATGGCGAGTTTAATTCTGTCTACCCCCACGTTCAAGCTAAAACGTCAGGGAGGCTGCAGATTCGCCTCTCTTGCTCCGAGATTGTGGAATTCCTTCCCCTTGGAGATCCGGTCATGTACGAACCTACTGAGCTTCAGGAAGACCCTTAAAACCTGGCTGTTTGTACAGGCCTACGAATAATTTCTCTCCACTGGAAACGGCCAATTCTTAACCCAGCGCCATGAAACCAATCGGTGTACGCGCGCTTTATAAATCTTTTTTAACATTAACATTAACATTGGTTTTGTTAGTTTAAAACTATATGTTTCAACTGACATTTTCACCAAACTGTAACATTCCTTTAACCTTTGTTTATTTTAATGAATTTCTAAGGTTTATATTTAATGTAAAGTAAGATAATATTACAATTCCTAACTCTAACATCACTTTAATCTTTATTGTTTTCAGTGACTTTCCTTGTTTTTTAAATGTAAAGTAGGATGCACATCCCCGTGCGTGCATGGGACTCACCTGTGGCCATGCCCTGCACCCAATCCCCCACGGGCAGCATATGTCATGTAACAATATAAAGGAGTATCATTTTAAGTAAGGCAGACCTACTGGCTTTATTAAAGGGTCAAAAACCAAAACATAAAAAGCTGGCCTAGTGGTTTATCAGGATGTGAGAACATCGACAACATACATAAAGCAGATCTATTGACTTTGTCAGAAAGTCACCAATAACTATAATTAAATGTATATTTTATAAATACATACATTGCAATGTTTAATAGGAGTGATTATCACAAAATATTTTGAATAAAGTTTTTAAAAAAATCATAAACATAACTTTGAGTCTTTTTTTAAACATTTTTCAGGCTACAAAGTTTAGCCGCAAACCAGCCGAAGGGCATACAGCTCGGAGTGTTTTGAAAATAATGGTAAGCTCTCCTGCTGTGCTCCCTGCAGCCCCTACAACATTTAAAAAATGCTTAGTGAGGCCCTAGCCCCTTCTAGGAGTACTACCAGGACCATAAACTTAAAATCAAAAGCCTTCGCAGGACATTATGGGGCACTCCTTGGCAGGAGCAGTGAATAATATATGAGCAGCTCTGGCCGCTCACTTATTATTCTTTACCCTAATTTGTTTATTTTTATTTTGTGGGTGTCACAGTCCCACCTCGAACACCCATGGCTTTTTTTTTTGTGGGGCCATGGAGAAATCCGCAGGGCCCCCACAAACTCCCTACATGCAGCCCCATTCCATGTACAGGAGCCGGCAACGTTTCTCATTTTTTTTGTAAATTAAACATGTTCCCCGGCCCCACCCATGGCACACACAACTTTTCTCACATTGGGGGTTGGGATTAGAGGCCTATGGCCCCCACAGCGACTCCGGCTTCTTTGCCAGCACCCATCGTGGGATGGCAGCGGGAGCCAGTTTTTCTTCTTTACTTCTGCGGCGGGAGCATCTTTTCCACTGAGTGGGTGAAATCTTCTGTTTCCAACCAACAAGAGCGCTGTTGGGAACATCAATGTGCCAGGAGTTGGTGTCTCCGGCACAATGATGTTTAGAAGGGTCCTGGGGGATGGTATCCTGGAGGCCATAATAGGCCCATGGAGGAGGGGCCCCATGTCTCACCCCCATAGAAAACTTCATCGGGCCCTGTGGGTTGGGGTTCCTTGGGCCAAAATCGCCTCAGGGAGGGGGGTCCCACACTCCCTTCTCCATCTATAAATGTGCTGGGCCCCAGGGGATGGGTCCTAGGAGCCGAAATGGCTAGGGGATGGTTGCCCCACAGCCCCCTTCCCATCGATAAATGCAACGGGCCCAATGGAATGGGGTCCCTGAGGCAAAAGATTGGCATAGGGAGCTGGGACCCATGCACACTCCCTTCCCCTCCTTTTTTAACGTGGCTACCCCCGGGCCTTGGCCCACCTGGGAGGCTTAAAAATCCAAAGGGTGAGAGCCCGCCTATTTTTTTTGTTTAAGTTTTGATGTGGATCGTCTGCGGATGTGCTGTTCAGAATAAAAAATATATATTTTATGGCCCTAGGGGGGTCCCTCTAGTTTTCTCTCACCAGGCTTAGAGTGACAGGGTATCAATACTCTGCCCCCATATATGTTTCTAATATTCTTTTTCCAGAACAGTGGATGGAGTCCAAGTCCTAAAATGGCTACTGCTACATCTTTGTTAATATGCTGGCAGCCAATCAGATCATATCTTTTGATCTGTTGGATCTACAGAGTCTCTGCGTCTTTATATATACATACATTTTGAACTGTAATTTCTCAAAAACTACTGAACAGATTTACACCAATTCACAAAAAGCACATTTTCTTGACCAAGAACTGCCAAATTCGATGTTATTCCGTTCAGTCGTTTTGGCTGTAGCTGTGTCTAATTTATCTATGGACATTTGCATGGGGAAATTGCATTTTTCAAGCACCTTTTTCTCTCCTTCTGCTTGACAGATCACCTCAAACTTTCCAGGAAGGAGATGAGGGGGATGCAACTTTTTTGAGAAAGTTTCGTAAAGATTAAGCAGACGGCATCAAAGTTATAAGCAAATCAAAATATCCATTTCCTATGGCAGCGTGGTCCTAACTATAACTACCCAGTGGTGACTAAAGGTTAAAGTGTCAAAAAAAGGTTAAATAATTCACTGAAAAAAACAAAGGTTAAAGTGACAGTTATAGTTTAATATTTTTTTTAAAAACTTAGAAATTAACTGAAAAAAACAAATGTTAAAGTGAAATTATAGTAAGATGACAGTGCCAGTTGCAACATTCATTGAAAATAAAAAAGGACACACTGAAATGCACCAGTTATAGTTAAGTGAAGCAACTATTACTCAGTCCCTGAAGTTACAATCACTTGCTTCCCTGCCAAGCACACTGTTGTCGTCAATGATGTCAGCAGTGCTGTTATCAATGATGTTATAGAACATGTCATGAGTGATGTACTATGTGAGGTTATAAGGAGTGCGTGGCAAGGGCTCGAGTTATACTTTCTTCAATTTAACTATAACTGGTCAATTTCAGTGTTTTTTTTGTTTAAAATATAATATGGCAACTGACATGCCACAAAGGCTGGGGTATCACAAACTATCACTCTCCAGCACCTTAGGTTCCCAAAATACGGTCCCAATCAGCAAGTCAAGAAAGAATTCTATGCAATCGCCAACTTCTCACACGTCCTGTATGCTATTGACTGCAAAGATGTTGCATTAACCCCACTCCTTAAAATGGCAAGCATATAAAGAAACCAAAAACACACAATGCTGTAGCCAAATTTCATGTCAGTACATATGAGTTGTAGCTACTGAGGCACTCTGGTGTAGTATTCTACTGCAATGCTGAGTTTTTAATATTGATTTGCAACAAGAACGACTCCAGAATATTGCCCACCATTATATGATCAAGCTAAGTATATCAAGCTAAGTGTAGATTTATTATTTTTAACTACACAATATTGTCAAAGTAAGCATATATAGGTCAGTGTAGATTTACTATTATTAACTCCACATCTACTTACTTTGACAATTTATGGTCAATAGGTGTGGCATTTGCTTACATTGACTATAATTTCACAGTAAGTAGATGTGAAGTTAAGAATAGTAAATCTACATTTAGCAGCCTATGTTGTAGTTGATTATATATAATCAGTCAATATTCTGAAGTGGTGTTACATCTAAGTCAAGAACTTACTAAAGACTACCCGTTCGAAGTGGGAAGAAGTGCTAGTCATGTTGCAGGCCAGCATGTTCCTGAGCGCATGGCTTCTTCTTGCTTGCCATACCCAGGAGATGTGTTCTGTCAACTATTGGACATCAAGCTTTAAAGGCAGCAACATAAATTTGGAATCCAGTGCAGAACAAATGATGTCAAACGTGGACTTCTTCTTTATTTCCCAAACAAGTGAAAGGAAAGGTGCATGGACAAGCATTATAGTCAGCCCTTGCCTGGTGCTCTGTCTTTAGGCTGTTATTCAAGGTTTTCAATCTAAGATGAGCCATAGTATTTCGTGTAATGTAAATTTTTGTTTGAAATACATATCAGGAGGAAACATGAGAGAAAAATGCATTGCAACATATTCGTTTCCTTATATTGCATCACATTTGTCTACCCCTTGCTACCATTTTTGTTCCAGATTTTTGCTACTAGCAGTTTTGATTCTACACCTGGAATTCTCACTTGGGTTCCTTATCTTTCTGATGTCAGGGGGGTATGATGTATTTCTGATTTCTTCTGTATTCATGTTTGTCTTAAATTAAGAGCTACAAGATCACTAAGGAGGTTATTTTCCCTTTGTGGGTTCTCCCTCCTAATTGGACGCTTTTAAGGAGAAATGTGACACCTTTCACATATACTATTCTGTGCAAGATGGCACCATGGCCACTGGTAGAAGTCGCTCTTTAAACAGTCATTTAACATTTCTCAGCATTCCTTCAAAGAGTTGAGTCCTTGACAAGGCAATAGTATTGGGCGTCAATATTTTTTAACTCGATATTCAGATGTTCAACCCTGTAACTTAATTCCACATTTTCGGTTTAGATAATTTTTATTGATTTTGTGACATAACAACAATACAAAATAAACCACCTACAACCATTGGCTGGCGGTTGTGCATTTGAATGCATATTCGGTAGGCGGTAAGGAAATAAGAAGAATTAAAACATGATAACAATACTATTAAGGATAAAATAAAGATGAGGGGGGGCAATGGAGGGGGGGGAGCTCCACCCTCCTGGTCCGCTGGCATCTCTAGAAGGTAGTTGCTGCCTAGGTGTGTGCGGTGGGTTCGGTAGCTGTTAGGCATAGAATCCGCAGATATTGGGGGCATGTCAGCTCACGAAACTCATCTGCCAAATGCGCAATACATGGTTGCCATATCTTATCAAACCGGGGTAATTGCTGTGCAGCCACTGCTGTCAACCTTTCCATTCCCAAGATTTCCCACACTTTGTGCAACCAGTCCTGATGCGAGGGTATCCTTTCTGTCCTCCACCTGGCTAAAAGAAGCTGTTTAGCTGCCCCCCAAGGTAAGAGTGATAGCTTTGCCTCTGGGTGATTTCAGTGGGTAAGTGAGTGGGTTAGGAAGGCCCAGCAATATGTAACTGGGAAATTTGGTTATATCTGTGTTAAACATTGTGTTAATAGCGTCTAAGACTCCTGTCCAATAAGCTTCTATCTTGGGGCACTGCCATAGGAGATGCGTGAGTGTGCCCTGTTGTCCACACTGTCGCCAGCACAACCCGCCTTCCCTGAGATCCCACTTAGCTACTCTTGTAGGATACCAGTAGTGAGCTATTTTGAGGAGCATTTCTTTACTAGTAGTGTTGAGGGCGGATGTTCGTGTTCGGTGCAGGATGTCACTCCACTCTTTATCAGAAAAGGGGCGTTCGCACTCTTTTTCCCATCTAGCCCTGGCGGGGGAAGGCAAGGGATGTACAGGCTGCATCAAGAACGCATATATGTCGTACAACAGTTTCTTGTCTGAGCTCCGCGTGATGAGCCACTTCTCAAAAGCCAGTAGGGGTCTGCCAGCGTGTGGTTGGATCCACTGTCTGGTGACCCAATGTGCTACTGCCAGGTATTGCCATCTCGCCGAGTTCGGAAGTGGGTAGCATGTCTGTAATTTAGCGGAGTCCATCGGAATCAAATAAGTCCCCCACCCGTTTGCAATTGGCATCCTGCCATACTCTAAAACCCAAGCCTTCCAACGCCGGGGGAAGTCCGGGTTGCCTATCAACTGGGTCTGCGGAGATATCGGAGTAGAGAGGTTGTGTCTCCGCTGTACCTTATCCCAGACTCCCAATGTCGATCTCGTGACCGGCAAAATGTATACACTCATCGGTCTGTGCAGTTTAGGTAACCACAGCACTTTCCAAATGTGTATCCCCGCTATGGCTTGGTCTATAAAGCACCAGTGTTTTTCGGTGAGCATGCAGGACCATTCTATCATATATCGCAGTTGGGTTGCTTGATAATACTTGCATATGTTCGGGACCCCCAGTCCTCCCTCCGCCACTGCAAGAAAATCTCTTGATCTAAACATTCTCGCCCTTTTACCCTCCCAGATGAAATCCGAGATTAGGGCCTGCAGCTTTTCTAATATGCGCGCTGGGGGTTGAAGCGGAAGGGTTTGCATCACGTACAGCAGTTTGGGGAGTAACGTCATTTTGACGGCTGCCAGCCGCCCCAGCCATGAGAAGTTCTGCAGCTTCTATTTAGTGAGGTCTGACCGAGTCATCGTGAGTAAGTTCCCATAGTTATATTCTGCAGTAGCCTTGAGTGTGGGAAATATTTGTAAGCCTAGGTATGGAACCCCACCTTCTGCCCACTGAAACGGGAACTGCTTGCGGAGATGTGTTCGCTCAGGCTCCTGCAGCATCAGGTCTAGGACCAGGGACTTCTGTGGATTGATTTTGTAGCCCGATGCTCGCCCGAAATCCAAAAGCTCTGCCATGATGGGCATCAGAGAATTAGACGGGTTTGTGAGGGTCAGGAGCACATTGTCTGCGTATAGCATGATCTTATGTTTCCTCCCTCCCATCTGAATCCCGGTCACCTTTACATTATCCCTTATTCGTTCGGCCAAGGGCTCCATGTAGAGCGCAAAGAGGAGAGGGGACAGGGGGCAACCCTGCCTGGTTCCTCGCCCTATTGGGAAAGTGGGGGATTGTACGCCGTTTACACAAATGTTAGCCTTGGGACCTGCATAGCAAGCCTGCACCCAACCTCGAAATCGGGGACCGAGGCCTACCCGCTCAAGCACCCGGTATAAGTACGGCCAGTGCACTCGGTCAAACGCTTTCTCAGCATCTATCGTTAACACCAGTGTTGGCGTCTGGGAGTGCTGCGTTTTGTCCAGTAGATGGCATAGCCTCTTCGTGTACATGCTACATCCACGCTCCGGGATCAACCCAGCCTGATCCGGGTCGACTAGTCCTTGCACATATGGTGCCAATCTAAGCGCCAACACACTAGTAAAAATCTTCACGTCTACGTTCAGCAAGGAAATCGGACGGTAGGATGCGCAGTTTTTGGTGTCCTTGCCAGGCTTGGGGATTACCGTGATGGTGGCATTGCGCATTGATTCTGGTAGCATTCCCTGTGTGTCAATGGAATTGAATAGGCTTGTGAGTATCGGGGCCAGGTGGGCAGCAAAGGTTTTATAGAATTCCCCACCATAGCCGCTGGGGCCGGGTGCTTTATGTGGTTGCAACCTATGTATAAGAGCGAGGGCTTCTTGTACCGTAATGTCCTTCTCTAAGGTAGTGTATTGAGGCACCTCCACGTCAGGTGGGTAGACTCGGGACAGATATGTCTCAACATCTGCTTCCTGTAAAGGATCGGCAGTGTAGAGTGCCCTATAGAATGCTCCAAAGGAGTTCGCAATGCCTTCATCTGTGTTAACAGCAGAACCATCAGCCCCACGTATTTTGAGTATCCGCCGTTGTAACACCTGCGCCCGAAGGCGGTGTGCTAACATGTGCCCCGCCTTGTTACCCCCTGCATAGTATTTCTGGCGCAATTGTAGTAAAGCGTACTCTTCCCTTCCCATATCTATGGCCCTTAACTGTGTTCGTGCAGCCGTCAGTTGTCGACGTACCATCACGGTTCCCGATCGAGCGTGCGCTGTCTCCAACTCTTTAATCTGGCTTTCTAGCTGGCACCGCTTGTCTCGCCGCTCCCTGTTGTAACCCGTTGCGATGCCAATGAAGTGGCGCCGTAGAGCCACCTTTAGTGTCTCCCACAATGTAACAATAGTCGTTTCAGCATTATCATTGTGCTCTGGAAAGGTGGTCAATGCTACTAGGGTGTCTGTACGCACCTTATCATATGTGAGGAGTTTTGTGTTGAGGCGCCAGCGATGGGAGGGTGTGGATTGCAATATGGGGCAAACACGTAGGCTAATGGGGGCATGATCAGAAAGGGAGGCTGCCCATATATCTGCGGTTGTTGTGGCCCTTGTTATCCCTGGTGTAGTGAGGAAGTAGTCAATCCGCGTATATGTTTGGTGCACCGCTGAAAAGAATGTGTAGTCTACTTCCGTAGGATGCATGTGCCGCCAAATGTCAACTAAGCCCGCTTCGGTCAGCCAGCCTTTGATGCCTGGAGTGAGACCTCTGTCCTGGCCTGCCCGGGGATGCGATCTGTCCCGCTGTCCATCCATTGTGACATTAAAGTCGCCCCCACCACCATCTCCCTGTCCGGGGTAGAGATCAGTCGTCCCAGGGCGTTCTTGAGGAATAGTTCCTGTTTGTCGTTAGGGGCATAGATAGTGGCCATCGTATACCTGGTGCCCTGAATCTGTATATGTAGTGCTAGCAAACGACCTGGGACGTCCATGAAGACACCTTCCACCTTCCCTGCAAAGTGTGTGGCGAGCAGGATGTCAACCCCCCCCTTTTTTGGCAGGGCCGGAGGAGAAATATTGACGGTCGAACCAGCGGGAGCGAATCCGCCGCCAGTCTTGGTGGACCAGGTGAGTATCTTGCAACATGCAGATGTCACATTTGGTGTCTTTGAGATATGAGAGTACCGCCAGCTGCTTCGTTGGGGAGTTAAGGCCTCTAACATTAAGGCTAAGTATCTGCACCATGAATAGGGAAAAGACACAATTTTTACACCATGAATAGTGCCTATCTTGCCCCTCCTCCCACCCACCCAAGCGCCATGCCACCCCGCATCTCCCCCAAGGAGAGGGACTAATGTCGACAACGTGGAGGAGGAGGGAAAGGAAAGAAGAAAAATTAAGGCACAAAGAAAAACACATGAACAATAAATCTATCAACTTCTCCCACCCGGGAGTCATCACAGTCACAGGTTTGAGGTCCGTGTGGCAGCTGGGTGTGCGAGTTGTAATTAATGAGGTTATTTTGGTGAGCCCCGCCGGTATGTCCATGTGGTTAGGGCATTGGGAATCAGCTTTGGCTAGGCCCAACGGCTCTCGTTCGGGAGGTCAACGGTAAGCTCCTAGGAATAGTGGGGACCAGGTATCCTGAACCTTCAATGATCGCCAGAGGAGGATCCAGAGGCACCCTCATGCTGTAGGTGTTGGAGAAGTCCTGAGCGTTCCTCTCGGCTGTCAGCTTCTGTCGGCTTGTTCAATGTTTTCTGTCCCCGTCTGGAAGAGCGCCTTATTCTCCGTCCCTCGTCCGAAGGCTTGTGGGTCTGTGACCTCGGGGAGGAAGCTTGCCGCAGATCCGGCATCTACTGCATTGCACATGCGTCAGCTAAGGTGCAGACCATCTGGACCTCCTCCTTCCATGTAAACTGTAGGCGGAAAGGGTGTCCCCACTTGTATCGGATCTCCTGGGCTTGGAAAAAATCAGTTTGTGGCTTCAAGGCCCTGCGGCGCTGCAGTGTAGTCGGGGATAAGTCTTGATAAATCCAAATCTTGAAGCCTTCAAATTCAATGGTTCTCAGGTCCCTGATCGCAGACATTATTGCTTCTTTCTGCTTGTAGTAGTGCAGGCATGTAAGTATGTCCTGAGGTTGGCCCGGCGCAGTCGCTGGTCTCCTGGCACGATGTTTGTGGTTCAAGACTATTTCCTGGTCTTGTAATAAGGGTGCCACGTGTTTGAATAGCCGAATCACAAATCTTTCCAAATCGTTCGGGATGGCCCGGGCCGGCACTCCCTTAATACGTATGTTGGAGCATCTAGATTGTTTTTCTAAATCTTCAATCTGGTAGCGCAGCTCCGAGTTCTGGTCTCATAACTCCAAAAGCTCCCGGCGGTGGCCCTCTAACTCTTCCTCTCGAGCGTCGTGGTTCTGCTCCACCGAGTCCAGTCTTTGATCAAGGGCAGCGACGTCCTGTCTGATTCCCTTAATGTCTGAGGCGATGTCACATTTGAGCTCCGCAAAATCCTCTCAGAGAGTGCCGAACAGGTGCTCCATGAATGCCTGCGTGAGTGCGGACTCCTCCCCCCCCATCCTCGCCACCTGCCTTGTATAAGTGCCCCCCTTGGTCCTCGGCCTCCCACACCGCGTCTGCCTTTTTCGTGTTCGAGCGGGAAAACATGTCCTTTACTGAGGGGTCTTTTTTCGATTGGCGGTGGGTGGACATTCCTGCAGGGGTGTAACTCCCCCACTGTGTATCAGCTGTCCCTCTCTCCCAGAGGGCCGCCTCCCGTGGACACTGCTGGGTGATCTGGTGTGAGTCAAAACGGCCTCCGATTCCGCAGCCCTTTGTAGCAAGGGGGGGCAGGTCCCAGTATTAAAGCGCAACAGAGCGAGGCAGGCCGGCTCACCATCAGTGGGCCTCAGAAGTTCGCAATCCAGGGCCCTTGCCTCCAATTCCAATGATGTGGCCCCGGGGGAGGGGGGGTGGACCAGTGCAGGCCCCAGTACGTGCCTCCAAACGTGTCTGTGGGAGTGGGGGGGCAATGAACCACCGGGGGCCCTCCTCCACTCACCCCGATGCAGCAGACCGATCCTCACCGCACAGGCCTCATCCGGCCCTGTTGGCCTCCTCTGTAGAATTCGGGGACCCAAGTTCCGAGGGGTCAGCAGCACTCCCGCCACGCGGGCACCACCAGAAGGCACCGCTGGGAATGCAGACTCTCACGCTGCCACAGGCCACGGCGGGAAAGGAAGGCCGGCCACAGAGTCGCTACAATAAGCAATTAGATGGGCCAGCCCGCAACAGCGGGCATCAGAAGGCCGCCGGCTAATGCCCTCGCCTCGAATTCCGGTCCCGAGGCCTAGCGGTTAGCAGTGCGGGTCCTCGCGGCCACCGGCAGTCAGGGGGGAAGCAGCACATTCAAATCGGTGGGGCGACAATGTCCCGGGACCCCTCCGTGCCCCAGATCCGAGTTCAGGCCATGGGCTGTGGCGGGGGGGAGGCAGTGTTAGGCACGGACACTCTCCTGTGCCACTCTGGCCGATGGGCCGCTCCCCCGCACCCACACCCCAGCATCTCCACTTACCGTGGATAGTGTCCTCCTGAGGGGGCCGCTGATCCTCTACAAAGCCGCTGGGGCACGATCCTCACTTGGACAAGGCAGGTTGCGTCACGCCCCTCTCCAGGTAGCTTCAAGCCCAGGCCCGTCACGCCTCTCGAGTCGGCCTTGCCTCGATCACCGGGACCTCGTCATTCCCCACCCCTCTGCCTCTGCCAGCCCTCTGGTTCTCTCCCACCTGCTGCCCACCAACAGACAGCCTCTCCCATTGTGACTGGGCACCAACGTCCCTCACTGTGTTGCAGCTGAGCCTGAAAACCGGCAGAACTCCGAGATGTGCGTCGTACACCTTCGCCATCTTGTACATGCCCCTTAATTCCACATTTTGAAGTGGTTTGAGTGGATGAAAAAAACTACTACATCAAAGTATGAGACAGTTGTCAATTGGAAGTGACACATAACTTTAAAGGTGAAAAGAAGCATTAGGCACCTGTATCCATCCCCTACTATATGTGATCAGAGTCACACTTTGAGACCATGGTTGATTACTCCTTTCACCAATCTCAAAATCCCAGGAGACAAAGCTATCGACACAGCAGACATAGGGCATGGCACATAATTGAATGGTGTTTTGGCATATTGAAGCCAAATTATTCCTGCACTGCCCCATCATTATCTGTGGCATGATGGTTTTGTGTTTTACATTGCAGAACGTAGCTGTGTGAGGTGGAATGTTTCTCAGTGAATGCCAAGACAGCAATGTGACATCTCTATAGAACACCACCAAGGCATACCCAACACAGACTCACAAGATGGAAGGAAAAGGAAACACAACATTGCCCTCACCGGTTTTAGTTTTAAATACATGTTTATCACTGACAGATTGGTGTAATGTGCCATATGCAGTCATGGTATTGACACAAACTGCACATACTTACATACATGTCCATAGGCATGGTAACAACATAAAATAAAAAATTATCTGCCACAGTACATGATAACTGAATATTCTGCATTCAATTTTCAGAGTCTCAGTGTTGGGTACACACTGTAGCGTGGTGCATCTTCTTCCTTCTATATCCCCTACCCATCTATTGTCAATGTTGTACCTGAAGATGGCAACAGCTGTGACACATGTGGCCTAAAAATCAAAGCTCAGTCTGTTGTCAGCATCAGCTCCAGCAGGTCAAAAATCCAGTGAAGAACTTATCCTCTTGGGATTTCCCCCCCAATAATTTGCTCACACTGGCAGGCAGTTCCTTATTGCCTTTTTGTGTGGATTTGTCCAGCCCTGCAGATTTGTCAGATTGTGTTGCGTCTATGGCCATCAGAGGTGCATTTTCCTGTGGGATCATTATTATTAATGAGATAGGAGCTCAATTACTCATCTGTCACAATTTTCTTGGTGATTAGACAGAATATCAGACAGAATATCGTGGAAAAATATAGCGGGGAATAAAATATTGCATCAAGAATATCGAGCACAAAAATATTGTGAAGGTAAGTTTCTATAGGTAAGTTACTCTATATAGCTCCACATATATATATATATATATATATATAGATATGAGTGCTTGTTTATCTTATATGTCACACAATGAGCAGCTGAATCAATTGTGTATTGTGTTCACATATTATGAAATTATTATTTTTCGCCGTATGCAGCTGCTAATGTACAGTATGTCTTCTGTGTCCACTCTTAGCCGAGTAGTATCAAGTAGTATTTAAGGGCCTGAAAATGGCGGCAGCACTATGTGATGAAGGTGGCACGGAAACGCGTCGTCCAGCGTCTACTTCTGCCTAAATTAAATACCTTCTTGGATTCCTTGTTGCCGGTGCCTGCTTTCATGAATGGAAGGGCAGGATTGCTATTGATATATGTATATATATATATATATATTCACTGAAAAAACCATAGGTTTTAGGGACAGTTATAGTTAGTTGGACATTGCACTCGTACAAAACCCGTGAAATTCCCCCGTTATAGTTAGTTCAGCTAACTATAACTCGCGCCCCGCAATGCACTGCTGATGACGTCACATATTACATCACTCATGACATGGTCAGTGACATCACTGATGACATCACTGAAGAATGTGCTAGTATTTGTATGAGTAAGTGAGTTGGTGTGTGTATAACTGTATAGGTGAGTAAATGGGTGTGTGATTAATTTTTTGCATGACTGACTAGGTGTGTGAGTACCTCTATGGATGAGTGGCGGTGTGTGAGTGTTTATATAGGTGTATGAGTGCATATGATAGTCCTGTACTCAGTGACCGTAAGTATGAGTGACTGTACGGGTGAGTGAGTAGATGTGTGTGTGTGTAGACCTAAGAATCATTGAGTGGGTATGTAGTTATTGGTATTGGAGTGTGTATGGTTTTGAGAATGGCAGTCTGTAATTTAGAGTGGGTGTATCAAAAGTTATATTAGGGTGTGAGAAGATGCATGAAATTATCACAGGGATGATGTCATCAGTGATGTCATCAGTGATGTCATTTGAGATGTCATCAGTCATGTCATCAGTGATGTCACTGACCATGTCATGAGTGATGTAATATATGACGTCATCAGCAGTGCATTGCGGGGGCGCGAGTTATAGTTAGCTGAACTAACTATAACGGGGGAATTTCACGGGTTTTGTACGAGTGCAATGTCCAACTAACTATAACTGTCCCTAAAACCTATGGTTTTTTCAGTGAATTTCAAAGGTTTTTTAAATGCAAATTTCTAACTGTAACGTGTCTGAAACTTATGGTTTTTTCAGTGAATTTCAAAGGTTTTTTAAATGCTAATTTCTAACTATAACGTGCCTGAAACCTATGGTTTTTTAAGTGAATTTCAAAGGTTTTTTAAATGCTAATTTCTAACTATAACGTGCCCTTCAGCCTACCTTCACCACTGTGCAAATGCGCCCCGTGGCGCATTTTAAGTTGGGGGATTAAGTCCCCTTGAATCATGAGGGTCCCTGGGGTCCAACTAGCCCACCCTGTACCTCCAGTATGCGCCAGGGAGCTGCGTTGCAGAGAGGTGTTCAGAGGCCACGCCCCATTTTACACCTCTCTGCAACGCAGCTCTGTGGCGCTTTCTGGACGTACCTGGTGGGCTAGTTGGCCCCAGGGACCCTCAGGATTGAAGGGATTTAATTCCCCATCTTAAAACGCGCCACGGGGCCTGTTTGCACACATGTGACCTGAAGCCCCGCCCCCTCCCTCCACCACTGTGCAAACGCGCCCCGTGGCGCGTTTTAAGTTGGGGGATTAAGTACCCTTGAATCCTGAGGGTCCCTGGAGTCCAACTAGCCCACCATGTACCTCCAAAAAGCGCCACACAGCTGCGTTGCAGAGAGGTGTAAAAAGGGGCGTGGCCTCTGAACACCTCTCTGCAACGCAGCTCCTGGCGCATACTGGAGATTCCTGGTGGGCTAGTTGGTCCCCAGGGACCCCCAGTATTCAAGGGGATTACTTCCCCTTCTTACAACGCGCCAGGGGCGCGTTTGCATAGTGCTGCAGGGAGGGGCGGGGCCCTCCGGCACAATGCCGTTTTTTTTTTCTTTCTTTTTTTTTTTATGGGAGGGGGGCTGCATGGCCCCCCTTCCCTCGTCCACTTTTGTCCCCGGGGACCCCATCCCCCGGGGCCTGAGGCTGTTCTTTTATATATATATATATTTTTTTCAAAACGGGAAGGGGGCCGCGTGGCCCCCCTTCCCTGGGCCTGTATTTGCCCCGGGGACCCCATCCCCCGGGGCATGCCCTCTTTTTTTTCTAAAAATAAATATTTGGAGGGGGGCTGCGTGGCCCCCCTCCTCAGGCCATTAAAGGCCCCGGGGACCCCATCCCCCAAGGCCGGCCTTTGCGTCCTTTTTTTTTTTTCTTTTTTAAATTCCTTTTTTTGGGAGGGGGGCTGCGTGGCCCCCCTCCCGGGCCACTAATGGCCCCGGGGACCCCATCCCCCGGGGCCTGGCCATACGTTGGGGACCGTGGGGGGGTCCCCAATCCCGCACGGTCCCGCCGGCTCCCCACGTCCTGCGGGAGCCGGCATTGCTTTTCCATAAGGGGAGCTGCTGACATGCAGCTCCCCTTATGGAAAAGCAATCTGCTTTGCTTCAATGAAGCAAAGCAAGTTTGCAATGGCAGGACGGGAGCCGCGAGGCAAACACCCCGGGACACTGCAGGAGCCGGCCCTGGGGGGTGGCGGTCCCCAGGGCCTCCACAGGCTCCAGGAGGGGGGCCGCGCGGCCCCCATCCCCACATCTACAAAGCCCCGGGGAGGTGGTGGTCCCCGGGGCTTCGGGGGTCCGAAACGGACCCCCACATGTATTTTCTTAGTGCCCCGGGGAGGTGGCGGTCCCCGGGGCGTGTGGGGGGGCTGGAGCCCCCCCACACAGGTATTTCAAATTTTAAAAAAGAAGCCCCGGGGGGTGGCGGTCCCCGGGGCTGCGGGAGGGCACAGTGCCCTCCCGCACCATTTTTATTAGAAAGCCCCGGGGGTGGCGGTCCCCGGGGCTTGGGGGGCCATAGAGGCCCCCCCATTAACTAAAAACCAACCCCCCCGCATGCCCCCGGGACTTGGCCCACCCGGGGGCATGCTTTTTTCTGCCCAGGGGGTCCTTGTGGGACCCCCTGAGCAGACCTAGGGGGTCAGGGTGTTTCTACCCTGCCCCCGTTGTGCGTTTTGCGCACTTGTTTCTGTCCCTCGGTTCTACCGAGGGACAAAATGGCTGCCAACACTTCCTGATTTGGAGTGTTGACAGCCAATTAGCATGCAGCTCGTGATCGGGAGGGTGCGCGAATCCGACGCGGCCATAGATATATATGTGATTTTCATTTTGATTTTCACAGGAACTACTGAACGGATTTACACCATTTAACAAAAGGGTTCTTTCTGAACCAAGAACTACCTCTTTGCCAAATTTGGTGTAATTCCGTTCAGCAGTTTGGGCTGTAGCCGTGGCTAAAGTTTCCTATGGGAAAATGAATGGGGAAAACACGTTTTGGGACCCCCCTTTTTTCTAGGCCCCGCTTGACGAATCACCTCGAAACTTTCAGGGTAGGAGCGGACCGGAGCGGGCCATAAAGTTTGAAAATTTCGCGTTGATTCGTCAACCGACGCAAGAGTTATTCCTAACTATAACTATCTACTGGCGACCATAATACCTTGACAATATATATATATTATCTACTGGCGGTCGCCAGTAGATAGTTATAGTTAGGACCTATTATCCATAGGAAATTCGTAACATTCTTTTCCCAATAACTTTGGCGCCGGTTGACGAATCTTCGTGAAATTTTCAAAACTAATGGCCCGCTCCGGTCCGCTCCTATCTTGAAAGCTTCGGGGTGATTCATCAAGCGGGGGCCGAGAAAAAAGGGGGGTCCCAAAACGTGTTTTCTCCATGTTAATTCCCATAGGAAACTTTAGCCACGGCTACAGCCCGAACTGCTGAACGGAATTACACCAAATTTGGCAAAAGGGTAGTGCTTGGTTCAGAAAGCGCCCTTTTTAGGTCGAGCCCCGAGTCAGCACGCAAGCGCTGCTCTGGGGTTGATCTGGGGTAGTTGACTACGTGAGGGAAGCCCCACCCACTCCCCCGCCCACTTTTTCATTGGCTTGTGGCTTTGTCCTTTCTAAAATGCTGCCTTCCGATTCGTTTAGAGGCTGCTAGTCCCTCCTTATGATGGCCATGTCTCCTTCCATGGCTATTGGCCCCTTTACTGCGTGTTTCCTGAGCACTACTTTGTCCCGTGCCACCCCTCCCGCTGTCCGTGCCTTCTCTCCCGCCCCCTCCACTCCCATTGTTCGTGCCTTAATCACGCCCGCCCACCCGTTTGTAATGCAATAGGTCTCGCGTAAATGCGAGTCCTCTTGCATTGCAAATGCTTGTTTGCTAAGGGTGGTCACCCTGGGAGAGGCGCGCTTCCTGACGGCTGGAGCTCTGCTCTGGAGACAGTCCTGTGTTTGTCGGGGGTCTGCCTCGGAAGACGTGGTGTTTGCTCAGGAAGCAGGAGGTGGTCTGCTGGCGGTGGGGCGAGGGGAGGGAGGCAGGCAGGCGGAGGGAAGTTGGGACGGGTACCGGGTAAAGAGATGGGCCGCTGGCGCACACACTAAACTTGCTGTCAGCTGCCTGTAGCTTAGCCCTTGGAGTGAACTGGATCGGTGACCCTGTGTCGACTCCTTTCCCTGTCCCCCTGCGCTTGCCATGTCTGATATCACATGGGGCGTTTACCTTTTCAGTAGTCCTCTTGTGTTACTGCAACCCAGGGATGTATTCGGGGCGAGCGCTTCTAAGAAGGTTATGTTAGTAGGTCGCACATCTTTTTGCTCAGTCAGGTAATTGGTATGCAGTGTGCAGTGCACTGCAAGTGGCACAAGAGCTGCCCCTCTCACCCCAGTTATTCTGTTCTGCACCAGTCCTGAAGGCTTGGCGCCTGTGTGACTTTTACTTTTGTTTCTCGTTGGCTGCTGTTGTGACGTCAGTCGTTCGTTTGTGTGTTGAACCGTGACAACTTCTAAGCCTTGCAGAACGGTAGAGAGTGGGCACATCAGGTGTTCTGCTTTAGTGAATGTTTTATAAAAAGGGAAATGCCCCGGAGAGCTCCACTCTCCCTGTGTGCGGATTCAGCCCCGGGGGAAGTGCTGCTGTCTGCGGGAAGCAGGTTTCAACAAGTGCCGGAGTGGGGAAGGGGAGGCGGGGCGGGCAGGGGCTGCTCACGGTGACAGCGCAGCTGTATGCTCCTCCTGTGTTCACATCCGTACTGTTTGGCCAACATATGATTTTCCGATGGCAGATGTGTGTCCTAATAGGGCTGAGAGCGTGGACTGCTTGCACGGGCGTTTATTTATTAATTGTGCATTCTGTTGTACTCTCACCTGCTTTAACCTTTTATACATTCTTAACTTGAAGTGGCTGAGCCAACAAAAACACAAGAAGAGCCGAGGCAAGGGTCTAGCTCGGCTCTAAGAGCCTGTGCAAGAGCCGAGCCGTGAAAATCTTCAGAATGTAAATCATGCAACAAACACCATGTAAAAATATGATATAGTCCCTTGAAAATTAAAATACGTGTGTTTAACGCGTGGAAACGTTTCACCTTAGTACACCATATTAAATCACTGCAGTGAGAGGTATTTACCTAAAGTTATAGTAGTACTCCTGCCACCCGCCCTGGTCCCCACCCTGATGGTGATGCCATTAGTGAAGAAGCAAGTCAGTTGTCACATATACCCTAATTATGGCCTAGATTCTTATTATATATGGTGCAACGTTATAGTCAGGCAAATCACACACAAGAGCAGTGAAACAAGTCCTAGTGAGTGAAGCTTACCACAGAGGGCTCCATCACGAGGTGCCGGAAGTGGTATCCACGAGAGGAAACCGCTCCAGGCAACTATGTGTCCGGACTTAGAATTATTAGGCCCACATGGGGGGAACAGAAGAAGATTCCTCCAGTTGAAATAAAAGGAGAACTGCCCATCCAAACCCCCACTGGCAAAAGAAATACCCCTTCCCAACCATTTACCACTTGCTCCACACAGGTGGTATCAGTGAACCTTTAATGGAGGCCCTCGTGTACATCTCCTTTATGTTTGGGATGGAGAACAAAAACTGGTCCATTGAATTCATGCTGATTAATGTGTGCCGCTGAGATTTCCAGAGTAAAACACGTGCTAAACGCCCACATTTCTAGTGCAGGGTTTTCATTTCTTAATTCAACGCACTCCAGCAGTTGTTGTTTGCTTCGCTTGACCCAACTGAACTAAACGGTTCATAAAAGTGATTACGATAGGAAATCTCACTGCTGGGTAGTACTGCTAGACTCAGTCAGCACAACTATCCCTCAGCATACCCATCCCTTTCAAGCTCAGACATTTGGAAGTAAAGCTATGCTTCATGTTACACCAGTCTTAAAGGGCCCGGCGTTTGACAGTAGAGCTGTCTTTCAAGTTGTAGAACTGTTACACGTTTAGGCATATTATAAAACTGTGCTTCCCCAGCTTGCATTCATTTATACTTTACTTCAGTTTAAAAAAATACATCCATAAAAACTAACAAATGTTAATTGTATCCCATAAACCATATTCTAGATTCGGCAACATCTTCATCAAACAAGTCTATGTGTTATTTAAAATACTTGTGCTTACAGATCATTAATTTACACAGGCACATTTGCACATTTTGTGCAATAATTAAAAAATATTAGTTAACCCATATATTCACATTACAGGTATTAATTAAAATTTGCAGTAGGTCATCCCCATCATAAAATCTTCTTTAGCTGGAACTGATTAAAATAATACTGATTGATATGCACTATTCTCAAATATCTTTATTTAACAGATTTGTGACCCTAATTCAGGGAAGCATATGCCGTAATTCCACTTCTTACCTCTTTGTCAGGCCAACTTTGAATTACTCTCAAAAAGAAAAGTGGCTTAGTATGAACCTTACAAACATTGTCATTGCTCGAACCCCTCTCCACGTGCTTCTGCATACTCTCTGGTCTTATTCATTTGTAATAGGAGAGTAGTGCTCAATGTTAGGGTGCACCACAGATGCCGAAGCTCAGAAGACTGCTCAAGCAACGGCAACTCAAATCACCTCTATCTTTTGCATTCTCTTCTTCCTTCGCGCTCAGCATTCTGGGGGCTCGCTCTGTGTCTCACACTGGCTCTTGGGGATGTTCGGCTGGAGACTGACTGCCTGGCCTCGGTGCAAGCGCTGCATTGGCGGCGTTCTGGATCACACTTTGTGGTGCAATGGTCCCCAAGAGCGCACAAGGACACCGTCAATGGCCTGGCCATTTGCTAAAAGGTATAAAAAGCTGACGAGAAGACCACTGCTCTGCTTTCCATAACAGTTGGAGTTTTCTTCATCTGTTCCATTCCTTTCCTGGGTCCAATTTGTCCCTGCTTCATCCCTTTGGCCAGGTCTGTTGGACCGGTCACTCTGAGCCTCTCTTTTCCAGCTTCTGGATACCATGCCAAAATCTACTAGGAGGTTTTTTTTATACGTAGCAGTTTTTAGGTCTTGCATAGGCAGCGCTTGGGCTGTCTCTTCAAGACATGCTGCATTCAGAATATGGGCTTGAGGACTACCTCAGTTACTTGTGTTCCTGCGCTCCTCCTGGGCACTATTTTTTTGTTGACTTTTGGCTTTCCAGCAAACACACAGCATTTGCATTTCTTTGTTTCTTGCTCATCAGACAGGGGCCTGTTCCGTGCCCTTCCCGCTCCCTCCCACTTGTTTTCTTTTGCTCCCTTTTGTTCACCCGATCCTGTAACTGTTCAAACATTGTTTAATTCTATGTTATTTCTATATGTTTTGGAACATGCTCTAAGGACTCTTGAGTTCTGAGAAGTGTGTCTTGTCCCTCATGTTGCTCCCCCACCCCTTTTCCCTCCTCCCACGCACCACTTCAAAAACCATTTCCACCTCCCCCCTCCCGTCTCGGGCCTGGTAACGCTGTCACCATCTTGTATGTGATATAGGTGCTTCCTGGTGTATTTATGTTAAAGGAGGCCGGGTGCTTCTACTGGAGCAGCAGACACCAGGACAGGCTGCCGGCTCTCGCAGTAGCGCGCAATAGTGCGACCATTAGAAAAAGGTAAACGCGGCGCAAGACCACAGAAACAAAAGGAAATGCAAGAAAAACTTTACTGTGGCTCTCTCCAGCTCAGCGGGGGAGTCCATACTATAATATTCACTGCACTAGGAAACTCACCCCATAATGCTTTGAAGGGCCCTTTATTCAAAACACATTTTTGCCCATAACTCAGCCTGTGGTGGTCCTAGTACGAAGGCACCACTACCAAATCATTCAGCACGGCATTTTTTTTCCTTTCCAGGTAATTTTCTAGGTCCTCACCCTAAGTCGTGTGGGACCCCAAAAAAATCACCTTTCCTACTGTGTGATGAATTTTTTATTCTCCCTCCCACTGCTGGAGTTTTTGCTCTACAGTTGGGAGGATGCTGTATGCTAACTTTCTTTGAAGGATTATAAGGCCTAAAGGATATGAAATTCTTTGTGTGATGATGTTTTCTAGTAGAAATAGTGGTTGTGTAGTGTTGCATTTTTTATTATGCTGGTAAAAAAAGTGAATGTGTTCGATTACTGTAGCATGTTTTCCTGCATTTACCAATGCTTTTTCCTCCTATTGCTTCTCCTATCAGTTTCCCATCAGTAAAGTACTGTATCCATCCACTTTTGGGAAACTGTTTTTTGAAGACTTTACATTAGGCTTCTCTAACGAGTAGCTAATGAGCTACTGGTCGCTCTCCAGCTACTTGTTAGTAGCTCTCCTGTGTGCATCCCAGCTTTATAAATTGGAACTGTTTGTTTGTTTAACTTAACATATGTATGACAAAATTATTTATTTAAAGATAAAAATGTGTGTATTTTTAAAGCTGATGTTTGGAGAAAATTGGTTACATTTGCAAAATATATTTAAAGGTGATTTTTGAGTGATAAATCATGTGCTGAGACTTGCTGCACATGATTTTTTCACTTACTATATGACTGGCAGCCGTCTGCTTTTCTTTGAAAATACTGCAATAACAGGAGAAGTCCCCTACTTTCACACAGAATATCAATACTCTAGCCTTTATTTTTCCATTTGTTCCTTTCATAATTTGCTGTATGTTCTTATGACTGTCTTTTAACTCTGGATGGCGACCGGTACCGCAGTGAGCATTCTTGAGCAGTTTATTATAGGTATTGACTTGGATGCCATGGACGTGACAATACAACCATGATTCAACCAGACCACCGTATAACACCACCCAACATATTTTCACTCCACATAATACCACTCAACAACACAATTCAACTCCACCTAATTGCACTCTACTCAATACCACATCAATACACCCCACATAAATCCACTCTATGCCACATAACAATCCACATAAATACACTCCACACCATACCACATATTTACACTCAACATAATTTCACTCAATGCCACACAGTTCCATGCCACACAATTCAACTCCACAAAATTCCATTCCACACCAAACTACATATTTCAACTACAAAACACAATTCCACTACACACCACATATATCCAATTCACAACATATAATTCCACATCATGCTACAAAATTCAACACCACAAAATTCCACTCCACTCCATGCCACTCCACGACACACAATATCACTCCACATAATTGCACTCAATAACACACAATCCCACTCCACATAATTTCAATACACTTGATGCCACATAATTTATATCTACACAATTCCACTGCACATCATGGCAGATAATTCCACTACACACAACTTCACTCAACACCCCACAATTCCAAACCACACTATTACACAACAAACAATTCCTATCCAACCCACATAATTCTAATCCACACCACATACATCCAATCACTCCATAACACTTGGCTAAAACACATTAACATTGACAATGCCAATAGCTCTCAAATGCAAAGCTAGAAACACAGTTTCACGCTACACATTTCAACTCCACACATGTCCAATCCACATCACATAATTTGACACCAAATCACATAATACTATTCAACAACACAATTACACAACACACCACATACATCCGATCCACACCACACAATTACACATTGTGCCACAAAATTCAACGGCACACCACATAATTAAACTCCACTACCTACCACTCCACAACACAAAATGCAATTCCACATAATTACACTCCATAACACACAATCCCACACAATCCCACTCCATATAATTCCAGTACACCAATACCACATAAATACTATCCACATATTTCCACATCACACCATGCCACATAATACCACAGCACAAATCCACTCCACACCAAGGAATTCCACGCCACACAACTAACTAATCCAATCCAACCCACATAATTCTACTACACACCACATACATACACTTCATAACACATAGGTAAAAGACATTGCCATTTACAATGCCAATAGCTCTAACTCAAACAAATGCGAGACCGATTGCATTTCCAATGCTTGTTTTTAAATGGTGTAAATCCGTTCAGTAGTTGCGGAGAAATTCAAAAAATAAGAGTCAAAAAATCAATTTCCCATAGGAAACTTTATGCAAGGCTACAGCCGAAACTACTGAACGGATTTACCCCAAATTTGGCAAAAAGGTAGTGCTTGGTTCAGAAAGCGACCTTTTTAAAAATGGTGTAAATCCATTCAGTAGTTGCTGAGAAAATCAAAAATAAAAGTTTCGATATCTATGGCCGCGGTGGATCCGCGCACCCTCCCGACCATGAGCTGCATGCTAATTGGCTGTCAACACTCCAAACCAGGAAGTGTTGGCAGCCATCTTGTGACTCAAGAGTAAAACAAACACGAAAAAAAAGGAAAGGGGGCAGGGTAGAAACACCCTGACCCCCTAGGCCTGCTTAGGGGGTCCCACAAGGACCCCCAGGGCCCAAAAAAGCATTTAAAAAAAAGAAAAATCGGCAAAATGCGCGCCGGATCCGCGGATTTGGCCACAAAACAAAAAAATGCCGCGCTTTGTTAATAATTAGCCCCCGGGTGGGCCAGGTCCCGGGGGCAGTGAAAAAAAGTGTGGGGGGGCCCCAATCCCCCCCACACTGCCCCGGGGACCGCCACCCCCCAGGGCTTGTTTTTTTAAAGTTTGGGGGGCCTCTAAGGCCCCCCCCAAGCCCCGGGGACTGCCACCCCCCGGGGCTTCATTTAAAAAAAAAATACCTGTGTGGGAGGGCTCGAGCCCCCACACGCCCGGGGACCGCCACCTCCCGGGGCACTTAAAATGTAAATTTGGGGGTCCGTTACGGACCCCGAGTCCCGAGGACCACCACCTCCCGGGGCTGTGCAGATGTTGGAAGGGGCGCGGCCCCCTCCTGGAGCCCTTGATGGCCCTGGGGACCGCCACCCCCAGGGCCGGCTCCTGCAGTGTCCCGGGGTGCCCACCCCGGGACACTGCTGTTTGCAATGACATGGCGGGAGCCTCGCGGCTCCGCCCTGTCATTGCAAACTGCTTGCTTCATTGAAGCGAGAGCAGGGAAACCTGCTCTCGCTTCAATGAAGCAAAGCAGATTGCTTTTCCACACGGGGAGCTGCATGTCAGCAGCTCCCCATGTGGAAAGGCAATGCCGGCTCCCGCAGGAGGCGAGGAGCCAGCGGGACCGTGGGGGGATTGGGGACCCCCCCACGGTCCCCAACGAGAGGCCAGGCCCCGGGGGATGGGGTCCCCGGGCCCATTAGTGGCCCGGGAGGGGGCCACGCAGCCCCCTCCCCCCCCCCCACCATTATACTTTTTTTTTTTTAAAGATGGATAGGCCGGCCCCGGGGGATGGGGTCCCCGGGGCCATAAATGGCCTGAGGATGGGGGCCACGCAGCCCCCCTCCAATAAGTTAAATTTAAAAAAAAACATGGCCATGCCCCGGAGGATGGGATCCCCGGGGCCGAATATGGCCTCGGGAGGGGGGCCACGCGGCCCCCTTCCAATTTAAAAAAAAAATAGGGGTGAGGACCTGGGGGATGGGGTCCCCAGGGTCAATAAAATAGGAAAGGAAGGGGGGCCACACAGCCCCCCTTCTTAAAAAATAAAAAGAAAAGACTGGCATCGCGCTGGAGGCCCCGCCCCCTCTCTGCAATGCAGCTCTGTGGCGCTTACTGGAGGTACCTGGTTGGCTAGTTGGACCCCAGGGACCCTCAGGATTCAAGGGGCCTTAATCTCCCAACTTAAAACGGCCACAGGGCGTGTTTGCACACGTCACCTCAGGCCCCCCCTCCCTTCACCACTGTGCAAACGCGCCCCGTGGCGCGTTTTAAGTGGTAGTTTTAACCCCCCTGCCCTATTATGTACTAGGGCCTTACAGAGGAGGTCATGCTAATCACAGGGGTACCCCAACGCATAGTGTTCCCTAGTGTATGTAGGTGTTTTCACTGTATTCTAAGTGTCTTTTAGCATAGCACTGGCTCTAGGCCTGGTTAGTCAGAGTCAGTTACCACCAGTACCCGTCTGAAAAAGTTGTGGGCACAGGATGATTTTGGAACAAGGCCTCTTTCTGCTCCTCTTTTGGTTCTTTTTGCACATGTCTTGCTTCTTCCTGCACTTTTCTTCGTCTTTGTGGACTTATGTTGCTTCTTTCTGCATTTCTTTTGCTTTTTTCTGTGCGTTTTTTCTTCTTTCTTCACATGTCCTACTTCTATAGGCATAGTTAGAAATTAGCATTTGAAAAACCTTTGAAATTCACTGAAAAAAACCATAGGTTTCAGGCACGTTATAGTTAGAAATTAGCATTTAAAAAACCTTTGAAATTCACTGAAAAAACCATAGGTTTCAGGCACGTTATAGTTAGAAATTAGCATTTAAAAAACCTTAGAAATTCACTGAAAAAACCATAGGTTTTATTGAAAGTTATAGTTAGTTGGACATTGCACTCGTACAAAACCCGTGAAATTCCTCCGTTATAGTTAGTTCAGCTAACTATAACTCGCGCCCCCGCAATGCACTGCTGATGACGTCACATATTACATCACTCATGACATGGTCAGTGACATCACTGATGACATCACTGATGACATCTCAAATTACATCACTGATGACATCATCCATCTGATAAATTGATGCATCTTCTCACACCCTAATATAACCTTTGATACACCCACTCTAAATTACAGACTGCCATTGTCAAAACCATAAACACTCCAACATCAATAACTACATACCCACTCACTGATTCTTAGGTTTACACACACATCCACTCACTCACCCTTACAGTCACTCATACTTATGGTCACTCAGTACAGGAATATTATATGCACTCATACACCTATATAGAAACTCACACACCGCCACTCATCCATAGAGGTACTCACACTCCTAGTCAGTCATGCAAATAATTAATCACACTGCCATTTACTCACCTATACAGTTATACACACACCAGCTCAATTACTCATACAAATACTAGCACATTCTAATGCTCTTATACAATCACTGATACAAGTACACACTCATCCATACCGCCACTCTCACAATCACACACTCTCACTTATAGCCATTTATATACTCCAACACACATATATACTGCCTTTCACATATGTAGTTACTCACACATGTACCACTGAGATATACATTCACTCACTAACACACCCATACACACACTCACCCACCCATACAGTCCATCACAGATGCACTCTTGAAACCATGCACCCAGTGAATCACCCACTCACACATCTATGCACAGAGTCACACACACCCCACCCACACAAACACTCAGGCACCCATACAGATACTCAGACAACCAATCAATAACCCATGTAGACACTCATGTAGCTATTTACAAACCCATGCAGCTGCTTACACACCATCAGACAGACGGATACAGACATTCACACAGTTTAGTCACTAACCAAAGCATTCAGTAAGATACTTTTAATCACTCACTTATAGAGTCAGTCACGCACCTACTAAATCATCCATTCAGACACTTATACACCCACTCATTCTTCAATACGCCTTTCCCTATATATATTAAACATATTTAAACTTTACAGAAACACAAAGTCACTGGATGATGTCATCAGTGATGTCATTTGAGATGTCATCAGTGATGTCATCAGTGATGTCATCAGTGATGTCACTCACCATGTCATGAGTGATGTAATATGTGACGTCATCAGCAGTGCATTGCGGGGGCGCGAGTTATAGTTGGCTGAACTAACTATAACGGGGGAATTTCACGGGTTTTGTACGAGTGCAATGTCCAACTAACTATAACTTTCCCTAAAACCTATGGTTTTTTCAGTGAATATATATATATATATATATATATATATATACTCTTCAAGGTACGTAGATGTGGAGTTAAGAATGGTAAATCTATACTCACTTATTTGCATTTAACTTCTCGATATTTTTTTCTTCAATATTTTTGACATAATATGTCTCCATATTTTGGTCCTCAATATTTTTTATATGATATTCTGTCCACATGATATTTTTGTTTCCAATATTCTGTGAGTGATCCTATTTTCTTTCAGGTCAGCATGTATTGCAGCTAGTCCTTTATAAACTATGGCTGAAGCATGGTCCAGGCACTGGACACATCATGCAATCATTCAAATTCCCAAGTCATCAAGTTGATCAGAAGTTAGTGTGCCAGGCTGTTCCTAGAAACCAGCAGACGACATAAACATTTGAATGTCTTTTGTTGCTCTTTCTGTAATGTCTACTACCGGCAACATGCTGCTGCTATATTCATGCTGCCAATGTTTGACTGAGTGATGCCATGTAGTTCAGTAGCTTCATCTGTCGATGTAGCAGTGCCTACAGTGAAGAGGGACAGATGACATTGTAAAGTGCTATTACAACATGGGCATCTTAGAAATCAATATGCGCCACTTCCACGAGAGGCCATCCATCCTTATATAGTGCACTGTTACATCTTAGTGCAGGATTCAGAATCATACTCACCAGAAGCAGCAGGTTCCTTTGGCCTCAGGTTGTGTGATATGAAGACTATGGGCCATATGTATCAAAGTTTGTGTTTGCGATTCTCAAATAGCGAATTTTTGAGAATCGCTATTTGAGAATCGCAAACGAGATGTATGTAGGATTCGCCAGAAAATTTGCGAATCCTACATATTCCTTAATTGCGATTCGCAAATTGCGAATCACAGTTAAGGAAACCCTCCCCATTCATTCCTATGGGCCTAGAGGCCCGTAGGAATGAATGGGAGGACATTCTCAATTTGCGATTAGCAATTAGAGAATCGCAAATTGAGAATGCAATTTCAAGGTTGCAAAGGTGTCCAAAGGACACCCTGTTGCACCCCTGAAATGAGCATGGGTGCACATGTGGCGCACATACATGCCCTGAGGGCATGTATGTGCGCCTACATGCCACTTTGAAAAATGACAAAAATGCATTTCTCAAAGAAATCGCAAGTTACCACCAACCTGTAGTTGGTGGTAATTTGCGATTCCTTAAGCCATAATCGCACAACTTAGGTGCTTCATACATTTCATTTAAGGAATCGCAATTTGCGATTCCTTAAATGCATTCGCAAAATAGAGAATCGCAATTTTTGCGATTCTCTATTTTGCGAATGCCTTTTGGATGATACATCCCAAAAGGCTTGTTCCAGTTCGTAAACGGGCCGATTCTGAGAATCGGCCCGTTTGCGAACGGGAAATGGGCTTGATACATATGGCCCTATGTCTCTGGTACAAGTGCTTGGCCAGCGGTGAGACTGTGTAACTTCACTTTGTGTTGCTGGCTTCAGTGTCTCCTTGGTCATGTACACAGGCCACATGGAGTGCTGGATATAGCAGACTGATGGTAAGGTGAAGAGGCGTACGGGATGTCAAACATGGGCTTCTTCCTTTACAAGTCATTATTTGGAAATGCCATTTTCCTGGAGGAAGAGGTGGATCAAACTCATACCTAGGCATGTCCAGGAGGGTTTTCTTTCCAGTATTTGATGTCTGCAAATGCCAAACCCAGGATGATCTTTACCGTTTTTCCTGTGATATAACTTCCTCGCTTAAGCATGCATAAGCAGGCTTAGGCTTGAGAAGGATGCATTGTAATGTTTTTTGTTTTTGTAGTATGCATCATCAATTGCTAATAATTTTTGTTCCTGACTTTTTGCCTTTCTCCATCAACTGTTTCTTATGGATTTGGCCTTCACGTAGACTTAGACTGGGCTCTTTCTCTACTCTGTTTCAAGGTGGTTTTGGTGCCATGCTTTTGAACTTTAGTTGTGCCTCCAAAGTACAATCAAGAGTCATCAAGATTGAAAGGAGCTTTTTTGTCCTTTGATTTTGCCTCCTAACTGGCACACTCTTAATGAGACACATGACACATTACACACGTTTACCGTGCAAGACAATTCCCCACCTACTGGAAGGATTTGCCTTTTTTGGGCAGTGAAGAAGCAAACAGTAGTGACCTTTTTTAAGTCCAGTCCTTGACTTCTATACTGCATAAATGGTGATGCCTCTCCAAGTTCAATAATGGCTGCAGTTTGTTGATGATGCCAGTGTCCAGGTATGTAAGTCTACTTGGATAGAAGCAACCATATCTTGCAACTCTGGGGGCCTGTGTTTGAGTGTGCATTATCTCTTGCTCAGATTGTTGTGTGTCGTCTTCCCTATGTGAAGGAATGTGTTGATGTGATCTTATTACTTGATCCATTCCACTTGGAGGTAGCCTCGTTGTCAAAGACACCCAAGCCATGGGGTTGTCCTATTCCATGTTGCTGGCTGTGTGACATTCATCAGCAGGAGTATGATGGAGTAGTCATCAGAGCTTAGCATTGTACATTTTTTTTGGCAGGATTCTGTGTTTGGATGGCATCATCTAGTGATGGAGCTGCACCTCTACATTAGGGAAATATAGGACAATGAGATGTTGTGTCACAGCTTGGACAGCATGTTTATATCAATACACGTTTAGGGTTCTCGTGTCTACAGACATTAAGGATATAGGAATGGGCATGGTGCACATTACAATAGTCTTGTGAATGATCTATTGTGCACTGGGCGTTTGACATGCAAGACTGACACTACTTCATCCTGCACTGCAGAGGTGTTCTTAGATGACTTATGGATGTGTAAAATTGCTGTTCTGTGGCTTTATCTGGTGGGAGCATGCTGATTTGT
This sequence comes from Calotriton arnoldi, assembly GCA_963921515.1. NCBI lineage: Eukaryota > Metazoa > Chordata > Amphibia > Caudata > Salamandridae > Calotriton > Calotriton arnoldi. The sequence continues at coordinate 4,013,792 of CAWUFW010000245.1, forward strand.
TAGCACTCTTGGGGACAGATTTGCTAACCTTTCATGCAATGCAGTGCTGCAAGGTAACTTGCTGCACTGTGTTGTGTGAAAGGGAGAGAGCAGAAATGCAGCATATTTACTGAGACATGGCGCACTTCTACTAAAACAATCTCTTGAGGCATTTTTCTCTTTCTATGTTTGCTTAAGATTGCCCTTAATGCTTTAACACATTCTGTCACTATGTGAACATGTGCACACACGAGTGATGTTCTTGTGCATCATACACTAACATCAACATGATGTTAACTTGTGTCGAACATGTCAAGTTATTTGTATATGGCATCTCTCCTACACACACATCCTTTCCCTGCGATCCATGGTTTTTGTACAGGGACAGAATTGAAATATCTGTGGGACATTTATCCTGCATGTGGGGCATAGTAATTGCACATGGTCATGAAGTGAGGTTTACATGTGTGCTTCTGAATGGGTTTCGTTACATGTTGGGGTATGTTACAGTGCGTATTTTGGTTAGCCAGATCTTCTATGTCTGTAGTGTAATGTCTTTAGTGTGCTGCCCTTCGTTTCGGTGACCAACTCCAGTGATTTCTGCCATATGCTACTCTGCAGAAGAGAGCTGTTCTTTGGTGTTCGAATTGGCACTTGTACTAAGTCCAGTTTTGTTGTTTTGGTCAAGTTGTTCCTTTCTGTGCTTCTTTATGTCATGCCAGCACGTTTTGATCTCACCCACAGTGTGTCTGGTGTGAACAGCCAAATTTATTTTGCCAAGGATTCTGTTCCGCAGGGTTAATTTCCTGGCTTTGACAAAACGTTTTTGTTGGTGCTTGTTACACCTCACTTATGATGATTTCTACCTTTTCCTCTAAATTTCAAATTGGTGTTTTAGCTTCCATGCTCTGTTGGGTGTCCTCGCTCCCTGGGGTGTCCTACTGCACATGCAGCCTTAAACCTTTTGCGCTATCTTTTAGTGTTTTGCGCCTTTGCTCAATTTATCATTGGCATGAAGCAAATGGCAAACTGTGCCATTTTCTTAGCATCTACTTAGCATCAATGTGTCATAGTAAATTTGGACTTGGGCAAATTCTCTTCACATTCACTCACAGCAGCACTTCAGATATTAGCATTGCATCATTTAGTACATTTTGGCCATAGTCTATTATTCCCATATCGATTCAGTGGACGTGATAATAATTAGTGTATTCTCATTTGCTAAGATGGAGATGTTTCCAGATATCTGTGAGAGCGAGGTCCTGGATCCCTTGCACCAATGTTGTTAGCAGTACATATAGGTGGGCAATCTGGTATTCTTGTGTTTTAATGTCTATTTTTATATCAGAATTGTAGTGTCTTGTGAGTTAGAGATGATGGGTCCCTTTTGGCTCCTGATGGAATCCGTAGAACAGTGGCGTCAGTGCGTGGGTATGGGTGATAGAATTCATGAGGTAGAAAATTCAGTTAACGGTTACACGCTGAGGGAAAAAGACATTTAATACCAAGCTACATGTGTGGCATGATCATTTACATGTACCCGGGCTGGGTAGGACGCTATACCTGGTGATGAGATAGGGGATTACTTAAACCCCGTGACCTGAAGAAACAAGAGTGCTCTCCCGGAGAGTTTACCGTGGTCCAGCAAACTCTGCATGCATGCCACGTGTGCCTCAGTTGAAGTGAAAATTGACGGTTGGCGTATGTGGAATCAAAGCGCCAATCCAGCTAGTGCAAGGCCTGTGAAGAAAGTGAAGGCCTTACAGAAAGTTCGTTTGTCGTCGGCTAGAAATTTGCTGGTAAAGTTGAGACAAGAGGTACTGCGCCACAACTTGAAACAGAGCCATCATTCATTCAGTACGATAACACTAAAGGCAGCAACAACCAGGTACAGAGAAGCTCTAAAGACCGTGATAGCCGAGCGCAAGGAAGCGCTAAAAGTAGAAACATTTCTGGCACCAAGAAATGTTAAAGGCGGTGACAGCCATGTACGGAAAGTGTAATGAGTGGCGACAGCCAGGTGCAAGTGAACGCTGGAAGCAGAAGCAGGTAAACACCCACAAACCTTAGTGGTGGCGATAACCAGATATAGAGAATATGATCACACTTACCTGGACCTGATTAAAGAGAGTCATCTGACCTCAGCACCGGGTGCCGCAACCCAAGCAGAAGCACAGGGATTGTGCTTACGAGGCTGGAGAATCATGTTGGACTGACTGAAAGGCCGTTAGCGGCAGTAAGAATGGTGAATCCTTAAAGGCAAATGGGATGCATTTAAAAAAAAATAATGAAACGTTTTCGTTTCATTTTTTAAGGGCATGTAGTGGTCCCTGGGACCACTGCCTGCCCCTAAAAAAATATTTGCCCCTGCATTCACAAAGGGGATGGGGTCCCCTGGGGACCCCTTCCCTTTTGCGAGTGCTCTACCACCCTTCTGAGAAGGGTGGTAAACTGCGACTGTTTTGCGACCGCAATTGCGGTCGCAAAACAGTCATACATAGGGCTCAGACTCACTATTAGGAAGGGACGTCCTCGGAACGCCCCTTCCTAATAGCGAGCCACTTATCCTATTTAGCGAGTCGCAAATGAATTGCGACTCACTAAATAGGGTTAGTACAAGGCCCATTTGTATTTTGCATGCACAAACAGGTCGCAAACCAGTTTGCTCATGCAAAATGGGGTCGTATATCTGGCCCTAAATTGCTGAAATTCATTCCCTTGACGTTTTTAACATTCATTGTTTGCAAGTCAATCCATGTTTTTGGCATCAGAGTTAACTTAGGGGCATGATGACAGGACCAGTTTTAATGTCATACATCAGAGAACTGGCCACTGTAAGCACATGTTCCACAGTAAGCACATATCTCTTGCTTTTGGCTTGACACCGATATTTTGATCAACTTCGCAAGGCAACAAGAACGAACCCTGCTCCTTATTTGGATCCATTTCAGGTAGGAACAAATGCTGCAGCTCCACTTCTAAAGGAGCAAGCAATGCACAGCGAGGTCGTGGGGTGTCACAGTGGGGGAGGTTAGCGTGATGAGGGGTCTCAGCACAATAGCAAAAACAAGGAGAGCACAATAAACAGAACACAGCATTAGCTTGCAACACTTACCATTACCGAGAACAAGGCACCGGATCAGACGTGCTTGCATCCACTCTCATGTATGACGAAAGGGTGGGAATTACGCCTTTGAATGACGGACGTCTGAAATCACGCTGGGATGAAGTCTCCAACACCCGAAACTGTGACGCCTGTTGCATCACTGGCCTACAACCCTAGACCACAATGGCAATGAAGCGCTTTAAAACAGAAATCCCTGCGTCCTGCATCACCGTTAAGTAAGTTGATTTACTGCCTGCCTTCCGTCTCCTGCTTCAGAGCGAGGCGGGGCAGGCAGCCTGAAACAGACAGCCCAGACTTAAATACATCAGTTTATCTCTAAATAAATCTAACTATTTAATATTTTTTAAATGTATTGTGTAGGAATTTCAGAGGGGCACAGCCCCTGGGCCCTAATGGAGAAACCACCCATGGTTTCATTATCTGGTTTCTTTAATACAAATGTCATTTCTTTGTTTTGAAATTACTCTACATAGATTAAATAGCCTTCAATTGATTTGAGATGTCATTCCTAGACATCACTATTGAATATTAAGTCTATCTGAAATAGTGTTTTAAAGTGAATCCCTTGTTGGCATCTTTACCTGCCTGATTATGGTTATTCAAGCCCACAAGGGAATATTGGGTTGCCCTTTTGTGTTTAAGCAGGCCCACTAGTAGCATTTAATTTACCAACCCTGAGTATATGGTATACCTCTATACTAATGACTTATAAGTAAATTAAATATACCAATCAGGTGTAAGCCAATTTTACCACGTTTTGGGCAGTGAGCACTTTAGCACTGGCTAGCAGTGGTAACATGCACAGAGTCTTAAGGCCAATAAAAACGATTTTCAGCAAAACAGGTTGGAAGAAGGCAAAATGTTTGGGATAAGGCCACCCTAAGCCTGACAGGTCTAACAGAGCATAAACGTTACCCACAAGAAGTAGTCTACTTTGCAGAGATATCCATCATGAGGCATCCTACAATGAGTAATAGAACCAATAATGAAATACTTATACCCTCAAATGAAGGTAGGCAAGTTTGCTGAAAATCAACCACAAAACACCAAGGGAAATTTGGGTCAATGTGTGTGAATTTGCAAATCCAAAACTTGAACAGAATTAGCCAAACAAATCCAGGTCAGGATTCAAAAGCATCTTTTTGTGGTTTTAGAAGTATGTATATTCACTTAACACCCACAGTTAAGTGAAGTTGTGGTTGCAAAACAAAACAAAAAAACACTGATATTTGCTGGTTATGAATAAGCTAAGCAATCCACAACTCTCAAAACAGCCATGCAAACCATAATTCGTACACAAAATGTAATGCTTATGAACTCACCCATTATGGATGAGGTGATTATGAATGGCGTATTATTTATTGGTTTAAGCATGCACTATTTAATGATACTGTGCTTTTAGGTGTTGGTATTTACTGGTATAAATATGTGCAGTCATAAGAACAACCTTCACAACCTTCAGTCTTCTACTGTGCACAGCGGGGATTGGCATCGTGGCCTGACTTTCAGCCAGGCCCTCCTTCCAACACGCTGTGAGTGGCCGACTCCCACCACAGGTGACCTGATCCTGCTACACATGGCCTTTGAGTAGCCAAACAGAGCCTTTCACCTTTTACTCTGTATGTTTTCAATGTTTTAATGTTTTGATGTTTTATTTTATTTCTTTTTGGGGAGGTGTTCACAACCCATTAGAGACTTGTGGTCCTTTGTTGGACCTCCTGCAGAGTTTGCAAAGCCCTGAGCCTGTGAACTAGTCAGAGGCTCAACAAGGGTCCAAAAGATTTTTCAACAGGGTTCGTGGACCCAACGACAAGACTTGCAAATCTCGAGCCTCAGTGCAGACCTGCAAAACCTGGCTCACAGTTTGTGAGTTCAGCGGCAATACTTTTTACATTTTTTGACAACAGTGGGGTACTTTTGGGGCCCATTCGCCTTACCAGGGAGTTCAGAAGATTCCCCCTTGCTTCTTATGCCTCCTTCTTGTGTCTTCAGGATACAGAGGTTGAGCCCCCATAGTATAATGGTGATTGCAACAGACTATTCAGAGTTGCATCCAAACAGTCAGAGGTCTGCAGACCCACTTGCCATGCAACCCATAACTTGCACACTAAATGTAATGCATATGACCTCACTATATTTATAACAACACATACAATGACCTCACACCACATCTTCCAATTACAGCACATACACAAGCTAGGAGATAATAGTTTCCATAGTTTTGTCATTCATAATGGTAAGGACATTTGTGAAGTCATCTTTTACATCAAGGGTGAGGTCATGAGCATGGCATCTGGTTTGCAAGTGTTAACCGTGAGTGGGGAAGAATTTGAGTGGTTTTTAGGGTTTCTTTCATATGCATAGCTGCAGTTTAGCTGTGTTTTAAGTGGATAAAACACCCAAATATTTTATATATGGGTGCTTTTATTGCACACCCATATTTCACAGGGAGCCATGAAATATTGGAAATATAAAGACAGCCCCCAAACCATTCTGCAGAGCTTTATCATTTTCAGGGCCGCTATGATTTTGTAGCACGGTTAGCTAGATTATATGGCAAGGTTATCTAAATTATGCATCAAAAAAGCCAAAATAGCCATTATCTGTGATTATTATGGTCATCCATTTGACTTAAAAACACTATTATTTTGCAACATCTGCTAATTATGAGGTAAATTATTTTGCAAATGTGGTAAATCCATAAACATGTGGTAAATGCAGCAACTCAGAATTGCATACAGACACTGGCCCTCAAAGTCCATTGCTTTATGTGTAATGTATTCATGAAAGGTAAACTTAATTACAATGGGTGCTCTTTGTTAGCTGCACTTTTAAGAAAACAGCTTTTCTGTCCAGTTACCTTTAAACAAACATGGAATATTAAAAATGCATAACAGATAACACGTGAAATATGGTCGTATAGTTGCATTTCAGAGTTCTGGTAATATTTGCAAACCACTTAACGTTGACCTCAGAAACTAACACATTCTATTTACAGCAACTGTCCTAATTAAATGCCCATTCACAATTTGTTACTACAGTACAAAGGTCAAATCCAGTACAGCAAAACTGAAGCCCGAGAAGCACTGTTTATTGCCTCGCAGACTGCATGCCACGTAGACTTTACAAAGGCATTCAACTCTTCAATCCATCACAAGGCAACTTTAATGTAAGTGTCCTCTTGCACATTTTTATCCAAGTTTGTCGAACAAGAGTCATGCAAACCATAGCTTGCACACCAAATACGATGCTCATGTCCTCAGATGCAATTACAAATGCCGTAAATTATGTTACAGATGAATTTACATACCCCATTGCCCTTAACACTATGAAAGAGACATCTATAAATGTAGTAATTCTTATTGTTTTGAGTATGTGTTGTTATTTAATTACATTGTACATGTTGGGGTTGCTATTTATTACTTTAATTATTTGTAGAATAATTGTAAGGTCATACACTTTAACAGTGTTTTTCTCAGTGAGTTTCTGGGGTTTTAAAGCCTACGTTTAGGAGTTACAACCATAGTTACCCATAACTTCACTTTAATGCATGGTTTCTTCAGTGAAGTTTGGGCTTTTTTTGATTATAGAGCACCATCAGCAATCTTCTGCAGCCAACCCACCATGGGTGGCTAACCCCTGCTGTGAATGTTGTTTGGCAGTGCACAGCAGTGATTGCAGCCGCGGCCTGTGCAGGTAAGAACGGTGGGGCTAGGTGGGGGGAGATTTCAACATACGACCACAAGGGAAAATTAATTATTTATTTAATTTTCCCTCATGGTCATCTGTCGAATGTCCCCCCAACCCGGCCCCACCTCTCTTACCTGCATGGGCCGCTGCTGGGCCTGGGCTCAGCCTATGGTCATGCCCTATGCCCAAAGCACTGCAGGTGACCAACCCCCATCTCAAGCTATGCAGAGTAGGGGGTTGGCCACAAGTCCCTTTTTTATAAATTGTTGTAAGTTTGCAGATTTGCCAAAGATTTCACAAACTCTTGCTGACCTGTGGACCCATGTTGGACCTTTTGTGGAATTCACAGACCTGGTTTCTGATCCGCAGCATAACATTGGCATAAGACCCTTCCAGAGGGTTTGCAGACCCTTAGCAGGGTTTCAGAGCCTTTAGGGCTTCACTGGGGGCTGCAAACTCAGGCACGGGTCCATGAAACCTGTGACAAAATCCTTTTTTTTAATTTTAGCCATAGATATATTTCCTTTGCCCTTCCCACAACTGACCCAGGGGGTAAAAGGGATGCACCCCCTCATGGCTCATTTAATTTTTTGCTGGATGGAGGGACCAAATCCTGTACTCTACAATGGCGGGCGCAACATTTTTCCTGACGTTGTGGCAATCCAATTAGAATGCTAGCAACCTGGCTTTGCATGTGGCACACAAATGGATGACAGGAGTTAAAGCTCCCTTGTACAATCAGATTTTAATGTTTTATAAATTCTAGGTGTGTGGAGGTCCTTAAACCCAGGTTTTTGGACCTCGGCTGATTTCCTTCTCAAACCCCCAAAAAATAATTTTTGCATAGCTTGCTTCTCAAAAGCTACTGTACAGATGTACGTGAAACCATACAAATGTACTTCTGTAATTAAAATTCTAGTTTCATGCCAAGTTTGTTCAAAATATGTCCCGTGTTTTTTCTACAGCAGGGAGCAATTATTTTGGGAGTTAAAATGGGAAACTTTGTATGTTTAACCATTAGGTGACCTCATTTGAAAAATATAAATTAAACTCAAAACAGCCAGTAAATTAAAATGATACGTGATTTCCAAGTGTTGTGCAGATCCGCATAGCTGCGCCAAAGTTATTATCAAATCAATAATTTTTTGATCCTCCATTTAATGTTGCCCTGGCTTGTCGCATCTGCATGAAACCTAAAATTCCTTCACTGGGCTTAACAGCCTCCAAAATGTCCTGGAGATTTTTTAAGGATCACCAAAGTTATTAGCAAATGAAATTGTTTTCGCCCCCGTTTTACCCTTGCCCCATATATGGATATGCACGAAACTTGCCATACCCACTTAAGATTAAACCGACTAAATGCCTGCCCAATTTCATGCAGATCCTTCAAATTATGCCATATTTATCAGAAAGTGAACACATTTTTTAGGTTTTGCCTGCACAGCCCTTGAGCTGTGCCATCAAAGTCTTTTGAAGTAAAAAAATATATATTAAAAGTGGCTTACTGCCCGGCCATTACTTACTATTCGTAGGCTTCACAGGTCACTCTTGTTTTCTTGCTTCTCACTGATCAGCAGCAGGTTCTCACATCATCAGGTTGCACTCCTCTCTTTCCTCAGCTTCGGCTGGAGTTTGGACCAAGTACTCTTTCTTGTTGGCTTTCAGTGGCTGGCGGGCAGTGTCCTTCCACTGGCCGCGCGCTTCTTAGGTACTTTTTAGGTCGAGCCTGGGCAGCACATGCGCTGCTCTGCGAGGCATGCTGTATTGGAGTATGCACTTGAAGCCCCGCCAACTCTCCGCCCATATTTGTCATTGGCTTGTGTCATTGTCCTTCGTAAATGCTGGCTTCTGATTCGTAAATAGGCTTATTAGTCCTCCTTAGTACCGCCTTGTCTTCATTTGTAACCTCCTATGAAGACTGGCCCTTTTACTTCGGTTGTTACACGGTACGTGTTATTTAGTCTGTAAGCACTGTTTTCTTTAATGAGTTTCTCTTACTGCAGGCACAACACGCGCTGCTTCAGCTGACCCAGCCACCCCCTCCTTTCCGTGTGCTTCGAGGCCCGGGCAGCCACTCACTGGAGCTGTGCAACACAGGAAGTGGCAGAGGCTGGAGCGCAGAGTGCCTCCCAGGTGAGCGCGCGCCCCGTCCTGTTATCTTCAGCATGTCAGTGCTCACTCCCCTCCTCCACACGCACTATAGCACATACATGTCCCACACTCAAAGTGCACCCACACCCCATGGTTGCCGGGCATTGCTTGTTTCTATGTGCAGCGCGCTATGCGCACTTTCGCTTTCTTAATGGGGCCACGCGCACCACTCGCAGGACGGGCCGCTCAGATCCCCAAATCTTTTTTTTTTTAACATTTAATCATGGCGGCTGCGCGTCTTGTTTTACTTTGCATGCACGTTATGGCCGCTCTGAGTGCCTTTCCTTACTTCAACACCCCCCGACCACCACCACCACAGAGCGCGCGTCTATGACAGGCAGAGGCTGCTAAAACATCATGTGACCGATGGCCTCCCAGCGCTATGCTGCGCTTTAACTTCTACTGCTTAACTTTTATGGTGGCCGCGCGCCTCATCAAGCTTACCTTTACAGTGGTTTCCATGCGCTAGGGTTCATGTCACTGATATGTCTATAAATCATGTCTCAAGGATCATGATTACACCCCTCGTGCCTTGAGAGCCACGCCTCCTCCAGAATGTACCAGATTGCTCTGCTGTGTGCCCTACAGCGATCTGAGCTGCACCCAAACCAGCAACTTTTACTTGCTGCTCACAAGTTTATGATTTCCATTTTCATATTTAAACAAGCAATTGCAATGCAATAGGTCTCGTAATTGCAAGATTTTGAGATATTAGCATTTCAAAATGATAATGCCTTTTATTTGTGTTTAAAAAAACTGCAATAATAAAAGGCATTGTCATGTACAATACCAATAGGTCAAAGTTTCTAAAATGCAAGACCTATTGCATTGCAAATGCTTGTTTTAAATCTCATTCCTGCACTCCATATGAGTGCATGTGTTCCGTCTTTCCACTGCCCTTTGCTTGTGCTCCCTATCACCTCCGCCCACCGCTGTTGTTAAACACACAATCCCTTGTGTTTGTTTACCACATTCCTTCCGCTGTTTGCTCTTTTTTGTTGTTGTAATTTTAGATATAGCGAATGTTAGACCTGGCATCCTTGGCGTGGGTCTCCCTTCCATTTTTGATGATGCCTCCAATGTTATTGATCTGTTATTGCTGGTTTAGATGCTTTGGGCACTGTGCCACTGCTATTCAGTGCCACAGTGCAAGTGCTCCCTATTGTAAATTGATGTATGTATTAGTGACTCCATGAATGGATGATTGGTTTACTTGTCAGTCCCTAGTACAGTGCACTGAGTGTGCCCAGGGCTTGTAAATCCAATGCTGCTGGTGGGCTTGCAGCACGGGTTGTGCCACCCACTGAAACAGCTTGTAAAATGTGTCTCAGGCCTGCCATTGCAGAGCCTGTGTGCAGCCTAGGGCTGCCATGTCGACTTGGTGAGTACACCCACTTACCAGGCCCTAAACCTTCCCTTTACTGCATGTTGGTCACCCCTAAAGTAGGCCCTAGGGCAGGGTGCATTGTAAGTATAAGGTAGGACATGCCCTGGTGTGTATGGCATGTCCTAATAGTGAATTACAGCCATTTTCGTTTTTCACTATTGCAAGGCTACCTGCTCCCCATAGGCCAGAATGGGCAGTTTGATTATTACACCTTATAATCCTAACTGACCCAGGGAACATGGTAGAAAAACGAATTTAGTATGCCTGAACTCAGGATGATAAAATACATCTTTTAGTGAAGTTGGTTTTAACATTCTGTGTTTGAAAATACCACTTTTAAAAAGTAGGTATTTTCTTGCCTAACTATCCAAGCCTGCCTCTGCTAGGTTGTGTATTCCTTGTCTGGAGTTTGAGTGACAGGGGCTGGGGGTGGCTACAGGAGACAGGGTGAGTCAGCACAGGGCTGAATAGAGAGATCTGCATCCAGAGTGGAGGGAGGAGTTGCACCTGGGTCTGAATAGGGCTGTGCCTGCCTTCCACAATGCTGGCTCCACCTCCTGCCGGGCGGCTGAGCACTCTGCCCCACATTCTGAAAGGAAAGAATGAGTCCTGTAAACAAAGTGCTCCAGGACTGACCAGAACTGGTTTTGGACTAGGCAAAGGCCTCTCTGCCTTCAGAGAACAAAGAGAAAAGGTGTATAAAAAGGGGACCCAAACCCCTAAGAAATTAGATCACTTTTGGGAAACAAGAAGAAACCTTTGCTGAGGAGCGGAACCAAGAAGAAACTGAGGAGAAGACTATCCCTAAACTGAGAGGGATCTGCCTGCAGTGGTTGCCTGACTGCCAAAGAAAGGAGAAGGGAACTTTGTGTGTACTTTCATCAACTTGTGAAGGATCTCCAAGGGCTTGATTTTAGAGCTTGCCTCCTGCTGAAGTCTCAGGGACAACAGACTTCACCCACCAGCTCCCCCTGTATTCCCTTGCTGGGAATTTGGACCTTCTGACACACTTGCGTGTCTCTGGGAGCTGGAAGCGCGACTCAACACGAAGAAGCGTGTCGCCGCAGCCGCTGAGTCTCGCATCGCCGGAGAAGAGTGTCGACGTCGCATCAGACGCTGGCGCATCCCAGAAGAAGCGCACCGCATCCTTCGAAGCGCCTCGCAGCACCGGAGAATAGTGTTGCCGTCGCATTCCCGGGGCAGAGCATCGACCTCGCATCAGACGCCAACGCATCGCAACACGAGGCGCGCCCCGCATCCCAGGAGAAGATCGTCGACCTCGCATCAGACGCCGTCGCATCACCAGGGAAGCGTGTCGCAGGGCCTGTCGCGGCTCCAAAGACTCATCGCAATCGCCGCACGGCCGTCGGGCGTGCACGCATCACCTCTTCGTTGTCGCAACCTCAAGAAGATGCCACTTTGTTTCCTTTGCACCAGATCTTCAACGCATCACCGTCCTTGCGTGTAAGGGACTACCGCATCACCTTCCCTGCAACACTTTTCGTTGCCCTGCGTTACGCATCTTAAGGTACATTGAACTCAAAGTGTCGCATTTTCATTTAAAGAGACTCAAGCTAATTCTAACATCTTTAAAGTACAGTATTGTGGATTATTTTTGTTGTTTATGGTCTTGTGGTAAATCTATATAAAAGATACTTATTTTTATAATACAACCTGTGTGGTGTCCATTTGTAGTGTTGTCACTGGATTACTGTATGTGTTCACAAATGCTTTACACACTGCCTCTGAACTAAGCCTGTCTGCTCGTGCCAAGCTACCAAGAGGGTGAGCAGGGGTTATTTCAGGAGTGTACCCCCTTACCCTGACTAGAAGCAAGGGTCCCTATTTGGACAAAGGTACCTACCTCTGCCAACTAGAGACCCCCAGTTCTAACAGCGAACTAGACCCGAAGGTATCAGAGTGCTTTACTTGAGCGCCAGTTGCTTTACAGACAGACACAGTCACAGACACGGAGAGATTAAGTGATTGTCCAGAAGCACAGTAATGTTGAGCCTCCAGCTGAGACTCAATCCCGGTTCCCCAGCATCAAGGTCGGCTGCTCTAGCCCTTATGCCATATTCTCTCCCCTCTCCGTATCTGCTCTGTATTGATAGACATCGAGATTAGCATATAAAATGGCTGGCACTCCTTTGGAACGCATAATTAAAATACATTCCCATTATGTGTTCCGAAGCAGTACCGGCAGCTTGTACGTTGCTCGACTACTATCTATGTAGACCTGGTGACCATTTCAGCTGTTGCTCAAAATAGACAGGCTTGGGTTAACTCCAGGGCATGGTTCATAACTGCTTCTTTATCAGTGGGAGACGCAGGGCCAGCACACATGGACATAGCACGGTGCATTTATGTGCATGTTGGGTTTACTTAAAACAGCCCTATTAAACAATGTATAATATGTTTAAGATGATGAAGTATAATACATGCTGTCAGCCAGGATTGAGCATTTCCTTCCTCTGGACCACGGGAAGTCAGCCTGCTTGCCCCAGATGAACTCGAGTTCTGCAGGTCTGAAATCAGCAGCTCTGGTCGTAACACCACATCCTCTGCTCTCTGCATTCCTCCGATAGGCTGCAGCGTTGAAAGTGCATAGTTAATATATTTTAAATAATGTGTAAAAAGCATTGACATAGCAATAGAGTTTCATTGTCGAAACCTATTAGTTTTGCCAGTGCTTGTTTTTTACTGTGCCCCATGCACAAATTTAAAAATTCCAAGTTTAAGTTAAACATACTAAGCATCTGCCAGATTTCCTGCTAATTTGTCAAACCGCACTTAAGTTGTAGGCATACCAATATCTCTACTTTTCTAAGTTTGACAGGTCAGCTCAGTACGATGCATACACATGACAGGCCAGCTCAGTACGATGAATACACATGACAGGCCAGCTCAGTACGATGCACACACATGACAGGCCAGCTCAGTACAATGCACACACATGACAGGCCAGCTCAGTATGATGCACACACATGACAGGCCAGCTCAGTACGATGCACACACATGACAGGCCAGCTCAGTACGATGCACACACATGACAGGCCAGCTCAGTACGATGCATACACATGACAGGCCAGCTCAGTACGATGCACACACATGACAGGCCAGCTCAGTATGATGCACACACATGACAGGCCAGCTCAGTACGATGCATACACAGCCGCTTTCCTAACGATCATTTCCAGAAACGAGAACGGATTTACACCACATCTGTGGGCTGCCCGTGGTCCACGAAGGGGACCCTCATAAGAGGGCGGCCGCCTTAGTGCCACATGAGGGCACACAAAACAATTTAGTGTTTCTGGACCCCCCCCCTTGCGGGGGTCTGTGCGCAGCGGCACTTCCTGTAAGTGGGCGGGGCGGGGAGGAGGTATAAGTGCCGCTCCCCGCCCACGTTGCGTCCTCTTTGCCGCTGCCCGTTACGCTGTTTGGTTGCCCCGGGGTCCCCGCGCTGTCCCTTTGTCTCCCACCGGACATGCTGGCAGGCGCGTCGGGTCGTTTCGCACTTTTGGTTGTGGTGAGTTTTGTGCTCGCGGGCTGCGTTCCTGCAACTTCGGGGCCAGTTGTCTGGCCTCCCGGCTGGTGTCCGGTGGGAGCGGGGTATTGATGGTGATTCGCACCCCGTCGGGGCGATGCGGTCACAGGCTGGTCTCGCGGGCAGGCATTGGCAGGAAGGGGTTGGCGGCATTGAGCAATCAAAGGGCTTTCGCTACGGGGTTGGAATTCCCTTCATTTAAGCACACAAAGTCGCTTTCCCCTGTGGGGAGATAAATAATTTGGTTAAAATATTGCTTCTCCAAGTTTGGGAAGCTTGTAATGCGCAGCCGATATCGGAGTGTTTAGTTTATCGTCGGTAGAATTCAACCGACATCGACAACCGACATTGATGTGGATCGTCCAGGCAATGCAGAGGTCGCATGGTGCAATAGTAGCGCGGCCGACTTTAAAGCGCAGGCGATGGGCTCGAATCGAGGCACAGTATATGTTGCAAGCATAAAAGATTTGCCCGAACTTTTGGAGTTGATTTTAGAACGCCGCCTTTAGATTGGTGTAAGCATTGGTGGAGTTATTTGAATTTGAGTAGGTTACGACTCTTTATGAGTTTAGGTGTTTGCACGACAATGAATACCCCCTTGGGGGGGGAATGTTTGGCATCGGCAGGGATATTGGGCACACGTTAAACTCTGTCTCACTGGCGTCATGAGCCACTGCGCACACCGGAGGGGTGTTTGTTTTGTTCACAGGGGAAGTGAGCTGGATCTCCGGCTCCGCGGCCTGGTTGTGCGTTGTCGCGGACCCCCCCCCAACAGTGGTCGCGGGGGGCTCGGGTACGCGTGGGCCCTCATGGTCACGACAGGAACTGGGGTACCGCCCCAGAAATTAACACGCGGGGTGGCAACAGACGTTCCGGTTGGCAGGCGCTAGGGGGGCTCTGGTCTGTGCATGCCTTACGGTGCGGGGGGAGGGCAGTTAGGGTCGCGATGCCCAACCCGGCTTGCTCATGCCACCTCGCCGCCCCTTCTGTCCGGTCACTGCTGAGTTGGGTCACTGTCAGGATCGTAGCAGAGCACACGGCCCCTCCCTCACCCCCACACCTAGCTGTTAGTGCTACCTCATCCTTTTTGGTGGTACAGCAGCCCCCTTCTGGCGGGTGTCAGTCACTGCCACCCTTAGGGACATCAGGGCGAGGATTCCAGCCCGGAAAGCGGACCGTAGGGCGGCCCATGGTCACGCTGAGGTTCCCGTACCAGCGCAGGTGTGTGTGTTCGTGCTGGGGCGGCATGGCTTAAGGGGTTGCAGGGCACGCTCATTGTGTGCCCAGGGGCGCCTGTCAGACGTCGGGGGTAGAGGCCCAGTGCCTGAGTTTCAAGGGGCAAACAGGGGAACATTGAGCAGTAGGTTAGGCCGCCCCGCAGGGACGACCTCCCCTGTGCTGCGAGCGAAAGGGGACCGGTGGGAGAAGGGTCACAAGTGGATCAGCCTATGCTTGTGGCGGCGGCATTACCCTAGGGGTTCAGACTTTGTGCTCCTGTTGTTCGTGTGGGAGTACTCTGGATGGGACGGCACAGTGTAATGCGCATAACGGTCCCCACCACCAAACACTACTAGACATGTCGCTGTGCCCCCAGTCACTCCGGGCCCTTCTCACTACTAGTTACACCGCGGTCAGCTGAGCCGCAGACACGGACCACCCCCTCCGCAGCAGCGGATTTGTCATTACAGGTCCAAGGGGTGAGCGGGTACGTATTTCCGGCATCTATCATCTCCCCATGCCTAACATAAGGAGCAGTTCTTCAGGTGCAGGCATCTGGCCTCATTTTAAGGGAAGCCATTTGCGTTTCGCCCCCTCATTCGTGAGCCTACTCCCAGAATAGATTCTAGCACAGAAATTAGGGATTATTCATTGGTAATTCATTTCTTTTCCCGGAACTCTAGCTAAATTGTTTCGCACATACTCTCTCGAGCCCCCGATTAGGCTTGGGCTATATCTTAAGCACACTAAATTCAGCTGCAAATTGCAGTAAGCAGTATTGCTTACTGTTTCAACTGTGGGGGCTGCTCCATCGCCCACACGGGGATGGAGTGTGAGGCCAGGCATTCGTGTCTTTCCAGCGCACTTCGCTGGGCACAGCCTGGGTGCATGTTTTGGAGCGTGGCTGGACTTCCACATTTACCTTCTGGGGTTTGAGGGTGATGGAGCAGGGTAAATGAAAATTTTTAACCTCCTAAATAATTTTCGTAAAATAATTAATAAACATGTTCGTTTAAGTAAATAACCAACAATGTATGTTACATGTAAAGGGTTAAAGGTAACACGCTATTTTGTGTGCAAATTAATCAACTTATAATTGTTTACGTGTCTAACATAACATAATATTTGCGTACTAATAAAATAATAAACGCATGATTTGTGCTTTTTAAATAAAACGTGTGGTTGCAAAATAAAGCGATGGTAAGTAAGGGACGGCTTTATATGTTGCTTCTTGCTAGGTAATACCTAATTGGGGTACGTAGAAAGACGGGAGGGAAACGAAAGGGTTTATATTCTTTATTTTAACAATATTTTGTTTATCTTTGAAAATAGTGCGCTTAGGCCTGTTGAGCAGCGATATAAAATGGCCGCCGTAAGCTAGAGTACGCATGTCCAAGAATCCGTGTGGTAGAGGAGAGAGGCTGTGGAAAAGGATGACCACGTGTTCGTGCTGAGAGCATAAGACGGAAGTATGGTCAAGGCTATTGTGACCTTTCTGAGCAGATGTGTGCCAAAGATGATCAGCAAGAAGCGTGAGAAGTCAAACTGAATAAATGGACGGAACTGTTGAATCTAAAAAGTAGCAGAAAAAGATACAAATTGGACTGATCGAAACGGATGAGCAATGTCATGAACTGTGGGAAACGATGCAAGCATGGACATTCCACAAGGAACTGGTTAAGACAAGGAAGTTTGATTAAAATGTATATGGGCCTGAGTGAACCAATGAGAGAGAATCACGCCATGAAGATGCAACATTTTTATTCAGTAAGCTAGAATTAGGGTATAAGAAGACCTACTCTTGGTGGGAGGGGTTAGATGCTGGAGAGTTAGATGCTGGAGAGTTAGATGTTGGAGAGTTAGATGCTGTAGATGGGTGAAGTTGCGGTTGCTGATGCTGACGAGCTGATGCTGCTGCTGCTATTTTTTATTTCCAGTTGAGTATAAGATGCTGCTTTTGGAGAACCTTTTTATTCCTGTTAGATTTTTCAGTTAGAACTATTAGATTTTTCCAAGACAGATAGATTGATCTTTTAGAGTTCTTGCTATGATAACCTTATTTTTCCGTCTAATCGATATGCATTGCAATTTCAATTTATTCTTATAATGATGATAAATGTAATGATCTGAATAATAAGCTTAAACTTATTTCTTGCTTCAAAACTTTATATAAACTTTATTATTCTTTAAACAAATGACTCAGTGATTCTTTAGCTCAATGATTAAGGTAAATTGTTAAAGAGTTTATTGTGATTGAGCTGGTCTTAATCACCATCAACTGATTCCTACTAGTTGGTCCATCGACCAATGAGCGGAATACCTTAAAGCAAATGAGAAACATTATGTCATGTTAAAAGAGGTATCCCGTCTCCTTCCAGCGAATCGTTTTCTCCTAGGTTAAGGACGGAGGAAATCCAGGGAATAAATGAGTAAGTGAATATATATGCGGTGTTATGGGCCCCACCGTCATATGGATATAGTTTGTGTGTTGGAGGAATAGTTGTACCTGGATGACCGAAGCATATAGGAGAATAATTTTTATTGTTAGCGCTGGATCAGATTTCTTGGTAGCAGAGTTATGGTTACTATAGATTAGTTTGGTGATTATTGTTCATTGATTAGTGATTATTGATTATTGATAAATTCATGTCTAACACTTTATGTTGAGTCGCGTTATGTTATATGTAAGTTTTCATGCTTCCGGGAAGTAGGAAGTGGAACACGTGTGGCAAGAGAAGTCACATGGAATGGTGCATTGTCTGAGTTCATATTGGTGATAACACAGGTTGTGTTATGATAGGGACATTTTCCGTATAAAAGGTGTGTAAGTGAAATAGTGATCGGTTTTCTTGTGAAACTCTGGCCTTAATTCTCAGGAGCAGTATAGTCTCCACATGTGTTTTATCCCCAGAGAAACGGGTTTATTGCTTGCTTGAAAGAAGGGTAAGGTAGAGGGAAGTGCTACTTTATCGGCGAAACTGAAAATTCTGTGGTAGGGTAGAGGTAAGCGCTGCCTACTGGAAAATACAGAGTTCTTGTGTAAATGGACAAGCTATTTCTTTGGTTTAGCGAATCAGACAATGGAAATGTGTTTTAAATGTTGTAACTAACGAAGAATTGTTGAAAAAGAAATTGCCGATAAAATTTTGTAAAGGAGGGGTCAAGAGCAGAAGTGACGTAGACAAAAGCCGCGCTGGGATTGGACAGTGCGTTAGTCATACGGAAACAGGAGCAGAACTGACGTAGACAAAAGCCGCGCTGGGATTGGACAGTGCGCTGTAGACAGAATCCGCTCTGATTGGAGTGTTGGTGTGAGTCGCACTAGGATTGGTCGAATAGCCTAGTGACGTGGAAGTTTGTGATTGGAGTGTTGGTGTGAGTCGCGCTAGTATTGGTTGGAATAACGCATAGAGAACAGTGTTGAATTGCGGATCGTTTGAGGAGAAAAAGCGATTGTGAATCATGTCATATTATGAGTATGGTAGAGAGAAAATGTCATGGATGTCGAAAGTTAAGAATTTCTTTAAGAAAGACAAAAAGGTAGTGACTAGAGAGGGACAAATAATTCCTCCGCCGAAATCACCAGCTTCGGACATGATGCTGAAATATGGATATCATACATGCATATGGTTAGAAAATTGGACAAAATATACCAAGAATGATGGAGCTTTGGCTTTCCCTGAGAATGGTTCATTTAATGTAGCTGTACTACGGAACTTGAGAGAAAAAATGGCAATGTTAGAACCTAGACCTAGACCGACACAGTTTGAAGCTTTAACTGAATGGGAAGATGAGATGTGTGAACGAGAGAGATTCAGAGGATTGAAGAATCATGAGTTTGTGCCTGGAAGGTTATGGGGAGTAAATCATGAGGACAGAATAAAGCGTTGGAGATGTGCTAATATGACAGGAGGTTTGTTTCCAGCTTTTACAGTTGAGGAAGAAGCAAAGAGAAAGTGTACTGAGAAAAAGAAACATGTAGTTGTAGAAAAGTATGTGTATGGTGGTAGTGAAACGGATGACGAATTGCTGGAAGATATTTTAAACAGAAACCCACCTCCATACCAACAGACTTCTGCGGTGGTGACACCTAATGCACCGCCAATGGAAACTGGGAGGAATAAAAATCCCGAACGAAGAGATGAGACAAATAGGTCACAAGATCAATTAAAAACTTCACAAAACGAAGAGATAGAAAGTGACAATGCAACTGAATTAGCAAAAACCACAAGAGAATTGACTGAGAAAATAAGAGCATTGACAAAGAATATGGAAGCTGTAACTGTACCAGTGACAATAGGTCCAGTAATGCCAATTTTTGAGAATCAGAAAATTGATGAACGTTCTTTAGTGATTCCCATGAATTCACATTTGCAAAGAAAAAGAGAAGGGATGGAACTGAATAATGAAGGTGCACACCATTTGGCTAGTACCTATAGACCAAGCCCACCTACTAATTTGACGATAAATGAGAATGAGATTGGGAGAATACCTATGGTAACGGAGTCTGCATCAGGGACACCAGAAAGAAGTAACAATTGGATAGAATTAAATAGTACGCCTGTAGGTCCGACTCCAGATGAGTTAAATGAATGGATGAAAGCGCTAAAAACAAAAGAAACAGAAGTAAAACCATTAGATGTAATTAGGTTAAAAATAGACATGGAAGAATTGATTTTAGGAACCATTGGTACAGAAAAATTAAAAAATTATCAGGATGATGAGATTATGTTTTTGTGCAAAAGTCTTACATGGAGAGCTAGAAATTTACATGACAAATTGGAAGAAACCGCAAGTGAACTAGGAGTAGAGTTTGTAAAAGTGAGAACGTTGCAGAAACCATACAGAGTAGATTTTTGTGAAAAAGATATAGAGAATTTGAACACATCAGGAAGACTGACCCAAATAAAAGAGTTAATTGTTTTACTGAGAAAATGGGGTGATGTGGATAGATGGAGAAATAGATGGACGAAAAAGAACAAGAAAACAACAGATAAAGCATCTTTGGCTTTTGCAGTGACAGATAAGGAACCAGTTATAAGGGAGTACCCGATGAGAGAAACTCCAGGTGGTAGTTATGTGCATGTTCCATGGACCAGACAGGATATACTGTCATTTACAAATGACTTCCCAAAGTTGAGAGAAAAGCCAGTAGAATGGTACAGACAAGTGGAGAGATTTGTGAAAGTTTCAAAAGTGTTGTGGATAGACTTAGATGGATTGTTTGATATAGTAGTGCCAGCTGATTTGTGGACAGAATGTAAGATTACTATTGATTGGCCAACTGTAGAATATCCAAGGGATGCTAAAACAGGAGCGCCAGGACCAGAAGTGATGAGGAAGTATGACCAAGTAATTACCTTTTTGAAGAATAAGATTCCACCTAAAGAAACAGATTGGGTAAAAATAGACAGAACAACGCAGGAAAGTAAAGAATCAGTGCATGCTTATTACGAAAGGCTGTTGTTGGTTTTCAAACAGTATAGTGGTTATGAGACACTAAATGAGAAGGATATGAGTCATTTTGTATATAGATTTGTATATGGGTTGAAACCGGAGATAAGTGAAATGATTAAGCAGCATATGATTTGTTGGCAGAATAGCACAGTTGACGAGGTTTTGAGATATGCTAAATATTGCAGTGATGATATTGAGAGTAGACAGCGTAAATTGAAAGAAAAAGCCATGTGGGCACAGGTGAAAGTTGCAGAGAAGCAAGAAGCTCAATTGAGTAATACCGGTAATGAAACAGGACAGGTTAGATCCCGACCTAATATAGGTAAAGGAAAAGGACAAATGAGCATAGATGAGGCAAAGAAAAAGTGGCCATGCCACAACTGCGGAAAGCTAGGGCATTGGAGAAACGAGTGTAAATTTCCTCCAAAACTTAATGTGGAAAATCAATCATTAAATTCACAGGTGCAGAGTGAGGTAGTTACTCAACAAAGTCAGGTGCCACAACCACCACTTCCCAAGAGTGTTAACCAACAGAAATACAGTGCAGAAACAGGATTCTACGGAGGAGAACAGGTAACACAGTTGCCGCGTGCAGCTGCAATTTCTCAATATTGGTTACGACAGGATGAGGATGAAAGGGATGAAAGTTTCTGACGGTGCCTAGGAGAGGGGGAAGAGTGCGTGCTTGGCGCAACTCTAGAGGTAGATCAGTCTGGTCCATTTGTGGATGGAGAAGTGAATGGTGCAAATGTAACATTCCTTGTGGACACTGGAGCTACCCGTTCTACTGTTAGGTCAGTGGAAATTCCAAACCTTCCTCTCTCAGGTGAACATATCCAAGTAGTTGGAGTTTCGAATCAACAAATTAAGACGCCTCTTACTAAATTAGTGGAGGTAAGAATTGGTCCATTTAGTGAAATGCACCGATTTGTGGTATGCGATTGTAGTCCCGTGAACCTATTAGGACGCGATTTATTGTGCAAGATGAATTGCACTATCTATTGTACTCCAGATGGAATTGCATTTCAGACCCCAGATGAAGATGTGCTGTATAAAATGACAATGGTAAATTTAGAACCAGAAGTAAATGATTTGTTTCCTGTATTTGATGCAGAGAAAATCCCAATTGAATTGAAAAAGACAGTGAAAGAAGAAGTGTGGGACTTTACAGGAGAAGATGTAGGATTAATGAAAGAAGTAGATCCCGTTAAAATAACAGTAAAAGAGGGAATAAGTTACCCAAATACGCCCCAGTATAAATTGACACCAGAAATAATTGAAGGAATAACGCCAGTAATAAACAAAATGGTTGAACAAGGGATTCTAAAAGAAATCATGAGCAGTCCATGTAATTCGCCAATAATGGGACTGAAAAAGCCAAACGGAACATATAGAATTGTACAGGATTTGAGGAAGGTAAACAACATTGTAGTGCCTTGTTGCCCAATAGTACCGAACCCTGCTGTGATTCTATACCAGATTCCACGTGAAGCAGAATGGTACACAGTAATTGATTTATGTCATGCATTTTTCTCTATTCCATTGCATCCAGATAGCCAGCCATTATTTGCGTTTAGGTTTGGAGAGCGTATTTTGGCATGGTGCCGAATTCCTCAAGGGTACACAGAAAGCCCCTCAATCTTTAATCAGATTCTAAAGAAATCCTTGGAAGATTTAAAAATGCCAGAAAAATCAGTGATGGTTCAGTATATTGATGACCTACTGGTGGCATCAAAAACAAAGGAAGCATGTGTCAATGATACAATTGCTTTGCTGAATCATTTGGCAAAAAGAGGACATAAAGTGTCCCCATCAAAATTGCAGTTTTGTCAACAAGAAGTCCAGTATTTAGGGCATAAAATTGAGAAAGGAGTGCGAAAGGTAACGACTGAAAGAATAAAAATGATTCAAGGAATGAGAGCTCCAATGACGCAAAGAGAGGTAAGAATGTTTCTGGGAATGGTTGGATATTGTCGACAATGGATAAGCGGTTTTTCGCTGATTGCTAAACCGTTGCAAAAACTGACAAAGAAGGATGTTAAGGATCCTTTTGAAATGAATGATGAGGAAATGAAAGCATTCAGAGAGCTGAAAAAGAAATTGTGTGAAGCTCCAGCATTGGGAATGCCTGACTATGAGAAAGATTTTGAGTTGTATTGCAGTGAAAGAGATGGATGTGCATTTTCAGTCTTGGTACAGAGACATGGAACTATGAAAAGACCCATTGCATATTTTTCAGCTGTTTTAGACCCTGTAGCGAAAGCGTTGCCTGGATGTTTGAAAGCAGTTGCTGCTACTTGTGTGAGTTTGGAACAGAGTGAAGGCATAGTGATGGGATATCCACTGAGAGTATATGTTCCCCATTCTGTGGAAATTCTCTTGACAAGAACGAAAACCCAATACATGACACATAGTCGGCTGACTAGGTATGAAAAAGTAATTTTGAGTGCAGATAATGTGACCATTGACAGATGTATGAATGTGAATCCTTCGACATCATTGCCAGATGAAGAAAGTGTGATTGAAATGGATGAAGTAGATCACGATTGTCTGAATGTGCTTGAATATTGTACAAAACCAAGATCAGATATACGAGATGAGCCTTTAAAGGAATCAGATTATATTCTGTTTGTGGATGGCTCATGTTTGAGAACGAATGATGGAGTTCTAAGTGCAGCATATGCGGTTTGCACAGTAGCAACTGTAATGGAAGCATCTTGTCTGAAAGGAATACGGTCTGCCCAAGTCGCAGAACTAGTAGCTCTGATTCAAGCATGCAAGTTGGGAAGAAATGTACGGGTTACGATTGTGACAGATAGCCAGTACGGCTTTGGGGTGGTGCATGATTTCGGTCAGATTTGGTCACAAAGAGGTTTCTTGACGTCTGCAGGAACACCAATTAGAAATGGAGATTTTGTGAAAAAGTTGCTTGAGGCGATACAGCTGCCTAAACAGATTGCTGTTGTGAAGTGCAATGCACATAAAAATGGGGAAGACTACATAACTGTCGGTAATAAATATGCTGACGAGATTGCACAGTACTGTGCAAAGAATGTGGTTTCTTTGAACAAAAGTCGAGAAAGAGAGCATATTTCTTGTCCTTTGCTTTTTACTAACCCTGTTGAGACATGGGATGAGGTGAGACAGTTACAGGAAGCCGCAGATGATGAGGAAAAAGATACATGGATAAAAGCAGGATGTAGAAAACATGAAGAAAATGATGTTTGGGTTTACAGAGATGAAAGACCAGTTATGCCTGATAGCATGATTTCTGACATGGCACGGATGTACCATGGACAAGCCCATATTGGGAGAGATTCAATGATCAGACTTTTTAGACAAACATGGTATAATCCAAAATTCAGAGCCATAGCTGAGAGTCTTTGTCAGAGATGTCTTATTTGTCAACAGTTAAATCCAGGAAGGAAGACAGTAGTGAGTCTAGGAACAATAGGACGAGAAGGAGGTCCGTTCACTAGAATGCAAATGGATTTTATTGAAATGCCCCCTTGCAGCAGACTAAGGTATGTCCTAGTGGTCGTCTGTTTGTTTTCCCGTTGGGTGGAAGCATACCCAACCAGAAGGAATGATGGAATAACGGTAGCAAAACTTATGCTGCGAGAATTCATTCCGAGGTATGGTTTTCCAGTCACGATTGAAACAGATAGAGGATCACATTTCCAAAATGAATTAGTTAAACTGATTTGTGAAGCACTTAGTATAAAACAGAAACTGCATTGTGCATACAGACCAGAGGCTTCTGGAATAGTAGAGCAAGTGAATGGAACAATTAAAAACAGGTTAGGAAAAATGTGTCAAGCTACAGGACTCAAATGGCCAGATGCCTTGCCATTAGTTTTAATGACAATCAGAAGTATTCCGGAAAGGAAAACTGGACTCAGTCCCCATGAAATAATTATGGGACGAGCAATGAGACAAGCACAAGTACCTGTCAACAAACTACTGGCTATAACTGATGATCTAGTGCTGGATTATTGCAAAGGATTGGCTGATGTGGTGCGTTCTGTGTTTCATCAGGTTGGACCGGATGCGACCACTCTTGAAAGAAAACCAGCTCACGACTTGAATCCAGGAGATTGGGTCCGCATAAAAGTCCACAGGAGAAGAAACTGTTTGGTTCCTCGCTGGGACGAACCACGACAAGTGATCCTGGTGACAACCACTGCAGTCAAATGTGCAGGAGTGAAACACTGGGTGCATGCCAGTCACACCATCAGAGTTCCAGAACCTGAAGATCGACATGTGAGTCGACATCTGGAAATATTGGATAACAGTTCAGCATCAGAAGCAGAGGAAGAAACAAACAGGGTGCCAGAATCTGAAGATCGACCTGTAAGTCGACATCTGGAAGACCCAACTACAAGTGCAACGACAGAAGAAGTAGAGGAAATAGCTGAAGTTCCAGAACTTGAAGATCGACCTGTAAGTCGACATCTGGAAATATCAGATACCAGTTCAGAATCTGATACAGATCATTCGGATTGTGAAGAAATTCTGAAAAGAAATTGGAAATTTGAAAGCATAAGAGAAGAAACTGAGCCAGAAGATAGTAACAGTGAGCAACCAAGTACAAGTTGTGGTAAAATCCTTCGGAGATAATATTAATAGATGAAGAAGGGAGAGTTTCAAACAGAAAGTTAGAAAAATCGGAAGATCCCCGAGGAGCAATAGGGACAGATAGTCAAACACAAGAACAGGGAAATTTAGAAGCAGATAGAGAGACTGACACAAATTCGGAAGAACCTCGAGGAGGGACAGAAATAGGTGAACGAAGGAAGATAAGAAAAGAACCACAAGTAGAGGAAGAAAATGAAATTATAAGTTTCAAAATAAGAGGCAATAACAAAAGAACTGAAACAGAGTCTGAAGAAAGTGGAGAAGAAAGAAACCAAAAACTAGAGTCAAGAAAAAGGAATTGGAAAACAGAAAGAGAGGAAAAAGGAAGTGAGGCAAAAAGGCCAAGAAAAGGAGACAATTGGCCCAACGAAGTAAGAAAATTAAGATACAGAATCATAAAGTTAGATGGAAAAAGTGCTGAACAAGTGAATGAAATAACAAGTCAGAAAGAGCAAGAAAAACAAGGTGGAAAACACTTGCAGAAAACGAAAAGAATAAAGAAGGTAAATGCGAAGTATAGATCACCTGAATGGTTGTATCTTGCTTTGACTGATACCAAAGAAGAAAAGAACACTCACGAGAACCCAGAACACAGAAACCTAATGGGTGAAGGTGAGGTGCAACAAACTTGAAGAAATTTAAACAATTTCTACCGGACTTGACAAAACACTGGATCTGACGAATTTCTACCGGATTTGACAAAGAAAGAATTCTGAAAAGAATTAAAAGAAAGTACCAAGCAAAGACAAAACATTGGAGTACAGAGTGGCTAATAAGTCATTTCTGAGGTGTAGTGACACAGTTTTCTGGAAAATAAATAAATAAGGTTATAAAACAAAATGGAGGATACTAGAGATAGAAAATGTAAATGTGAGTTTTTAAGTAGATGGTGTAAGATGTGCTGCTTTTGTACAGGATTATTAATGACAGTATTAATGACAGTGGTTTTAGCAATCACTATTCCAATTAGTTTAGCTGTAGTGGAAAATTCTAATAACACCGAGAAAGGAAAAGGAGCTAACACTCAAGAACCAGTTATATTAAAAAGTAGTGCAGAATTACACAAGGACAAATCAATAACAGATTTTTCTAAAAATGTTTTTACTAAATTATTATATGAGTATGTAGAAACAATGGATGTAAGAGATTGTTATGTTTGTATGCAATTGCCTGCGTCTGTAGCAGAGGGTGTGACTTATCATCACCTTCCTTTGACGTATGGAATAACATGTAGTGTTTTAGCAAGTTTATTTTATAAAACAGGTAGATTAGAATATTATTACACTGACATAGATAAGATTTTTGCGAAAGTTTCTGTAGTTCCCGAGCTAAACAAAATAAAAGAGGGAAAAACGTTTGGTGAATATTTTTTAGAAGATAAGATTTTAACATTAGATAATATAATTAAATACAACCTTACCTGTGAGTTAAAGAAGGAAGAAAAAGTATTTTTAGAGATGGTTGAAGAGAGAAGAGTGAAATTTCAAAGAAAAGTGATAGAAGAGACAAAAACACCTCTTTGGGCGTTTGAGGAAGACAATCATGACAAGAAAAAGACAAATGCAGCTATGACTCTGGATTGGCCCCAACAGGGAAGGTTGTGCATTAGAAGAAATAAGACAAGATATGACAATTATTTTGTGGGTTCCAGTATTTGCCATGACAATTATCAAATTTTAGGTGGATGGGGATTCAAAGGGGGAAAAGATCCAATATTTCCAGGGATCTATTATGTTTGCGGTAATAGGGCTTATTACAGGTTGCCGGACCATTGGTATGGGTCATGTTATTTAGGCCTGGTCTTTCCAAAGATTTTTCATATGGACAGAAAAGAAAAAGGAACACACAGAATGATAAATACCTTTACACGTAGAAAAAGGGAAAGTTTTTCAGAAATAGTAGGTGATATTTTTGGAGCATTGATACCAGCAGTGGGAATATCTTTGAATGCATTTACAATTCGGAAATTATCCACAATGGTAGATCGTTTATCTACAGATACTGCTGGAGGGTTCTTGATGGTAAATACCGAGATGGTTGCCATGAGAGCTATGGTGATGCAAAATCGACTTGCCCTTGACATTCTTTTGGCAAAAGAGGGTGGAGTCTTTGGAATGCTGAAAGTCCAACATTGTTGCACTTACATTCCAGATAAAAGTGAAAATATACAAAAGTATATAACGAATATTACAAGTTTGCACAAAGAACTTGTTCCACTGGAGGTTGAAAGTGCATTGGGAAAACTTGGTAAAGGGTTTTCTTCAGTAATAAATTGGTTAAGAAGAATGAGTGGATTAATAATAGGGAAAGTTATAATAATAGCAACCATGATAATAATAATAATTTTAGTGCTGAAACTTGTAATTACCTGTATAAAGAGAAGAAGAAAACAGAATAAAATAGAAAAAGAAAACATGATAAACAAGGAGAGAGAGAGAGAAATGGGTGAAATAGAGTTAGAAGAAATAAAAGAGAACATGTACTAGAAAACGAAGAGACAAGTTGAAAGGGATACAGTTGTGTAAACTAACAAAAGCAAACGGATAAAAGATATATGCTGTCTGAGAAAATTGTATAACTTGGGTTTTGTGGTGATATTAAAAATCACCAAAGGGGGGAGTTGATGGAGCAGGGTAAATGAAAAAATTTTAACCTCCTAATAATTTTCGTTAAATAATTAATAAACATGTTTGTTTAAGTAAATAACCAACAATGTATGTTACATGTAAAGGGTTAAAGGTAACACGCTATTTTGTGTGCAAATTAATCAACTTATAATTGTTTACGTGTCTAACATAACATAATATTTGCGTACTAATAAAATAATAAACGCATGATTTGTGCTTTTTAAATAAAACGTGTGGTTGCAAAATAAAGCGATGGTAAGTAAGGGACGGCTTTATATGTTGCTTTTTGCTAGGTAATACCTAATTGGGGTACGTAGAAAGACGGGAGGGAAACGAAAGGGTTTATATTCTTTATTTTAACATTATTTTGTTTATCTTTGAAAATAGTGCGCTTAGGCCTGTTGAGCAGCGATATAAAATGGCCGCCGTAAGCTAGAGTACGCATGTCCAAGAATCCGTGTGGTAGAGGAGAGAGGCTGTGGAAAAGGATGACCACGTGTTCGTGCTGAGAGCATAAGATGGAAGTATGGTCAAGGCTATTGTGACCTTTCTGAGCAGATGTGTGCCAAAGATGATCAGCAAGAAGGGGAGAAGTCAAACTGAATAAATGGACGGAACTGTTGAATCTAAAAAGTAGCAGAAAAAGATACAAATTGGACTGATCGAAACGGATGAGCAATGTCATGAACTGTGGGAAACGATGCAAGCATGGACATTCCACAAGGAACTGGTTAAGACAAGGAAGTTTGATTAAAATGTATATGGGCCTGAGTGAACCAATGAGAGAGAATCACGCCATGAAGATGCAACATTTTTATTCAGTAAGCTAGAATTAGGGTATAAGAAGACCTACTCTTGGTGGGAGGGGTTAGATGCCGGAGAGTTAGATGCTGGAGAGTTAGATGTTGGAGAGTTAGATGCTGTAGATGGGTGAAGTTGCGGTTGCTGATGCTGACGAGCTGATGCTGCTGCTGCTATTTTTTATTTCCAGTTGAGTATAAGATGCTGCTTTTGGAGAACCTTTTTATTCCTGTTAGATTTTTCAGTTAGAACTATTAGATTTTTCCAAGACAGATAGATTGATCTTTTAGAGTTCTTGCTATGATAACCTTATTTTTCCGTCTAATAGATATGCATTTCAATTTCAATTTATTCTTATAATGATGATAAATGTAATGATCTGAATAATAAGCTTAAACTTATTTCTTGCTTCGAAACTTTATATAAACTTTATTATTCTTTAAACAAATGACTCAGTGATTCTTTAGCTCAATGATTAAGGTAAATTGTTAAAGAGTTTATTGTGATGAGCTGGTCTTAATCACCATCAACTGATTCCTACTAGTTGGTCCATCGACCAATGAGCGGAATACCTTAAAGCAAATGAGAAACATTATGTCATGTTAAAAGAGGTATCCCGTCTCCTTCCAGCGAATCGTTTTCTCCTAGGTTAAGGACAGAGGAAATCCAGAGAATAAATGAGTAAGTGAATATATTTGCGGTGTTATGGGCCCCACCATCATATGGATATAGTTTGTGTGTTGGAGGAATAGTTGTACCTGGATGACCGAAGCATATAGGAGAATAATTTTTATTGTTAGCGCTGGATCAAGGGCACCCCATGCGGTCTCGTTGGCTCAGCGAGAGGGGAGTCGGAGAGGCCGAGATGCACGCTGGGTTTGTCTGGTGCTACCGGGCTGTCTGCCTTTTGGAGAATATCAGCAGAATTGGCGCACGTATCGGCGGTGTGCTCATGCCCCTATGCTTGTGGCCCGCACCAGCATGTTTCTTCCAGTGCCGGGGCGGACACTGGCTGCCGGAAAGGTGCATCGGAGCTGGGCCAGCAGCAGAGGGATTTCTAGGAAGCACGGTGGCCGAGGGGTTAAGGTCTCCGGCTCTTACTCTAAAGGTTATGCAATTATACCCTGGTGTTTCGATTGCGTGGTCTATGAGTTGAAAAAAAAAAAAAGGCTATGGCACTTTCTTTGGCTGGACGTACACTGGGGGCCTGCATCTTCGACTCTAGGTAGTGGGTCTTGCGGGAGAGCGTCACTGCATTTTGCAGATCGGACAGCCATGCTTGGGTTTTTCTGCCTCTGCATTCTTCCTGCCGCGCAGCTGGTTGCAGATCCGCGGGATCTCACGCAAAGTTTGTAATTGGGGTGGGCTGACTTTGGGACCGGGGTCGGGCTGGCATATGGGCGCAGAGAGCCCCTACGTCGGACGGTTATCTCCAGGTACTCTGCCTGCACAGCAGGGGATGGCAGGGCAGGATTCCACCCACATTGCGCCATGGCGAGGATCAACAAGGGGCAGGCGTATACCTCTTGTCCAGTTGGTCGGTCAGGGGGGGAATTGGCGCGGCCACCATTTGCAATTTTCTTGCCGATTGTAGCAGCGTGTGACCTCCAATCTTGCCACAGGAATTGGCTTTGACCTATTAGGTAATTTTCCTGTAGTGCCCATGGGACGTGGCCTGTCCGGGGTTGCAGGGACGGCCTAGTTGGACTGGTGGGCCATTTGGCCAGGGAGGGGATGATCTGGTGGGTGGCCCAGGTTTGGATAGGGTGCTAGGTAGAGCGGCACGGGTCAGGTTTCACCCTTGGCTTCGGGGCGTGTCCTCTTGGGTCCAGTCAGTTGGGGCGGTGGTGCACTGGACGTCCCGGGGTGTGCGCAGTCCCCGTCGGCCCGGAATGGGCGGGGTGGACACCTACGGCTGTAGGGTTCTTGCTTTAAGGCCTCTGGAGGTTTTTTCCTCGTACATGTTAATGCACAGTACTGACTAATGAACTAGCAAGAATATCGCTTATTCGTAAATAGGCCATGGTCAGTATAGATTGCATAAAGTGGTAACTCTACCTGAGTAACAAAGACTCGTAAGCCTTCTGGGTTTTTCGGTAGGGCACAATAGGCAGATTGGGCAAAGGAAGTTGTTGTATCCCCCCCTATGGCATAAAGCGTCTCGCCATGAGTTGGCACTGTTTGACTTTTTCGCAACGGATCTGAGGAAATATTGCCGCGCCCGTGCAGCCGTATCTGCTATGCCTGTTTTGATGCACCCTCTGCCAGTAGTGAGAGGGAGCGCATATATAGACCTGGGAGGCGCTGGCAATAGCTGCGGGGGACAGTGCCAGTAGAATCGGCTGTTTGCTGGTGTAGGGAGGATTTGACCGTCGGTCGGTACTGCCTTTCCAATGGCAGCGGCAGTCTGGCTTTTTAGTGTTTGCAGGGTCAACCCTCGTTGTCACAACTCTTTTTGTCTCTGCAGGTTTTATGGGCTGTCGGGCCAGGATGCGGGGTGACTGGTGCAGGCTAAGACTCATTAGTCTTGCACAGACCCATCACTTCAGCATTGTAGCAGTGCCTTACTTATATCTGGGCTTAAGAGGAAGGCCAGGCACAAACCTACAGGTTCTGAACAAGTACACTCAATCCTGAGTGGAGGATATGCAGGCTAAGTAGCACTAGTAGCAGCCAGCGGACACGTGCTGTACCATGTCAAATAAGCAGATAGGTCTTTAAGTGTGAAGAAGGACCTTACTGGACAGGAAGGAACATTTAGCTATGCTAACTTGCCAGTGCAGACATTTATTATTCCGCACGATTGAGCGCAGATTCAATGCTATGTTAGTCTTAGGCTCTGTAGGGTCCCCTAAACCTGGGGGCATGTTGCTCGACCCTGCTCATATTAAGTAAGTTTTGTAAATATGCCATTGTCAGTTAGAATGTCATCTATACCTGGTTAGTATCCAGGCTAAGGGGTGGCTGAGCAACACTCTGGGGTTGGAGGCTTTCAGCCGGCGGGCAGGCCTTCTAGATGTAGGTTTCTAACCCAGGCCTGTCCAAGCAAGGGCATAAAGTGCCAGAAGTCGGCACGGGGATGCAATTTCACAGGCTGTGGAGCGGCAGAACTGAATGGGGGGCTTGTGTTCGTCCTCCTGGTCGCGGGTCAGAGCTTGGTAGGTAGACTTAGCATTTCATCCTTCAGAGGCCGATAAAACAAGTACCATTGAGTCGGGTAACATTAACAATGTTATTAAGCGCCAAGATACCAAGGGGTGAACGTATTCAAATTTGGCAGAAATGCAAATTTTAAAGGAATTTTGAGAAATGCTGTGGGCTCACTCAGCAGGGTAGTAGGCGAAAGTGTTGCACAATTTCCATAGACCGGATGGGTGGCGCTGGTAACAAGTTTAACCCAGCCGAAGCAAAGCAGGGCACTCTGTGTATGATGTACATTAGACATACATTTGCAATCCAGAGTGACACCATTCAAGTGGCTCCGTAGTTTATCACCAATATTGCCTGCGCTGAGGTCTGGTCGATGCAACTAATGATGGGCATGTTGCTTAAGTTAAGCTATAATAACCTGCCCTTCAGCGTTGGCAGCATGGCGAGTGTGGGGAGTTGTCACCTTACAAGTGCGCTGTGTTTTAGAAAGTTGGGGGAAACACTGGTTTAGAGCACTAGGGGCAAATACGTAGTCAGGAACAGTAGGCATTCCCAGATTCAAGAACAGGCAGGTAGCTGGACATACTGTTCCCCCCGTTCCCACTGACTGGTCTGCCCCCCCATAGCACACATTAGCAGAAGTTTGGGAGAGCCAGACCTCACCTTGAGGTGCCTGGCTTAAGTTTGAGGGACAAGTCCAAGGTGTCACATTTACTGAACGTGTACATTTTCTATTGTGATAATGTGGATGGTTTGTTGGGTTGGCATGCTTGTACAGAAGCTTGTGGCAAGCTCGCACATTGGGTTGTTCTGCTGAGTTTGGGGGCAGGTTAACATGCTTCATCATGTCTCTGGTCTCCGTCAGAGCCTGCAAACCCCCAGGGTGACAGCGCTCTCACATACACGTCAGGTGGGTACAGACATACATGACTCGTAGGCATGGCCACAGGTTCATGCGTCTGGAGAGTCAGATCTGAAAGACCAATTTCAGCGGCTGTAAGGTACAGAAGGGTACCCTCTACAGGAGCACAACAAGGGTGCAAAGGCCAAATATACCCAGGGATGTCCTCGCGTTGTCCCCTGGAAGAGCGACGGCACCCCGTTAGTCCTACGGGCGGTTGTGGGCCTGAGCAACCGGGGGTTGCCTGGAACGCTCCGCCTCTTCGGGGGCGTGAGTAAGGGCGTGGACTGGCAGTCCACCGTTGAGAAGGGTAGCCCCTCCCAACATTGGTAAGCACCGATTGGCGACGGCCACGGTGTAATTTGGCTCATCAGGCGGGCAAGCGGCGGAGGGGCTTGCCTGCCCTTGGATCGCCCGTAAGATAACCCACCATGTTGGCATATTTGTTATTCAAATAAACCTGCAGCAATTTTCTCCACAAACAAGATGTTGTGTGGTTTATTTCCATGTAATTGCTGTATGTGGTTTGGGAGTGTTGCAGATATTGGCACTAAGGCAAAGGCACTTCCTTGTGTATGGTTCTACCTCCATGCCCAGTCTGGAGCAACTGTGTAGTATCCTCAGGTCATGTCATTCTGTTCCCTGTACCTAGCTGCTCAGCCAGTGTGAGTGTTCCGCGTAGAATGTTAGTGTGAGTGGAATGCTTGGGTGCCTGTGTGTGGGTGAGACAGTTGGGAAGATGGGCTGAGCAGCTAGGAGGCTGCTCCTGGTGGGGCCTGTTCCAGCTTATTACAACTACTTAATAAACTACATCAACTACAACTCGGCTACGTCTACTTTGTATGCTGTACACGTGGGCCAGACCACTACAAACTGCAGTCAGCCATCTTTCCTATGCCTCAGTCATAAGCTTCTTATAGGAGGTAAACTGGGAAATGTCAATTTTTTACCTCTCTTTTATTGCCTCCGCTTGATGCCTGGATTTGCATAAAACCTGATATGCGAACCCAAAACGGATATAGTTTTGTTCAAATAATTCGTTGGAGAGAACAAACCATAACTACAGAGTACACTATATATATTTTTCCGATAGCACAAGTCAGAGCAGCATACATTTTAAAACAAAAAGCCGCACTTGGATACGGGCAGCATTTCTCCCTCGGTGGGACAAGCCTCAGAGCGAAAGCAAATAATTTCTTCAAACAAAGCCGACTTTCTCTTTTTCTCCATGAACCCCAAAGGGAAGCACTGAAAAATGTGGGTGTTTTCAAACAATACAAAACACCTACAAATTATGTATAGGAATATTCAATCAGGTCTAAACGCTATATGTGCTTCTAAGTAGGAAATGAACCCCGGCATTACATCCACTTTACAACCACAGGATGTCGAATGTGGGCAGGAACTGTCAGCTGACAGGGAGGCTGATGGAGTTGAATGCTCACTGCTGAAACATGCGATGATCATTGAAAAGGGGAATGATGCATTGTTACCAGCGCCTATAAACAGCAGAAATTCGGTACTAAGCGCTATGCAACAATATCACTTATGTTCAAAAACAATTTTGAATCCAGTAAACATGTAGGAGACATTTTATGTCAGAGATATCTATGATATTCAGATTGCATTGTAAATCTGGGACTTGGCCTGGATATTGGTTATTTAATGCCAACACTGACATATGTATTAACAAAGGTAGTGCAAGGGTAGTTTCAGAAAGGTGTATTAAAACAACTTTTCTCCTCTTACGAGACTGCGTTAGTCAGAAAACGTATGACATCCGTAACAGAAAACATATAAATAAATAGTAGTTAGTGCACGTTACTCCCTTAAACACTTGTTAGACTAAAGACGCCAACATTCTCTTGTTTCACAGCCTTCCTAAACACTCAGGACACATTGTTAGAGAGCTTCATATCACATACCTGCCAGAGAAATCACTTCAAGGCACGAGTGAGGAGCCCCATTTAAAACCTCAGAGCACACCACTTTCCCATTTATCAATATCCTATGAATAATTTCGTACTCCCAACACCAGACCCCCGGGCAGTTTCCTGTCCACCATGTGATAATTAGTGTGGGCCTCACCAATATTATTATGTGTGTGCTGAGTCCACATGTCCTTGAAGCTTGATCGCCTGTTAGTGACCTGGAGCCCATCCACAGTCAAGGGCGCATTGCCACACACAGACTGCATTAGGCTGTGTGCTGTTCCTCGATAGTGAGCATAAAATATTTACAAGTGTGTAAAAAGATATTTATAATACATGGGAGTCTCCAGTCCCTAGATAAAAGCCCTTCTGTATTTTCCTTATTGCGTGTGATTTGTGACTTCTTTACTTGCTTGTAATAAAGAAATGAGTAGCTGCTCGACTGTAATAATTTATTACAGTCGAGTTCTGGAATCCTTTTTAGTGATCAATACTTCCAAGATCTGTGTCTTTGCCTGAACTGCTGACAACGCTGCCAAGTGTCCCTCCACCACTTGTTGAGTGTCCCTGACCACAAGGAGTGTTGCCATGACTGTCACTGTGTCCATAGGGATGATGAGTAGGGAGGTATGCATTGCCTCAATTGTGAACATCTCTGCCCCAACCCTTGTGTTGTTGTGGCATCACAGGCCACAGGCCGCCCAGCTGCTAGAGCAGGACCAGATGTATCCTCCTGTTTCATGGAATGAGGTGCAGTTCCACACCTCAAGCCTACTGAACCCTCCAAGAGAGAGGGGCATATTGTCCCTACTGCAATATATGTCGACAACAAACACTTCGGGAAATGGTCTGTTTTTCAAGTAGTATTTTTAACTAATAATTTTTAGAAGTTATGCTATGTTATGTCACATGATTTGTAGAGCTTATGGCTGCCCCAGCACCGGGGCGTCCCAGCGCTGATTCCAAAATGACCAGACAGAGAGAAGTCTAAGGTGGAGGGCTTATCCCGGAAAAAGACAGGTCATTATTGCCTTCCGGAAAGCCCCATTGTTCTGAATGCTTCTGATGGTACCAAGGAGGGCATTCCAAAGGGCAGGAGCAAGAACACGGAGCGACCGGGCCTCCAACCCGTGCTTTTCTGACACGGGGGACACATGCTAGGTGTTGGTCTGAGGAGCGCAACGAGCGGTTAGGGACGTAAGGAGTGAGGAGATTGGCTAGAATGGTGGGAGCTTGGGCATGCAAAATTCTGTGAGAGATGGACAGTACCTCGAAGTGGATTCTCTTGTCCACCGGAAGCCAATGGAGCTTACGTAGAAGGTTGGACGGGTACTTCTGCAGAGGACAAGGATAGGTGTATTAGTTCACAGAAGATAGGCAGAAGCTGGGGTAGAAATTTCTGGAACTGATCCGGTTTAAGTGGGTCCGCTGGGGATCCCGATTTAATTTTGTTACAGAGAGTTATCAGTACTTCCTGGGATAGTACCGGAAAAGAGAGTAGTAAGGGGCCAGCGGAACTAGTGAGGACCTTAGGAACTTCATTGTCGATAGTGGGGGGAAGGTTTTATAGATGTCCTCAACCTTCTTAACAAAAAAGAGGCAAAAGCCTCTAACTGAAAGTTCGAGGTGATGGTGGGTTCATTTGCCCGTGCCTGGGTTTTAAGATCTTTTGGCAGGAAGAAAATGCTTTAAGACAGGTTGCTGCTATTTTTGATTTTTTCCGCAAAGTAATCAGCTCTCGATTTACGGATGGATTTGTGATAGTCCTAGATGGCAGAGCGGTATTGTGTCTTGAGGGCGGGGTCATAGTGTCGTCTCCATGCGCGCTCTAGTGCCTTGCAGTTTTTTCTCGCCCGGGTCAGCGTCTCATTGAACCACGGACTGGTTTGTGTTCTACGGCTTTAGGTGTATTTGGCGGGGATGCATTTGTCAAGGGTGTGCGTAAGCCACTCAAGCAGAAGGTTGTTTGCAACTTCAATATTCCCAGTCAATTGAGGCATCTGGTTGAGAAGGAGGTTTCGGAGTTGTTTGAAATCTAGCTTTTGCCAAGGGCATTTTAGAATGGGCTTAGAGTGGGCATCCGAGGATGGGCCTTAACCCTGAAGTGTCATGGAAATAAGGAAGTGTTCAGAGCAGGTCATGGGGAGAGGTGTCAGGATTCCTAGGAGGATTCCCACTAAAACAATAGCCTGCATATCCTGGGGGAAAATTAATTGGAGACAGAAATTAGCTTCTGGGAGTAATGATTGGAGAATAAGCTGGCAGCGCTGGAAACTCAAGATGGCTGCCAGCCCGATCTCTCCTGAAGCACTCTAGTTCTTTGGCAAACACATTGGAATGTGAAGCTCACGCTGTCATACAACCGCGCACTTCACCTGAAGTAAATCCTGAGGAAGTAACCTTTTTCCGACGTGCTAGCTAGTTAGGGTAGTGGCGTCTGTCGTCATTTTAGTATCTTCAGATAATCCCAGTTAGCGTCTCTCAGAAATACTATTTACCATTATTGAGCAGGCGCGACCTTTGGTAGTGTCTCACCAGGGATTCTGTCTACCGTGAGTTTAATTGCATTAGAGCCTTTCCAGAGAATTGGTCGGCAATAGCTCTATTGCGGTTGCGCATGTGAATAGTAACCCTCGCTTCTACTGCACACCCTGAAAGAAGAGTCTTTCTAGAGAATAGATTGGCAATAGCTCCATTGCGGTTACGCATGTGAATGGTAACTCTTGCTTGTCTACTGCGCACCCTCAAAGAAGAGTCGTTTCTGAAAGTGCCGTACCAAGCCAAGCCGAGTTTCCCTATGAAGAAATTCTTGTACT
Source organism: Calotriton arnoldi (assembly GCA_963921515.1). Lineage (NCBI taxonomy): Eukaryota > Metazoa > Chordata > Amphibia > Caudata > Salamandridae > Calotriton > Calotriton arnoldi. The sequence continues at coordinate 4,051,215 of CAWUFW010000245.1, forward strand.
GTCACAGTTAATGACCTGAATAATTTGTTGCCTTATCTGAGCTGATAGCGATCCAGTGACAAGTCATCGAGTTTCCTGACACGCAAGTAGACTCTAAAACAAGAAAAGAAAATACAATATTAATGATGTATTAATATGTACAACAGTCAAACAAATTGAAAGTTTAATTAAGAAAAAGAAGAAGAAAAAGTGCATGTATTACAAATAGAAGAGGAGCCATAGCCACAGTAGTTTTCGGTATGATTAGGATAATTAAGAAAGAATAAGATTAATATGCTAGAATGTAATCATAGAGTAGATTACAATGTTTGTTTCTCCCAACGGTTATTCCAATTTTTTAGAAGGGTACTGAGAGTGGCAAAGGTAGAAGTGAAGAGGAAGTAACCTTTCAAGAGAAGAACCAAGACTATCTGGCTGTCTCTTCTTTCTCCCCATCCCCTTTCCCCCTGGGAACTCAGCTAACTCAAGGATTGAATTGAGTGGTGAGAGTTTCTGAGGGGCTTTGGGAACTGGCATTTTTCTGCTCCTGAGCAAGTCTGTCCAAGTAAGTGTCTTCATTTTTTGTGTCGGCTGACAATTTTCCCCGATGCACAGTCTCGAGTAGCCTTTATACTGTCCTACCTTAGTGGGGATGCAGCTTCGTGGTCAATGCCACTTGTAACTAAGGATGACCCTATACTATATGACTGCGAGGAGTTCAAGAAAGAATTTCTGCGAATATTTGACAGAAGAAAGGCATCTCAAGCGACCGACAATGAGTTGTTAGAACTGAAACAAGGAAATCGAGAGTTGGTTACTTATCTGGCGCAATTTAACAAATTGGTAGTGGAGACCGAATGGCCCGAGAATAAAAGAGCTGCAGTTTTTTATTGTAGACTCAAGGATGAACTAAAAGATGCCTTGGCACAAATTCTTAATCTTCCAATGGAAATTTGGGCATTAGTAGATTTGGTCCTGGACATAGACTTCCTTCAGAATGAAAGACGTGGAGAAAAGAAAAAAAGTTCAAAACCTGTATACCTAGGTTTGATAGAATGAAGACGGAAGCTAGAAGAACTGCTCAGGGCGTCAAACCAATGCAAATAGGAACAATTAGAGGTCCATTATCGAAAGAAGAAAAAGGGAAAAGAAGATCAAATACATTGTATCTCTATTGCGGAGCTGGAGGACATTTTGTGAAAATGTGTCCAAGAAAACCTAAGACCCTGATGAAGGAAAACTCGCAGCACCACCAGTAGATGGAGTTGGACTGGTGGGTGCAGATCGAGAATCACCTCCAATAAATCATCTCGTGGCAAATACCTTACAAGTATCTTTGCCCCATTTGGTCCTTTCGGTTACGCTAAGGTTTCGACATCAGATTTTCAAAGAAGTTTCAGTGATGATCGACTTTGGTGCTACAGGAAATTTCTGCGATCTCAAGTTTGCGGATCTCATTGGTGTAAAGGCAGTTAAAAAGGTCAAGAGTGGACAGCAGTTGATGGCACCGATCTTCCGTCAGGGCCCATAGTAAGCCACACCGAACCTATGCAGTTGCAATGTTTGGGAGGGGAAATGATACAATTTAATTTAATTGATGCTCCATAATTCCAACTCATACTAGGACTTCCCTGGTTGACAGAACATAATCCTACAATAAACTGGAGTGCAAGAACCAGGGAAATGGATTCAGAATATTGCAAGGAGAATTGTTTTGAGAAGCATGAATACCATCAAAAAATTAACGCAGCAGCTCAACGTTGCCAAAATGGAGTATCAGTTTGTGTGATTCAAACGAATGAGATCCCAGAAGCGTACAAGGATTATGCAGATGTATTCAATGACGTCGAAGCAGAGAAACCTCACCCCCCCACAGGTCATATGACTGCAAAATCAAACTCAAACCCGGATCAAATTTACCCTGCAGTCGAATCTGCGCTCTAACAGAAAGAGAGAACCAACATTTAAAAGATTACCTCAAGAAGTATTTGGACAATGGATTCATCAGTCCTTCTCAGTCCCCAGTTTCATCACTACTTTTCTTCCTCCCAAAGAAAGGAGGGGACCTGATAACCTGCATCCACTATAGAGGTATCATTCAGATGACAGTCAAAAACCGTTATCCTTTCCCTCTGATTTCTGTGCTCCTAGATCAAGTCAATGGGGCAAAGATTAATACCAAATTGGATCTCAAGGGGGCTTACCATTTGATTAGGCTACGAGAAGGAGATGAATGGAAGACGGCGTTCAGAACTAAATACGGCCTGTTCGAGTATCAAGTCATGCCATATGGCCTATGTAACGCCCCTGCCGCATTCGAGCATTTAATAAATTACGTTTTGAAAGTCTTCATAGATCAGTGCGCCATCATATACATTGACGATATTCTAATCTACTCAGCTTCAGAAGAGGAACATCGGAAGCAAGTAAGAGCTGTGCTGAAAAGACTGACAAAGAATGCCTTGTATGCAAAATTGGAAAAATGCACTTTCAACGTTAACACAGTGGAATTCTTGGGTTTTGTACTCTCGACCTCTGGCATTACAAGGGATAAACAGAAGGTAAAGGCTGTCATCGATCGGAAATCGCCAACTACCGTGAAAGAGGTCCAAAGTTTTATTGATTTCGCCAATTTCTATAGGAGGTTCATCCATGAATTTTTACAGAAAATCATCCCTCTGACTCGGTTATTAAAAAAGGATGTACCTTTCAGATGTTCAGAAGAAGCCGAAGATGCTTTTAATTCCTTAAAGAAGAGTTTCCCCTCGGCTCCAGTATTGCTTCCTGCAGATCCCACAGAACCTTTCTATCTTGAGACAGATGCATCTGAATTGGCCATCGGGGATGTTCTATCGCAAAGACACAAGGTAACAGGGCAATTACATCCTGTGGCTTATCGTTCCCGAAAATTAAATCCAGCGGAAGTGAAATATACTATAACTGAGAAGAAGCCATTGGCTATAAAGGACACTTTCAAGGAATGGAGACACTATTTAATGGGAGCGAGACACACTGTGACAGTTTTTACTGATCATAGAAATTTGAAATTCCTGAAATCAGCCAGAACATTAACCCCCGGCAACTTAGATGGTCGTTTTATTTTGATGATTTCGATTTTGTAATCATATACCGTCCTGGAGCCAAGAACGTAAAAGCTGATGCTCTATCGGGATTGGATACGGAAAATCAGAAAAATCCAATTGAAAAAATTTAAATAATTCCCCAAGAAAAAATCATAGGAGCGGTCTCCCAGGAAGATCTTGCAATTCAGGTTAAATAAATCCTTAGTCCTGAGGACATGAAGCAGTGGGCAGACATAATTCCGAATGAGAGATCCGAGACCAGTTACCCTATTATAAGGGAGCCTTGTATTTACTACTAAGGAACTACAGATTAAGGCAATGTATGAATGTCATGATAGTCCTCTGGCAGGACACAAAGGAATCAAAAAGACTGAAGACTTGATAAGAAGGAAGTTTTGGTGGCCACAGATTAATCAAGACATTTATCAGTATGTGACTAGCTGCGAGACCTGTGCTCGGGGAAAATCAGAAAGGCTAGCCCCAAAAGGTTTTCCATGCCCTTTACCCACTCCTCCATACCCCTGGCACACGGTATCTTTAGATCTCATAGTAGACCTACCCTCTAGACAGGGTTATACCACCTTTCTAGTCTGCGTAGATAACTTAACTAAGATGACACATTTTGTTGCCTTAAAGAGTATTCCCACAGTAAAACAATTAACACAGCATTTCAATCAACACATTATCCGAATTCATGGCATACCCAAGGTTATCATCATAGATAGGGGTGCCCAGTTTATTTCCAAGTTCTGGAAGGTTTACACTAGTGGGTTAAAGATTGAGACACGATTTTCAACCAGTTTCCATCCAGAGACAGACGGGCAAACAGAGAGAACAAATCAAGAGCTAGAACAGTACTTAAGATTATTCTTACTAGATCAGGAAGGGGATTGGCAAGAGTATTTGTGGACAGCAGAATTTGCTCACAACAATGCACAAAATGTCTCAACTGGCTTCTCACCTTTCTATATGTACTATGGCAAGAAGCCAAACTCCTTGAGTGAATGTGGAAATGTTGAGGTACCCGCTGTAGAAGATATTGTTCAGCATCTAGCTCAAGTTCATCAATCTTCTATTCAAAACCTGACTCATGCTAAAGATCATTACAAATTATTTGCCGACAAGAAAAGGAAGAAAGAACCCAGTTATCATATTGGGGACAAGGTTTGGCTCAGCACTAAAAATTTGAAATTAAAAGGCGATCGCAAGTTCCAACCGCGTTTTGTTGGTCCTTACCCAATTAAAAAAATTATTAACCCAGTGACATATCGTTTAACTCTCCCTGAAAGTACTAGGATTCATCCCGTATTTCACGTCTCCTTGCTAAAAAAGGTTCAGCCAAGTTTGAGACTTGCAGCGCCTCCAGAACCATTATTACTACAGGGTGACATTGAATACGAGGTGAAAAGAATTCTCAAATCAAAAAAGGTTAAGAAAGACCTTTAATACTTGATTGATTGGAAAGGTTTTGGACCTGAAGAAAGGTCTTGGGAAAGACACAGTGATGTTCATGCTCCACGTTTAATCAAAGCCTTTCACAGGAAATTCCCAAACAAACCACGAATGGAGGAATCCTCCTTGAGAGGGGGTACTGACAGGATTCCTATGAGGATTCCCACTAAAACAATATCCTGCATATCCTGTGGAAAAACTAATTGGAGACAGAAATTAGCTTCTGGGAGTAATGATTGGAGAACGAGCTGGCAGCGCTGGAAACTCAAGATGGCTGCCAGCCAGATCTCTCCTGAAGCGCTCTAGTTCTTTGGCAAACACATTAGAATGAGAAGCTCACGCTGTCATACAACCGTGCACTTCACCTGAAGTAAATCCTGAGCAAGAAACCTTTTTCCGACACGCTAGCTAGTTAGGGTAGTGGCGTCTGTCGTCGTTTTAGTATCTTCAGATAATTTCAGTTAAAGTCTCTCGGAAATACTATTTACCATTATTGAGCAGACGTGACCTTTGGTAATGTCTCTCCAGGGATTCTGTCTACCGCGAGTTCAATTGAATTAGAGCCTTTACAGAGAATTGTTCAGCAATAGCTCTATTGCGGTTGTGCATGTGAATAGTAACCCTCGCTTCTACTGTGCACCCTCAAAGAAGAGTCTTTCCAGCGAATAGTTTAGCAATAGCTCTATTGCGGTTGCGCATGTGAATGGTTACTCTTGCTTGTCTACTGCGCACCCTCAAAGAAGAGTCGTTTCTGAAAGTGCTGTACCAAGCCAAGCCGAGTTTCCCTATGAAGAAATTCTTGAACTGTCACAGTTAATGTTAGATCAGAAAGTTGTACCTCGGCACTCCCAATATTCATCTCTTCATTTGTATCTATTTTTAAGACATCATTCTTACATACAATATAGGTAGCTCAAATCACAGGAGAAACTATTTTGCACTTTAGTAGACTTGAATTTAATGGTTCACAGACATTTTCATATATAAGTGCATACGTTGTAAATGATTATACATTAACTGTGAATGTTTGAACATGAAGAGACAGTAGGTGAAGACAAAAACAACAGCCGACACGTGTTTGGTTACATCCGTAACTTTTTCAAGGCTTAAACGAGGTAGATACGTAGGTCCTTCAAAAGTTGATGAATGATGGAAAACTCGAGGAGATGCATGAGTCCTTCGCTGTATTGGATGTCGAAAAGTTCGAAAGTCCTAAAAAATGCTCAGATTAAGGCTTGATGTCTGCTGAGGATTCTCTAACATGACCAACCGGTCCCAAGAAACGATGTTTGACTGATCATGAAGCAGGAGGTTTCCTTGATAAATATTGCAAGGTGTTTCGGGCAGCAATATGAAAAGGCCGGGAAGTGGGGTTGTCCTACTGATATATAGATGTCCGTCCTATATTTGTGGTGAATCCCGTGTCACAGTTGATTTCTTGTTATAGCTAAGTAACCTGCCCGCCTTTTATAGGGCTATGATATGCCCCTTCAACATTCCCAGTTTGTCATCGGTAAATTCAGGACTGTGTCATACCCCTGACACAGTCCTTCGGCACATCAATTTTGTAATCTCCCCTGGTCCAGTTAATGACCTGAATGATTTGTTGCCTTACCTGAGCTGATACCGATCCAGTGACAAGTCATCAAGTTTCCTGACACGCAAGTAGATTCTAAAACAAGAAAAGAAAATACAATATTAATGATGTAATAATATGTACCAAGTCAAACAAATTGAGAGTTTAATTAAGAAAAAAGAAGAAGAAAAAGTGCATGTATTACATATAGAAGAGGAGCCATAGCTACAGTAGTTTTGGGTATGATTAAGATAATTAAGAAAGAATAAGAATGATATGCTAGAATGTAATCATTGAGTAGATTACAATGTTTGTTTCTCCCAACAGTTATTCCAATATCGTAGACGGGTATTGAGAGTGATAAAGGTAGAAGTGAAGAGGAAGTAACCTTTCAAGAGAGGAACCAAGACTATCTGGCTCTCTCTTCTTTCTCCCCATCCCCTTTCCCCATGGGAACTCAGCTAACTCAAAGATTGAATTGAGTGGGGAGAGTTTCTGAGGGGCTTTGGGAACTGGCAACTTTCTGCTCCTGAGCAAGTCTGTGCAAGTAAGTGTCTGACAAGAGGCTGACAGACTTTTATAGCAGGTATGTTGCTAAAGACGGGGTCTTAGAGGTGTCCTGCAGAGTGTGTACTACTGGGAACGCATTGCATTAAATGACTTGCAGCGAGGTCAGCCAAAAAGTTGGCAATCTCATTGTCTTGGGCCGGCCTCCAGGAGGAGATCCCCCACTATGTTGAAGTTAGCGGACCTGGTCGCCAGTATGCTGACCAAGTTCGTTAGCGCTTCCCTAAAAATCTTTGATGGGCCCGGGGGGGGCGATAAATGAGTAGCCCTGATAGAATAAAATTGCAGTTTAGGGTGATTTTGAAGAGTGCACTTTCACAGTCAGCAATAGTCTCTCTAATAAGACTACATGAGTAGCTGGTTTTGAAGATAACTGCAATGCCTTCCCCTCTGCTGCCCATTCTGTTCAGTTTCTTTAGAGTATAGCCCTGCGGCAGGGCCAATAGCGGCTCAGCATCCGTATCAGGGGTGAGCTAGGTCTCTGTTAAGAAGAGGATATCAGGTACCTCATCCTGTATCAGATCACCTCAGCATAGTGTTTTACAAGCGAGCGGCAGTTGAGGCTGAGAAATTTGAAAGTGTGAGAGGGGGGCGACATAATATGAGCATCCACTTTAGTTTTAAATACACATTGTTCACAGCATAAAGGGCGCTCCGCTGGGGCCCAGTCCTGATTGGTGCATGGATTCATCAGGGCTCTAATGGAGAGGAGCTCCTTGTGCGAGTAGGACTACCTCTAAGACTCCAGATGGGCAGAGTGCCTGGCGCCTGGCGACGTCCAGGCATGGACGGGCGCAGACAGGCTTGCCTTTGGCGTGCGGGGCTCGCCCACTACACGCATCCGCTGCGCGCCCCTGCTGCGGCAGGCATAAAATAGCCGACGGGCACAACAGGCCTTGGCAAACTGTTACTTTGTTGTGTTTTGAAGCAATGGCGCTTGGTTAGCAGACATAGGAGGGCTAGTGGAAGAGGCAGAGTCAAAAGGCATGAGGAATGAGACAGAGCCAACAGATGGAAAGCAGGGACCATGGCCAGCAGGTGGAACAGAGGAGGCATGACTAGCAGGTGGAACAGAGGAGGCATGACCACCGGGTGGAACAGAAGAGACATGACTAGCAGGTGGAACAGAGGAGACATGACCAGCAGGTGGAACAGAGGAGACAAGACCAGCAGGTGGAACAGAGAAGGCATGACCAGCAGGTGGAACATAGGAGGCATGATAAGCAGATGCAAAGCAGGAGGTATGGCCAGCAGGCGGAACAGAGGAGACATGACCAGAAGGTGGAACAGAGGAGACATGACCAGCAGGTGGAACAGAGGAGGCATGACCAGCAGGTGGAACAGAGGAGACATGACCAGCAGGTGGAACAGAGGAGACATTACCAGCAGGTTGAACATAGGAGGCATTATAAGCAGATGCAAAGCAGGCGGTATGGCCAGCAGGTGGAACAGAGGAGATATGACCAGCAGGTGAAACAGAGGAGACATGACCAGCAGGTGGAACAGAGGAGAAATGACCAGCAGGTGGAACAGAGGAGACATGTCCAGCAGGTGGAACAGAGGAGGCATGTCCAGCAAGTGGAACAGAGGAGGCATGTCCAGCAGGTGGAACAGAGGAGGCATGTCCAGCAGGTGGAACAGAGGAGACATAACTCGCAGGTGGAGCAGAGGAGACATCGTCCGCAGGTGGAACAGAGGAGCCATGACCAGCAGGTGGAATAGATGAGACATCACCAGCAGGTGGAACAGATGAGACATGACCAGCAGGTGGAACAGAGGAGGCATGGCCAGCAGGTGGAACAGAGGAGACATGATCTGCAGGTGGAACAGAGGAGGCATGATCAGCAGGTGGAACAGAGGAGACATGATCTGCAGATGGAACGGAGGAGACATGGTCAGCAGGTGGAACAGAGGAGACATGATCTGCAGGTGGAACAGAGGAGACATGATCTGCAGGTGGAACAGAGGAGACATGACCAGCAGGTGGAACAGAGGAGACATGATCTGCAGGTGGAATGGAGGAGGCATGATCTGCAGGTGGAATGGAGGAGGCACGACCAGCTGGTGGCACTGGAGCAGTGACTGGTGCAGGCATGTACTTGGAGGCTGAAGGCTTCTCCTGTCACTTTGCTTGGATGCTAGGGCCTGGCGCATGGATGGTGCCTCCTCAGCATCTACATCCTACTGTGCGGCGTCACATGCAAGGAGAGGTGTTGATTGGTCATACTCTATATCTGTACAAAAGGAGTGACATTGTCCATTTAGGTTGAAATAAACACAGATTGTACTCATTGACATACATTCTGGTCTCAGATGGGTAAGAGTCACATCCATCACTGAATTTCTCCTTTTACATTGTGCCCTCAGTTTATTTCAGTAGGCAGTCTTAACCGTGGAGTTTGTGCACAACATTGGCTGATGACATGTGCAAGGATATCATTTCACCTCAAACTGTGTATCCCTAACATTCCACATGATCCCTCACAAACATTGCTGAACCCATATACAACCCCCATCTCTTCTTTTACATTCCATTATATAGTCCACACTAAGCAAGTGAAATTCTTACAAGTGATCTACCCTGCGTTCGTTTTACTATCTGACTGACATACATGCCTATTCTTTGTGACAATGCTGAAGACACTAAATGAGAATACAACTTTTATAAATGTCCTCATTACAACTTCAGGCTATCATTCCCAATGACAACCGTTTCCAACATTCACATGTGGCCAGGACATACACAGGAACATGTACATTTTAGAAGCAGAGGGCATGGGTAACTTGTCTTACACTTTATTGTGTCATTGTGTCCTCTTCATAGCCCTTCCATTCTGCTCTGTAGTATTTGAGACAATACACAGTGACATCATGGGATATGACCATCAGCATTTCCGCCTCATAATTAGTCTTTGGCTGATCCTGCCCTCTTTAAATGGGATTCTTATGATGCAGCATGCACGTGATGTGGCATTGTGAATGTTTATTGTACCCTTACCTGCCTGCTTAACTTAATGGTGCTGCTTTCACTCTCCTCTCAAGTTGCAAGATGGAGGCCTGAGGGAGGGCACCATAGTGGTCAGGCGTTTGTGTTGGTGATGTTACATAAAGTCTGTTACCCACCACCTTAGATGACAAAAATGCTTTCTGATATCTTTGTTAGGGGAAGATGTGACCCCTAGATCACAGATTTGTATTTTATGTAGATAGTTCAATGGGTTACTGCTTTTGTCACAAAGATCATTTTGTTACTTGCAGGTTGCCTCTCCCTCTTGAGTTCTACAGGGCTGGGTGCTTAGTCCTCTGCTATTTAATATATATGTCCGCCCTTTAGCGGAGGTGGTCGAACGTGCGGGATTGTCTCTCTTTTCTTACGCTGACAATACACAGATTGTGTTCTCCCTCTCTTCGTCACAAGAACACAAGCCCTCAGACCTCAGCTTGGGACTAAGAAAAGTCACCCTCTGGATGCAGAATAACCTGCTCAAACTAAATGGTGATAAAACTGAAGTCATGATCTTAGGCAAAAGACCTAATTTTTGGGGGCCTCAGCATTGGCCCCCGAATTGGGAGCTCTGCCCACGCCTGTAAGCAGCGTTAAGAACTCGGGATTCATTGTGGATGAATCTCTATCTATGAAACAACAGGTGGCCAATGTGACATCTACCTGCTTTGCAGTCTTGAAGTGGTTAAAAAAGATTCTATGGTTGATTCCCCTCCCAGCACAGAGAACGCTGATCCAAGCTCTTGTGATTTCAAGACTAGATTACGATAACGTCCTGTATCTGGGAGCTGATAAATCGACCATCCATAGACTGCAAATGGTGCAGAACGCAGCAGCAAGGCTTCTTTATCGCCTACCCGTTTGCCTCTGTCTCAGGGATTCTGCGTGACTTACACTAGTTGACGGTGTTGAAACGGGTTAAGTTCAAAGCACTGTGTTATATGTTCAAGGTCAAATCAGGTTTGGCCCCTAAATATTTGATGGATTTGGTCCAGTTATATCATCCCTCTTGCCCCTTGCGTTCTGCTCGACAGATCCGGTTTGTTGTTCCGAAAATCCGACTGGCCCATATGAAAGGCCGGTCTTTCTCCTATCTTGGGCAGACATTATGGAATTCCCTGCCTGCTTCTCTGAGAGATGCGACATCTCTTCTTGCATTCAGCAAGAGTCTAAAGACCTGCCTGTTTCAATTTGAGCTTTGTGTTTACCCTCTTTTCTCCCTCCCTTTGCCTGGAGCCGGGAAACCCCTTGAGGTAGCTGTGCTCATTACAAATTCTGGAATAATCATAATAATAATAGAAGCAATTAAATAAATGTGAGGAGGGGCTATGGAGGGATGAGGGGTACCGTTGGCGAGTGGTAGTGAGGGAATCCCTGGAGAAGGAGGTCATGGGTGGGTGGGCAGCAAAGGATGTTGCACAGAGTGCCACCAACTCTAGAGCCAGAATGCTGGTTCACTCACTTTGCCACCAGCACTTCCGCCTGTTATCTGAAATACTCATCTTCCTGAATATGCAGGAGGCAATGTTCTAAAAAAAGATGGTGTCGGTAGTGCGAGGTGAGAATGGTTGGTACTGCTGCTCTGCAGGAACCACAAAATGTCCATGTTGGACTTGGCCCTTTTTGCAGGGTCCAGCCAGCACTTTTTGCCTTCCTCCTGTATTTTTTCTGACCTGTTGTTGGTGATTTTATGACTCTGGGCACTTTACCACTGCTGATCAGTACTAAAGTGCATATGCTCTCCCTGTAAATTGTTGTTATGAATTGGTGTTTCCATGATTGGCATATTTGATTTACTAGTCAGTCCCCAGTACAGTGCACTGTGTGTGCCCGGGGCCAGTAAATCAAATGCTGCTAGTGGGCTTGCAGCACTGGTTGTGCCACCCACATAAGCATCCTGCAAATGTAACTCAGGCCTGCCATTGCAGAGCCTATGAGCAGTCTGGTACTGCCATGTCGACTTGGCAAGTGCACCCACTTGCCAGGCCCTTTTCTTACATATCAGTCACCCCTAAGGTAGGCCCAAGGTACCCCTGTGGGCAGGGTGCACTGTAGGTGAAAGGTAGGACATGCCCTGGTGTGTGTGGCATGTCCTGATAGTGAATTACTGCCAATTTTGTTTTTCACTATTGCAAGGCTACCTGTTCCCGTAGGACAGAATGGGGAGTTTGCTTGTAACATCTTATTATCATAACTACCCCTGGGAACAAGATGGGAAAATAAAGTTTAGTATGCCTGAACTCAGAATGTTAAAATGCATCTTTTAGTGAGGGTGATTTTTACATTCTGTGTTCGAAAATACCACTTTTAGAAAGTAGGTATTTTCCTGCTTAACCATCCAGTGTGCCTCTGCTAGGTATGTGTATTGCATGTCTGGCTTTTGGATGACAGGGGCTGGAGAGGGGCAGTGGCTCCAGAGAGCCTGATGAGTCAGGGCTGGGCTGAATAGACCTGGGCTGCATTTAGAGTAGTGGGAGGAGATTTTCTTTCACCTGAATGGGCCTCGTCTGCCAAGTACAATGCTGTCTCCACCTCCTGCCAGGAAGCTGCACCAGTGAGGACAGAACTGGTTTTGGCTGGGTACAGACACTCTCGGCCTTCAGAGAACAAAGGAATTTTGTGTATAAAAAGAGGGGCCCAGACCCCGGACATTTAGATCACTTCTGTGAATCAAGAGGAACCTTTGCCAAGGAGAAGAGCCGGAGAAGCTGAGGAGGAACACTGCCCCTGTGCTGTTTGCTGTCTGGGGTTGGCCTGCAGGGGCTTCTTGCTGCCAAGGAAAGGAGAAAAGAACTTTGCTGTTTGCTTTGTCACCTGCTTGAAGAAAAGATCTCCAAGGGCTTGAAATTGAGCTTGCCTCCTGTTCTGAAGTCTCAGGGAGACAAAGACTTAATTTCTTCTGTCTCTCTGCATCTGGAACTGCTGTTTCAGCTGCCACAGAAGGAAATTGCAACACCGACGCCGGCGAGTGACGACGTAACCTGCACCGAAGCCGTGGGCAACGCGCATGAAGAGCACGACGTACCGCCCCAACTTGCACCATAGGCCTGACGCCATGCTGCATCGGCTCTGAAGCGGCCATCGAGGCCGCTGTTGGCACCGTAGCCGACGACACCGCTCATGACGTCCACGACGCAACGTCCCGACTCACACAGCAGCCCCGACTTCTAGCGACACTGGTGCTTCATCAATGCGGAGCCGATCCTTGACGTGGGTGACTCCTGAATCTATCGACATCGCACCGTTGTAAGGAACCGACGACTCGCCGCCATCGTGATGTCACCTCCCCGACACAGTAAGGAACCGACGTCTCACCTCCCCTGCACCGCAGTAAGGAACCGAGGCCTCACCTCCCCCTGGGTCATAAGGAACCAACGCCACCCGGCGCCAATGAAGCATCACCTCCCCGACGCCGTGCACCGTCTTTGCCTTCGTCAATTCCAGGGTACTGTTCTTTGGGGGTCTGCTTGACTCCGTGCCTGACTCCGCACACCTCGTGGTTGGCGCCGTACTTTGGGATTCTTATCTGACACGACGTCGTAATAACTCCAGGTAGAGTTATTTGTTGCTACAAACTTTAATTGAGTGATAACTGTATTGTGGATTTTTGTCGTTTGGTCTTGTTTAGGTTTAGATAAAGATTACTTATTTTTCTAAACTGGTGTGGTGTCCATTTGTAGTGTTTTCACTGTATTACTGTATGTGTTCACAAATGCTTTACACACCTTCTCTGAGATAAGCCTGTCTGCTTGTGTCAAGCTACCAAGGGGGTGAGCAGGGGTAATTTTAGAAGTGTATCCCCCTTACCCTGACTAGAAGCAAGGGCCCTGTTAGAACTGGGGGTCTCTAGTTGGCTGAGGTTGGTACCTTAGGCCAAATAGAGACCCTTGCTTCTAAGTCAGGGAAAGGAAGGACACCTTCTCAGATAGCCCCTGCTCACCCCCTTGGTAGCTTGGGACGAGCAGCCAGGCTTATCTCCAAGGCAAATGTGTAAAGTATTTGCAACCACGCTCTCAGTGACACAGTGATAACACCACAAATGGACTCCACACGAGTTTCATAAAAAAAACAATTATATGTTTATAAGAAAATAAATATACGATGAGACCACACGATAAAAATCCAACATATGGGTATTTGTAATATTTCACCTTGCCGGTTATTAGGCCAGGAAGCACTGGTAGGTTCTTGCAGTATTAATGAGCAATTATCAATGATCTAATGCAGTCCTAATGCAATTCTATGCAGTTCGTAATGCAAGAATCAGGCAATTCGTAATGCACCAATCAGGCAGTTCGTAATGCGAAAATAATGCAATTCGTAATGCAACAATCAGGCAGTTTGTAATGCAAAAAATAAGGCACTTCGTAATGCAACAATCAGGCAGTTCATAATGCAAAAATAGGGCACTTCGTAATGCAACAATCAGGCAGTTCGTAATGCAAAAAAATAAGGCACTTCGTAATGCAACAATCAGGCAGTTCGTAATGCAAAAATAGGGCACTTCGTAATGCAACAATCAGGCAGTTCGTAATCCAAAAATAGGGCACTTCGTAATGCAACAATCAGGCAGTTTGTAATGCAAAAATAAGATACTTCAGCACCGATCGCGGTGCTCTGGACGGTCTCTATGCCACTCTTACTGACTCGCGGTCAGCTACTGCCAAAACATGCCCCCAACACTGTTATGATGGAAAACAAAGTGCATCTCCACACTCCGGCCCCGGTACTGCCACTCCTCTGCAAGTACGGGCCGCGATACAGACTTGAGCAGAGGCTCGCGCTGCAAAGATGGGAAAGGCCGAGAGCGTTTCTCTCGGAGCCCGCACCCCGCCCCAGGCGGCGACACACGCACGCTCGCTGAGCGTTACCTGGGGGGGTGCAATCTCACTCCTCTCCTCGCGACTTGGGCCTCCGGTGCGACTTCATTGATCTTTGGGCAGTGGAACTCGGGCCCCCCCCCGACGGGGATGGTTCGAGTTCCCTCCTTGGCAAAGGCAGGCTCGGACCGGCGGCACAGCTCCTCTGGGGATGCCGGTCCGGGCCGATGGCAATGACGATCGCAGCAGCTCTGGTCACGCTGCTCGATCGACGCAGAGAACAAGACTGCTCCGGGACACACAGTCACAGGGCAAATCTCACAAAGGTCTCAGGCTGCAACAGGGCACACGCACACAGCATCGCTGAGACTCACTTGAGCTCCGGGTGTACACGATCACAGGGCAATCCTCACGAAGGTCTCAGGCTGCACGAAGCACATGCACACAGCGTCGCTGAGACTCACTTGGACTCCGGGTGCACACAATCACAGGGCAATCCTCATGAAGGTCTCAGGCTGCACGAAGCACACGCACACAGCATCGCTGAGACTCACTTGGACTCCTGGTGCACACGATCACAGGGCAATCCTCACGAAGGTCTCAGGCTGCACGAAGCACACGCACACAGCTTCGCTGAGACTCACTTGGACTCCGGGTGCACACGATCACGGGGCAATCCTCATGAAGGTCTCAGGCTGCACGAAGCACATGCACACGCGCACAGCGTCGCTGAGACCCACCTGGAAACTTTTATGTTCCTGAGTTTCCACAACAGGGAGCCAGCTCTCCTCGGGCCCTTGGGGACAAGTTACTTCAGGACACAGCACACAGCAAAGTCCTCTCAAGCAGGGGGACACAGCACACAGCAAAGTCCCTTAGCCTCTCCTTGGTTAAATCAGCAAACTGAAGGCCAGCCCCAGAACACACAGCAAGGGTCAGTCCTTTCCTTCAGTCTCTTCAGCTGTTTCTTCCTTGGCAGAGGTTCCTCTTGACCACGAAGTAGTTTCAATCCTTTTCAGTCTTGATCAGTCCAACCTTTAGGGGTTTCAGCTCTAATAGTTATACCCCTAAATGTCTGTGAAGTCTTTGTGTTCAGGGGGGCACTGACCCCTGTCTAAACCAGTTCTGGGTGTCTCCCTGCCAGTGACACCTTTTTCCTTTGATAGTGGGGGTCTGGGTCTTCAGTCACTCAGCAGGAGATGGAGCCATTGTTTTATGGCGGCAGCCCAGGCCTCTTCACCTCCAGGGGCTACTCCTCCCCCCTACACTCCAGATGCAGGTCAGCCTGTTGCTGTCTCACCTCCTCCCCTGGGTCAGGACATTTCCCAGATCCTATCACATTCAAATCCAGACAGTCAATCCACAACCAGGCAGAGACACACAGAATTGTTAGAACAAAAAAAACAGCCACTTCTAAAATTGTGGTTTCTAAACACACAAGGCAAAAACCACCTTCAGAAAAAGATGTGTTATTAAAATGTGAATTCAGGCACACTAAACGTCACCTCTCCATCTTAAGCCTATGGGAAGTATGGCTGGAAACATATTACACAGCCTCCCCCATTCTGTCCTATGGGCAAGATGGCCTTGCAACAGTGAAAACGAAATGGAGAGTATTTCACTGTCAGGACATGGTACACACCTTAGTACATGTCCTACCTTTCACATACACTGCACCCTGCCCAGGGGGTACCTTGGGCCTACCATAGGGGTGTCTGACGTGCATAAAAGGGAAGGGTAAGGCCTGGCAAGTGGGTGCACTTGTCAGGACAACAAGGCAGTTTAACAAACTGCGCGCAGGCACTGCAGTGGCAGGCCTGAGATCTCTCTTTAAGGCTACTGGTGTGGGTGGCACAATTAGTGCTGCAGGCCCACTAGTAGCATTTGTATTACCAGCCCTGGCACACATAGTGCACTTTACTAGGGACTTTACTAGTAAGACAAATATACCAATTATGGACAACCAATTACCATTACTCTTCATACAGGGAGCACTTGCACTTTGACACTGATCAGCAGTGGCAAAGTGCCCAAAGCATCTAAGTTGGCAACACCATGTCAGAAAAAAGGTCTAGGGGGAAGGCAAAAAGTTTAGGGAACTTTAGCCAAAAAGGGCCAAGTCCAACAGGCCCCTATTTGGACAAAGGTACCTACCTCTGCCAACTAGAGACCCCCATTTCTAACATTGGTGGTCAGCTGTGACGATCTGGACCTGCATTTGTGTCTTACATACAGTGATTGGTGTACACTACTAGTATAGTGCAGACCATTATGCAACCACATACTGTTTTTTGTGTTTTCTGGTGTCCTCCTGGAAGTAGTTTTACTCTGGTTAGCTGTTGCAAAATGGAACTTGACTTCTGGCACATGTTGATCTACACCATGGATACTCACAAACTTTCTCTCGGGGCCAAATTTACAGTGTGGTTTGTGGCCGAGGGCCGCACCTGTGGGGGTGGGGCCAGTGGGGGGCGGGGCTAGAGTAAAAAAAACTGTGATCATGAGGTCAAACAAAGGCCCCTGCAGCGGACGTATTAGTCCAGTGAGCCACCTGACCCAGCATACACACATATGTCTGTCTGTCTCTGTCTGTGTGTCTCTGTCTGTGTGTCTCTGTCTGTGTGTCCCTGTATGTGTGTCTCTTTGTGTCTCTGTCTGTGTGTCTCTGTCTCTGTGTGTCTCTGGCTGTGTGTGTGTGTCTCTGTGTGTGTGTCTCTGTGTGTGTGTCTCTGTCTGTGTGTGTGTGTGTCTCTGTCTCTGTGTGTGTGTCTGTCTGTCTGTCTGTGTGTGTGTGTCTGTCCCTGTGTGTGTGTGTCTGTCTCTGTGTGTGTGTCTGTCTGTGTCTGTGTGTGTCTCTGTCTCTCTGTGTGTGTCTCTGTGTGTGTGTCTGTGTGTGTATCTGTCTCTCTGTGTGTGTGTCTCTCTGTCTCTCTGTGTGTCTCTGTCTCTCTGTGTGTATCTGTCTCACTGTGTGTCTCTGTCTGTGTGTCTCTGTGTGTGTCTCTGTGTGTGTGTCTCTCTGTCTCTCTGTGTGTCTCTGTCTCTCTGTGTCTCTCTGTCTCTGTGTGTCTCGGTCTCTGTGTGTCTCTGTCTCTGTGTCTCTCTGTCTGAGTCTGTGTGTGTGTGTCTGTCTGTGTGTGTGTGTGTGTCTGTGTCTGTCTGTGTCTCTCTGTATCTGTCTCTGTGTGTGTCTCTGTCTCTGTGTGTGTCTCTGACTCTGTGTGTGTCTCTGACTCTGTGTGTGTGTGTCTCTGTGTGTGTGTGTCTGTGTGTGTGTCTCTGTGTGTGTGTCTCTGTCTCTGTGTGTCTGTGTGTCTGTCTCTGCGGGTGGAGTAGAGGCTGCGGGAGAAGAGGAAGTAGAAGAGGATGCAACACAAAACAGGAAGCTTCTCAAAAGGCCCTTTAAAAGTTAGCTGTGAAAACGCTTACAGCTGACTTTTAAAGGGCCTTCGGACTGTGCCATGTGTGAGGTCACAGAGGCCGTCAGTAAACACAGAGGATGGCTGCAGGAGCATACATAGTGAATACGTATTTAATACTGCTGCGGTCATCTTCTGTGTTTACTGTCGGCCTCACTGGAAATGTAAAAACGGCATGGCAAGGTCCGCTGGCCGCCAATGAAGGCCTGACGGGCCGCTGGCGGCCCGCGGGCCGTACTATGAGTACCACAGATCTACACAATGAAGGAGCAATGTGTGTTCTGCAAGGAAAGAGGGCTGCCTGTGAAGAGAAGGTCCAGGGAGGATCTAGAGGCATCCCTGTTTCACTATGAGTTACCCCGGTGGGGGCCAACACTACCAACAGAGTCTGAGGAGGAGGACGTCCCTGAAAGTGAGGGAGAAACAGAAAAAGATGGCTGGCTTCTAGCTTGTGAGCAGAGGTTGAGACAGCTTGATGAGGAGCTTGAGAGGGCTGAGGCCAAGAGGGCCTTAACCCAAGAAGTAGAAACGTGTGTAGCTCAGGAAGTGAGCTTGGTTTGGGTTGGAGGTAGAGTCCAGTTCAGATGGTGGCAGCAAAATGGTGTTGTCTAGTGCTGAGGGAGCAGTACACACACCCAGAGATGTGGCGCCTGACTTGAAGGAGTGGGTAACATACACCAGGGGGCTCAAGGATATGAGGTAGCTCCAGTGGTGCGCAGTGTCCCTGAGGTAGATTGGGGAACTGGCACAGGGGTTCACAGTCCTAGTGGTGGGGGGACACTCTACTGACTCTAGATGAGAGGTGCAGGGAGATGGGTTCCCCCATGGTAGAATTCTTGGTGTGTGAGTGTGGAGACCGCCCAGAAGAGTGTGGGTTGAGTGACAGAGACAGTTAGACACTGTCTTGCCAATCTCAAGAGAGTGGTGTGGATTACCTGTGCGAGGCACTGGATGGTAAGGCAAAGGATAGCTTGGTTAACACCTGTGTGGGGCGGTGTGATTCAATTGGTGGAGAGCATATTTTCCCTGTTTTCCAGAGCTATGCCAACGCCTGGTGGAGTGTGAGTTCTCTGACCCCAGGGAGCTCACACTGGAGGCAGACCTTTTGGTGGTTTCCAGAGGGTCTGAAGAGACATCTGGTGGTGATCCTGATGGAGGAGGCTCAGGTATTTCCCAACCAAGAGTAGTGGGAAAGGTTCCTAGTAGCCCAGATAGGTCCCGGTGTAGTAGGAGGGGTGTAGGGACTCATGTCCTGTGTCCGCGGAGAAGGAGTGAGAATGGGAAACCCAGTCTCAGGGCCTGGAGGGTTCCCTAAGGGAACACCAGGTGGGGAGCCTAGGCTGTACTGGTAGGCCATCGTTTGAGGGGGATCTCCTAGTGTCAGGAGAATTTGGAGAGCAGAGCTCCACCAGTTCTGGTGTCTGGTGGTGCTGCTCCTGAGTGGAGGGGGCAGAAGTCCAGATGGAGAGGTGAGAGGGGGATGCGGTCCGCAGTCGGAGAACCAGTGGGTCATGGGCCAGCCCTAAGGGCTGAACCTTCTAGGAGTGACCATGTTGACACCACTTCTGTTTTGGGGGGTCTTCACGCACTGTCAGATGGGCAGGGGTTGGGAGATCAGCGCCAGGCAGGCTGTCACACAACACATGAGATATGTGTTACTCTTGGGGTGGGGCATGCGTGCTCCCCAGGAAGTCCTGGTGTGCCAGGCAGGTGCTCAGCCGCAGGGGGTAGTCCCTGGGTTGGGAGGCCAGGTTCAGGAGGTTATGCCTGACCTGGAGGGAAGGACATCTGTAAGCAGTGTCCCTACCGTTTTGTCTTCTGGGAGCACCGTTCCAGGTGGGAGGGTGCAGGGCCCCAGTAAGGGGGTGGGGAGAGGGCAGCCTCACCCCTGACCTCTGCCTAGTCTAAGGGTACAGACCCTAGGCTGGGAACCCAGTTGCAGGATAAAGACCCCTGAACTGGTGGGCGAATTGTGCAGGACACCTGCCACAGGTGCCCTGGTGATTCTGGAAGGGGGTACCGCTCCAGTTGGGAGGGTGCAGAGCCCCAAGGAGGAGGACTGCGTGTGGGAAAGCTCACCCCAGTCTCCTGTCCAGCAGCCGGTTACAGGCCCAGAGCTGTTGGTTCTGTGTCAGGATGTCATACCTGACCTGACAGGAGGGAGAGTGGACAAAGGGTGCCAGGCACCTGGGGCTACTACCCCCGCTCTCTGACACCACAGAGGTTTGAGAACCATGAGAGGCATAAGGCCTGGGTCTCATCACTGACAACTGTCAGTGGCCACTGTGGCCTGCTGTCCTGGTGGAAAGAGTGGCCCCTGGGGGGGCAGCAGTCACATCCCGGGGGTGGACTGGGCCACACTGCTGTGTTGGCCTTGTGGGTACTGTCTGTCTGTTGGGACACACCTGTGAGCAAGCTAAGGTTAGGTGATGCACGGATGTTGTCCACAGGTGAGGATGAGGGTTCCCCATGGGTTAGCTTAGTGGGCCCTGACAGTGGGAACAGAGGGTTCCAAATGGGTTCAGATTGGTGTAGAACTGGAGTATGCCCCTGCAGTTGCTGGCCAGGGTCCATGTTCTATCGCCCCATGCAGGGAAGCCCATCAAGGTATTGATTAGTCTACCCTGGCTTTAGGCTGGAAGGGGGTCGTGTTGGACTTGGCCCTTTTTGCAGGGACCTCCCAGCACTTTTTGCCTTCCTCCTGTATTTTTTCAGACCTGTTGTTGGGGGTTTTATGACTCTGGGCACTTTACCACTGCTGATCAGTGCTAAAGTGCATATGCTCTCTCTGTAAATTGCTGTTATGAATTGGTGTTTCCATGATTGGCATATTTGATTTACTAGTCAGTCCCTAGTACAGTGCACTGTGTGTGCCCGGGGCCGGTAATTCAAATGCTGTTAGTGGGCTTGCAGCACTGGTTGTGCCACCCACATAAGCAGCCTGTAAATGTAACTCGAGCCTGCCATTGCAGAGCCTATGGGCAGTCTGGTACTGCCATGTCAGCTTGGCAAGCGCACCCACTTGGCAGGCCCTCACCTTCCATTATCTTACATATCAGTCACCCCTAAGTTAGGCCCAAGGTACCCCTGTGGGCCGGGTGCATTGTAGCTGAAAGGTAGGCCATGCCCTGGTATGTGCGGCATGTTCTGATTGTGAATTACTGCCAATTTCATTTTTCACTATTGCAAGCCTACCTGTCCACGTCGGACAGAACGGGGAGTTTGCTTATAACATCTTATAACCATAACTACCCCCGGGAACAAGGTAGTAAAATAAAGTTTAGTATGTCTGAACTCAGAATGTTAAAATGCATCTTTTAGTGAGGGTGATTTTTACATTCTATGTTTGAAAATAGCACTTTTAGAAAGTAGGTATTTTCTTGCTTAACCATCCAGTGTGCCTCTGCTAGGTTTGTGTATTGCATGTCTGGCGTTTGGATGTCAGAGGCTGGAGAGGGGCAGTGGCTCCAGAGAGCCTGATGAGCCAGGGCTGGGCTGAATAGACCTGGGCTACATTTATAGTAGGGGGAGGAGATTGTGAGAAGTTGGCCTGGTATATGCTGTCCACTAATTATAGTGGGCACCTTGCACCAGTCCAAACAACCCCTTATTGGAGATAGGTTAAAGACAACCTTTATTGAAAGCTATCCTAGTGGTAGCTATGGAGAGCAGCCTTCAGGCTAAGTCTTGAAGGAATGTAAAGCAGCTTGTTTTACCAGTCTATAATCTCTTGAGTGACCAAATGAAAGAGGACCAGACCAGGTATATATATAAAATATATGTATTTAGTCTTAAACACACCCCTCTAGTCTCTTTATGAGGCTAGAGTTCGAAGTACATAAGTTACAAGTCAGTTATCAACAGTAATAGCACAAATACACGTTTGAGCCCTAGGGGCGTACCAAACCATATACCAATAAAGTGGTATAAGAACCACGACTGAGCTAGACACAAGGCCTAGAGCCTGTAGAAGTGCTTGGCCCTCAAGGAACCACCCAAGGTAGTGACACAGGGGACCCACGGGGGACGCGTGCAGTGTGAGAACACAGCCGCGAGCCGCCGTTGACTTCTATGGGGAATGTCGCGGTTGGAGTTTTAAAGAAAAAGGACACTTAGAGGAGGACTTGGAGCAAACCCCTTTAGAACTAGGTTGTTATAGAATCTAGACCCACGGGAGCACCGGAGTACTCGAGTTACCTCACCCAGGGAAGCCGGGTGCATAGGTGTCTTTCGGGGTCGGGTTTCGTCATCGTTTCCAATGGCGATCTGCTGCAAAGTGCTGCTGGCGACCAAGTCGAAAGTGTTCGGGTGGATCCAAAGGTGGATCGAAGATCTGAAGAACCTGAAAGCAGAGGGGACAGAGTCTGGGTCACTAGCCAGTGACCAGGAAGGCGATGAGCAGATGCCCACCGATGTCGGGTGCTTCAGGTAGGTTGACGGTCATCTTGACTCTTCAGCCACGAGGTCCAGGAGGCGTCGACGACAACCAGGAGCTGGATTCGAGCTGTGCCACGACGTCTGTCGATTGCTGGGGTGTCGGCGACCGGATTGGACCCAACAAGCCTTGGCAACGGCAAGTCTTGTAGAAACAAAGAAAGGACGTTGATGCAGACCAGCAAGGTCTGGGGGACTCACCCAGCGAGGGTAAGTCAGGGCACGTCTGGAGCAACCAGGAAAGCTCAAGCAGAAGAAGAGTTGCCTTCAGGAGGGCCCACTAGCCAACGGACTAGCGACCGTGAAGGAGCCTCAAGTGGACGCACTTGGAGCTGGCTCACAGGACACTCGTGGAGTGGAGGCCAGTGATCTTCGGTGCAGTCGGTGCTGGAGGCGGGGGCTACTCGGAGCCCAAAGCACAACTTCGTGGAAGACCAAGAAGAGGATGCACTTGCAAAAATACTCGGTGTCCAGGGGTCACGGTTCCATGTTACCCACAACAGCTACGGGCCTCAGCTTTGCTGGGGACTCAGGGCAGCCTCGGTGAAGTCTGGAAATCTACCTCTGGTGATGCAAAGTCTTCGGCGTCCGGCGGGAGCTTCAGCGATGCTGACAGGACAATTGCTTCTTAGGTGCCTGCCAAGCAGGGGAGTCACTCCTTGACCCCAAGGGAGATTCTTCAGTCCTCTAATCTTCAGGTAGAGCGTCGAAGGTCCAGGATTCAGTGTCAGAGTTTCGTCCAGGGTAATCTAAAGTCCTAAGGACTGGGGTCCCATACTTATACAAAGTTAGGGGGTTGGACATACTCTGGGGACCCACCTATGGGAGGGTCAGGGAAGAGGGGTGGTTACACCCATTCCCTTTGTCCAGTTTCACGCCAGAGCAGGGGCAGGTAGCCCCTGCAACCGGTTTGAACTGGCATATGCACAGGGACACCAAATGTGCCCCCAGTGCAGGACTTCAAAGCACCAGAGGGTGCTCCCGCCCAGCCCCAATACACACTATCCTGTCTGGGGAGGTGGTTACACCTCCCTTCGACAGGAAACCTATTGTCCAGGCCTCCCCTGCTGGAGTTTCAGTCAGCAGCAGGAGGCCAGACCCGTGTCTGTGGCAGCGGCATCCATTTTGTGATGCCAGGGCTCTGGAAAGAAGTTACCGGGCTGCCCGGTGTGTACATGTCTCTCCCTCTAGAAGGGTGGAATGCTACCCCCGCCACCAGGATTGGCGGGGGGGGGTAGTATTCCAAGATGTTTGACACCAAACACGACATGTTTTGGTGCAGCCAGTCCAAAGTTAGCATTGTACCGCGAGGATATAATGCACTTAAGAGTATATGGTCAGGCTGTACCACAAACAGCATCAGAGGAGGGACTCCGAACGCTGCAGAGGGGCTCTGCTCATGCAGGGGCACCCTCTCACATAAAAACCAAGCACTCTGCCTTCAGGATTGTTAAGGCCTACCATAGGAGTGACTTATAGGTTTATATGTGTGTGCAATGGTAGTGATATAGGTAGCCTATACCACAGTAAGGGGTGCATGCACCACCTTACCCAGGCTGCAGTAGCAGACCTGTGGTGTCATTTTGGCTGGCCTTCCAGGGGTGGCATAATACATGCTTCAGCCCCTGGCAGGCCTCTGGGGTACCTATGCCCTGGGTACATAGTATACCATATACTAGGGACTTATAAGGGCACTCCAGATTCCAATCAAAGATGTACCTAAGGTACATGGAAACCATTTTATAGAGGAAGCAGATAGACTGGGGCCCTGAATAGCAGGATCCCAGTCCAACTAAGTCATAAACCAGCAAAACACCAGGAAAAAAGTGGGGGCAACCATATAGTCAGATTCCACCTTCCTACATAACCCCCCCAAACGAAAGGAGATAAGGCTAACCATGGCCAGTTGAGCCTTTATTGACT
Organism: Calotriton arnoldi; assembly: GCA_963921515.1. NCBI lineage: Eukaryota > Metazoa > Chordata > Amphibia > Caudata > Salamandridae > Calotriton > Calotriton arnoldi. The sequence goes on from CAWUFW010000245.1 coordinate 4,075,472, forward strand.
AAGTGGCCATATAAGGAAGCACCTGCACTAGCATGGTTGCCCCCTGTCTTATGGTCCACTAAGCAATCCCTCACCCTAAGGGTATGAGAGGGTCTCCACCATGGGGAATTACTACCTGTGGTGTGCTTTGGTAAAGTACAAGGCTGGTGAGGTGTCTGAGTAGGGAAGTGAGGCCCTAGGAAGGTTGGTCTCAGCTTCCTCAGATCACTGGTCACCATGTATGCCTGTCTTTCCATGACTGAGTTTGCTCTAAGGGTCAACCTTTGGCTGCCTACAGCTGGGGGTTGGGTCCCTTTGGATGGACCACTGGAGGGACATGGCAGGTTTGGAACCTTTTGGTCCCAGGTTTGCCCTTGCCTAACAGAGTCCTTCTGGGGGAGGTCCCTACACAAAGGTATGGGGGATCCCTCAGTGTGTTGAGGAATTTTCACCTGGCTAGGGCTACTAGACTGGGTGCCCCTAATCTGCTGATGGGGGGTTCCTCTGGACAGGGGGCCCTGGGGGTCCACTGACCTCCCTGACCTCTGCAGCCCTGGGCTGACTGAGGCAGGGTAGAGAGGGGCAGGTTACCTGCTCCAGACTGGGTACCACCTTGGAAGGGTCCTCTGCCATCAGGGGTGTGGCCAGGCCAGGCCTGACTACCTCTGGGGCAGTTCCTTCACTAGGGGTAGGGTCAGTTCCCTGAGGAGGCTGACCCTTACCTACTGTCTGGGGGAAGAAGACTTTTCTTCAACCCTTGTGCTCTCTTTTGGGGGAGAGTGGGCCATTCTTCCAGGCTCCATCTCTCCATAATTTTCCTGGGCTTGGGCTGTGGCCATCACAGCCCCACTAACCTTTACAGGGACGCCCAGCATTCTCAGATGGGTTTGGTGTTCAACTTCAGCCCAGGCTGAAATTTCCAGATCATTGCCCATCAGGCAATCTACAGGCAAGTTGGGGGACACTGCCACTCTTTTTGGGCCTGTGACCCCTTCCCAGCTGAGATTGACTATGGCCATGGGGTGATCTGTTCTGACACCATCTATGTTGGTCACCTGGTATTTAAACTCAGGTAAAAGCTGGTGAGGGGGGACTAGTTTCCCTGCCACCATGGTGACACTAGCCCCTGTGTCCCTGAATGCCACAGCCTTCTGACCATTAATTATTGGCTCCAGTCTGTACCTGCCCAATGCATTGGGACCCATGGTAAAGGTGGCAAATCCTATACCACCATCAGAGTCAGAGGAGTCTGTTGAGGGGGTCCTGTCTAAACTAGGGCCCACCTCTGTTCCCCTTGCAAAAGCACCTAACTTTTTGGGTGCACTACTCCCAACTGGAGGATTACTACTGGTAGTACCAGGAGGGGTGGTAGTATTTGTTGGAGGAACATTTTCTTTATTGCCAATCCTGGGACAACTGGGATCAGATTTCCAGTGCCCAGGCTTTTTACAGACATGGCAATAGGGTTTCTTTTCAGGAGAGGAAGGAGTTTGGGACCCACCCCCAGAAGAGGACTTTTGGGGCCCTGTAGTGGACTTATCCTTAGATTTATCCCCACCTTTCTCTTGGGACTTGGTAGAATCTTTCTTCTGGTCACCACCCTGATTCTTAGGCCTTACCCTGGTTCTGACCCATTTGTCTGCCTTCTTTCCCAATTCTTGGGGAGAGGTCAGATCAGAGTCCACCAGGTACTGGTGTAAAAGCTGGTTTTGACAATTATTAAGGATCTGCTCCCTCATAATCAAATTGTACAATCCTATAAAGTCATGCACTTTGCTGCCATGTATCCAACCTTCCAGAGCCTTAGCAGAACAATCAACAAAGTCCACCCAGTCTTGAGTCTGTGCTTTTGGGTATCTCTGAACTTTAACCTGTATTGTTCAGTTGTTAGGCCAAACCCATCAATCAGAGCACTCTTCAAGACTTTGTAATTGTCAGCATCCTCTTCTCTAACAGTGAGGAGCTTATCTCTACCTTTGTCTGCAAAGGAGAGCCACAAGATTGCTGCCCACTGCTCCTGAGGGACCCTCTGTACTTTACAGGCCCTCTCCAGTGCAGTTATCCATTTGTGGATGTCATCCCCACTCTGGTAGGGAGGGACAACCTTGCTCAGGTTTCTATGGTCATAAGACCTTTCCCTATCTCTGGGGAAATTGCTGCCACCATGGGACTCTAGTCCCATCTTTTTTCTCTGTCTATAGAGATCTAGGGACTCCCTGTCTATAGCCAACTGCTGTTTTCTGAGCTCAAGCTGGGCTTGTTCATACTGAAGCAGTCTCTTTCTCCTCTCATGAGAGGATTCCCTCCTATGAGAAGAGACAGAGGTCCCTACTGAGGTGTCAGAGTGGTTAGACTCCTGAGAAGGAGATCTAGACCTTCTGGGCACACTCACAACTCTTCCTGGGGGGACAAAGGGGAGGTCATTCTGGGCCTCCTCCTCATCCTCAGGAGTAGCTGCATTTTCCAGGTCAGGATCATTGTCATCCCCCTGGCCAGTTTCAGAGGTCAGGTCCTGGGGATTTTCATCCCTGGCCCCTCCCTCATCTTCTGCCCCACCCTCTCTGCCTACCCTTGCAGACCCTAGGGGTCTTCTAAGATCATCTAGCAGAAGCATCTCCAGGAGACGTTGGGTGTTGGCACTTTTGCCTGTCTTCAACTTCCTAACTTTGCACAACTCTCTTAATTCCAAGAATGTGAGGTTGTCATATCTGGATGGCAGGAGCTCACTGGTTCCTGGCAGTGAAGACATTACTAGTGTGGTGTGGTGTATGCACTACCTACTCTAGTGTGGCCTACTAAACTCTCTTGAGTTGTAGAAAGGGTGTGCTATCCCTTAACACACAACTCTAAGTTCAGTAGAACTTACTGTATCCTAAGCTTGATTTATATGTACCTAAGGTACCCTTAGTGGTTTTCAGTTGATCAATTCAATTGAGATTATCTGGTAAAACAATAGCAAGCTGGAATCCCACACGCTGCACACCAATGTGAGAAGTTGGCCTGGTATATGCTGTCCACTAATTATAGTGGGCACCTTGCACCAGTCCAAACAACCCCTTATTGGAGATAGGTTAAAGACAACCTTTATTGAAAGCTATCCTAGTGGTAGCTATGGAGAGCAGCCTTCAGGCTAAGTCTTGAAGGAATGTAAAGCAGCTTGTTTTACCAGTCTATAATCTCTTGAGTGACCAAATGAAAGAGGACCACACCAGGTATATATTTAAAATATATGTATTTAGTCTTAAACACACCCCTCTAGTCTCTTTATGAGGCTAGAGTTCGAAATACATAAGTTACAAGTCGAATATCAACAGTAATAGCACAAATACACGTTTGAGCCCTAGGGGCGTACCAAACCATATACCAATAAAGTGGTATAAGAACCACGACTGAGCTAGACACAAGGCCTAGAGCCTGTAGAAGTGCTTGGCCCTCAAGGAACCACCCAAGGTAGTGACACAGGGGACCCACGGGGGACGCGTGCAGTGTGAGAACACAGCCGCGAGCCGCCGTTGACTTCTATGGGGAATGTCGCGGTTGGAGTTTTAAAGAAAAAGGACACTTAGAGGAGGACTTGGAGCAAACCCCTTTAGAACTAGGTTGTTCTAGAGTCTATACCCACGGGAGCACCGGAGTACTCGAGTTACCTCACCCAGGGAAGCCGGGTGCATAGGTGTCTTTCGGGGTCGGGTTTCGTCGTCGTTTTCAATGGCGATCTGCTGTAAAGTGCTGCTGGCGACCAAGTCGAAAGTGTTCGGGTGGATCCAAGGGTGGATCGAAGATCTGAAGAACCTGAAAGCAGAGGGGACAGAGTCTGGGTCACTAGCCAGTGACCAGGAAGGCGATGAGCAGATGCCCACCGATGTCGGGTGCTTCAGGTAGGTTGACGGTCATCTTGACTCTTCAGCCACGAGGTCCAGGAGGCGTCGACGACAACCAGGAGCTGGATTCGAGCTGTCCCACGACGTCTGTCGATTGCTGGGGTGTCGGCGACCGGATTGGACCCAACAAGCCTTGGCAACGGCAAGTCACGTGGAAACAAAGAAAGGACGTTGATGCAGACCAGCAAGGTCTGGGGGACTCACCCAGCGAGGGTAAGTCAGGGCACGTCTGGAGCAACCAGGAAAGCCCAAGCAGAAGAAGAGTTGCCTTCGGGAGGGCCCACTAGCCAACAGACTAGCGACCGTGAAGGAGCCTCAAGTGGACGCACTTGGAGCTGGCTCACAGAACACTCGTGGAGTGGAGGCCAGTGATCTTCAGTGCAGTCGGTGCTGGAGGCGGGGGCTACTCGGAGCCCAAAGCACAACTTCGTGGGAGACCAGGAAGAGGATGCACTTGCAAAAGTACTCGGTGTCCAGGGGTCACGGTTCCACATTACCCACGACAGCTACGGGCCTCAGCTTTGCTGGGGACTCAGGGCAGCCTCGGGGAAGTCTGGAAATCCACCTCTGGTGATGCAAAGACTTCGGCGTCCGGCGGGAGCTTCAGCGATGCAGACCGGACAATTGCTTCTTAGGTGCCTGCCAAGCAGGGGAGTCACTCCTTGACCCCAAGGGAGATTCTTCAGTCCTCTAATCTTCAAGTAGAGCGTCGAAGGTCCAGGATTCAGTGTCAGAGTTTCGTCCAGGGTAATCTAAAGTCCTAAGGACTGGGGTCCCATACTTATACAAAGTTAGGGGGTTGGACATACTCTGGGGACCCACCTATGGGAGGGTCAGGGAAGAGGGGTGGTTACACCCATTCCCTTTGTCCAGTTTCGCGCCAGAGCAGGGGCAGGTAGCCCCTGCAACCGGTTTGAACTGGCATATGCACAGGGACACCAAATGTGCCCCCAGTGCAGGACTTCAAAGCACCAGAGGGTGCTCCCGCCCAGCCCCAATACACACTATCCTGTCTGGGGAGGTGGTTACACCTCCCTTCGACAGGAAACCTATTGTCCAGGCCTCCCCTGCCGGAGTTTCAGTCAGCAGCAGGAGGCCAGACCCGTGTCTGTGGCAGCGGCATCCATTTTGTGATGCCAGGGCTCTGGAAAGAAGTTACCGGGTAGCCCGGTGTGTACATGTCTCTCCCTCTAGAAGGGTGGAATGCTACCCCCGCCGCCAGGATTGGCGGGGGGTAGTATTCCAAGATGTTTGACACCAAACACGACATGTTTTGGTGCAGCCAGTCCAAAGTTAGCATTGTACCGCGAGGATATAATGCACTTAAGAGTATATGGTCAGGCTGTACCACAAACAGCATCAGAGGAGGGACTCCGAACGCTGCAGAGGGGCTCTGCTCATGCAGGGGCACCCTCTCACATAAAAACCAAGCACTCTGCCTTCAGGATTGGTAAGGCCTGCCATAGGAGTGACTTATAGGTTTATATGTGTGTGCAATGGTAGTGATATAGGTAGCCTATACCACAGTAAGGGGTGCATGCACCACCTTACCCAGGCTGCAGTAGCAGACCTGTGGTGTCATTTTGGCTGGCCTTCCAGGGGTGGCATAATACATGCTTCAGCCCCTGGCAGGCCTCTGGGGTACCTATGCCCTGGGTACATAGTATACCATATACTTGGGACTTATAAGGGCACTCCAGATTCCAATCAAAGATGTACCTAAGGTACATGGAAACCATTTTATAGAGGAAGCAGATAGACTGGGGCCCTGAATAGCAGGATCCCAGTCCTACTAAGTCATAAACCAGCAAAACACCAGGAAAAAAGTGGGGGCAACCATATAGTCAGATTCCACCTTCCTACAGAGATTTCCTTTCACCTGAATGGGCCTCGTCTGCCAAGGACAATGCTGTCTCCACCTCCTGCCAGGAAGCTGCACCAGTGAGGACAGAACTGGTTTTGGCTGGGTACAGACACTCTCTGCCTTCAGAGAACAAAGGAGTTTTGTGTATAAAAAGAGGGGCCCAGACCCCAGACTTTTAGATCACTTCTGGGATTCAAGAAGAACCTTTGCCAAGAAGAAGAGCCGGAGAAGCTAAGGAGGAACACTGCCCCTGTGCTGTTTGCTGTCTGGGGTTGGCCTGCAGTGGCTGCTTGCTGCCATGGAAAGGAGAAAAGGACTTTGCTGTTTGCTTTGTCACCTGCTTGAAGAAAAGATCTCCAAGGACTTGAAATTGAGATTGCCTCCTGTTCTAAAGTCTTAGGGACACAAAGACTTCATTTCTTCTGTCTCTCTGCATCTGGAACTGCTGTTTCAGCTGCCACAGAAGGAAATTGCAACACCGACGCCGGCGAGCAACACTGTAACCTGCACCGAAGCCGTGGGCACCGCCCCGACTTACACCATAGGCCCGACGCCTGCTGACGCCATGCCGCATCGACTCCGAAGCCGTATTCGAGGCCGCTGCCTGCACCGGAGCCGAGGACACCGCTCGTGACGTCCACGACACAACGTCCCGACTCGCACTGCAGTCCCGACTTCACCGATACCGGTGCTTCATCAACGCGGAGCCGATCCTCGACATGGGTGACTCCTGAATCCATCAACATCGCACCATTGTAAGGAACCGATGACTCGCCGCCATCGTGATGTCACCTCCCCGACACAGTAAGGAACTGACGTCTCACCTCCCCTGCACCGCAGTAAGGAAGCGAGGCCTCACCTCCCTTGGGGTCGTAAGGAACAGACGCCGCCCGGCGCCAACGAAGCATCACCTCCCCGACGCCGTGCACCGTCTTTGCCTTCATCAATTCCAAGGTACTGTTCTTTGGGGGTCTGCTTGACTCCGTGCCCGGCGCCGCGCACCTCGCAGTGGTGCCGTATTTTGGGATTCCTATCTGTCACGACGTCGTAATACCTCCAGGTGGAGTTATTTGTTGCTAGTGAATAACCTTTTTTGGAGGATATCTTGATAACTGTATTGTGGATTTTTGTTGTTTGGTCTTGTTTTGGTTTAGATAAAGATTACTTAGTTTTCTAAACTGGTGTGGTGTGTATTTGTAGTGTTTTCACTGTATTACTGTATGTGTTCACAAATGCTTTACACACTGCCTCTGAGATAAGCCTGTCTGCTCGTGCCAAGCTACCAAGGGGGTGAGCAGGGGTTATTTTAGAAGTGTATCCCCCTTACCCTGACTAGAAGCAAGGGCCTCTATTTGGACAAAGGTAGCTACCTCTGCCAACTAGAGACCCCCATTTCTAACAGTCCACCTCTGTGTCATGCTCTTATGTGGCCAGGAACAGGGTGCGGGGCTTGCCTTGGGTGTGATTTGTCTCTTTCAGGCTCTTTTGCATGTTCCTATGTGATTGGGTCAACTGATTATGTGTATGATTGAAAACATGACTTCAATGTTTTCACAGATTTATCAATTTTTGTGGAATTTTATATAGTGCACACCACACTGGGAGCTGTCAGAGCACTGTACAGAGGCAAACACCGACATGTCAATCATGACAGTCAACAGGAGTTACAACAGGGAACAACATTCTCAGACAGAAGGAAGGTTTTCACAGAGTGAGCGGGGATTTGTGATGCAAGGAACACTTTCAATTTACTGTAAGCCACCCATAAATCAAAGTAGCAGAAACAGCAGAATTTTAGCAGTGATTGGTGGTACAAGTAACAATTTCTGTATGCTGTGGTGTAGTCATAAATCAAAATATAAAAGGTGCCAATGCAGGGTATATATTCAGACAAACGATCTCCTGACGGATTCATTTCTGGGCGGGGAACCTGCGTTTTCAGGTCAGCAGTCACTCTTGCATATTTTGTGTCATAAAAAGGTGTTTCAGTTCCCTTTTGCATACACCACAAGAGAAGTCGTGCAAATTGCATGACCAGTATTAGTAGCCACAGAATTTTCTTGACCGATACTTTTGGAGGTATTTTTTAATTTTTTTTGCATGAGAAAATACTGGATTCACCTGTAATTAAGGCTGCATAGTCAGATTCACCCATCAGTAACGTGTGCGTGAGTAAGTAAAACAGCACTACACCCATTTTACTTGAAACTGTAATGGGGGCTTTCGCAGTTGAGGAGCTAGTAGATGCCAATGAGTAAAGGAGACACTTAAAATATTGAGTATTTTACACACTTCAAGTCAGAGCCCTAAACAGAGAAAAAGAAAGTAAAAGTTGACAATTAAAGGCATCATTTAGGCATTGGTGAGAACTCATCCGCATTGCTGGGGCCCTCACCCCTCGCCCCGGGGCCATTTAGAGTATCTATGGTGATGCACTGGCATCACAGATGAATGCTGAGCAAGCTGCCAAGTTGAGCCAGGCGGCTCGGCATTCTCTTTTGTTTAAAAAAAATAAACTCCCAAAGCACGTTTGTGTCTGAGAAACAAAACTAAAATGTTTTTGATATGCAGGATGTTTTATTCCTACATATTAAGGACACTTCTCTCTTTTCCTGTGGTACCAGGCAGGAAAATCTAGGGGCAGATTTGTCAAAATGTCACGCAACGCAGTGCAGCAAGACACCTTGCTGCGCTGCGTTGCGTGACAGGGACAGGGCAGAAATGCACCATATTTAACATTATATGGCGCATTCCTGTCCTCTCCTTGTGCTGGCACACTATGTGCTTTCTGTGTTATAGGCAGGATTGCTTTTGTGCAGTAAGGAAAAACTTGCTGCACAAAAACAATCCTCGGAGGCTTTTTCCTCTTTCGATGTGTGCTGCAGAATGCAGAATCTCACTCTAGGTTTTGCATTACCCTGCGTCCTCTTGCGTGATGGAAAAGGTGGCAAATCAACAACTTACCACCTTTTTGTCTGAGAACAACCTGCTACACCCCTCCCAATCAGGGTTTAGAGTCCGTCACAGAACCAAGACCGCATTATTAGAGGTTTCAGAATCCATCAAATCCAGTTTGGACTCCAGCCTCAATGTGGCTCTGGTGTTGTTGGACCTGTCAGCCGCGTTTGATACAGTAGATCATAACATCTTGCGGCGCAGGTTAGAACATCTGGGAGTGACAGGCTCTGAGCTAAGTTGGCACGAACAGGTGGTCTGGATGAAGCCGTTTGCCTTGGGAGCAAAATGGTTGAAGTGGGTAGTGCCTCAAGGCTCCTCCCTAAGTCCCACACTATTCAACATTTATATGTCTCCTCTGGCATATTTGGTTGAATCCTTTAACACCAAGATGATCTCATATGACGTATGAAGGGGATTAAACAAGTGCAAAGGCTGCATTTGCTTGTTGCATGGTTGGGCAGTCTGATTGGCGTAAGGCCAACAAACTGCAATGCAACCCAGATAAAACGGAAATGTTATTGTTTGGGCAGGATGCCCTTCCAGGATGGGTAGGAGCTTGGCCCAACAACATTCCCCCTCCACCCCCTCCAACAGCAGTGGCTGGAAATTTGGTCGTTAAGTTTGACCCCCAACTCTCGTTTTGGGCACAGGTATCAGCTGTGGGGAAAGCTTGTTTCTGGATCTTCTGCATGTTGAAGACATTTCTTCACTTGCTCCCATCTGAGGGCCAAGTTACAGTGGTCAGGACATAGACTTTTTTCTAGGCTGGATTATGCCAATGTCCTTTACCTGGGTCTCCCAGAATATCTGATTAAGCGGTTACAAGTAATGCGGAACATGGCAGTCCACCTCCGCCTACTGTATGAAATACTAAAACATGCATCACTGTCATCATTTCAGGAGCGATTCCACTGGCTGTCGGTTCGTCAAAGGATAATGTATAAGGCACTAACGCTAACACATCAAGCCCTTCACAACAGGGTTCTGGGTACCTTAATGAACGGATTAAGACTTATCAAGGTTCCTCACTTCCAGAGACAACGGAGGAGAGACGCTTCCTTCATTGTCAGAGCGGCAGGTATGTGGAATCAGCTGCCTGTTTATCTGAGGTCTATCTCAGAAGAAGTCAAATTTGAAAAGGAACTGAAAACAATTTTATTCAGACTTCAGTGATGTTAGGATTTCTGTGAGTCTCTGCTTCGATCCCCTCCAGTGCCTAAACAAAGTGCCAGGACACTCTTCTGAGTAGCTGTGCACTATAGAAGAATCCTTCATTCATTCAAAACCTTTGATAAATCTGCCCGCCCTCCCCTAGTGCTGGATGCCTGTTCTTAAACTGGTTGGGGCATCTGCAATTGTGTTTCACCTTGCTGTTTTCTCCTGATTTTAGGAAAGGGTAGAATCTTTGCTTATGAAAATCGAAGAATTCTGGTGGGAGTGTAGGACTTGAATATGTACTGAAGGAATATGGGCGGAAGTCGAGCAACAGCGTTATGAAAAATACATAAGTTAATAAAGAGTATATGCTTCCCAACCAGTGAGCGAGGGGATCTTGGTTAAGTGTCCAAAGATATCATTTATGCATAGAAGGCTATGTAGAAGTCTGTTTATACCAAAAGAGAAGGGGAGCAAGAGGTTTTTTGCTGTCTGTCACATATCCACCTCAAAACTATAAACTTGGGTCAAAAGATATGATGTTCCGGAATGGTTCTTAAGGAGAATCTTCCATTAGGTAACACGATTACAGGTCCTGTCGGTAAGTTCCTAGGACCTGCGCGTTTTGGATGACCCAAACTGAGGGCTTGGTGTGCAGACAGACACTGGACACCCCTACAGGATGAGTCAGCCGTTAGACCAGCTAGCTCTACAGTGCCACTACCACCCCCCCTGTATTCTACAGTGGTGTAGGTAGTTTCTGGCAACCACTGAACATGACAACCCTGATTCCTCAGGTATCGTGGAAAACAATACGGTATCTTTCGCTCAGTCACCTGTGCTTACTTTTCTCAGAATACACATAGAATGACGATTGGAACGGTTTCAATAATTATTTATTGGTCAAGCGTCAGTCTAATATGAAACATATTTGTTGCGACAATCAAGAGACAGGAGTAGACAAATGTGATGCCTAGCACCAATATCGTAAATAGTAGATACATTTCTACCATAGTGCTAATAAGATGAATAAAAGCAGATTATATAATACAATAGCATTGGCGTACTCCTACGATGCGTAGCCTACCTAAATGTGCCTAGCCTAGATATGTAGGTGAAGCATGTGTATGTAAGTGCTAGGATATATCCTAATGGAGCCAAGAATCCCCCGGAGAAGTGCTAACCCCTCACCTGATGGTTCTGAATGAAGGACCCCGTCTCTGCGTCGAGGATGGCACCCTGCAAGGGATGACAGGTCTCTGACTGTCAAAGGATCAGCCTGCAGAATCTCGGTCTGGCTTGGATGGAATTCTCCTCCATTTTGTAAGGGGGAGTGAGGGTCTTTTATACTAAAGTGGTCACTCCAGGGCTTCTTCTAGAATCGATATGTTTTGAAAACATTTGCTAATCCTTTTCTAAACAAAAATGATCATGCACACCTGGCTGTTGGCCATGGATGAAAAAAAGTTGTACAGAATAAATCTGCCATGCCTGGGGACATGTTTATGTACGTCAGGTAGGGTACCGAGAGCCTGGTGTAGAAGAGACAGGAGCAAGCTACTAGGTAAGGTCACCTGTGTAGGACCGTTATGTCATGTGGATGGGACAAAATGTATGTAATTGGTATGTACATGATGGGACTATCCTAAAGGACATGACAGTCAGAGGAGTATCCTCATCAGAATGTGCTGACACTCCCTCAACAAGGTGACATGCATCTTCATTGGGTCATGCTCCATGTTGTATTGGGTGTGCAATACCCAACAATCTCCATGTAGTCCTATTTTTTAGAGATGTTTTTGTTATAAAGTTCAAGGGACCTCAAGATTGAGGTGCCTTAATACCTTTTGTGTTTTGTTTTTTAGGTGGGGTGAGTGTGAATGGTTTAAAATTACGTATGGATAGTATTTGGGCAGTTTATACATTTTCAATTTGCACTATCCACAATAATGTAAAAAAAGAAAGGGCGACTAATGGAAAATAATCATCCCAAAAGTCCGTAGTTGAAAGTTTTGGTTGGCAAGTTTCTGCCTACCTGCACAAATGCTCAGGACATATGCTATTGGTATATCCTAATCTAAATAGTTGGGCCTATGCAGTGTTTGTGTGACTTTTTGAAAGTAGGACCTACATTCATACACATATATATTCATTAAAAAAGAGAGGTTTGGGAGGTCCCCCCAATAAAGAAAAAAAATTATTTAAAATTAATTTTGAAAAAGGGGGGGATTTGTGCGGTTTCTCCACCCAAAAATCATTTAAAAAAAAAAATTGAATTTAATATATCAGTGGCGGCTCCTCTGCTACGGGCAGAGAAGCGTCACCCCTCTGCTCAAAAGGAAAAATAAAATGATAATAACGTATCATTATTATCATTTTATTTTTCCTATTACAGTCAGTGGCGGGGGCAGGGCTGGCCAGAGCAGGGGGAAGAGTAGTGTGCACTCCCTAAGTGCGCATGAACTGTTTGGTCGGCCCTCTTGGGCCGACCAAACAGTACATCACGTCTTTATCATTCCCCACCAGGCTGCATTACACAGCCTGGTGAGGAACATGCGCTGGCTCCTGTTCCCATCTGAGTGCCGAACCACAGCGCTCAGACCAATTACAATGCTGCATGCAGTGTTGTGATTGGCTCAGGGGAGCCTGTGTGCCCTGGTGCTTCCTGCTGCCGGCCTGGACAGGAAGAAGGAAGAGAACGAGGATGGAGGACCGGCGGCGGACGGACGTTTCAGCTCAAGTAAGTCTTTTTTCTTTTTATTTCATTCCTCTTCTCCCCCCACCCCACCAACCCCGTCCGTTAGCGGCAGCTACTGCTTTATATAGGTATTTACTTACCTTAAGTATACTTACCATGCTTGGTAAAGGCATCTGTGTGGTAAAAGCATATGTGCTAAAGGATGCATGGTAAAGGCATGCATGGTAAAGGCACGCACTGTAAAGAAGGAAAGAGGAAAGAAGGAGAGAAGGAAAGAACGAACAAAAGAAATAAATAAAGAAGGAATGATAGACAAACAGGGTTGCAAAGACAAAGCACCTTGGTGAGCTTATAGCGGGAGTCCATGTGAGCTGCTGGTATGGTGTGAAAAAGCAGCAGTTATGGTATGTTATGTTAAGTCATTTCAGAGTAATTTCAGAATGCAGTGGCAGAAGCACATAGCTTTAAAGGACACTCTCTTATCCAGAGGCAGCCAGTGCAGTTTGACAAGAGCAGGAGCCATAGTTGACCGCCTCAGGAGGTTAAGCAGCAGCCGAGCAGCCACATTCTGTACCCTCTGTGGTCTCACCAGTCTAGATTGTGAGCCTCCCAGGTTTAGCATATTGCAGTAATCCAGTCTGGATATTACCAGGGCCTGGGCCACTGACATTCCCACGACCTCTGGAAGGACTCCCAGGCTTTTTCTCTTGGTCTTCAGAATTCCAAAACATTTCCCTGCTAGCCTGGTAATCTGACTGTCAAACAGGAGTTCAGCATCAAACCAGATGCCGAGGTTCTTAACTTCCCCCTTAGGGTCAAGTAGTGGCCCTAGTAAATCCAGCCACCAAGCAGGGGACCAGAAAAATGTCTGCTTTCCCAAGATGCGAATCTCTGGTTTCCCAGCATTAAGCTTGAGAAGCTGTGGTCGATCCATGTAAAGAAGTCCAGGAAACGCTCGGTAGGCTTAGGCTGATTTATTCAAGAGTACAAGTAGGAGACCACCAGCTCGGGCAGCAGCTAACATCCAACTCCAGAAATCAAGCTGGGGAAACCAGAGCATTCTGTTGTCAGGCTATAACACATGGATTGCCGGGGCACAGCCCAGCAACAGGGATAGAGAGCAAAGAGGGACACAACTAATAGATGTGCAATTGATAAGAGGACAATCAAGCCCACAACACATCTCCCTCCCATACAAAGAATAAAACAATTGTTACAGAAATAAAAGAAAACATGAAAACACAATAGCAAAAAGAAAAAGAACAAGATAAAACGGTCACTGATGATTAGGACATTTCATAGTCTTGATGCCAATTTGGTTTGAATCTCAATCTCCGGGAATTTCCCAGATCAGGCACACCAGAATCAAGATCATCACACCCAGAATCAGGATTACCAAGCAATCCAGACCGCCCCAACACACCAGAAAATCCACGGCCACGATCACGTACAGAAGCATTGGAACCAGGTTGCCACCTGATCAACCTAGACATGCTCCACACCTCGCCGGAATTCAATACCACAACATTCTTCCTGACTTCTTTGATGACAAAAGGTCCCATAAACCTGGAGCGACCTTTTTTCAAAAGCCCAGGATTTCTGATCAACACTTCATCACCAACACACCAGCACTTGTAGAGGGAAGAATTCCTTTGGTCAAACCTGCTCTTGTACTTTTCTTGGTGAAGTTTCCGTTTAGAAACAGACTGTTTATCCACTTCCACATCATTCACATTCAATCTCAACCACGCAGGAATCAACTTGTCGTGAGGCTTCCTGCCTCTCAAAATTGAGAAAGGAGAGACCGAAGTCAAACAGTTGGGTGTGTTGCGGTGAGCCCACCACGTTTCTCTGAGCATCTTTTTAAGAGAGGACCTGGTCTGCAGAGCCCTCTGAGCAAAACTTTTGACCAACTTATGCATGCTCTCGGCCAGACCATTGGCTTGCGGTGAATACAAAACTGTCTTGAAATGAGTGATGGACAATTCCATGGACATCTCATGCGAAACAACTGGACATCGTTGTCAGTGATGAGATTTTTTGGAATCCCTTCCCTAGAGAATTCTTCAGAAAGAAACTCAATAACAGTTCTGGTGTTGACAGACGGCACACATTTGGTGACCACCCACTTAGAAGTGTAGTCTACCAACAACAACACATAGCGCTCATCATAAGCAAATAACTCAAAAGGACCAGCAATGTCCAAACCCAACTTGGACCAAGGCTCAGAGGGAATCTCCACAGGCGAGAGGGGTGCGGTACGAGTCTTTTTGTTCTTATCACTATTGGCACATTCCCAACAGTCCTTGACAACCTCCTCAATCTGTCGATCCATAGTCGGCCACCAGTACCACTCACGAACCCTGGCCTTGGTCAGATTCCTCCCTAGATGTCCCTCATGAGCTAAGTTAATAAGCTTGCACCTAAGATCACTAGGGGGTATCACTCGATTACCCCTTAACAATTTCTCTTCAAAAACGCACAATTCATCCTTGACGTTGAGAAAACATTTCAAGGATTCAGGCACATCCTTATCCGCTGGCCAACCTTTGACAGAAAACTCTTTGACCATCTCTAAATCACTGTCACTACGAGAGGCAAAGGACCATTCTTCTGAATTGACAGCTGACTCATGCACCCATGTCACAGAGAATTCTCAACCTCCACACCTGATTGATCCAAAGATAACCTAGATAGGCAGTCCGCAACAGCATTCTTCGTCCCAGGCACATACTCAACCACAAAGTTAAACTCAGACAACCCCTCCATCCAACGTTTGATTCTGGGGGAAAGATTGTCGACCTCCCTGCAAGTAAAAAGTTGGCACAAAGGACGATGATCATTCTTGACAACCATAGGTAATCCCCAAAGGTAAAATTTGAAATGGCGAATAGCCCAGAAGACCGCCAACGCCTCACGCTCAATCACTGAGTAACGCTCCTCAGCACCCCTGAGTGAGCGGGAGGCAAAAGCGACAATCCTGGATTCACCATCCACCACCTGTGAGAGAACGGCTCCCAGGCCGAGAATGCTGGCATCAGTGGACAGTACAGTTTTTTTGCAAGCATCAAAGTGTCCCAAAGTAGGCATACGGCCAATGACATTCTTAATGGTATCAAAGGCAAGAGTGCAATCATCAGACCATGAAATTTGATCCCCTTCTTGAGTAGCAACCTAAGTGGGGAAGAAACACAAGCAAAATTAGGAACAAACTTGGAGCAAAATTCAGCCAACCCCAAGAATGATCGAACCTGGTCCCTGTTGACAGGTACAGGCGCTTTTACAATGCTCTCTGCAAGATCTAACTTAGGACTAATCCCTTCACCAGAGATGGTGTGGCCCAGATAATTGACAGATGATACACGGAATTTACATTTTTCTCTCTTAATAACGAGACCGGCATCCTGGAGTCGCTGTAGAACCTTCCACAACTGTTCGTCGTGTTCATGCTGATCCTTCCCATAAACAAGAATGTCATCTTGAAAGATTAGAACTTTAGACAATCCATCTAGGACTTTATTCATTACCCTCTGGAAGCAGGCAGCGGCAGATGCCAGACCAAAAGGCATGCGGATAAATCTGAAAGCACCTAGAGGTGTCACAAATTATGTCAAATGCCTTGAATCCGGATGGAGTAAAACTTGGTGGTAGGCAGAAGACAAGTCCATAACACTAAAACATTTAGCATCCTTGATCAGAGCAAGAGTCTCAGAGATATTAGGCAAGGGCTGCCTGTCGACCCAAATGTGTTTGTTCAGGCTGCGCTGGTCCACACACATGCAGATACCTTTGCCCCATACTTGGATGCCAAAACAATCGGGGCCAACCACTCCGAACACTCAATCTCTCCAATAACACCTCCAGCTAGCAGCCTTTTGAGCTCTTGATCTAAAGGATCCATCATCATGTGGGGTACTTTCCTCACCTTGCTGACAAACGGTTGGGCATTTTGCTTCAAAATAATTTTGTGCTCAAAATTCTTGAGCAAACCTAGACTGTCACTGAAAACCTTAGGAAATTGTGAACTCACATCATCAGACAATAAACCAGAAGACAGGAGCAAAACTTTTTCAGGTGAATTGGGATCCAAAGTGATCCCATATCTCTTTGGTGTCTCCACCCAAGAAGAATATCTCCCCTTTTTGACACATACACCTTCCCAACAGTTTCCTGTCCCTTAACTGAATTCTTCTGACAACATAACCCAACACATCAATTCTGACGCCACCATAACATACTGGGTTGATATCTGGTGGAGATAGTTCAACTTTATCATGACCAAAAACAGCATCCCAATTAGCATCACTAACCATGGTATAAGGTGAACCGGAGTCAGCCAGGACAGAGAATTGTTCACTATCAATCAACAGCTCAAACACAGGCATCTCTAACTTGTCTCCGTCCATAACACCATCTTCCTTGACACTCAACATAAATTTCTTCTCTTCCTCAATGCAATGTACTGCTTGATTCTTAACACCACGTCACACACGAGCGTAATGTCCTTTTTTGCCACATCTATTACAAGTAACAGATCTTGCCCAACAATTGGGGCTGATGGGCAAATTATTCTCACTTCCAACCCTAAAACATCTAAAACCAGACCTGCTGTACCTGGAACCAGTCTGTTCCGAATCAGAAGGCTTCTTATCTTTTTCACTATGAGTCAAACCCTTGATATCATCAAAAGACCTCTTATCTTTCTCACTATGAGTTCCTTTTGACAACCCCTTGATATCATCTTTCTTGACTTCATGAATCATTTTGTCATCCAAAGAAGCATCATTGCTTCTTTCAACCCTCATTTCGCGCACCCACATATTTGTATTCTCCAAACTTTCCACAATAGCTAAAGTCTCTTTGAGATCTGGGTTCTTAGCAAGGAGCTTCTGCTGAATCTTCACGTCATTGGTGCACCTAACAATTTGGTCTCTAACAAGAGAGTCAGTAAGTTGCTCAAACTCACAAGTGCGAGCCAACGTTTTTAAAATAGCTACATAGCTACCAATTTTCTCATGCTTTCCCTGGACTCTAGAAAACAACTTGTGACGTTCCAAAACCACATTAATTTTAGACTCAAAATGTTTCTCAAGCATCATGACAGACATGTCAAAAACATTGTCAGGCTCACCCTCTCCACGCCCCAGAACAATCTCATCTAAACTGTCATAAACATGTCTACCCTCAAACCCCAAATTGTGCAATAATACAGCTTGCTTCCTCGAAGCTGAGAATTTCTCACCCCCGATAGCCAATAAATAAGAATCAAATAAAGGCTTCCACCTCTTCCAAGGTAAAATTGGATCACCTTTCTCCGAAAGATATTGCGGAGGTTGAGACATGCTGGATGAGGCCATTGTAAAGCAAACAAACAAAGTATAAAGTAAAGGAAAATGAGGGTATGCGCTAGCTAGTCACATTGATGTCAAAGAAAAATACAGTATTAAATATAAGAGATGCAACAATAAACACCCCTTTTTTTCCTTTTTTTTATGCTAACATGAAGTCTCTAAATATGAGAGAGGTGTGCGCATCACCGCGCACTTTGTACATCTTAAAATGAGCTCCCAAGGAAGTGAGTGTATCACTGACACACTGCAGAGTACAGTACCTTATGATGATGGTGTGCACATCACAGCGAGTTTCCAAGTTGAATTAGGCCTCCAGGAAGTGAGTGTATCACAGACACTCCAAAACATGATGATTAAAAGAAAAGGTGTGTGCATCACCGCACGTACTCTGAGAGAAAATTTTAAAAAATGGAAGTTATGCACATACTCTGATGATCCCAGGAAATGGTGTGCGCATCACCGCGCATATTCTGCAGGGGGAAAAAATGCAATCTATGCGCATGCTCCGCTTCACTGCGTATATTGACGGCCTACAGCAGGGTGTGCACATCACCGCGCATGCTTGATAAACAAAAGGCAGTGTTCACAGAATCGCGCATGCTCTGTATTCATTAAGAATCGATGTTAACAGAGCATGCGCCGCACGCAGAGAGAGGAAATGCAGACTGGAGCTTGTGGCACTCACGGAGAAGCAGGAGAAACTCCACGCACCAAAAGCAACTTCCGTAGCAGGAGACTCAGCGCGTCACCATCAACCAGTCAGGTGAAAATAATGACGAAGATCAAGAAGCGTACAGCGTACTTCGCTTTGTTGGTTGCTGGGAGACAGCAACACAGCAACGGAGAAGCCAGGTAGGAGACGTCACAAGGCCCCCACTTTGAGCTGAATGCTACCGTTACTGCAGGCTTAGAAATTTTAAAAAAAAACTGCTAGGCCATGTAGGTTTACTGTAGAAGTATCCATGAAATCCTCCAAACGTGGCCAAGAGAAACAGCTTAATCCAAATGCAGGGAAAGTACCTGAATCTCCGTAGTACAAGGAGATATCAACTTAAAACCAATTTAGCGCTGCATCACAGAAATGGGTTCGATGGGGAAACTGGTGGTCATAGAATTCCTGTCCCCAGGCAGGTACAACTCGTCGCCAATGTAAAGAAGTCCAGGAAACGCTCGGTAGGCTTAGGCTGCTTTATTCAAGAGTACAAGTAGGAGACCACCAGCTCGGGCAGCAGCTAACATCCAACTCCAGAAATCAAGCTGGGGAAACCAGAGCATTCTGTTGTCAGGCTATAACACATGGAATGCCGGGGCACAGCCCAGCAACAGGGATAGAGAGCAAAGAGGGACACAGCTAATAGATGTGCAATTGATAAGAGGACAATCAAGCCCACAACAATCCACTCAGTCAGTTCAGATAAATAGGACTTTAACAGAGCCGCAGTGTCTCCTTCACCCTGGAACAGGGTGTTGATAAGCTGCGTATCATCGGTGTACGACAAGATGTTAAAGCTGTAACGCTTGATGATGTCGGCTAGGGGGCGCATGTAAAGGTTGAATAAGGTGGGGATCAATGATAAGTTCTGTGGCACCCCCTGCTGCAGCAGAAAAACCTCCAATAGAAAAGGCTTTTGAGCCACCTGAAAGGTGCGGCTCTGTAAGAAAGATGCTAACCACCGCAAAGCCTTTCCTCCTATACCCAGATTCCAGAGCCATTTGAGCAGAATGCCATGGGGCATAGTATCGAAGGCTGCACTGAGATCCAACATTAACAGTGCTGCAGTGTTACCCCTCTACACAATCTGCCTGAGGAACTCTGAGTCTAGCAGTAATGCTGATTCTCCACCACCACTTGTACAAATCCCCATACAACACCATACAATGTCATGTTGTTAGAAGGTGGTTCTGACACTCTGAGCCACCCGGATTTTTCGCTTTTTGAGCACCTATTTGTTGAGCTTTTACTGTGGGAGAGCCTCATAAGTTGGGACTCACCCACAGTGAACTCATGATGAAAGAGACTGCATGTGGATTTTACTGGTGTCCCCCTAGCTTGACTAGGCCACTGTGCAGCAGCTGGAGTAAGGGGCACCGGGCTGGTTACATGCAGACACATGTGTACATGGGTGTGCACACGTGTACGGGCTGCGCAGGGGAGATTCCTGGCGTGCGCAGCCCAGGAGCAGATACAAAGGGAATGGTGTGGCAGGACTTATGCAGAATTGGGTGGTGACATGGAAGAGGCTTTATACACTGGGAAGAAACATGCCAGGGAAAGTCAGTGTGTTTTACTGTTTTCACTTCATTATTCCCCTATGGGGATGTGGAGCCCATGGGCTAGTTTCACTTTCCTAAGGCCTACAACTTCCAGACACGCACTAAAGTCCACTGTAACTGGTGTGAGAAGGAGTATTCTGCAGAGTCCAAAGTCATGTTTGTACTGCTTTTGGGTCATCCAGAAATTTCGTATTTCTCTGAGTCAGCTAATAACGAGGGCCTGGCAGGCTGGATTAATGACCTTCCCTCCAATAGCGAAGGCCTCCTCTCCCAGAAGAGAAGATGGGTGGAGCTACAGGCTAATCCATCAGCAGCTGTCACCGGGTGCCAGGCACCAAGCTGCACCAGGGAGAAGGCAGCGCGGGGGAAGGGGCTCTCAAAGACCATGTGGCAGAAGACCCTGGACGACGCCATTTTGAACAAACCCAGAGGCCTGGGCAGGAAGGAGGGAGCAGGGGCAGAGAAGTGAGGTGTCGCTGTGTGATAGGGCAAACAGAGACTTCCTGCCAGCCCCCTCCCCAATTCTTTAAAAGAACTTGCACACGAAGAGGAGCTCTCTCTGGGGTGTGGTCTGCTGAGGCAAAGGGTGCTGGAGCCTGGTGCAATGGGCAGTTGGAAGGAGGAACCCCCTGACTGTCCCAGGATCCTGAACAGCACCAGGAGAAGAGACCAGGACCAGTGCGCAGAAGCCGGGGCCTCTGCGCAAGGAGAAGAGAGGCCCAGGAGGAGAGCCAGGCAAAAGACTGGCGCAGGGAGGCAGTGAAGACAGCTCCCTGCTGAATGCACCCTCCTTGAGACCAGGAGGGTGAAGGAGAGTGTTCCCAGTGGCTGGGGAGCGCCACCAGGAGCAAGAAGAGGCCAAGATCACAACGATCGGACCCTTGGGGGCTGAGATAGGCCCCCCAGAAAGTAGGCGACCTAGGACCCTTGTCCCACCGACGACGAAGCGCGTGGACTCCGCCGCCGGTCCAGAAAATGCCCCCGGGGTGGGTCAGGTCCTGGGGGCTGCCTCCAAGAGAAGATAAGTCGGGGAGCGCCGTCGCGCTCCCCGTGAAGGTGCCCCCGCGGGGTGCCAGGAGCCCACCCTGGCCCCCGCTGAAAATGAAGCCGGGGAGCGCCGGTGCACTCCCCGTGAAGAATTGCAGGGGGAGGGGCCCGGGATCCCAACTCCGGGCCCCGTGTGAGGAAGACGGAGGCGGGGGAGCGCCGTCGCCCCCCTGCAAAGATGAAAGTCGGGGAGCGCCGTTGCGCTCCCCGTGAAAATGTGCCCAAGGGGCCTGGGACCCCATCCCTGGGCCCCGAAGAAGAGGAAGAGGGGGTCGTGGGGTGCCAGGAGCCCACCCTGGCCCCCGCAGAAGAGGCAAGTCGGGGAGCGCCGGCGCGCTCCCCCTGAAGCTGGTTCGGGGGCCCGGGACCCCATCTCCGGGCCCCGTGTGCTGGAAGGGGGGAGTGCCGTCGCACTCCCCCGCGGCCCCGCCCGAACAGCGGTAACTGGCAGGCAGACCAGAAAGGAAGGGCCGGCTCCCGCGGCAGCACGCGAGTGTGCTGGCTGGACGGGGAGCCGGCGGGGGCAGCCGGGGGTGGGCTCCCTGAGCTGCCCTCCAACCACATGCATTTGTCACCCCGAGTGGGACGGCTATGCCCAGACATGGGTCCCGTGCTCTCCATGCTACTGGAGTCAAGCTATCCTGGCTGATGAGGGCTGAAAGCCCGAAACCGGTCCTAGGATGCTTGTTTCCAGTCCAGGGAGGACCTGGCCAGGCAGTTCGGGCTGGACTGTTCCCATTGGGCGCAGTGTCAAGACTGATTTGCATATGGCTGGGTCCAAACTGGAATGGCATGGTGAGCAAAAAAACGATGGATTTAGGCCCAGATCTCTGTACTGGGGTGAATGTATGACATTGTTCCGCATTCTGTCCATCAATTGTTCTTTTTGCCCTCCAACCACATGGCAATGCGGGGGCCCGGGTGGGACCGGGCCCCAGAGAGATGAAGAGCGGCCAGGGGTGGGCTCCCCGGGCCGCCCAGAAAACTCACCGCTGCAGGAGCAGCCGGGGGTGGGCTCCCCGAGCTGTGCGACATCCCCTGGGGTCCGGGTGGGACCGGGCCCCCATCCAGGGAGGAAGAGGCGGCGAGCCGCCGGCGGCACAATTGCGGCTCTCCCCTACCCAGCGGGGGAGCCGCTCCTCAAATATTCACGGCAAGGAACACGGAGCACCCCATAATGCCTTGCAAGGCATGGGGAAATCTACTGTTTGGGGCGTTTGGTGGCCCCCAGAGGAGGGGGGCCATCCCCATTTGCTGGAGAGGTGCAGGGGGAGCTGCAGGAGAAACGCAGCCTCCCCCAGCACAAAGAAGAAAAGTCCCTCCCTAAGTCTCATGGGGACTTGAAAAGAATAACCCCTCAAGGGCTCAGCCAGGCTTTATCAGCATCCCCATGGCTGGAACTTTTGTTCTACAGCTGGGGGTGTCTCAGGGATTGCTTCATGGAGTGGCGGGCTGAGTTGGGGATGTCTGGAGAAGGGCATCCCCTGGAGATGATTAGGTGTAATTGCACCAGAATTGAATTTACTAACGTTATTTCTTTTAGAGGGACTGAGAGTCACATGTGTAATGTGAAGTACCTGTGTAAGGTGATGTCATAAGCCAAATGGGGTTATGTTGCTCGACATTCCTGCTAGGGTGTCTGGCTGTATATGCTTAATCCTGTGAGTTCATCTGTGATTCCTTTAGGGGCTGTAATTGCAATGCATTCTAATGACCAACAAATGTGATGAGTACTGTCATGCTAAAGTGATGCTTAAACGTGTTCTTGCTACTGCGCTTAGGTGAAGAACAATCCAGACTGTTAGCCCCTAAGAGGTAAAGTTGTATCCTGTATGGTCAGTGGGAGATGCTCAGTCAGGATTATGTGTCACCAGGGCAGGGGTGCCTATTTTAAATGCTTGTTGAGGTAATGGGGTGGGTCGCCACTAGGATGGTGCCAGTGCGCAGGGCCCTCGCTCCAGGTTATGTTCAACTAACTGCATTAGGGGGCAAGATCGTGTGCATACATGGGAGTGGTGGTACTAGACCCCACCCCCCTGCGGGAGGGGTGGAGATGTTATGCAATGTCACAAAGTAATTCCAATACCTTATGTATATTTGTAAATTGGTGCATAGTATTGAGTAGTGTGTGTGTTTAATAAATGTACTCTTACTTTTATAAAGCAAAGTACAGACTGGACAATCAATTATTGAGTGTTATTTCTGCGCACCTGTAATGGCGATTACTAGCCCACACCACCTCCCTTGAGTAAGCCTCAGACTGCTCTGCAACGCTACCCTCTGAGAGTCATGCGCTACAATTGGGTGTTTGGTTCCCAGTGAAGGACAAATGTAGTCATGTTATTTGTGCAGGCCTCACAGTTAATGCCTCATTTTCCAACATTGGTGTCTAGCGGCGGGAAACATAGTATCCCATTCTGGTGCGCATTTATAGCATTTGATAAGTCCAGTTTTGCCACACATTACCTATGCAGTAATGAGCAAATGAAAGAGCGCAAGGCTCTGAGAAGTGTTCAAAGTTTTGGTTATGTGAACTAGAAGTATGGGAAAGGAAAGCCCCGCGCACATATATGTCATGTGAAGATATTATGGTTTAAATGTAAACTGTATTGATATGACTGAGTTATGTTGATTATCATGTGCTAGCGGGATGGTGCTTTCCAGGAAATGATTGCATACAAATGTTCTAAACCATATTGTACACCTTTGAACCCTAACACTACATACACTACACCTGCATGAGGAGGGTGTCTCCTCAAGAGATAGGGACAGCAACTGATACCTACATCACAGAGGGGGGTGTAGGGGTGGATTGACCTTTAGGGGGGACAGGAGAGGTAGGGGGTCCTGGGAGATTCCTGTGCTTTTTTAAGGGCAGGGAGGGTGTCCACAGAATGGGCCCCAGATATCCTTCCCCCGCTGAAAGTTTCTTGCCATTGGCACAGGCCAAAACCACTGGAAGGGTGGGGCAGGAGGTTTCTTTACCCCGGGTAGTAACACCCCAGGGGTTCCCATGGTGGGGGACCCCAAGAAACTTTTCCCACGGTGGGAGGAGGGTGTGGTAGAGTTGGGTGTCTGGCAGGTCCCCCAGGTTAACTGGTGGGGAAGGTGAGCAACCCAGGGGTGGCCCCTGGTAGGGGGTGGCCCCAAAGGAGGGTAGTTCTAGAGTGAGGGTGTGTAGTGGCAGCCCCTAGGTACCCTAGGTGGGCTAGGTAACTGACCCAGTGGCGATCTGAGTGGGGGTGATGTACTCCCTAGATTCCAGATGAAGGGTTAGTGGTGGACCCTGAGGTGTCAGGGTCGGGTAAGTGGTTACCCAAGGAAGCAACAGGATGTCATTCTGGAGCTGGTGTTGTGAACCTGAAGTGGTGGCTGGGGCGATGCCTAGCCGGGGACCAGTCAGGTAGGTCCTGTGGGACTTGGATCCGAGGACCAGGAGCATGGGGGGTGTTCCCCTAGCTCGTGGCAGGAGGTGGACTTCTGCAAGGTAGTACCACTCTGAACGCAGGTGGGGCCCATCTTAAGTGAAGGGACCCTGTGTTTCCCGAAAGGGTGGTGCAGGCCTGGCCGGGATCTTTAGGGTCCCTGGCTGAGGGTGGTAGTACTACCCTGAAGGCAGGTGGGGCCTATCTTAAGTGAAGGGACCCTGCTCTTCAGAAGGGGTGGTGCAGGCCATCCAGGGATCATGAGGGTCTCTGGACGGTCTCCCAAGGCGCTGCAGGGAGACCGGGGAGAGCCATGAGAGGTGGGCCTGGGTGTAGCTAACTCGGGGCCCACAGACTCTCTAAGGGTACTCCGGGAGGAGAGCGCGCCTCTCGGAGGGAAGGGTGCATAGGACCTGTTCTCGCAGCGGAGAACAAGGAAGGGGTCTAGGTTCCCGGGGTAGTTTCCGTGTGGAGCTACTGACGGGGGGAATGAGCTGTAGGATGTCTGACGAGGCACCCTCAGTGTTCCTCCCTGGCACTGCCAGTGTGGTAGTGAGGCCGGTCTGAGGTCCTATCAGGGAGCCAGGCTAGTGGCCAAAGGGTGCTTTTCTGTGTGGGGAAAGCACGAGTGGCTGTGCTTTCTTTAGGGAAGACAGTCATCCCGAAAGGGTGGTGGCAGCTGAATGACCCCAGCGGCAGGCTGAGGGTGAGGGTCCAGAGAGGTGCATCTTTGGGGTGCAAGGACCAAACGGAGAGAGGGTTCTGGTTGGAACAAACTCCGGAAGGGAGACCAGCTAGTGACCCCGGGGATGGGATGTAGACCTATCCCAGAAGACCGCATCGGTGCTGAGGCACTGTACCCTTGTCCAGACAAGTGGTAGGCATAGTGTTGCATGCCCAAGGGCAAAGGTGGGCCTAGTTAGGCTGAGTCCATGTAGACCATGAGTGACCTAGAGGTATCTAACCTAGAGCCCGGAGGGTTCTTAGGGTAGTCTGGGATCCCTGTCATGGGTGGAGGTTTCTTGGATGGGAGGGGTAGGTGATCTGAGCGGATAACTGGTGAGTAAGGGGGGTCTGGTCAGAACCCCTTATAACTAGTTATCGCTGACTACGGGAAGAATACCCATGTAGAGTGGCTATTTCTTCCCTGTAGGAATCAGCTGGGCGCGGCGTGTGTTAGAAGGTGGTTCTGACACTCTGAGCCGCCCGGATTTTTCGCTTTTTGAGCACCTATTTGTTGAGCTTTTACTGTGGGAGAGCCTCATAAGTTGGGACTCACCCACAGTGAACTCATGATGAAAGAGACTGCATGTGGATTTTACTGGTGTCGCCCTAGCTTGACTAGGCCGCTGTGCAGCAGCTGGAGTAAGGGGCACCAGGCTGGTTACATGCAGACACATGTGTACATGCATGTGCACACGTGTATGGGCTGCGCAGGGGAGATTCCTGGCGTGCGCAGCCCAGGAGCAGATACAAAGGGAATGGTGTGGCAGGGCTTATGCACAATTGGGTGGTGACATTGAATAGGCTTTATACACTGGGAAGAAACATGCCAGGGAAAGTCAGTGTGTTTTCACTTCATTATTCCCCTATGGGGATGTGGAGCCCATGGGCTAGTTTGACTTTCCTAAGGCCAACAACTTCCAGACACGCACTAAAGTCCACTGCAACTGGTGTGAGAAGGAGTATTCTGCAGAGTCCAAAGTCATATTTGTACTGCTTTTGGGTCATCCAGAAATGTCGTATTTCTCTGAGTCAGCTAATAACCAGGGCCTGGCAGGCTGGATTAATGACCTTCCCTCCAAGAGCGAAGGCCTCCTCTCTCAGAAGAGAAGATGGGTGGAGCTACAGGCTAATCCATCAGCAGCTGTCACCGTGTGCCAGGCACCAAGCTGCACCAGGGAGAAGGCAGCCCGGGGGAAGGGGCTCTCAGAGACCATGTGGCAGAAGACCCTGGACGCCGCCATTTTGAACAAACCCAGAGGCCTGGGCAGGAAGGAGGGAGCAGGGGCAGAGAAGTGAGGTGTCACTGTGTGATAGGGCAAACAGAGACTTCCTGCCAGCCCCCTCCCCAATTCTTTAAAAGAACTTGCACAGGAAGAGGAGCTCTCTCTGGGGTGTGGTCTGCTGAGGCAGAGGGTGCTGGAGCCTGGCGCAATGGGCAGTTGGAAGGTGGAACCCCCTGACTGTCCCAGGATCCTGAACAGCGCCAGGAGAAGAGACCAGGACCAGTGCGCAGAAGCCGGGCCCTCTGCGCATGGAGAAGAGAGGCCCAGGAGGAGAGCCAGGCGAAAGAATGGCTCAGGGAGCCAGTGAAGACAGCTCCCTGCTGAATGCACCCTCCTTGAGACCAGGAGGGCGAAGGAGAGTGGTCCCAGTAGCTGGGAAGCACCACCAGGAGCAAGAAGAGGCCAAGATCACGACGATCGGACCACTGGGGGCTGAGATAGGCCCCCAGAAGGTAGGCGACCTATGACCCTTGGCCCACCGACGACGAAGCGTGTGGGGCTCCGCCGCCGGTCCAGAAAATGCCCCCGGGGTGGGTCAGGTCCCGGGGGCTGCCCCCAAGAGAAGATAAGTCGGGGAGCGCCGTCGCACTGCCCGTGAAGGTGCCCCCGCGGGTGCCAGGAGCCCACCCTGGCCCCTGCCGAAAATGAAGTTGGGGAGCGCCGGTGCGCTCCCCGTGAAGAATTGCAGGGGGAGGGGCCCGGGATCCGAACTCTGGGCCCCGTGTGAGGAAGACGGAGGCGGGGGAGCGCCGTCGCGCCCCCCCGCGAAGATGAAAGTCGGGGATCACCATCGCGCTCCCCGTGAAAATGAGCCCAAGGGGCCCGGGACCCCATCCCCGGGCACCGAAGAAGAGGAAGAGGTGGTCGCGGGGTGCCAGGAGCCCACCCTAGCCCCTGCAGAAGAGGCAAGTCGGGGAGCGCCGGCGCGCTTCCCGTGAAGCTGGTTCGGGGGCCCGGGACCCCATCTCCGGGCCCCGAGTGCTGGAAGCAGGAGGTGGTAGTGCCGTCGCACTGCCCCGCGGCCCCGCCCGAACAGCGGTAACCGGCGGGCAGACCAGAAAGGAAGGGCCGGCTCCCGCTGCAGCACGTGAGGGTGCTGGCCGGATGGGGAGCCGGCGGGGGCAGCCGGGGGTGGGCTCCCTGAGCTGCCCTCCAACCATATGGCAATGCGGGGGCCCGGGTGGGACAGGGCCCCAGAGAGATGAAGAGCGGCCGGGGGTGTGCTCCCCGGGCCGCCCAGAAAACTCGCAGGAGCAGCCGGGGGTGGGCTCCCCGAGCTGTGCGACATCCCCTGGGGTCCGGGTGGGACCGGGCCCCCCATCCAGGGAGGAAGAGGCGGCGAAGCCGCCGGCGGCACAATCGCGGCTCTCCCCTACCCAGCGGGGGAGCCGCTCCTCAAATATTCACGGCAAGGAACACGGAGCGCCCCATAATGCCTTGCAAGGCATGGGGAGATCTACTGTTTGGGGCGTTTGGTGGCCCCCAGAGGAGGGGGGCCATCCCCATTTGCTGGAGAGGTGCAGGGGGAGGTGCAGGGGGAGCTGCAGGAGGAACGCAGCCTCCCGCAGCACAAAGAAGAAAAGTCCCTCCCTAAGTCTCATGGGGACTTGAAAAGAATAACCCCTCAAGGGCTCTGCCAGGCTTTATCATCATCCCCATGGCTGGAACTTTTGTTCTATAGCTGGGGGTGTCTCAGGGATTGCCTCAAGGAGTGGAGGGCTGAGTTGGGGATGTCTGGAGAAGGGCATCCCCTGGAGATGAATAGGTGTAATTGCACCAGAACTGCATTTACTAACGTTATTTCTTTTAGAGGGACTGAGAGTCACATGTGTAATGTGAAGTACCTGTGTAAGGTGATGTCATAAGCCAAATGGGGTTATGTTGCTCGACATTCCTGCTAGGGTGTCTGGCTGTATATGCTTAATCCTGTGAGTTCATCTGTGATGCCTTTAGGGGCTGTAATTGCAATGCATTCTAATGACCAACAAATGTGATGAGTACTGGCATGCTAAAGTGATGCTTAAACATGTGTTCTTGCTACTGCGCTTAGGTGAAGAACAATCCAGACTGTTAGCCCCTAAGAGGTAGAGTTGTATCCTGTATGGTCAGTGGGAGATGCTCAGTCAGGATTATGTGTCACCAGGGCAGGGGTGCCTATTTTAAATGCTTGTTGAGGTAATGGGGTGGGTCGCCACTGGGATGGTGCCAGTGCGCAGGGCCCTCACTCCAGGTTATGTTCAACTAACTGCATTAGGGGCAAGATGATGCATACATGGGAGTGGTGGTACTAGATCCCACCCTCTGCGGGAGGGGTGGAGATGTTATGCAATGTCACAAAGTAATTCCAACAGCTTATGTATATTTGTAAATTGGTGCATAGTATTGAGTAGTGTGTGTGTTTAATAAATGTACTCTTACTTTTATAAAGCAAAGTACAGACTGGACAATCAATTATTGAGTGTTATTTCTGTGCACCTGTAATGGCGATTACTAGCCCACACCACCTCCCTTGAGTAAGCCTCAGACTGCTTTGCAACGCTACCCTCTGAGAATCAGGCGCTACAATTGGGTGTTTGGTTCCCAGTGAAGGACAAATGTAGTCATGTTATTTGTGCAGGCCTCACAGATACTGCCTCGTTTTCCAACACATGTTTTACAAAAAGTATGTGATAAGATAAAAAACACTGTTGAAGTATGCTAATCAGTGCAAGTCCTCAAAGGATAGAAACGAAAACCAAGTTATATACAACATTCCACGTGCCCTACTTAGAAGCATGCCAGACACCCTATATGGCTAGAAAAATAAACATACCCCAAGCACGACAGTGCCCCAAGTGTTACAGCATTAGCATTAGCTGCAATGAGTGCATTGGAAGGGCTCACCAGTGTTCATCTAGGTATGAGTCCCTTCCTCAAAGTTCTGTGAAAAGAAAACAAGTGTGGATATTTGAGTGAATAAAAATAAATAAAAACAAATCAAAGTTAGAAGGAACGCAAATTGTATACTCACTACTGTATACGGTGTTGTTATTATCAAGTGAAGCATGTACAGGTTGGAGACGCAGTAGCTGGGCAAGTGTCCTGTAATGCAGTGTATATCTCCTGGTGCCCCTCTATTTTTTTTAAATAAGTAAATAGTATAAGTATAGTAGTAGACGAAGGAACATCTTTGCAGCTTTATGATGGCAAGGTGTGTACAATCGATGGCTCCTATGGTAAGAAAACACTGATTTTCTGTGCTTATCATGCCTTCTGTGTGGTATATGGAGTGTTTATACTTTCACAATCCTGCTGGAACTGTGTGTGTTCATACTTCCATGTTCTCACCTGATCATGAAGAATGGTATGTATTGTATTGTGAGGCAGTTGTGTAGGAGGCCTGGAACTGACTTGCCGTTCTGTGGAGCTGTGGAGTACATCTTTAGTTTGATAGCTTATGAAGAGTGGAGTAAACTTATTTGGAAACAGGTTTACAACACTGTCGTTTCTGAGGGAAGGCCATGTGTCATGGCACATTGGGGTTTCGATGTGCCTGTCACTTTTTGTGGTGCCTTGCGGAAAACTGTTGTGATACAGCAGTGGTGTCTTTGGGGACTTTCTGGTGGGAAACTAGAGGTGTAGTGCCACAGTGCATGTAAAAACGTCATCTTGATTGACACAACACGCACTGTGTTTTTCTAGATCTTGATGTTTGTAGAATCTTCCCCAATCCAGGAGCACGCGCATAAAGTGTGCCACACAGGAGCTGCTATCAAGCATTACTTTATTCCTCAGCATACACTCACACACTGCACATTACATCATACCTCACATTATCCTCACTTTAACACCTCCCATCATATTATATACTTCCTCTTCAAAGTCAGCCCAGAACCACGAGGGTCCTAATGCACATGACATCAATATGCTACAATGTTGGGCTAATTGAGGGGCGCAAGTTGTTTATGAGGTGTATACGTATGTATATGGTATTTCTATAGTGTGCGCCTAGCCGAAAGGTAGCAGGGTGCTGAGGTCCTTGTCAGGCTAAATCTCCGTAGATGTTCTTCGTTGATATGGTCGTAATGTTGTCCATGGAAAACGTGCAGAACTACGTGGTCAGATCCACGCGTTCCGGAAGCCCGCAAGCATAACCACGCTTGCCCGATCAATGTATTTGCCTAAACCACGCATATGCGTGGTTAAGGCAAATGCGCTTTAGTGTTTGGGAAGGGCGGGGCTCGAAACACGAACAAGAGCGTCGGAACAGGAAGCATACACGGACAGGTAAGTGGAGCTGGGGCCGGGTCTGGGGTTCGCTTTCAGGGGAGGGGCGATCTGTGGCAAGTTTTTAGGGCTTCGGTCTAGGGATCGGTTTTGGGACTTGGGGTCAAGTTTTTAGAGCTCAGTGCAGGAGGGGGGGTGGGTATCTTTGAGGGCTGGGTTTGGGGGAGTATTTAAGGAATGGGGCGTTTTTAGGGTTCAGGGTGGGTGGGCAGGTAGGGGGTTTGTAATTTAGGGCTTAGGGCGGGGGGCAGGTAGGGGGTTTGTAATTTAGGGCTTAGGGTGGGGGGAGTAGGTAGGGGGTTTGTAATTTAGGGTTCAGGGCGTGGTGGCAGGTAGGGGGTTTGTAATTTAGGGCTGAGGGCGGGGGTCAGAGTAGAGGCAAACTTAACCACGCATACACCCTTACCAGTCATGCCTTTACCACGAAATTACGTGATAAAGGCATGCTTGGTAAAGGAATGCATGGTTAAGTCGCATTCATGGTTCGGGCTACGTGGTAGAGGCACGCGTGATTCAGCCTTGCGTGCCTCTTTCATGCAACCATTGTCCATTGCTTGAGCTTCTTTTCCAGTTCCAGTGGGCTATCCTCTTGTTGTATTGGTTGACTATGTGTGCCACTTTGATTTGCATGCCATGGAGTTGAGCATTTCTTGCAGGTTCTCATCAGTAGGGTGCTTGGTAGCATTAAGGCATGTACAGTTGTGTGTCTTCACGTTTGAGGCTGTGGAGTAATTAGAGATGGTTAAGAGTTTCGAAGTGCATTGATTTGCGGGTGTATCCTTCCATTTCTTTGAGGGATCTCTTGTTTCTAATGTTCGTTTTTATTTTATACTTCATTTGTCGCGTGTTCTATTCTTAATAAGCACTTTTCTTAGTACTAGGCATCTGTTCACTCCATTTGACTGGAGCACAATTTATGAGTTTTTGTCTTTTATTGTGCGATTTGGCTAAACTTGACTTTCACGTTGTTGAGCTATTTTAGGCATGAGGATCGAAGAATGGATTTGCAAAGACATTTGGGGGCCATTTAACGCTTCGAGAAGTGAACGGCCTTCCATAAATTTATTGTAATTTACAGCAAACAACATTGTCCAATTCTGAACATGCAAATGGCATGTGAATAAAATAGGAAAGAATACAAGGAAAGTGACAAAACTCAACCACACCATAGGACGATCAGTAAGTAAACAGGAAAGACTGAGTGAAAAGAACATCCCAATTAGTAATGGAACCAGCTTTGGATGAGTGTGCGTTCGGATAAAGATAATTATTCATGCTAAAATCGTTCCATTAATTCCTTATCTGTAATGGAAGCACATGTCTTTCAATGTGCTAGAAAGAAGTCTAAAATACTTTAGAATCAAACGCATCCTTGATGTCAAAGCAAAGTGCAGCATTGTTCGCATGCTTTTTAGAAGATAAATGCAGCGTCAAGGAAGGCTCTCTCCGTGATTCATTTGCATTTAGCAATGCTGCCTGATGGAGTGTCTATAAATCTTTCACTGTCATTTTGAGCTTGATGCTGCAATGTTACGTTATGTCTTTCTCATCGCAGTTCAGCCTCCTGCCCCTGTCATACAAGAAAGATTCATTGCCTAATTTAGGGAACAAAAAAAATCACAGCTAATTGAACTAACTCTGTAGGACTCAGACTAGAAGATTTAACCTAAAAGGTGGATAGGTTCACCATCGCCATACAACATTAATGGGATCTGCAAATCCCGTCATCCTTGCAGGAAGCAAATTACTCACACTGTCCCATTATGTGTGTAGTGGCAAATGCAACCTGGTGAACCCACATACACATTTTAATACCAGTGTGCAAGGCACAAAAGTACTGCCTTGATTTAAAAAAAAAAAAAAACACAAATCACTGATCAACATTTGCCCAACCACATTTGCACATTGTTTACTGGGTTTATGCACAGAAGATGGTGACAGGAAATTAGGTGTGATGAGGATTCCAATCTTTGATCAGCCATTCTATAATGAGACTTTCGTCCAGACCTTGGAACCAAGACTGGACTGGCAACTGTATGCCATGATCTCCATGTGATAGTTGACCTTCTTTGTGCCAAGGGCTGGAAGGAAGGCAACCTCTGATGGCTTTCTTTTAGCTTGAAGAAGGAATAGATGATGCAGTCTGGTAACCACAATGCCCTCACACAGACTCCACGTGAAAGAAACACGTTCTGTTCAGAATGGCTGCATTGGATAAGAGGAAAAAGCCAAAGACAGAAAAACACCATGAAGGGCTAGCTGATAATGAAGAAGAAGCATTCCAGGAAATGAGTCTGAGACGAGGAGAACAGGTTGCAGCAGGTCAGAAGAGATAGGACTGAGATACTAGTGCCAACTATTTAGGTTCATATTTTTGTGTGGCAAATAACATTGAATAATTTCTGATTTTTGTGTTGGATTTGATACTTAAATAGTACAGTAATATGTGTGCAGTCGAAACGAGTTTAATAGAAGGTTTAGACTTGTACTTATTAACATGTTTTAGTCATGCCACATTTTAAGAGAAATGCCATATTAATTCAAATGGATGTGTTTCGGTCTCAGTGTCTTCATTCCTGCATTCACCCCTTCCGATCAGATTCATCTGAGCCTCTTCTGTCCCCACAGACTCTGCGAAAGTAAAGACAATTGAAGTAATGTATTTTCTTGATGGATAATAATACAAATACCTATTAAATGAAGTTTCTAGTGTACTAAGAAAGTTGTAACCTTCAAAGTTTTTTCCGATATGTTTCCGTGGCAGTAAATTTCACACATTCATGAATAGCTTTTCCTAGATGTGGCAGGTTATGTTCAAAACTTCTCCGGAAGACTGCATCACTGGTGAGCATCCGGCTTACTTAGGAAATGGGATAGTGCTAATATATAATGTCACTGACGTCATGTGTTTTGATTTGCCAGAAGAAATGTTACATGGATCATGCCATGCTAAATCTGTGCTTTTAGCTAATTGTCTATGCAAGAAATCTGTATAAAAACCTCTTGGTTTTCGGGGTTAGCCAAATTTTGTTTGAAGCCTTTCTTATTCCTCTAGGGATGCTGTCCGATTTCTTTTGGTTTTGCTGCTCATTCGAGATATATAAAAATGTATTGACTTTTGACTATTCTGTTTAACTTTACAGTTTGAGCCTTCATGGCATTATTCTGCATTGTTTGATTTTGAGGCTTTTGTAATAAAACCCTATAATTTTTCACAGATCTAGATCTTAGTTATTGAATGGTAGTTATGGTTTATGACTCTGCTAAACTAATGTTGGGTGGTTGCTGACAGAGCCGCGCTGTGATAGGTTGGCTTTTGACAGAGCCGCGCTGGGATTGGTTGTTGTTTGCTAACTTGTTTCTTGTGATTTTGAGTTTGTTTTCAATGGTAATAATGGGTAATGTTTTGAAAAAGCCTACATTTTCTGTTGTGCCTGCCCTAGAGGGTACGAAGTACCAGATGAGGGAACGTCTGTATACTGATGTGCGACAGACATTAGGTACTATGCTTGTACCTGGATTTGTGAATGGCATGATTACACTTCTTCTAATAAAGACTTACAATTTCTTTTAGAGGGTACCTTTGATATTAAAAAGTTAGATTTCCGGGGCGTGGCCGGCAGCCGATGAAGATGGCCGCTGCCTAGGAGAGCTCCGGACCTCCGGGGGCCGAAATTCAAATCCGATAACTTTATCCGCACCCTAACCCAGCTACAACCAGCAGCGGGAACGTCGGAGCCCCTCCTGCATCTACCGAGCTGGCCGCCGCGTTCAACCTCGCTGCCCCGACGGGATTCTGCCATGGTGCGCGGGGCGCGGCCTGGTGATACGCCGCGACCGGGCCTTCAAGTAGGGGCTATACCCGGTGGACACTCCTGGCATCGAGAACTCGGCGCCGCCGAGAGGCAAAGTGCGCCCGAGCTGTCCCTCGACATAAAGGCCCCCCCCTGGGGCTCCAAGGACACTCCTTTCTCCTCTGGCCACGTGGCGGGACCCGCGAGGAGTGAGACGCGGGAGGACCCACCAGCCACGTATACCAACAACCGGGGAGGCAAGACTGCATCGGCGCCCGCACTGGGGTAGGTACGCACGCTGGGACGGCGGCGTGTTGGCGGAGCGGCCTCCCGCAGCACCTGGGAGCGGCAGGCGCCTCGGCGAGCTTGTGGCCTGAACGTAACAACCCACCGGGGGCCACATTACACGTAGTGAGGACCGAAGGCACATATAATCACGGCGCAGCGGCGTGGCCTCCAGAGCGCCAGGATCCAACAGGAGCCTACATCACGGCAGGTCGTAGTGGGGGCCACAAAAGACAACCAACCCACTAAAAGGGACACAAGCAGACACTGAAACCACACGTTTGCAGGGGCCTTGTGCGTCCAATTACTGTGAAGCTGAGGAGGCCCCATCCTCTTCTCCCAAAGCCTGCGAACCGGCCTGCTTCAGGGGCTCCTGTGTGCGGAAACCGCAGATCACCCAGGGGGATGTCAATCTACAAACTCCACGGCAAGACCAGTAAGCAGTCCGCATTATTGGCCCCACAACGGAAACGCAGTGGCATCCACCGGCTGGTAGGAAACCTGACAGGCCACGTGCGCCACGAGGTAGCACAGGCAGGCGGCGGTGAGTACTACCACCGGGTGGCCGGCGACCACAGGTCATAGCTGCAGAGCAGGACGCAATGGGGGGCCGTGGCCAGCGAGTGACCCACCAAAACAAACTCGAGAAGTATGCTTTCTCCAAATCGGACAAAGATCCGCAAGACCGTGCCGATGCTGACGCAGCAGCAACCAAAGAGCCCGCAACAGGGAAAGAGGTCACGCTACAGGATATTATGGCTAACCTCAACAAGGTACACACCTCTCTGGAGTCCCGTATAGATACCGCTACTACTGAACTCTCACTTATCCGTGCGGACCTCAGAAACCTCAGCTCCCGGGTGACGGTGGTGGAAACGACGACAACTGCTTTAAGTACAGACACAACCACCCTGAAGAAACAAATGAAACAGCTAGAAATAGACAACAGAACCATGGCGGCGAAGCTCGATGATTATGAAGGTCGCTCCCGACGCAATAACGTGCGAATCATGGGAGTACCGGAGGGAACGGGGGGCCCTGCAGTGGACCTCTTTGTGGAGGACCTGATCAAGAACCACCTGCAACCCAGGGGACTCTCCAATTATTTTTCGGTCGATTGAACCCACCGTGTCCCCGGGGGCAGACCCAGGCCGGGAGCGCCCCCTCGGCCCATACTAGCACGCATTTTCAACTTTCGTGATCGAGACCTCATCCTCCAGACGGCAAGAGCGGCCCCCCTGATCCGCTATCAGCAAAGCACGATCTCTTTCTTCCCAGACTACACAGCGGCTGTGGCTAAAAACAGCGACGGAACTTCATAGCCGTGAAGCTGGAACTCAGGAATCGCGAACTTGAATACTCTATGTTGTTCCCTGCGAAACTAAGAGTGGAGGCGGACGGAAGACGTGGTTCTTCACCACTCCGGAGGAAGCACAGGATTGGTTGGAAGGGGATGGCGACAGGTCCCACACCGCGGTAAGCCCGGACGAAACGCCGTCTCGTGACACAACAAGATCTACAATCCCTGGACCGGATGGGTTGCTCGCCGGAGTCAGAGATCAGGCCCAAGAGAGAACAGAATAGACATATTCGGCACCCTCTGAGGAGGTGCTGACGCACTGGGACCCATTCCACAGTCCGGATATGGCACTGAGTGAAGAATCATGACGCTGCGATCCTGACCTGTATGGGGAGGGGGTTGTAAGCTCCTACAATGACCCACTGAGACAGTGACTTATCCAGGGTCGGTCACTAGTAGCCCCGCAAGACTTTGTATGGACATGGGGTTTCCGACATCTTATTATGCTTACCTAAATGAAGCTGGGAGGGCAATTCTGTCTACGAGAAGGCCCCCGTGGGGCGCTAGCCCGGAGCTCTCTCCCCCCTACGAAGGTACCGGGTAATGGGAAATAGGCACTCTGCAAAGTTGGGGTGGCGGGTAGTTCTAAAACCTTCTTGCAGGGAGGCAGGGAGGGGGAGGGTATGAGGGTTTCTTGGGGAAGTTCTGACTTATTTGATTTATTTGTTTTTATATGTTATATGGCACACAATAGATCCACCCATGTTGTTCGTGCAGTGCTGCAAAACAATATCGACCGTATAGCGTACGCCTCCAACACTATCCATGACGACGCCCCCTGATCCCACCACACCTGTGACACCTCACGCACAGCATCTACCTATCATATCCAGGAACGTTAACGGTCTCCGGGATAAGCTCAAGCGCGGACTGATCCTACAATATCTAAAGCGTAAGGCACCAGCAATAACCCTACTGCAAGAGACCCATTTAACAGGGATGGCTTGCAAAGCACTAGACAGGTGGGGTTTCAAACTAGCGGTACACTCAGAGTTTACATCTGGTTCACAGGGGGTGGGAATCCTTCTAAAAAAACAATACCCGATTGTCATCAAGCATACATACACAGACGACCAGGGCCGTTTCGCAGCGTTGTCGTGCCAATGGGAAGGTCGGATGGTCAACATAGTGTCAGTCTATGTCCCGCCAGCGATCCACTCTTTAGCATTCCGTGCGCTCAGCGACTTCCTACTTCAACTCCCACAGGGCAATTTAATTATAGGAGGCGATTTCAATGCTACATTGGATAATACTCTAGACCGTACGCCTCGGCAACAACACCGGACACACTCTACCCTAACAGATTTCCTAGACACCATAGGCCTGGTAGCCATCTGGCGCCACCGTTTTCCACGAACACGACAGTATACATATTACTCAGGTGCACACAACAGCCTCTCCAGAATAGATCACATACTGGCACCGGCAGGCGAGATAGGAAACTTCCTGAACGTTGCAACATTTGCCAAAGAGGTGTCTCTGATCACTCCCGGTCAGCGCTCTATACACCTGGCATACCACCGCACAGCGTCGTATATTCCCTATATACCCTGGATACCTCAAGACCCCTATGATCTGGAAAGGACTGACTGACACTACCAAACACTATTTTAGCGAAAATGCACCCTCAGTCTCTTTCCCACTTGTCCTCTGGGAGGCATACAAGACAGTGCTCCGTGGGCAGGCGGTATCACTCATAACGCACCATAAAAGAGAGAAGGTTCAGACATTAGCGACACTCGAACAGGAGGTAGACGTCCTAGAGAGGGCCCAGGGACAGGACCCCTCCGATGAGAACACTCACTTATTATACCTTAAAAAGCAGGAGTATAGGGACCATCTGTGGGAGGAAGAGAAGATGCGACTCTCTACTACCCAACACACTATATATGAAATTGGTGATAAGGCCGGCAGGCTTTTGGCCTGGCTTGACAAGCGGGAAAAGGCAGATAGGTGGATCGCAGAACTTCAGCTCCCCACGGGCGAAACCACACAGAATCCCCAAGGCATAGTAGACCTCCTAGCACACCACTACGAACAGGTTTACACTTCCGCGCTCAAAATAACACAAGAGGATGCGGAGGAGTTCCTCCGTGATATTAAACTTCCAAAGCTCACAGAGAAGGCGTCTCAATTATTAGAGGCAGAGCTCTCAACCGAAGAAATTGCGACAGCAATCGGTAAACTTCAGTCAGGAAAGGCATTGGGCCTGAACGGTATTCCCATAGAGTGGTACAAACGTAACACAACGACACTCACACCGTATCTCGCAGCTATGTATGAGGCCAGCTTGGACAGGGGGGAACTTCCCCGAGACCAAAGAACGGCAACAATAGTGGCCATCCACAAACCCGGCAAACCCGCGCAGGAGTGTGCCTCCTACCGGCCCAATATCTCTGATTAACGCTGAGGCCAAGATATTGGCCAAGACCCTGGCCAACAGACTCACGCCGCACCTAGCAACGTTAATACATCCGGATCAATCCGGGTTTATGCCTGGGAGGAATACGGCCTTAAATTTGAGACACCTCCACAATGTGTTGGGCCGAAAGCATACCATCCAAGAAGAAGCCATTGTGCTGTCCTTGGATGCACGAATGGCCTTTGACACGGTCGAGTGGCCCTTTCTCTTCGCTGTTCTCGTGAAATTGGGGTTCGGACCAAAATTCTGTTCCTGGGTAAGGCTGCTGTACACTACTCCACTGGCCCACGTGGTAACCAATGGGCATAGATCTAGAGAGTTCCCACTGCACCGAGGCACGAGACAGGGCTGCCCGCTGTCACCGCTTCTCTTCGCCCTCGGTACTGGAGCCTCTGGCGGCCTGGGTGCGACAGGACCCTGTCATCCGCGGGCTTCGATGGACTGAGGGATGTGAGGATCGAATATCCTTATATGCGGGACGATGTCCTCCTGTATATGGCCTCTCCCAGATGCTCCCTGTCTCGCATGTTAGACATCTGTGGTTCATATGGACGATACTCAGGGTACACGATTAATTGGACAAAATCAGTGCTTTATGTCCTGAAGGGTCCCCCACCAATGCTCCCGGCTGGCTGCGACGTAACAATTGTCGAGGACACTTTCAAATATCTGGGGATTCATATCACCCATGACCCGGAGGTCTTTATGACTCTGAATCTCCAGGCCCCCCTGAAACGGCTGCAAAGAGATACCAAGCACTGGCAGTCGTTGCCACTGTCGCTCCTGGGGAAGGCGGCACTTTTCAAAATGATGGCGCTCCCAAGGTTCCTCTACGCCCTTCAAAATACACCTTTCTTGGTCCCCCAGTCCTATTTCCGGGTCATAGAGGCAGAAGTCACTAAACTCCTTTGGGATAATAAACCAGCTCGCATAGCTATGACGAAACTGTATCGCACCTGGTATGATGGGGGCATTGCACTCCCGAACATACAAATATACTATTGGGCCTCCCAATTGATAGTGATTAACCACTGGATGCATGTCCCACACACGGACCCAGCTTACATCCTCGACCGATCAGAATTGGGAGATGAAGGAGGGTCCCGAAGGCCCCACCTTACCATCTAACAAGAAACCCATTTTTGATTTTGCACTGCCCACTGAACATGATACCCCTAAGTTAGGCCCTACCAAGCAGGCTCAGATAGAATGTCTTAAGTTGTCCACTTTCCTTCATCCTGGGAGTGCATCTCACATAGGCCAAGCCCAGCTCCATAGATAACCATATCGTACATAGGACCAAGCATGCCTTCCTAGATACAAATGTATAGGCCCAAAAAGCCAATGACTCCTGCTCTCATTTTATAATAATAATAAAACAGATCTCGTAGGCCTCACTGATCTGCTAGCAGAGATCTGTTCCATCCACCGAGAGACAACATCAGCCCCCTCTTGTAAATTTCCACAGTTACGAGAATAAGAGTGGCCCCCACCCACGTGACAATCTGTTGGTACATCTGGCTGTGTCACATGCAAGATTTGCGATATTTTTAGTTATGAAACTTTCCGCGCTTGCTTAACTGAAACTGAGAAGGCGGCAACGTGACCAAGAATTAATATATTAAATATTAATTCTGAGCATTTTTTACGGTAAAAGTTATCCTTTGTTTACTTTTTGCGGTCAAGAACACTGACCATCTGCTAAAAGCTCTGTTTCATCATGATACCACTTCTCGGTTTTATATAAAACTTTCCAGTTACTGTAAGCGGGCGGTTAAGTGGCCTGCGTCAGATCTCGTGTCAGACGTGGGTGTAAGTTCTGCATTTAACCATATAAAAGAGCTTCGCCCAGGGTGCAGCTCTGAACTCTCATGCGCATCAGTGCATGACTGCATATAGAGGGTTCCCGATCGATCGTCCTTGTGACTGGGCCTAGAACTTCAACTTCCAAGGTGGTTATACTCTTATTTGATTATTTTGCCTATTGGCTTTATCAGCCTATCTGGTTATTTTTGCCTATTGGCTTTATCAGTCTATCTGATTATTTAGCCTTTTGGCTTTGTCAGCTCAACTAAATATTAGCCTTTTGGCTTTGTCAGCTCAACTAAATATTAGCCTTTTGGCTTTGTCAGTCTATCTAACTCAGCTCATTCTAACCCAAGCCATTGCATTTATTTTAGGTTAAACTGCGCAGTCTTGAATGGTGTTGCTTTCTTAAAAAGAGATTAGCCTTCTAGGCACTAGCCTACCTATCCTCTTTAAAGTCAGGGTTGCTCTTTAGGCAGCTACTCATAGCATAATATTTAGACATATATTTGCTTCTTTTGAACAACTGATTTATAACATTGTCAATACATTTATTTTTCATCCTGCTCATGTGTTCATGGGCAACATTTTAATCGAACTGTTTCTATGCTTTTGAACTGCTTAAATAAAAAGTCACTGTATTTTACATCGTGGTTTCTTCTTTCCAAGTGAACGAGCAGAACAGGGGTCAGGCTCTCTGGAGTCGGTAAGCAGAAGGGTGTGGCCATCCAAGTACTCCCTCATCAGCTGGCGACCACGAAACAAGGTCTCGAAAGGCGAGTCGCCTACGGTGCGGTCCAGGGACGCACACTGGGGTTACACCTGTGTGGCTGCCTCTCAGGCTCTCCTCTCCTCACGTCCACCTGGGTAAGTCAGGGATGGTTTTGCTTTTTATTCCTTGAATTTACCTCAGGTTGT
The DNA here is from genome assembly GCA_963921515.1 of Calotriton arnoldi. Classification (NCBI taxonomy): domain Eukaryota; kingdom Metazoa; phylum Chordata; class Amphibia; order Caudata; family Salamandridae; genus Calotriton; species Calotriton arnoldi. The sequence goes on from CAWUFW010000245.1 coordinate 4,116,964, forward strand.
GGCGTGTGTGGGGCGGTGGGTCTGGCTGCCTTTGCCATCCACGGTCTCCCTTGTGTGTGCTCCTTTGCCCACCTGTGGTTGACTGACATGCCACGACGTCCTCTTTGTGGCTGGTCACATCTTCCCGAGGCTCTTTGGTGCTGTCCCCTCTGCTGTCATTAATTTCGTCGTGGTTTCTTTCTATTTGCATTTTCTTGTGCTTTCACTTTCATTGCCGTTTTCCTTTTCAGTTCTTATCTTTGTCTTCTCGCTTGGATATGCTCCGTGATGCTTGAGGTTTGAGTCCTGACCACCACTGTTTGTACATGGTTGGTCGAATTCTGGCATGGTGCACACATGCGTCTTGCAGGTTTTCATATTTTCATAGTTTGCCACATGTGCTTTTTTACGGTTTTACTTGCTCAGTGATGCTTGAGGTTTGAGTCCTGGCAACCAGTTTGTACGTGGTTCGCCGAATTCTGGCATGGTGCACACATGCGTTTGCAGCTTTCTCATGTTTTAATATTTCACACGCATTTAATATTTGACGCACATTTTTCTCAAAGCCCTTTTCTTATCGAACAGTTTATATTGCACAGCTGGGGCCTGTTGCGCTCTTGACACGGTGCACAAGTGGCACGCATGTCTGTAGTGTTGTCGCATTTTTCTATTTAGGGTGTGTCCCGGCGCCATTTTGTATGCTCTCGCCGCCATTTTGTACTCTTACTTACATTTTGTATTATTAAGTTTTCACCTTTTATGTTTCATCTTCTCTATTCTTTCCCTGAATATTTTGTTTTTTTGTGCTTTCTCTCCTTCACTTCCTTCTCTTTCACTTGCTCTTCGTGTTCTTTTTCCTCACACTTTCTTCATCCATTGTCATTTTCTTTCCTCCTTCACGCCCTGCAACACCATTCTATTTCTTTTCAGGCGTCAATGCGCCCCTCTTTCCTCAGGGTTCTTTCATGTGTATTCACACACTCATTCTTCGCACTCTATAGTTCGTCCCTCTCTGATTCACTTTTACATGGCTTGGGTGCTTTTCTCTTTTTGTCTCTTAAATTTATCTCGCTCTCTCAACGGCGCCTTTCTCCCTTGTTAGCTGCGCCACTCCAGAAAGAGGAACTAACCACTTCGAATTTTGTGGCCCAGTCTGACATCCACCCCGCCTTCTTCTGCTCTCTCCCTTCGCAGAACGAGGAAGTAAGCCTCGCTGCTTCACTGTAGTCACCTCGCCCCTCCTTTCTCTGTCTTCTCAGTCTGGTCTCTCACCAAACATTGTTATTTTTATCATTATTATTTTTTGAAATGCATTTCATTTACTTAACTATTGTTTATCTGTTGTCTATGGTGTCTGTTTTTTCTGCTTCGTTTTCTTAAACATTTATTAGCCCTGCTGTCCCACCACAGTTTTCTCCCCGCACTCCACATCTGTTGCTGAACTGCCAGCTCCACACTCACTTAGCCGAGTGGCAGTCTGCTAGTTATTCTTGTTGACTCAGTTGCCCCCCACCCTTCATCAATTAGCGGCGACTGCGCTAGGTAGCTGTTGTCTGGATTGCCTTGCTTTTAAAACATAGCCGCAATCCCGCTAAGTAGTTGCACTTTTCTTCACTACACTTTTCACACATATTGCGCCTCTCTTTTTCTCTGTCTCTCACACCTTTTTTGCCTACCACTTGTCCTACGCCAATTGGTAGCCAAGGGGGGTGGAGGTGTATCTCCATTCCTCTTGTCCGTCCCCTTAAACAACCCCCCCGTTATGTCCCCTGACCCCCCGCAAATTATTAATCTCCTTATTCATTCAGTACGTGGTACTGCCACGGCGGTATACCACACCAGTCTTGATCGCTTTATCCCCCTCACGCGCCATCAAAGCGACGTTCTTGCAACTACTTGGGACATCTTAGAGGTTGACTTTACACCCACTACCGAACTCCGCCTTTCACTCTTGTCTCTCATAGACTTACCTCCCTCAGGCACTGCTTCTTCCCAACCACCAGACACCACCCGCCCGGATCTTTTGTGGCCTGCCCACTCCTCTAATTCATCTTCGCGCTCCCCACCCTCTTTAGGGTCTTCTGTTTCTTTTGCTAATTCTCCCACTATCGTTGCCATAGACGGCGAGTCCAATACTGACTCTGCGCAGTCCACGGCATCCTCTGAAGAGGCAACACTCCCTAACCTTACCGCCCCTGCTTCCCCCACGGTATCAGCATCAGCACTTACTATTGCTCTCCCTCAACCACTGTCTCCTGCTAACGAGTCCCCATTCCTCGTGGCACTCCTGCAGGACTATTCAGTGGATCTAGAGGACTCTGCACCAGACATCCTCATTGTGCCTCCCCCGGCAAGCCCACCCCCGCATTTTCAGTCACTGTAGGGAATGAGTGCCCCGTCTCCTGACAGTACAGCTTCTCTTATTTTTGTATATTTAGTTAATAATAACGTTGTGGGTCTTTCTACTGGGCACCCATCCTCCTTTTGTCTTGTTACACCCTTAGCAAGCACTGTCCTTCTCACTATATTTCAAGTTTTAGGGGTTGACTATACCCAGGCACAGCAGATAACGCTTTCACTAGCACCGTCCTTTCCGCACCTTCCGCATCCCATTGTCACTAAAGCCAAAGAACAAAAACATTGCAAGCACTGACATTTTAGGGAACACTCCAGTCCCCCAACAATTACTGGTCCCCATGAACAGGATTATAGGTACCTCTGTTCATAAAACATCGGATTGCATTTACATACGCATTCGCCTAATAGCGCCAGGTTTGGACATACCTACCACACTAGTTACAACTTATCCACGCAACCCGCTACAAAGCAAAGTAATTGCTGGTCTCTCTCGTAACCAGCTCCAATTCCCTGACTTCTCCCCTAACGGAATATACACCGGACCACAGGAACTGGACTTAAGAAAAGCATTATATCACATTATCAGTAGCGCCATAGGAGAGGAATTGATAAATGACGCCATCCCCCCACTCCTGCCACTGAACCCACTCCTGCCACTGAACACTCTCCTGCCACTGAACACTCTCCTGCCACTGAACACTCTCCTGCCACTGAACACTCTCCTGCCACTGAACACTCTTTTGCCACCTAATTACATTCCTTTCCAAACAAGCGACATTCACCCTCAAAGCATTGTGCTTTAAAATAACACTCATGAATGGCATAGTGAGCTCTACAGTGTACAAAACGTCTACCCACTTTCACATCTTTTTATCATACATCCCCCTGGAGCGCTATTCACTGCCATACTATCTAGCACGTGGCCAAGGCACCCTCTCCAAAGTTATATTGCTGAAGCTTGCTTTGACGGCCAGCTTCGCTTCCCTCTTTATACTCTAGCACAAGAGCGAGACTTGCAGGACGGGGTGTATGATATTGTCATTCAGGCAGTAGAGCAAGAACTCATCAGAGACATTGTCCCTAGCACCTGAGAAAACGCGCTCCTGTAGTTCAGGCTTTGCCTAGAGCGCCCCGTGTTAGACACACCAACATGGCCACTCCACTCCAACATGTTTTAAAAACATTCGGAGGCCAAGAGCACCATATACTAAAGCACTGCCGTGAACTTCATAAGCGTACGGCGAAAATGAGTCATCCTTGGCCCTCAGAGGGAAGCTTTGATCAAATCATACTAGAGCATGCCACCACCTTTCTAGACACCAAGTACTCTGGCACTAAGTTACAGAAGAGAAAGGCTACTTTAGATCTCTGGCGCATTTTCAAAGACAAGGCTCAAACACACTCTGACTCCACACACCCAGCTATACCCAATGCTCCGCCCCCACCGCCTTACCACTTCAGCGGTATGTATACCGAGCTCACTAACAAGGAACAACCGGAGCTACCAGTCACCACTAATGATTCTCCGGCTGCTGACTTCCAACCACTACCAAATGAGGCATCTTCCTCACCGCACCTCGGCCCAGATTTACACATCACACAGATTGAGGAATTTCAGGCTTCCCACACATCACCCAGTCACCCGTACCACCATGTGGACAGACCACCGACCCCACCCATGCCCCCCAGTGATGTATACCCCAACCTGACAGACCTGCGCAGCGTACACATGCCTCTCCCCAACGGTACAGTAAGGGAGACAGCAGTATCGGGTATCCCAGGCTTCATAGATGCACAACTATCACTAAAATTTACACCAACAGTCAATACTGCACACCCACGCCCAGGTGAAGAGGATGAGGTAGACTCTGACTCTGTCTCTCAAGCATCATCTCGTCACTTGGACTCTGACCTGCCTCAAGCATCATCTCGTCACTTGCGCTCACCTGTCATTGTCATCCGTCTGACTCTGTCTCTCAAGCATCATCTCGTCACTTGCGCTCACCTGTCATTGTCGTCCGTGACATTGGCCCTAAAGGCGACACTGGTACTAACCCCTTCCTTGACACCGCCACGCACCTGTTCCCAAGTTCGCACCTCCCATCACAAACTAGCATGCCTTTCATGGCTACTGCACCCTCTGGTGAGGTACCAGGATCTGGCCTTATGACAGACCAGCGACAGCTCATTGAGTTCCCCGTCCCACCGTTGCTGTGCAGGACTGAGGAACAGCATGCCCCCCTCACAAGTCTTCTCACTCCATACCAGAATTATAGACAAAATGCAGACTTGAGCAAAAGCACCAGCATGGAGAGTATCTCACCACAGTACCTTGAAGAAGAACTGTCACCCAGGCATCAATCACCTAGCCACGCAGACCAGTTAAACAAAATGAGACGCTTGTCATTTAAATTAGAGAACATGAACAAAAGCATTACGGACATGATCTCGTAAGGTCAACACTCCAACACCACCCTCACCCACGCTGCACAACCTCGTGCAACACCACCCACAGACAATTATCAGTAGGAATGGGGAAGGGAATAGACAGTATCTCCTTAATGAGCACCCCTACCGCTGTGACGCTGTCGCCTCTGGAATAACACAGACACTCACCGACACACACCAAGCCCACCAATCCCCAACAGCATTAGGGCGGGAGAAGACACCACCACGGGTGCTAGAAGGCCACAATCCAATGTTTGGTGAGATCCCAATATATTGTGGACTCCCACAGGAACAAGACCAGAGTGGTAAGAAGGAAGGTCAGGACCACCGAAGCACAGAAACTTAAAGTCTTGGGGACACATGGACGCCCAGACGACATACTATATGACGTCTCGGGCTCTGCTTCCTTGCGCACCATTAGGATGAAAAATAGACACAACATAAGTCTCAGCAGACCATGTCCACCACAAACAAGCAATGATCTCACTCCCAATGAGATAGTGACATTAGGGGAAGGTTCAGATTATGCAGTTAACCCCTTTTCAGACGACTTGGCAGGCTGGTCAGAGCCCTTAGCGCCGCAAATGCTCCCTTGGCCAAGAGAAGGCTCTTTTGAACCTCAGTACATGGCAACAGCAGTTGAATGTATCCTCAAAGGACTAGGAGATGAGGATTGGGACTATGACTACATGAGGGAGAGCCTGAAAGTCTGGCAAAAATATGCTCGCCAGCATGACTATACAGGACCCACAGCGCAACGCCCTGGGGTCATGCGCCAGATGCCACTGCTCTACAAAAATGTCACTGATCCCCCCATCTACATCCCATGGTCTACATTAGACAAAGAAAATGTCAGAAAGCAACTCCCACCCCTCACTGAGGGTGCGGGAAAATGGATTGCAGCTTTTGAAAATTGCACCACAGGTAACAACATAGCTATAGGAGATGTAAAAGCCTGCTGATCTCCCTCATGGGAGAAGACGCAGAAGATCTCTTCACACGTGTCCATGCCAATCTTACAAAAACAAACACCAAACATGATGGTGTTTCCTTTAATGAGATTAGAACACTAGCATGGACTGAGTTGCGCAGGAAATTCCCTGATGTTCCCGATATTGGGGCTCTGTTGTCACAGACCATGCAACCAAATGAAGACCCTGCCAACTATCTTTCCAGAATGAAAGAAAAATGGCACCAGGAGTTAGGGCAACGATGGGACGCAGCTGGAGGGTATGGGAGATTATTTTATCACACAATAAAGAAAGGTTTACCCACTGAAGTGCAGGAAAAATTAGATGGCATTGTAGCAATGGAATGCAAGCCATGGGCTGAAATACAAGACCACATTATACATTACTGCAAAAAGAGACAGGAACAGGAGAAGGTTAGACAGCTGGCAATAGAGAATGCCGCTGCCAAGTTGGTACAGCAGAAACTTAATAAGAAAAAAGACAATGTTGACACAGTCATGCTTGCAGCACCGGTCACTCAAATGACAGCAGTAACATCCTTCCCCCAGGCTGCCATGAATGCTCTTGCAGGCAACGCCCAACCTGCCCCACAGCAGGTTCAAGCACCACCTGCAGTACAGTACATACAAGCTCAACCCCAACCTGCCATACAGTATGTCCAGCCGCAACCACAGCCAATGGTACAATACATGCCAGCACCACCTGCTTACAGCACCAACACACAGCCCTATTACAATAACAGACCAAATATGAACTGGAACACGGGTGGACCAGGAAGAGGGCGAGGGATGGGACAACAAAGGTTTCCACAACAGCCAGGACAAGGGACACCACCGATCATCTGCTACTATTGCCAGAAACCAGGCCACATACAGAGAGATTGCAACAGTAAAAAGCGTGATATGGGTCAGCAATATATGCGTCCTGGCTACCAAGCACAAGCACCATTCCAACAACAGCAGCGCACGCAACAACACCTTCAACAGCCCCAAATACTATACTCTTATGCACAACCAGCACAGCAACAACAAGTGCAGCTCCAAGCGCCCATAATGGCCCAGGTTCAGCCAGCAGTCCAACAAATACAGGTTCCAATGCAACAGCTACAGCCACAGCAACTACCTGCTTATCAGGTGGTCCCCCAAACACAAAACAATGTACCTCTAGGAGGAACGATTGTTGCCTCCAACAACCCCTTTACCCAGGGCACCATCCAGCAATTTCAGGCTGGAGGATACACTGGCTAGGACAGCCCACAGACAACTCTTGTGTGCCCAATTTTGTCCTGCACAAGCAATACTGAAGAGGACCCTATTGCAAGTGTTGTGATAAATAACAAAACATATAGTTTTCTTGTTGACACAGGTGCCACATATTCCTGCATTACAGGTGGCCCTCTGCCCATTTCTAACAAAACAGCGGACACACAGGGATTTTCTGGGGCAATAGCAAGGGTCCCCTTCACCAAGCCAGTATCAATGGAGATAGGAGGCCATGTAGTGGAGCAGCCTCTGCTCTATTCACCCAGGTCCCCAGTCAATCTTTTAGGACGTGACCTCATGGCCAAACTAAACATGACCATCCACTTTGATGACAACGGAACAATGATTTGCTCCATACCAGGTACCCCACTAACTAGGATAATGGCAGTCACTGCACAGTCTTCCTTAGATAGTCAGGTCAGAGCACGCCCAGTGGATGAGCACGCCTTCTCTGCAGCTGTCCACACTATTGTCGCCACCACTCCCGAATTACAAGGCCGCACTGTTCAGTTACCAAAAGAGTTCCTTTTCAGACCCCAAGTACCAGACTCACAGTTATTAGACAAACACTTGACATTTGACATCTGCGCCCTTGAGGTAACACCAACCTACGGCGCATTTCTGGCATGCGATGACAACGCTCATACTTGGGCTTGTGTCATTTTTATTGAGCCTAAAGGGTTGGTAAGAGACATTTCAGATGCCCAGTTGTTTGGATCCCCTGAAGACTACTCCAAGACAGAGATTATCTATCAAAACAATGTGCCTATCTCAGTAACAGTGGAGATTAGGACACCAACAGTCACCCCTAGCTATGACTCTGCCCGAGAGGCAGATCTGGCTCAAGTACCTGCACATCTTTGGACAACAGGCCCAAACGATGTAGGCCTTATTAGCTCTGCCAGCGCCATTCAAGATAACTCTTAAACAAGGCGCTATCCTGCCCAGAATAAAACAGTATCCCTTGTCCAAGGCAGCGGAAGAGGGCATTGCCCCTACCATACAGGCATTGCTAGATCAAGGAGTAATATATCCTTGTATCTCTCCTTGTAACACAGCCCTTTTTCCTGTACGGAAGGGGAAGACAAATCAATGGCGTCTAGTACATGATCTGCGCGCCGTTAACAACATAGTTGTACCAGAATTCCCTATTGTCCCAGACCCCTCTGTCATCCTCACGAATGTCCCCCCGATGCACAGTACTTTTCTGTCATCGACCTGAAAAATGCTTTTTTCAGCATTCCCCTACACCCAGACAGCCAATACCTATTGGCTTTCTCATTCAGAAATGTGCAATTAACATACACAAGACTCGCTCAAGGGTACTGTGAGTCCCCTAGCGTCTTCAACAGGGTTGTCAAAGAGGACTTGTCCAATATTCCAATGTGATAGCACCCTACTGCAATATGTCGATGACATACTGCTTTGCAGCCCCACAGAACAACAATGCAGAAAAGACACCATCTTCTTACTTACCACGCTAGCACAAAGGGGATATAAAGTTGACAAACAGAAGTTACAGTACTGTCAGAAAGAGGTACACTATCTAGGTCAGCTACTGTCTGCATCAGGCAGACGAGTCACTCCAGGTCGAGTTGAGGCGATAAAAGGCACTCCTGAACCTCAAACAGTTAAAGACATGCAAAAATTCCTCGGCCTGGTTAATTATGTCCGCCAGTGGGTCTTTGATTTCGCAACAATAACTGCCCCATTGCTGAAAGCTGTGAAAATGGGCAAAGACAGACACAATAAAATTGAGTGGACACCTGAAATGAGAACAGCCTACACCCAGCTCAAAGATGAGATAACAAATGCACCAGTGTTAGGATCACCTGATTACACAAAAGAATTCTACCTATTCACTCACTGTGATGGTCTAGTAATGACTGCAGTACTCACTCAGAAATACCCCATGGGCCATAAGCCCATTGCCTACTTCAGCGGCATGCTGGACGCTGTCATGAAAGGTCATTACCCCTGCGAGCAGGCCCTTGCTGCCGCAGCATTTGCTGTTGAGAAAACTACCCCCATTGTAATGGGTTCCCCACTGACTATGTACACCGAACATGCCGTCTTTGCAATAATACAAAAAGCCAAGACAACTTTAACAACACAAAGAGTGTCAGGTTACGAAGTCATACTGTCACTACCTTCTCTGAAGATTGTAAAATGCCATACAGTAAACCCTGCCACATTTTTTGCCCATCCAATAGCCACCTCAGATGATGACACCCATGACTGTGCCACATATTCACCAGATGAGTCTGGAGCAGCAAAAGAGGATCCCTTGCCAAACAGTACTGTATATTTTGTTGATGGCTCCTCTACCATTGATCAAGACACAGGAGTCAGGTACACAGGAGCAGCAGTAGTTAAAGCACAGCAGAATGATTCCTCTGATTCCCTAGACATTGTACAGCAACTTACATTACCATCACATTATTCTGCCCAGGCAGCTGAACTGGTAGCCCTCATAGCTGCCCTGAACATTGGAGCTGATGACCGCATTACAATTTACTCCGATTCTGCATATGTTACTACGACTACACACTCCAGCATCCTCCGCTGGAAGAGGCGCGGCTTCCTCAAATCAGATGGTACACCTGTCATTCACAAAACGTTACTAGAGGAACTTATTGAGGCCCTTACACTACCAGCTGAAGTAGCCGTAGTCAAATGCGCAGCGCACACCAATGGCCAAGATTTTGTCTCCAGAGGTAACGCCCTGGCAGATTGGGCAGCTAAGGCTGCAGCCAGAGGCCCCCCAGCAACAGGCCCCCCACTTCACGCAACACCAGAGGTACCATTTGCCCCCATTTTACTTTCCCAAACACTGCCTCCCACAGAGCATGACAATAGCAATGAAGGAATTCCAAAAACACCATCCCAATTCACAACACCATTTGACATTGACACAACTCAGCAATATGATCACACTGCACAGTTACACCTTAGAGAAATGCAAGAAAGTGCACCAGATCAAGAGAAAGAGTTATGGAAGAAGAGGGAGTACAACAGGACTCCGCCGACTTCGTGTACAGACAGACAGTAACAGGGAAACCTGTGATGCCACAGGCCTTATTACAAGTGGCATTGGACCAACTCCACCTTCCCACACATGTCACCCGAGATAACATGTCCACCACCTTGCAAACAGACTGGTTCATCCCCAATGCCTATGAACAGATACAATTGTATGTTAATAAATGTCTCATTTGCCAACAATATTCCCCAAACCCGACTCTCAAAACAGTTGCTTCCACCATTCCTAGACCATCTGGCCCCTTCAAAGAGCTACACATTGACTATGTCGACATGATCGACCGCTGCCAAAATTACCGCTATCTCATTGTAGTAGTGTGTCCATTTTCACGCTGGATCGAAGCTGGACCTTGCGTCCACTGCGATGCCAAGGCAGCTGCCACATTCCTACTCCGTGATGTCATTACTCGCTGGGGCATTCCAGACGCCATCCGGTCCGACAACGGAAGTCATTTTTCAAACGCCATCTTTTCCTCCCTGACCACAATGCTAGGCATTAAACACAAACTGACATCAGCTTACCACCCACAAAGCAACGGTATTTGTGAGCGCCTCAACGGCTTGCTCAAAAATAAAATAAGCAAAATAAGCGCAACAATAGGAAAGAAATGGCTTTATTGCCTACCCATAGCACTCTTTGCACTAAGAAACTCCCCAAGTTCGGATCACCACCTCACGCCCCATCAGCTTGTCACTGGACGATCCATAAATGTAACAGTTCCGTCCACACGCCCTAAAACAGATAGTGAATCATCACCAGAGATAGTTAGAGCAGAACTTTACCAATATCTGTGCCAACTAACAAGCGCAGCGCAGTTCCTTTCTACCCAGGTATCCAAGAGGAGAGACAAGGGCCCCACCGATCCTGAGCTCCCACCAATCCGTCCCGGGACACTGGTCTTCGTCCGGAAAAACGTCAGGCGTTGGAAGGATCCTAAGTTCGAAGGTCCCTTCCAGGTGATAGACTCATCACCAACTGCAGTGCGAATAGCTGAAAGAAAAGCATGGATCCATCGCAGCCACGTCCGCCTAGACCCCGCACCACCACCTCAGCCAATGGACTAAAGGAGGGACGGGACATACCATCAGTGCCACTCCATGAAGACAGCGGCCTTCCATCCTCCTGTGATGAAGAAGACGATGAGCATCGCGTACTTACAGTCAAGAATGCTAATGGAGATGCAAAGTTATGTATTTCACTTGTCTTACTATTTTGTGTTTTTTCTACAGTGACTTTGGCAGTTCTCAATTGGTACATGTTTTATCTTGCAACTACTGATCAGTGTTATCTTTCGGATGCTATCACACCATCTTCAGGACAGTCAGTTGTGCCACCAGATAGAGACAAGATCGAAAGTCCACCACTCCCACCTTGTACCGCTGATACAGCACACACTAGCACACACCCCACATCCACAGTTACTGATCTGATCCCAAGCAGTGCTACTACCCCAGGGGCTGGCGTTCTAGATCTCACAATAGGTCCCCAGTTGCCCCGCCGTTCCCCTCCCCGCACTAAACGTGGATTTAAACGAGGTAGACCAAGGTTCTGGAGGACCCGTAGACCAAGACCTGAGGTTACACAAGATTGGCCCACCGCTCTTCAGGACACAATGGTTCACATTGCACACCTTCATTCCAGGCCCGATTTCCATTCCACACGTCCGGACAAATTCGATCCGGATCATGGAGCCCATGATGCCCTGTTAGACAACATGTGGTACCGGCATATGTCCAAAATAGGGAAAAAGGCAACAAAGGAAGCATGTTTCGTGTGCTCACATATCCCTCATGCAGTAGGCGCAGACCAAATGATTTTCCCTAAAGAAGTACCACCCCAATAGCCAAGTGTCTCCTCCATCTGTTCCTTTGCCGTATATATGGCCAGATTCAGCTTCTGTCAGCAACTATCGATACTGCATTTGTAAACACTACGGCATGGGATTATAAGTATGTCACGTTCAGAATTGTGACTGACAAAGAACAATTTGACAAAGGCATGGAAGAGCTGTATAGGATGAAAATATCTGACTCCCTAACACAACATTGGGAGCGTAGTTTTGCCTATTTACGCTACTTCACCTTTACAACACCGATGGCAACATGTCATCCACTAATAGACCAGAGCCTCTGTGTATACAGGCCTGTGTTGCGTTTACGGACCAATATCTATTATAACAATAAGTGGCACGGTCCACACAACCTGACCTGTAGAGCGGCTTCCTTAGGAGCACCCTTTATAACGACAGACTGGGAGGGGGACACCCATTGGGATATCGATGATGAGTGCGGAGGGGTCTGGGCACAAGAAAGTAGAAGGTACACCTTTAGTAAGGACACCACCTACCAATGGAAGAAAGTATATAAACTAAAAAATCCTCTCCTTTGCTTCCTAGGTAACGGTACCCGCCCTGTGGGCAGCAACACTAACTGTAACACGACAGTTTTTAATGTGGACCTCCAAGACGGCACCGCCGGCCTCATGGACATCTTTTGGGCCTGCGGAGAACGCATCTACGCCCAGTTGCCTCCTCAATGGAAGGGCCTATGCACCATGGTCACCATGCATGAACTGCATCTCGTTGTCCCGGCATCCAACATTTCTCAAGTGCTCGAACACCCCATGACAGGTGATGTCACCCTGCTTCACCGGCACCGAAGGAGTGCTCAATATTTTGCTAACGACGCCTTTAAGGAAGTTCCTGACGAGTTTCGCCTGTTCAATGGCGCCCAGGAATTCTTTGGGGGCCTGTGGCCCATCTGGCAAACATCTGCTAATGCCCGGTGGCTGCAGGTCACACGCTATGAACTAATGACTCTGATCAACAACACCCGAGATGGGTTCAACGCAATACAGGAAGAATTACGACCAATAAGACTTATGGTTCTAGAGCATAGATACGTTCTAGATCAACTCACAGCTATGCAGGGAGGGGTATGCGCTTCCATCGGATCGAGCTGCTGTACTTTCATACCATCTAATGATGCCGCTAACGGGTCTCTCGCTAAGGCCATTGAGGACTTGGACAATTTGGGAAAAAAGATGCGTGATGAGGGCGGTGCCGATGCAGACCCTATTACGAGCTGGTTCAACTTGGACTGGATGCCTTCATGGCTATCTGCTATCTTGAAAATTATGTTACCTATTTGTTGTGTCATCATGTTAATGTGTTGCGGTGCACAGGTAATAATGAGGTGTGTCAGCAGATGTAGCATCAAAGCAGTTGGGATAAATTACGTTAAAACAGGAATTTACCACAATGCAGACTATCAGGACATGCACCGTGTTCCTGGGGATGGGGATGGGCAGGTCCACATACAACTCATAGAACTAGCTGCCCCTGAGGCTTCTCCCAACACACCCCCAGCTCCCCCAGTCCCACCGCATAGGTACACTTTGAGGGAGGAGCATAACGCTCACCAGTATGACCAGTTACTGAGCCATGATGATGGAGAATATGTTACCCTACCATCAGAATTGCAACCCCCGGCTGCGTGCCCCTACGTTAATGACCCACTCAGCATGCACCCGACCCCTGAGGGTCCTTCAAAGTATTCTATCCGAGATGTGTTCAAAAATGAACAAGAGCAGGGATATGAAGGAGGGTCCCGAAGGCCCCACCTTACCATCTAACAAGAAACCCATTTTTGATTTTGCACTGCCCACTGAACATGATACCCCTAAGTTAGGCCCTACCAGGCAGGCTCAGATAGAATGTCTTAAGTTGTCCACTTTCCTTCATCCTGGGAGTGCATCTCACATAGGCCCAAGCCCAGCTCCATAGATAACCATATTGTACATAGGACCAAGCATGCCTTCCTAGATACAAATGTATAGGCCCAAAAAGCCAATGACTCCTGCTCTCATTTTATAATAATAATAAAACAGATCTCGTAGGCCTCACTGATCTGCTAGCAGAGATCTGTTCCATCCACCGAGAGACAACATCAGCCCCCTCTTGTAAATTTCCACAGTTACGAGAATAAGAGTGGCCCCCACCCACGTGACAATCTGTTGGTACATCTGGCTGTGTCACATGCAAGATTTGCGATATTTTTAGTTATGAAACTTTCCGCGCTTGCTTAACTGAAACTGAGAAGGCGGCATCGTGACCAAGAATTAATATATTAAATATTAATTCTGAGCATTTTTTACGGTAAAAGTTATCCTTTGTTTACTTTTTGCGGTCAAGAACACTGACCATCTGCTAAAAGCTCTGTTTCATCATGATACCACTTCTCGGTTTTATATAAAACTTTCCAGTTACTGTAAGCGGGCGGTTAAGTGGCCTGCGTCAGATCTCGTGTCAGACGTGGGTGTAAGTTCTGCATTTAACCATATAAAAGAGCTTCGCCCAGGGTGCAGCTCTGAACTCTCTATCGCATCAGTGCATGACTGCATATAGAGGGTTCCCGATCGATCGTCCGTGTGACTGGGCCTAGAACTTCAACTTCCAAGGTGGTAATACTCTTATCTGATTATTTTGCCTATTGGCTTTATCAGCCTATCTGATTATTTTGCCTATTGGCTTTATCAGCCTATCTGATTATTTAGCCTTTTGGCTTTGTCAGCTCAACTAAATATTAGCCTTTTGGCTTTGTCAGCTCAACTAAATATTAGCCTTTTGGCTTTGTCAGTCTATCTAACTCAGCTCATTCTAACCCAAGCCATTGCATTTATTTTAGGTTAAACTGCGTAGTCTTGAATGGTGTTGCTTTCTTAAAAAGAGATTAGCCTTCTAGGCACTAGCCTACCTATCCTCTTTAAAGTCAGGGTTGCTCTTTAGGCAGCTACTCATAGCATAATATTTAGACATATATTTGCTTCTTTTGAACAACTGATTTATAACATTGTCAATACATTTATTTTTCATCCTGCTCATGTGTTCATGGGCAACATTTTAACCGAACTGTTTCTATGCTTTTGAACTGCTTAAATAAAAAGTCACTGTATTTTACATCGTGGTTTCTTCTTTCCAAGTGAACGAGCAGAACAGGGGTCAGGCTCTCTGGAGTCGGTAAGCAGAAGGGTGTGGCCATCCAAGTACCCCTCATCAGAGAGGAGGGGCTATATCGGGCGCTCTATAACAAGACCCGGGCCCTAATGGGCCCCACGAACCACACACACCAGGTATGGAATATGGTGCAAAAAAAGCTAGGATGGCACAACAAGATCACACAAGCAACTCCCCTCTGGGTCACGGACAGGCTGGGAAGACTGGGTAAAAGCAAAGGCTTTCATCATTGGGACAATATCGGAATATCCAAGGTTGGTGATCTTTGGGTGCGGGGGAAGGTGATCCCATTTACACAGCTCCAGGACCAGTATGAGATGGCACCAACGGAGCAATTCCGCTACCGCCAGATCAGACACGCCCTAGAGGCGGTAATTCCCCCTGACACCACTCTACCCGAGGCCTCTCCGTTAGAGGACAGGCTACTGACGGACCATATGGATAAGAAAGCAATCTCGATGACCTATTGGAAGATTATTAACAACATGCCAGACCCTGTGCAGAAGCTCAGAGAGAAGTGGCGGGCGGACCTGGGAGAGTTAGATGATACTGATTGGCAGGAGGCACTAGCGTCACCTAGAGAAGTAGCAATTTCATCCAAACTACGCCTCGTGCAGCTCAATATCTTCCATAGAATCTACTACACTAGAACTACTCTTTATAAGATTGGGAAAGCTGACACCCAGCTCTGCCTGCGGCAATGTGGGGCGGTTGGTACATTCTTTCACATGCTGTGGGCCTGCCCTGTAATAATGTCGTATTGGAGGTCAGTCATGTCCATCATCACGAGGGTGAGTGGGAATCTAGTCCCTACAGAGCCCAAATGCTGCTTACTCAATATCTGGGAAGCGACAGACCTCAACTCGACGTTACAGGCCTGGGTATGGTGTTGGCCCAAAGGAATATTGCTAAACACTGTGGTGTGGCCTCCGCCCCCACACTAGCGGAGTGGTGCAGGGATATGGACACGCCATGGTGGCGGAAAAGACCGTATACGTGCACAGGGCCTCCCAAAAATGGATGAGAAAATGGGGAGGCTGGAACTCCTACAGGGGGGATATCTGTGAATTGCCAATAGTGACCCGAGAATTGGAATAAAGTAATGTAATTGACACTAATGTCTGTAACAATGTACATGCATGCGGCAAGCTGCGAACAATGATGTATGGTAAATAGCAACAACAAGGAATATATACTGTGTGGACCGTAAATACACTATTTGATATGTACAAAGAAGTGATGTTTGTGCCATTTACGATTAAATAAATAAAAAAAGTTTTTAAAAAAAATTAGATTTCCTTAGACAGACAATGAGTCACATGAAGACGATGCCCAGACCTACACATTTTGAGGCATTCAATTAAAGGGACTAAATGGCCACAGGGAAAGATAGAAAGAAAATGTCAAAACAGATGAAGGGATCATTTAAGCAATGGTTAGAAAAGAAGTGGGATCGACAGGAGAAATGCTGGAGGGAGGACATGATAGATGGAGTGTATGTTTATCCTGCTATACTTGAAGAAACAGAGGACCAAAGCAAGAAGAAAGGTGAAAAGAAACAGAATGATAATTCCTGATGAGGAGGATCATTTCTTTAATGATCTTATGAATTCTAGACCTCCTCCCTCTATTGCTACAGCAGCAGGGACGGGTGTTACTGGTTCTGGAATTAGTTCTGATTTGAGACCTGACATGGGAGAGGCAGAAGTTGGGACAGGAATGGTTTTGACATTTCCTTTGAGAGGAGTACATGAAGAGAATTTTGAGCATGCGCTTTGGACGAGGGCTGATCTTTATGCTTTTACCACAAACTTTCCTAAATTGAGAGAGGTGTCAGGGAAATGGTATCAAGAGGAACATAGGTTGATGAGCATATCACAAATGCTGTGGACTGATTTGAATTCATTATTTGAAATTGTGGTTCCTAGTATTTGTGGCCAGAGATCAAAGCAGCGGTTACCTGGCCAAATGCGGAACCACTTAATAATATTCCCTTAGAGGAGCTAGCTACTAAATACCGACAGGAAATCAAGTGTCTAAAAAAACAGAGTGCTTGAAAAATATATTAATTGGGTAAAATGTTGAGAACTTCACAAAAGTCTAAGAAGTCTGTGCATGCTTTCTATGAGAGGTGTATGCAGAGTGTCAGAAAAAGAGGGAGTCAGTGGCTTTGTTACTGCTTTTGTCATAGTTTGGGACCAGAGCTTAATAATCATATACAACAGAGTGAATTGTGTTGAAAGACAAAGGGGCATATTCTCAAGGACTTATCGCCGAGTTAGTGGCACTTTATCGCAGCCAAAGTGGCGATAAATTCATCGCACCATTCACAAGCTGGTGTTAACAGCCCAGAACACCATTATACCCGCGATAGCATCCGCAAAAAACATCGCCACAGATGACCCCCGCAACTATCGCTAATGAGATGCAGAGTAGGCGTACCCGTGCAAAAAGCTGCGAAAACACCACTCCGCAACATTCTCAACGAGCAGCCAGATCGGCGATAAGACCACAAAACAGGCGATAAGGCCCATTAGCAGCAGGAAACTAACACCTGCTCTGACCTGGTGCAAAGTCGGACCACAGCCTGCACCACAAAATGGAGCCCAGCCCAGAGCCACACCTGAAGGGCAACAGATGCCATGGAGCCACTGATCATGCAGCTCAGAGCCCCAACAGGGCCACAACACCCACCGCCACCACCCCCAAGGTCCCCCCCGACCCCCCCCAGCCAAAGACATGCCACATCAACTATACGGAATCATGTACCAAATAATCCGCCTGATGTCTCACAATCACATTTGGTGGCATGCATGTGTCAAGTCACAAAAATGAGCATCATGCATCCACCTTCGATGTAACAAATGAAAATGTATTCAAAGAAACACAGAACAGAACATGAAGACACATGGCGTCTCCTCGGGACAATCCGTAGGTCACAGCCTGCAAGAAAAAAATTCATGATGAGAAGGTGTAGTCTTGCGCACATCAAAGGACAGAGAGAGAGCGAAGGGAGAGAGAGAGAAAGAGAGGGAGCGAGAGAAAGACGGACAGAGAGGGGGAGCGAGAGAAAGATGGACAGAGAGGGGGAGCGAGAGAAAGACGGACTGAGAGGGGGAGCGAGAGAAAGACGGACAGAGAGGGGGAGTGAGACACAGATAACAGAAGAGATGGACAGGGAGAGAAAGTGCCCACAATGCGCACCCAGGCCACACTGCCCACCTGGTGCCACAGGGGTGTCTCCAACCACGTGCCTGTATGTAGTGCAGTTCACCAGGTCACACATCTGAAACAGATCCATCATCTGAAACAGAGTCCAGAGACATGAATGGCAAAGTACATATAATTGCACAAGACATCATCGCCTGTCCGCCCCTGCGCACCCAGGCAGATGTACCCCAGCCCCTCCCGCCGCCCAGCGGTGCATGCCCGCCCCTGCGCACCCAGGCCTCACTGCTCACCTTCCGCCCTTGGCGCGTAGTAATGAGGGCCCACCACGTGCTGCTGCAAGCCACATGCCCGGGGCCCACGGACATGGCACCCTCCACATCATGCAGCCCCGCTCCGCAGGCCACCAGGTCTCACATATGATTCTGGGTCTTGATTTTGCCATGGCAGAGGACATACCAGTGCACCAGGCATCATCACAGGCTGCACACCCGCTCAGCCCTTGAGGTGCCACTAACTCTGTGATCCGGGATGTGACGCCATGAGGCGGTAGGCCCGCACTGCCCGCTGGCTCTGGCCTACACTGCGGTCCAGCAGGGCACACAAATCCTGAGCAGTCCGGATGGCCGGGACAGGGCATCATCGCAGGCTGCACACCCGCTCAGCACTTAAGGTGCCCCTACCTCAGTGCACCCAAAGTCACCGTCCCGTGGCGGTGTGCCTGTGCCGGCCGCAATGTATCTGGTGCCACCAAGTCTGTGTCCCAAAGTCATGGTCCCTGTATGATTGGGTATCGTGTTGCGGATGCCATCATGTCACCTCCGGTCCTGGGAAATGTGATGTTGCAGGGCCCGAGACCCTCATGCCAACATTGACACCACACGGACGCACCCAGATAGATAGTGGAAATGGCGTCGAGCACCTGCGCCCGTCCCTTTTCATTGGCAGGGTCACATGTCCCATGACGTGTGTGCTGGATGGCTGTGGTGTGGGTGTAAACCAGCCGTGAGGGAGTGGCTGTGGCATGCTGACAACTAGACCTGTGAGCAGTAGATCACCACAGGAAAGACAGGGGACATGTAGCATTGCCGTCCCCCCTGTGAGCGTAAGCGGGAGTGGGCTGGCCTGGCGTATGCCAGTCCAGCGTAAGGGTCTGTATATGACCCCCGGGGCCCTGGGCGTGGTTCCGTACTGGGCTGGACAAGAAAGTAACTCATGCGTGTGCCGCTGTTGTTGTGTCAGCGCCACCTGGACCGCATTGGGCAATGTGTCACCCTGTGACCCTGTTCTACGACATGAGCCACATGGACGTAAGAGGAGTCCAGTGAGCCCACATTCATCCATACTTCCACACTTAAAAGACCATAGACATGACACATCTGTGTGTATATGAATGTTTACTGCACATTCAGTGGAGTGTTGCATCTGGAGCAGTACAGGGCCATGCAAACCCCACATGACGATGTTGTTCCGTGGAGGTCCAGCCAGGGTCCTCCAAGGAATGACAAGTCCAAAGGAAGAGGACGAGTACAGTCTGCAGTCTGATTGCTGTGTCAATGGCGATCAAACATCATATGGCAGCCCATGTCGAGGTCCAAGGTGAGTGTTGCAGAGTGCATGGGGGGACAGTGGAAGGTGATGATGCAGAGGGCAGTACCAAGCTGAAGCCGGACCTATGGATGAGATGCATGCTGCTGCAGGCCTCCTCCTTACCCACGAGGGGCAGTACCATCCGCATCTTCGTTCTCTGCTGTTTCATGTGCCTCACGTGTGGGTGGTGGTGTTCTGTCTCCAACACTGTCCGGCAGTGACACATCTGTGGCCGGGAGGTGGAAGGTCTGCTGCACTGTGTGCACTGACACTTCAGGGGGCGGAGATGTGGATGGAGTGGTGGCAGCAGCATGCATCCGCACCAGGCCTTGTGGCAGCAATGCCATGAGGAGGGTCCTGAGGTCATTGAGGAACCCAGCTACCTCTCGCTGGTGTGCAGCCGTGGCAGCCGCCGTTCCGCATTCGCCCGCTCCATGGTCTCCATTAACCTCCGCATGTTTCCCAAGTCCAGTGTGACATCGCTAGAGCCACTCGGACTGGACAGTTATACTATTCTCTGAGTCAGGGCTCCAGCGATGTCAGCCATGGTCCGTTGGAGAGCATGGAGCGGACTGTGGGTGTCAGTTAGGGACCGTGAGTGGTCCCTGATGGGACTTAGACACCCATGTATGGCATCTAGTTTGTCTGCCATGCGGTCGAAGCCCACCCGCACCTGTTCAGCCAGATTCTCCTGGCACCCCAAAACACGGCGTTGGAAGGCCATGTGTTCCCCGTGGGGGTCCTGGGAGGCAGCAGTGGTGGTGGGTGCTGCCTGCTGTGTGGTCTGTGCAGGGGGTAGGGTCTCCTCGTAGCAGCTGGGCTGCCCAGCTCCTGGTAGTGGGCTGCGGAGGCTCTCCACGAGCAGTTGGAGGGCGTCAGAGTCGAAGCGGTGGTCGTCCTCTTCGTCTCCAGAGAAGAGAGGGTCGGACTGCTCTGCAGGAGGTGTTGATTCTCCCTCTGCAATGTGAAGGGGAGATGCAGTTTAACAATGTGTCCACATGTATGTTGTCGCATTGTACATGTTTACATACAGACAGCATGACTGGGTACATTGTGGCTTTCTGATGGATACATCTGCCTGTGGATTCCTAACCTTATGAATATCCCCAGCGCCAGTATTCCGCGGAAATTTTTCCTAGCTCTCCATGCCGACGAGGTCGTCACGAAGCCATGGCTCCGCACGCGGCTCCGCATGACGTCACTGGAGCCATAAGAGGACCACGTCGGCGTGATGATGTCAGTTCCCTTTTTTACGCGCTGTCGACGCTAACGGTTTTTTCTGGGACTCTCCATACTTTCGACTGGATACTTTGTTATTTGGATTGTATCTTTCTCTCTTTTGGCATGTCTGCCCCGAAGAAGTCTGGCTTTAAGCCCTGTAAGGAATGCGGAGGACATATGTCTATTACAGACCCGCATGAAGACTGTCTTTGGTGTTTGTCGTCTGACCACGTCGAGGGCTGTTCTTCCTGCAGGAAGATGAACCCGAAGGCTCTGAAGGAGCGGGAGGCCAAGCTGTATATGGCCAAGGCAAGGAAAGAAAAAAGGGGTTGAAAAAGGTCAAAGTCCAAGTCTTCGACTTCGCATGACTCCAAGAGAAGGCATAAGAAGAAGAAGAGACATGCTTCTGGGCGCCGATCGTCAAAGGCTGTGGAGTCGAGGTCGCCTTCTCCAACACCTCGACGTCGAGATAAGGACGTTATCTCTCCGTCTCCTTCAGTGTCTCCTCAGGCGACTCCGGTCCATTCCCCGTCATACAAAGGGACTCCGGAGCGTTCACCGATGCCGAGATTTTCACCGACTTCAGAGGGGGTGTCGAATCCGGCTGATGCTGAGGTTCCTTCGGCTCCTGCGGCTCCAGCGGCTCCATTTCCAGAGGTGCCTCGTTTGGATCTCGAGCCGGCTCAACTTCCTCAGTTTCCGGCCCCGGGTACAGATCCATCGCATTTTCTCAATGCAATGTATGGCGTGTTCGCCAGGGCCTCATACCCCTCTGGTGCACCTTCGGGTCCCATGGGTCCTATGGCATTCAATTTGGGTGTGCCTCAGCAGTATCCACAGGCCCCCTTTGTGCCCTTCATGCCAGCGACGCCGTCCTGGCACTTACCATCTCCGAGGATGTCGACGCCGTATGGGCACTCCCCTCCATCCCGTGAAGCTTCTCGGATTCGATCGGCGCCAGTTACTGCTATGGATCCTTCTTTGACGCCGCTCCCGGAGTCGTCTACGCCGCGTGTGGCGCCATCGACGCCACAGCCGAAGATGCGCTCGAGGAGAGAGGCGAGAGGTTGTTGGAAGAGGAGCAGTACCAGGTGGATGAGAGGGAGGAAGGAGAAGTGTATGACACTGAGGATGTGTTTGAGGACTTGTGTGAGGCAAGTGGACTTGACGTTTCTCCTGAGTGGGACTTTGTTTCTCAGAAGGCTTCCCCTCGAAGGAGGTTGCTCCGTACCATTCTGTGATCAGGAAGGCTGCGGAACTTTTGGATTTGCAGCTTCCTATGGGTGAGTATAAGCCTAATCTTCTTACGGAGGTGCTCCATTCTCCGTCCTCGGTGGTTGAACCACTCTTACCCTTTAATGATGCTCTGACTGAGCCAATACTTGATGTTTGGCGCAACCCTCTTTCTGCTCCTGCGGTTTCAAGGTCAGTGTCCAGAAGGTACAGGCCTGCTCCTGGAGATCCAGTGTTCCTTTCTTCTCACCCCTGTCCTGAGAGCTTGGTGGTACAGGCTTCTTGTTCGAAGCAGTCTACAGGGGCTTTTCCGCAAGCTCCCGTCGATAGGGATTCCAAGAAGCTGGAACAGTCTGCAAAAAAGATCTTTTCCTCAGCTAGCATGGCACTGAAATCTACCAACGTAACTTGTCTCTTGGGTAGATATATTCATGCCTTAATGGACTCTGCCAAACAGCTTCTTCCTAAGTTGTCGGAGGAAGATTGGGGAAATCTGAGCGAGGTGTTAGCGGACTCTCAGGCTGCTGCTCGCCAGGTCATCCAGTCTGGCTTGGACACGGCGGATTCTGTTGCCAGAGTGATGGGTTCGTCCATTGCAACAAGAAGAAATGCGTGGTTGAGGTCTTCTGGATTCTCTCCCGATGTGCAGGCTGCCCTTCTTGATCTGCCTCTTGATGGGTCTAGACTTTTCGGAGAAAAGGCGGATTCTGCCTTGCAAAGATTTAAGGACAGTAAGGCCACGGCTAAATCTTTGGGTCTGCAGTCACAATCGAGAGGCTATGGTTATAAAAGATACAGAGGCTTCGGGAGGTCTTCCTTTCGAAGTTTCAGACAGCCTCAGCAGCAGCAACAACAACAAAACCCCTTGTATAGGTCCTATAGGAGTAAAGGCAGAGGTCGCCAACGTGGAGCCGGACGTCATCCTTCTTCCTCCTCCTCCTCCACCTCCCCAGCCCCTCCTGGGAATTCGGGAAAGCAGCCCTAGATCCGCCATCCCGGATCATGTAGGTCCTGTGGGGGATCGGCTTACCCATTTTCTACGAGATTGGAAATTGATCACTTCGGACCTTTGGGTTCTAGATCTGGTAGAAAATGGATACGCCCTACCCTTCAGGGAATTCCCTCCTCCTTACCCTCCTTGCCAGGGGTTTTGCACGGAGGATCATTTACTTCTCCTTCAAAAGGAGGTTATTGCCCTGTTACAAAAAGGTGCGATAGAGGTGGTTCCAGAGCAGGAAAGGGGTCAGGGATGCTACTCCCGGTATTTCCTGATCCCCAAAAAGGACGGCAGGTTACGTCTGATCCTGGACCTCAGGGTCTTGAATTTTTACCTGAGGCAGAGAAATTCAAGATGCTGACCCTTGCTCAGGTTCTTCTGGTGCTGCAGCAAGAGGACTGGATGGTGTCGATCGACTAACAGGATGCGTATTTTCACATCCCCATTCTGAAGTTGCACAGGAAGTATCTCCGTTTTACGGTTGGGTCGCAGCACTACCAGTTTGCGGGCCTCCCGTTTGGTCTTACTACTGCACCTCGAGTCTTCACAAAGGTGATGGCAGTAGTGGCAGCTCATCTCAGAAGGTCGGGGATTCCTGTTTTCCCCTATCTGGACGACTGGCTGCTCAAAGCGGAGTCGCCGGAGATGGTGCTTCATCATCTGCGGTAACATCTCAACTGCTGTTCAACTTGGATTTTTCAATCAATATGCCCAAATCCTCACCTGGTGCCCCTCAGCGCAACCTGTTCATAGGGGCGTGTACTGGACACTACTGTGTGTCGAGCATTTCCTCCTCCACAAAGAATTCTCGACATTCAGGAGATGATCCCTTTATTCCACAATGGAGCGGTTGTTCCAGTTCTGAAGGTCCTTCGCCTGCTCGGTCTGTTCGCCGCCTGCATTCTGTTGGTCAACCATGCACGCTGGCACATGAGGGCGCTCCAGTGGTGTCTCCGCAGGCAGTGGTATCAGCACAACGGAGATCTCAGGGAGTCAGTCGGAATCTCCAGAGAAGCTGCGGCGGATCTGTCTTGGTGGAGCGTGGAGGGCAACCTGTCTGCAAGGAAAGCCCTTTCATCCCTCCTCCATCGGTGGCCACAGTGATAACGGATGCCTCTACCCTTAGGGTGGGGTGCTCATCTGGGGGATCTGGAGATCAAGGGTCTTTGGTCTCCAGAGGAAAGATTGTCTCATATCAATCTTCTGGAATTGCGGGCGATACGTTTGGCGCTCAAGGCCTTTCTCCCTTCCCTTCGCGGTCAGTCGGTTCAAGTCCTGACGGACAACACTGCCGCGATGTGGTATGTCAACAAGCAGGGAGGAGGGGGTCGTACTGTCTCTGCAGAGAGGCATTGCGGCTTTGGTCCTGGGCTCAGGACCATCGGATTTGCGTGATGGAAAATCATCTGGCCGGGGTGCTAAACGTGTGTGCGGACAGTCTCAGTCGGCAGTTCTCCGCTGACCACGAGTGGAGGCTTCATCCGGGGTAGTTCGGCACATCTTCTGGACGTGGGGACTCCTCGGGTGGACCTGTTTGCTACTCTCGAGAACGCGCACTGCCCGTCATTCTGCAGTCTCCAGTTTCCGAGTGCAGGGGGCGTTGGGGGACGCGTTTCAGCTGAGTTGGAGCTCACAACTGCTTTATGCGTTTCCTCCCATACCCTTGATTCCTCGGGTTCTGAGGAAGATTTGCCAAGACCGGGCCCAAGTCATATTGATCGCCCCAGGATTGGCCAAGAAGGGTGTGGTACACAGACCTTCTTCACCTCTCGTCGCACCCTCCGCTCCGTCTCCCTCTCAGGGTAGACCTCCTCTCGCAGTCGGAGGGACAGGTTCTTCACCCCCACCTCCAGAGCCTGCACCTTCATTCCTGGAGATTGAACGGGGCAACCTGAATTCATTTTCTCTCCCGCCTGACGTGGTGGATGTTATATTATTGGCCAGGCGACACTCCACCAAGTCTATCTACTCCTACAGGTGGTCAAAATTTGTTAAATGGTGCGGAGAGAAGTCTATTGATCCCTTGATCTTTGTTTTTCGCTTCATTTGGCCCAGCAGGGTTCTGCTGTAGCCTCTGTTAAAGGATACTTGTCGGCTTTATCGGCATTTCTCTGTCTGCCTGGTCAGCCGTCTCTTTTTAAGTCTCCAATAGTTTTAAGGTTCATTAAGGGGCTTACTAACATGTTCCCGCCCACTCCTTTTATTATGCCCCAGTGGGATTTGAATTTAGTGTTAACTTTTAATGTGTTCCACGTTTGAACCTATGCATAGCTGTCCTTTAAGACTGCTGACTTTCAAAACGGTCTTTCTTGTGGCTATCACTTCAGCTAGGAGGGTGAGTGAGCTTCAAGCTTTGAGTTCAAAGCCTCCGTTTTTGACTATACATGCTGAACGGATGGTACTCAGGACCAGGGCTGCTTTTCTGCCTAAGGTTGTAACTCCCTTCCATCTAGGGCAGTCCATTACCTTTCCTACTTTCTATCCTTCCCCTCACCCTTCCAAGGAGGAGGAAAGGCTGCACCGTTTGGACCCTAAGAGGGCGATTAGTTTCTATCTTGATAGAACCAAGGGACTTCCGTCAGGATGATCAGCTCTTTGTGGGCTATGTTGGGCGTATGAAGGGGCAAGGCGGTGCACAAGCCCACTTTATCCAGGTGGGATCATCTTGTGCATCAAGATCTGCTACGCTCTGGCTGGTAAGGAGCCTCCTGTAGGCATTAGAGCTCACTCTACCAGGGCTAAATCGTCTACGTCTGCTTTGTCCAGGGGTGTTCCTGTGTTGGACATCTGTAAGGCGGCACTTGAGGCATCCCTCCACACTTTCGCAAAGCATTACTGCTTGGACTCCGAAGTGAGGAGGGATGGCCATTTTGCGCGCTCTGTTTCTGTGTGACTTTTGTATAGAAGGGTGGACACCCTCCTCCGGAGAGGGACTGCTGTGGATTCTATTCATAAGGTGAGGAATCCACAGGCAGATGTATCCATCAGAAGAACAAGTTACTTACCTTCGGTAACGCTTTTCTGGTGGATACAGTATCTGCCTGTGGATTCCTCACCGACCCACCCGCCTCCCCGTTGTCACCCTTTTATACCTTAAAAGAGGTATTCGTTAATATGTTATTTCATATTGTCATTATGTATTGCCTCTATTTGCCTTTGTGTAGGCTTTCCTTTTTTCACTTTACACTGTGTTTATTTGTGTGAATACTGTGTACTATGTATGCATTGTCTCTTGGTCGGTCCGCCCGTTTGCCTCGGTGGCACGGAAAGAATGGGTGGAACTGACATCATCACCCCAACGTGGTCCTCTTATGGCTCCAGTGACGTCATGCGGAGCAGCGTGCGGAGCCATGGCTTCGTGACGACCTCGTCGGCGTGAGAGCTAGGAAAAATTTCAGCGGAATGCTGGCGCAGAGGATATTCATAAGGTGAGGAATCCACAGGCAGATACTGTATCCACCAGAAAAAGTGTTACCGAAGGTAAGTAACTTGTTCGTTTGGGAGGAGCTGCCTATTTGATGGGGGACAGTGGGCATTTCGACAACATCGCGGATGTGTGTTTGTACTTGTACATTATCAATGCACATATCCCTGCAATGCCAATTGTGATTGGCCAGTGTCTGCACCCAAGCGGCACCAGTAGTGTCCTGTGTTCTGTTGTAGGTGTTTTGCGGATTGTGTCACATCATAGTCAATGTAGATGTGCTCTGTATGTGATGTGTGTGCTGCATTTTTGGGGAGTCACCCCTGAAGCTCAGATTTTGCTGCCCCTTATCACTTTCACGAGGTGTGCCTCTGACTCCTGTGCTTGTACAATGTTGACATGTTGCATACTGGGGTACGTTGGTCTCTTGGTGGGAGTTGGTGGTCTGGGGCATGGGGTGTCCGCAGATGTGCTCAAATTAATTGTGCATGTGTGCCATTGTGCCCATCTCCCCGCGTCCCCAGTCCCTGGTGGTTACTCACCCTGTTGCTGTTGTGTCGGGTCCTGTTGAGCAGTGTCCGGGCCCCCAACTCCTGCCACCGTCTCCCCACTGATGACTGTGGACACCATTTCCTCCATGTCGTCCAGCTCCTCCTGTGGCGCTGGGCTCCCACCTCCAGTCTGCATTGCTGCCTTCAGGTTGTTGGCGAGTTTCAGCTTGGTTTTGCGCTTGACATCATTCCAGCACCTCTTGACCTCGCCCGTTGTCCTCTTCAGCACTCCGACTGCATTCACCTTGTCCACGATGGACTGCCATAATGTATTTTGTGTTGCCAATGACACAGTGGAGGTGACGAACAGTTGTTGATGGTGTTCCTTCACCTCCGTTATCAGGATCCTGTTTTCCTGCGGACTGAACTTCGTCTTCCTTCTTCTTGTCCTTGCCCTTCTCTGACCCCCGAAGTCCCAGGATGGTCCTCCGGGGGGCTTGTGGGGTTCTGGTTCTCCTCCGTACTTGCTCCGGCAAGGTTCATTGTGCTTCGCTGTTGTTTGGCATTTGTTTGTCTGGTTTTTTTCTGCTTTTATGGTGGTTGTTCCCGCCTGACGCGTGTGGATTGCAGGCCTGTAGCTGGGTTTCGCTGATTTTTGTATCGTGATTGGCCTCATTGCAGCTTTTATTGCGTTGGTGTTTCGCATTTTTGCAGCATGGCGTTGATTCTAACGCGGTCAGTTGGCGCGTTATCTGGGGAGTATCGCATGTGGCCGCCGTGTTGTGAATACTTGGTTAACAAGGCGTTAATTTCCCGCGATGGACTGCGATATGCAAAGTTGCGTTAAGCTAAATTTGCGGTGGTTATCACACGTTCTTGAGAATATGCCCCAAAGAGTATTGATGAGATCTTGAAGCTGGCTAAGTAAATTAGTGATTACATTGATGCACAGCAGAAAAAGATAAAGGAGAATCTGAAGATTGCTCAGACAAAGTAATATGAAAAAGGATATCGGAACCAGATGCATTCAAATGACTGGTACAGCAACTGGAAACTGTTGTGCAGTTTCTACTAATTAACCCCTTATGACAGCACCACGCCGTCATGAGTCACGGGCGGCGTGTGCTCATGACGGCGTGGTTCCGTCATGCCGCGGCCGCTCCGCCCATGCGGCATTAATTCCCCGCCTGTGCGGGCAGCCAATGAGCGGGCGTGGGTTATGACGGAACCACGCCGTCATGAGCACACGCGCCCGTGACTCATGACGGCGTGGTGCCGCCGTGAGCACCGCAAGCGCCGCGCTCACCCCCTAGCCCCCCAGCGCCGCGGCGGAATTTGCGCTGCGCGCGAAGGGGTTAAGTAGGACTGTGTGTGTGGACAACATATACATCAAAATATGGGGGCTGAATCTACGCATATAATCAGAATATGTTGGGCCAATACCTGGCTAGCTCACAGTGTGCCATCTGGACCCCTAAATATGAACGGCGTACCGGATGTTGTCTGCAACCTCAGAACATGATCACTCTAATTCCTCCAAGGAAATTGTGGAAACAGATCTACACTTTTGTTGTTACCTTAGGCATACCCAAAGGGAGACATAAGAAATACACAAATTGGCATTTCAAACATTTTTTGAAGCAATTGGATTCTTGTGTAAAATACATGTGCTGCAATTATTAACAGAAGGAAACAAAGCATTGTTACCAGCATTACAAGAATGGTGAAAAATATGAATAATTCAACCATTATAATTATTGCAGTGATTATATGAATATACATCATAATAATACTCCTATCTAACACTACCTATAATATAGACAGCATAATGAGAATGCGTTATGCCATATCGCTTGGAGCAACCTTATTCCCCATTACCTGTGTGTGATTTATCAGGAAGCCAGTCTGGTATAGAACAGGCAGGCCACCGTCATTTGAAGGATAGAGATGGGAGTCAGCAGAGCTGGTACACAGCACAGGTGAACATCCAGGATAATCCATGGAAGTGCTCCTCTGAGTATCTTGTCTCAGAGGCCGGTTATATGATTAAAGCCTGGTTCCATTTGCACTGTGTCAGAGGAGCAATGTTGATGTGTGTGTTTGTCTTTCCGATTCAGAGCTGTCTAAAAATGGACAGCAAAATGCAAGGGCAGCATGCTCAGTGTTCTTGTACCTTGAACAGAGTGTACAAGTGTCGTGATAAAATTATTACTAAGAAATGTGCTTGCAAGCAGAACACTTTCTGAGTACGTTATCATGTACATCCAAAGCATGTAAAAAGTCACCGGCTAAAAAGATTGTCAAGTTTAAACATGAACTTGCAAAATGGAAGCTTTTGTGCATGGGCACTGTTGAACCCCACAACAAAACTGAATCCTGCAGATGCAAGGATGTGGGGAAGGAATGGTGAGCAATGATAGGATGAATATGAGTATTGTAATGATGAAAGGAAACACTGCTTGTTCACATAATTCTCCTGTGAAATGGAGAATTGTGCAAGATTCCCATAAGAGAAATAAAGTTGTCATCCCATGTAACGAATCTAGCAGTAATTTTGTTTCAAATCCCATCAGATACAGAATGGTATAAAGTTATCGACTTACGCCACGCATTCTTCTCAATTCCATTATATGAGGACAGCCAGTTCCTTTTTGCGTTTACATTTTTGAATTAAGTTCCCATGAGGTGTAGGATCCCACAAGGTATACAGAAAGTCCGTAAATATGTAGTCATATTCTGAAGAAAGATCTAGAGCATTTGAGATTGCCCTGAAATTCAGTTGTGGTGCAATATACAGATGACCTACTTATTGCAACTAATTCGAGAGATGACTGTAAACCTCACACAATTATCTATTGTACCATCTATGACAGTGGACATAAGGTTTCCCCAACAAAAATGAGGTATGGTTAAAAGGAAGTGATTTATCTCAGACATCAAATCGGATAGTGTAGGAGGAAATAAATTGTGTTTCATATTAACACCTATAATCTTAATGATTTGTGCAATTATCTTGTTTCTTTTTTCTAAAAAGTTGGAGTGGGTTGTTTAAAAGGTGTACAAGGGAAAAGAGTGGTCCAAAGTGTAAGAGGAAATTTGAAGAACATGAAATAGAAGGCATCAAGGATTATGTCTTTGCAACCACTTGCGTACTAAAGGAACATGTGGTAACTATGCGTGCGTTGTAGTCCCCGTGTTGTAAAGGCACTGCATGATTTAGACTGCGCTGTAAAGGGTGCTTCCCAATGTTTTCATCTGTAACTTTTTGTCACAATGGTCAATTTACAAAAGCAATATACCACCATACCCACTAGACCCTTCTGATTGCGGGGATATATAGGTTCTCAGTTTCTCCAAGAACCTGAGGTACCCCGAGCCACTAACTGAGCGCCACCGTACAATGGTTTTGCATTGTGTACCAATTATAGACCAATTCATATGGTGAAATATGTAGAGTGAAAAATGTGTATCAAGGAAACCTATGTATTTCTGAAATGGGAACAAGATATGGTGATTTGGAAAAGTGGTTATTTGTACATCTCTGAATTTTAAGAGAAGCATTCTCCAATAGATAACGTTCTTCTGAGAGGTTTTCCTTTCTTCACATATATACCAGACATACTTCTGTGTGTTTCTACTACTATTCTATGATCCCACATCTCTTTCAATAAAAATGGTAACTCACTTGTGTGGGTAGGTCTAGTGCCGGTGACAAGAAATGAGCCATAAAGACACATAACATTTTTCCCCTGAAAACCGACTCTTTATTTGTAATGCGGGTAGTGTGGATTTTGGGTCCTAATTCAGCTGGCCCCCAGGGAAACCTAGCAACTCTGCACATTTTTAAAAACTAGACACTTAGGGGAATCCAGGGTGGGGTGCCCTGCATGACTCTTGCAAGGTTTTCTTACCAAGAAGCTGTTACAAATCTCAAACTTTGAATAACAACACAACCTTTCCTCATATTTCTGTGAGAAAAGTACTGAAATCTGTGCCACACATTTCCTACCACACAGCTTTTCCCAAAGTCTCCTGATAAAAATGATAACTCAGTTGTGTGGGTAAGCCTAGTGTCTGTGACAGGAAACCGTCCAAAACGCCACATGGACACATCACATTTTTTCACGGAGAACTAGCCCTTTTTTTTACAATGTTGGTAGGTGTGGATTTTGGGCCCTAACTCAGGAGGAATCAAGGGAAACCTAGCAAGTGTACACTTTTTAAAAAAAAACTAGACACCTAGAGGAATCCAAGGTGGGGTGACCTGTGTGGCTCTCCCTGGGTTTTCTCAGTCAATTGTCCTTGCAAACCTCAAACTTTAACTAAAAACACACATGTTCCTCACATTTTTGTGAGGGAAACTACTGAAATCTGTTGGTAGCTGTTGGACTTGGCCCTTTTTGCAGGGTTATTCCCAAACTTTTTGCTTCTTCCTCCTATTTTTTCCTGACCTGTTCTTGTTGGTTTTAGGACTCTGGGCACTTTACCACTGATAATCAGTGCTAAAGTGCATATGCTCTCTGTGTAAATTGTTATTATGATTGGTTCCCCCTGATTGGCATATTTTGATTTACTGGTAGTAAAGTGCACTGGGTGTGCCGGTGCTGGTAAATCAAATACTACTGGTGGGCCTGCAGCACTGATTGTGCCACCCACATGAGTAGCCCTGAAAATATGTCTCAGGCCTGCCACTGCAGTGCCTGTGCGCAGTTTGCTAACTGCCATGTGGACTAGGCAAGTGCACCCACTTGCCAGACCCTAACCTTCCCTTTTCTTAC
Organism: Calotriton arnoldi; assembly: GCA_963921515.1. Lineage (NCBI taxonomy): Eukaryota > Metazoa > Chordata > Amphibia > Caudata > Salamandridae > Calotriton > Calotriton arnoldi. The sequence goes on from CAWUFW010000245.1 coordinate 4,148,941, forward strand.
ATATAGGACACCCCTATGGTAGGCCCAAGGTACCCCCCTGGGCAGGGTGCAGTGTATGTGAAAGGTAGGACATGTACTGATGTTTGTAACATATCCTGATAGTGAAATACTGCCAATTTCGTTTTTCACTATTGAAAGGCTATCTTGCCCCATAGGACACAATGGGGAATGCTTTGTAACATTTTACAAGCATATCTTCCCATAGGGATAAGATGGAAAATAAAGTTTGGGATCTCTGAACTCAGAATTTAATAACACATCTTTTAGTAAAGATGGTTTTTAAATTGTGTTTGAAAATGGCACTTTTAGAAAGTAGGCATTTTCTTCTTTAACTATTCTGTGTGCCTCTGCCTTTTTGTGTATTGACGGTCTGGTTTTGGAGTGACAGGGGCTGGGAGGTACATTCTCTCAGACAGCCACCGAGGGGGGGTTGATGTGTGTCCTGCCTTTCCTGAATGAGTCAGGGCTAGGCTGAATACACCTGGGCTGCATTCAGAGTAGGGGGAGGAGTTCTCACTAGTACCTGAATAGGCCCGGTCTGCATATAGAGTGGTGGGAGGAGATTTCCCTTGCACCTGAATAGGGCCTGTCTGCCTTACACAATGCTGTCTCCACCTTCTGCTGGGCAGCTGCACCAGAGAGGACAGAACTGGTTTGGACTGGGCTCAGAGACCCTTGCACAAAGAGAACAAAGATATTTTGGGGTATAAGTATTAGACCTAAAACCCCTGAACTTTAGACTACTTCTGGAATCAAGAGGTACCTTTGCCAAGGATAAGAGCTGGAGAAACTGAGGAGAAGTACTGCCCTTGCTGTGTGTCTGGGGCTGGCCTGCAGTTGCTGCTTTTACCAAGGAAAGGTAAAGGACTTTGCTGTGTGCTGTGTCTCCTGCTTGAGGAAAGTCTCCAAGGGCTTGAGTAGAGCTTGCCTCCTGTTTTGAAGTCTCAGGAACACAAAGACTTCACCCCCATCTCCCCTGAACTTCCTTGCTGTAAGTTCTGACCTGCTAGGAGTGCCTGCGACTGTGTGTGGCCTCTGGAGGTTGTTTCTGCTACTGGGAGCTGGAAAGCAATGCAACAACAACGAAAATTGACGCATCGCTCTTCTTGCGACAGTTTTTCCTATGCAACGCCGTTGTGCGAGAAGAATCTCCCCGCACCGCCGCTGCTGAAACCGACGCAGCGCCAGTTGCCGCTGCAAGAATCGATGCACCGAGGGATCGCGGCTGAAGAAACCGACGCAGCGCGGCTCGACACCGCCGCATCGTACGCAACCACATCCTGTATTTCCACACATAGTCCCTACAGACCGGACCCGACGCACCGCTCCCCTGTGTCCAGCAGGACTGTCGCATCGCATCCACGAAGGTCTCAGGAATCAACGCATCTCTTTGTTTTTCGACGCTTCTCATCGCTGCGGCTGTTTGGCTTGGTGAATTTTGTCTCAACGACAGGTACTTTGCAAGAAATCACGCATCCTTAGTTTTTTATGGGCTCAGTTGCTAAAACCTTTGTAAAGTCATTTTTCTTACTACTTGCATGTTGGATTTTTGTCGTTTTGGTCTTGTTAAGTTTGGATAAAGATATTTTATTTTTCTAAACCGGTGTGGTGTCCATTTGTGGTGTTATCACTGTGTTACTGTTGAGTGTTGGTACAAATACTTTACACATTGCCTTTGGGATAAGCCTGTCTGCTCGTGCCAAGCTACCAAGGGAGTGAGCAGGGGTTATCTAAAGTGTGTATCCCCCTTACCAGAAGCAAGGGTCCCTATTTGGACAAAGGTACCTACCTCTGCCAACTAGAGACCCCCATTTCTATCAGTAGCTACACATTTCTTACCACCCAGCATTCCCCCCCAAGTCTCCCAATAAAAATGCTACCATAATTATATGGGTATGCCTAGTGGCCACAACGGGAAAGGGCCCCAAACACAACTTAGACACGTCCGTATTGAGTCCTATCTCAGGCGGCAAAGGTGTGCTTTTCCTGAGTAATCCATTTACCTCTACGGACCAATCTAAGGAACTGAGTGGCCCATTTTGCAGTGTTGGCTTTGTCTAGGAGTACTTTTGTATGTGTAGGTGCGACCAGTTTCTCCTCACAATGCAATGTTGCACTTCTCCCGAATAATTTGTTTACCGCAATGGGACTGTCCGAGTAACCAAGCGGCCCGATATACATTGAAGACTCTGGGGCATATTTACAAGAGCATTGCACCACCGGAGCCTCACATTTTAGGACGGTCTGGTAGCGCAATGACTTGCTCCATATTTACAAAGCGGCATTAAGCCACTCTGTGTGGTTTAATGCCGCTTTGTAAATATTGTACCCTTTCATGCAAGTATCTGTGTGAAAGGGGCGTGCAATAGGCGTTGCTGTGGGCATTCCACCGCGACACCCATTGCTTTTTGACACTGCCCCAGATTTACAAGGATGTGTAAATCTGATGCATCCCCAAAAACTAAACCCACTGAATAGAAGTCGTTAGATTGGCGCAACGACAAGAATTACTTTAATTTCCCCTCGTTGTTGCTCTTTCTATGTGTTCTATTCTTCAGCACACATAGAAGAAGCAAATCACCTTTAAAGATCTCTGCAACACAGACACCCTTGCACCATTGAGCAAGGTGCCTGCATTGCAGTAATTAGCCCCTGCAACGCAGGCACCCTTGAACCATAGCGCAAGGGTGTCTGTGTTGGCGCTAGGAAGCTTTTTTCAGTGCCAGCGCAAGAGAAAACATAGGGGTGCGCCGTATTCTTGTAAATACGGTGCATCCCTGCATTTTTTTTAATGATGAAGTGCAGCTAAGCTGCTTGCAGCACAGCGCTGCACCATTTCTTTGTAAATATATCCCCCTGTTATGAAGTATTCTTGCAGGTACTGCTTAAAGGGTTGCCTTATTGAAAGTCTCAAAATTCCACGGTTTCATTAGAACTTTAGTCAGACGACTTTTGTCCTGATAAGACCCGAAGAGTAACTGCGGGTCAAAACGTCAACATCCCCTCCCTAAGTTGCTTTGAAAACATGTTATGGATCTCCAGAAGATCCCATGTATGAACAGGTGGGATTTCTGTTTATGTTTGTTTGATATAACATCATATGCAACCTTGGGATCTGCTCAGTGTCTTGTTCTATGTTGTATAAATATGTTTGTTGTGTAAACACAATTGAGAGAGGACAATGGTATGGCACCGTACTTCCCTTCATAAACAGTAAACACAACAAATTAGTAGGGTGTCAGTGATACACCAAGAGAGAAGGGTGTATCTAGAGCATCAGAGCATGGGCTCTGGTGCAAATATGCCCGCTTTGGAGCTAAGACCTCAGATTCCTAACTTAGGGGGAAGTCATCCTTAATGGAAGAGGAAACCACACACACTTATTAGTGTCATGCTTCATCATAAGAATCCTCTCCCCACCCTGGTAAGACAATGCCACCTGGCGGACTCGACCTCTTCGAAGACTGACTAGTTAGAGGGGAGTTCTGCATAAATCTTACTGGACAAATCCATAAAACTGGGGATCCAGATGAAAACTTTAAAAATACCTCTAGAGTTCCCAGGGAATATTGCCTTTATTCATGGAACACTAGGTAAGATTAAAAACGAAAAACATTTGGGTCTTGAGTACTATGTCTCACCCCCAGATTATTGCCAACATGCTTTCTGCCCACTATCATTAGCCTAAACGGTCTAGGGCATTCGTCAAGGCAATGGATCCTCTATAAGCAGAATTACCTACACTAGTTCAATTGAAGCTAATTAGATAGAGGTATGGTGGATTCCTTACTAAGTCCTACCATAATTACCTGCCTGTAGTTGGAACACTTGTTCTTATTATCCTCTAGTCAGGTGCTTCCATCCTCAAGGTCACAGAGCGGGGTCCTTGTAAGTCAAACATTCATCAAAAGGTATCTCCCGGCCATTGTACCTATCTTACTCCCGCTCTGCGCCGAAATGGCTAAGGCCTAAGGCATTTTGGCCCAGGTACAATGGCCGGGAGGGACCTTTTGATGAATGTTTGACTATAAAGGACCCCGCCCTCTCTGTGACCTTGAGGATGGTAGCACCCTGACTAGAGGGTAATAAGAACAAGTGTTCCAACTACAGGCAGGTAATTATGGTAGGACTTAATTAGGAATCCACCATACCTCTATCTAATTAGCTTCAATTGGAACTTAGTGTAGGTAATTTTCTTATAGGGATCCATTGCCTTGACGAATGCCCCAGACCGTTTAGGCTAATGATAGTGGGCAGAAACATGTTGGCAATAGTTTGGGGGTGAGACATAGTACTCCAAGACACAAATGTTTTTTCGTTTTTAATCTTACCTAGTGTTCCATGAATAAAGGCAATATTCCCCATGGAACTCTAAGGTATTTTTTAAGTTTTCATCTGGATCCCCAGTTTTATGGAGTTGTCCAGTAATATTTATGCAAGAACTCCCTCCTAACTAGTCAGTCTTCGAGGAGGTCGAGTCCGCCCGGGTGGCATTGTCTTACCAGGGTTGGGAGAGCATTCCTATGATGAAGCATGACACTAATAAGTGTGTGAGGTTCCTCTTCCATTAAGTATGACTTCCCCATAAGTTAGGAATCTGAGGTCTTAGCTCCAAAGCGGGCATACTTGCACCAGAGCCCATGCTCTGATGCTCTAGATACACCCTACTCTCTTGGTGTATCACTGGCACCGTACTAATTTGTTGTGTTTACTAAATATGTTTGCTTACTGTCTGAGTACTGCGTCGTCTGAGCCACTTTTGATACATAATGAAATGTCTATTGTCTGTATACTAAAAATGTGAAAATCATCATCATACAAGATATTGTGTCCTGTACCCTTTCTCAATAACACCGATTATGATAAAAGTAACTAATTGAGTTTGCACACTGTCAAAGCAAAGGTAGAAGTGTGGGTGAATGAATCCCACTGGTCATTTGTTTGCCTTATTACACTTACCCTGATTCTCCTGGCAAACAGGGTGGTCCTTGTGTTGTATACTTAAGTTCCCTAAAAAGCACTCAAAAACTAGTCAAGACTTTAAGTTTTTACCACACAAGGTACTCCATGATAACGTGGCTTATGTTCCGTCCACCATTATGTGCAGTGTGATTACTAAAATGCACTTATCATTTGGCGACCAGAACATCTATCTGATGGTGGATGAAGGTGTCGAGCAGACCATAACCAAGCCATGATTTCCTCAAGTAGAGGAAAAATAATTCTACGGCTGCTTGCCTAGTGGGCCATCTAAGGTAGGTATCTGCACAGCCATTGAAAGGTATATGTTATGGCAGCTCCACTTCAGTTAATTTCCCAATAGTTCACTTTTGTATGGTACAACATAAAGCATGTAGGATAACACAGGGCTGGCTGAGATAGGCACGGGGGACAGTAATGACTCTCCTTCCTCTTTCCTTGCTTAGAGCAGACTCTGCAACAACAATATGGTTGATTCTTTTTAGCTGTTTCAGGAATGTGATCTGCATAGTGTCGATCGTGCAGCCTTGCCACATCCTCCAGAGCATCTAAAGTGGAGGCTGCTGCTTCTGTAGCAGTAAGACTTTCAATGACAGTCAACTGAAAGTCATGGAAAGACACGAGTCTTCCTGTGGTGGTCTCATGGTAAACAACATACACATTGTATGTTGCCATCTGGATCGGGTGAGTAAACAACTTCTAGTACCAAGTGGGAGTTTTACGATTCCCGTTGTAAGGCTGAAGAACCAGGCCATTCTCATCTACTCCACCCATGTACTTGTTGTAATCAACTATACAGGTGGACTTGTAAACTTCAGCCATCTGACCCCAAACCATGATGGGGAAAGTGCTCTCATCATGAATTGTAGAGAGCACCTACACATCACACCTATCAGAGAGCCTGACAGCAAGCAGTTCATTGGAATGCAACGCAGTGCTCTTGAATTTTGAGAGATTCTTACAAAAAACTCCTGCGAGAAACCTTTGCGGCGACAATGAAATGTACTGCATGCCACAGTGACAGCTTTGTACAGCTCACTGAACAACTCTACTCCTGTATAGAAGCTGTCCATATAAAGGTTATAGCCTTTGTGCATGAGTGTCAGGACAAGCTCCCATATAATCTTTCCTGTGATTCCTAGCTTGGGAGGGCAACATACAGGGTTTCGAGTGGAGTCTTTCCTTGTATACACTCTCAACTTGTATACTTAGACAGTAGAGCTCTGGCACAGAATGTGCAGCTTGATGTGATAGCAAACTCTGTTCCTCACAATGTACTGCCTGAACAGCCGCCGCCCTTTGTGCAGTATCAAGGGCTCATCAATAGCTATATTCTTACCAGGAGTATAAATCTCTGGAAACCTGACAGACAAATATTCAACAACAGGCAGGATTTTGAACAACCTGTCACGGTCTGGAGGGTCCCACAGCAATGCTGCTAATTTATCATTGAAATGAATGCAGCAACCGCTGCAGTAACAAAAACAAACTCTGCTTATGTACGATGTGAAGATGGGTGTTACCCAAATAGTGTGAGTAGACCAGTAGGATTGCAAGCTTAGTTTGTGCGCTAACCCCATTTTGAGCGCAAGCCCCAAAATATGTCTTCAACTCCTCCGCGATCGTGCCCCAAGGCGAAAAAACAATCGCAAAGATATAAAATAATGCCCTCCAGTGGCATCAGACATCCCTGGTGTCTAGTGGTTCCTGCTTGTAGATCACTGTCCAACTGCAATCTACGAACAGGAGAAGTTTTGAGAAAGGCATTGCTGGAAAGGGGAGGCCCTCCCCTTTCCAGCGATGCCTCCCTCAAAACTGGGGAGGCTGTCTCAGGGACAAAATCTCCACCAGACGCTGCAGAGAAACACTCACCTCTTTCTTCTTGCCGCTCTGGTGGAAAATAGTGACATCAGCGTGCCTGGTGCCAAACTGGTGTTACTGATGAGTGGAGAGGGCAGAAGCAATTCTGCCTCACACCCAGCCTTTTTAATTAAAAAAAGGAATCCTCTGCTGTAAGCACCGAAGGATCCCTTCTGGATCTCCCCAGTGTCAGTAGCAGTGGGGAGTGGATGCCGGTGTCGGCCGTTGGCCGTAACCTTTACCAAAGGGTTTAAATGAAGCTTCCAGTAACTAAGAAAGTGGTACCTTTCAAGGTTTTTCCTGCTGTTTTTCCGAGGCTGAGTTCATGAATAGCCTTTGCAAACTATGTTCAAAACTTCTCTGGAAAACTGTATAACTGGTGGGCATCCTGTTTACTTAGAAAATGGGATAATGCTAACATATAATGGCATTGACGTGATGTATTCTGATTTGCTAAAAGAAATGTTACATGGATCATGCCATGCTGAATTTGCGCTTTTCGCTAATTTTTTTCATGTAAGAAATGTGTATAAAAATACCTAATTTTGGGGGAGAGACAGATTTTCTTTGAAGACTTTCCTATTTCTCTATGGATTCTGTCTGATTTCTTTTGATTTTGCTGCTCATTTGTGATATATAATGATTTATTGACTTTTGACTATTCTATTTAACTTTGCAATTTGAGCCTTCATATCCATATACCATTTGATTTTGACATTCTTGTAATAAAACCCTTTAATTTTTCTCCGATCTAGAACTTATTTATTGAATGTTCTTTATGACTTATTTTGTTACTCTGCTAAAGTGATTTTTGTGGGGTGTTCTTTTATGCAAGATCAACCTGAAGTGGAACCTCCTGCGGTAAATGATAGTATTTTGAAGATTTCTGGATGTCATGATTATTGGGGTACAGTCCTAAATATTGGGATACGGAGTTCCTCTCCCACACCAGCACCACTGGAGCAAGTGAAGAACTGCCCAAGACTACTAGTGGACTGTGATGTAATGCTCCAGCTGCCTTATATATTTTAGAAAACAGGAAGGAAAACAATTACCCAAAAGTAAAGATCAGCAGCCATGATGGATTGGTAACTGGTGGTTGCATCAAACATTTTGGTTCTGTATTAGTGTTGATGTTGTGAATCATCCAAATCTGGTGTAGTTCCAAAACGGTTTTTATCATTCTTGAAGTCAAAAACCCAACGCATAAGTCAAGGATATTTGTTTCCTGTTGACTATTTCCTCACATGTTGAGGATGATAAAGAGCTACATTGTCACCAAAGTTTTTAAGGTATAATATGGATTAGGATTTTCATCCTACAGAACAATCTAGAGCACCACAGCCCATAGAGAAAAGACCAGCAAATGCACCATGAGCCCCTAGACAAAACTTTCAAAAAGATAAGTCACCTCCACATATGTCGCTGCAGTATAATCTCCTTGGTCTCAAGGCTTTCCTTGAAAGGTTTGGAAAAAAAGATGACTCAAGGTAGAAGCATGGACCAAAGAGACAGATACCCATATTTCTCAATAGGAGGATAATCATTCCAATGGAACAGATATTGAAGTTGATTCTGACCAAATAAAGAATCACAGATTTGAATAATTTAATACTCTGGATAGCCATTTACCACAATCTTGGAGGAGGAAGAGAATGAAGACGATGATAGGTATCAGTTCAGTATGGCTTCAGCTGAGATGCATGAAAGGTCAGGTGTACTTTCCACAAGGTGGCAACTTTAGTTGAAATCAATCCAGATCGATACATTTACCTATTAATAATCATCCAATGTTGTAGCCTAATTAGTATACGTTAGACCTGGCCCTCTTTGGGGGGTTATTGTGAGACTTTTTGCCTTCTTCAACCTGTTTTTTTTTACTTCTTTTTGTTGGCTTTAGAACACTGGACACTTTACCACTGCTAACCAGTGCTTAAGTACATTTGCTCTCTCCTTAGAATGTAATGGTAATTGGTTTCTCCATGGTTGGCATATTTTATTTACTAGTAAGTCCCTAGTACAGTGCACCATGCAAACCCAGGGCCTGTAAATCAAATGTGACTAGTGGGCCTACAGCACTGATTGCGCCACCCACATGTGTAGCCTTGCAAACATGCCTCAGACCTGCCACTGCAGTGTCTGCATGTTCAGTTTTAAACTGCCATGTCGACTTGGCTAGTGCACCCACTTACCAGGTCCAAACCTTCCCTATTATTACATGTAGGACAGCCCTAAGGTAGGCCCAAGGTAGCCTAATGTGCAGGGTGCAGTGTACTTAAAAGGTAGGACATATACGGTATATACTGTTGTGTTTTACATGTCCTGGTAGTAAAATACTGCTAATTTCGTTGTTTACTACAACAAGGCCTATCTCTCCCATAGGTTAGCATTGGAGCTGCCTTCTAATATCTTACAAGTGTATCTGCCAATTAGGAGCTGATAGAAAATTGGAATTTGGTGTCTCTGGATTCATAATTTAAAAACACACATTTTAGTGAAGTTAGTTTTTAGATTGCAGGTCTGAAAATGCCACTTTCAGGAAATTGGCATTTTCCTACTTTAATCATTCAGTGCTTCTGCCTGTCTCTGAATACATGTCTGGGTCAGGATGACAGTTGGGCTGTTTGTGCATTCACTCTAGGCAGTTGCACAAAGGGAGCAGAGGTGTGCCCTCCATATCCTGATGGCCCTTCACCCGGCTGATGAGCCTTCTTGAGTTAGAGCAGTGGGAGGAGTTGACACTGACACCTGAATAGGGCTGTGCCTGCCCTCACACAAAGAAGTCTCCACCCCCTGTAGTGTGTCTGGGGCCAGGGCAAGTAAGGGCAGGGTCTTGTACACTAGAAAGACTTTTCTTTGAAGTGTACCTTCTTCAAAGGCTGTATTTGGTATAAGTACTGGACCTAACCATATACTCAGAACACTTCTGGGTTGAGGACATTCTGCCAGGAAGAAGAACTGGATTGCTGTCAGGAGGGACTGCCAGTTTGCTGTTTGCTTTGCTGTGTTGGCCTACTGCTTACTGCATCCTCCTGTTAAGATGTCTCAGGGCCATCAAAGACTTCTCATGCAATCACCTGGACTCTGCTGCTGTGAGTCCTACTCTGCCAAGTGGTGCCAAATCCAGCTCCTGGGTCCTTGGAAGTGAGTTCTGGTGCTATAAAGAAGAAAATCGACGCATTGACTCCAAGCAACATTCAGAACCGGCGCATCATCACCAAAACTCAACGCATCGCTGCTACCTGCACCGGAGCGTGGTCCCTGCTTGACACAACAACCATGGCTTACAATTCAAGCCCCAGCTTTTCGTCACAGCGCTTCCGAAGAACTGCTGCTGCGTGAGTGTCAAGCACTGCATCACCAAAGTCCGTGAGGCATTGTCCCGACTCCAACGCAGCGGCTGCTTCAACGCTGTGGAATCGACGCAGCACAAGTTGACTTTTGACATATCATCCCTGGGCGATGATTTCTTCATAGACACCGCACCTGATACCCGAAAACGATGCATCACCTCCCTTGTAGCAGTAAGGAACTGATGCATCACCTCCCCTGCTTAGCACTAAGGAACCGATGCATCACCTCCCCTGTAGCAGTAAGGAACCGACACATCACCTGCTTGTTCGACGCCTCACCTTCCCTGCGCTTCGCATCGTCTTTGACTTTTGACGCATCTAGGGTATTTTGTACTGATCAAGAGCAACCTCTGATTTTTAAGAACTACAACTTTATTTAATCTTTGACAATGTAGACCTTGACTTGTGTATGTTGGATTTTTGTTGTTTTGATCCTGTTTTATTCAAATAAATATTGCCTATTTTTCTAAACTGGTGTGGAGTCCTTTGGTAGTGTTTTCACTGTGTTACTGTGTGTGTGTGTGTTTGTCTGACAAATACTTTACACATTGCCTCTGGGATAAGCATGACTGCTCTGTGCCAAGCTACCAACGGGGCGAGCATGGGTTATCTTAGGTGTGCATCTTACTTACCCTGACTAGAGTGCAAACCACTGCCAACTAGAGACCCCATTTCTAACAGTGCACGTGTAGGTGAAAGTCAAGAATTCAATCACAATTTGTCTCCAGGATGAAAGTTGAGAGCTAGTCTTCTATGTTGGTTTAGTTTTCACTCCATTGTAATCTTAGTTGTAAATTATTTGCACTAATTTCTCTATGGTCTTGTTAACGATTCCAAAATCCATCAGCTACATATACTAAATAATTCTGTTATGGAGTGCTTGGCAGGCTACTGGTATGGACTAATAGCAAGCAATCAGACCAGTCGCTTTGCAGTGCCTTACTGTAGCAATGAAGATATTGCTGTAAGCATTGGTTAAGTCCATCAATTAAACCATTAGTGAGGGTGAACTCCAGAAGGCAAAGATAGATGGATGCCTAATACTGAACATAAGGCCTTTTCAAAATAAGGAATATATTTAGTCCCGCTATCAGAAACAATATTATGTGTGTAACCACGCATGGGGCAAATATCTGTGACAAAGTGCTTAGCCACTCGAAGAGCAGAATAAAGTCTATCAAACAGGGTGAAGTGAGCTACCTTCAAAAAGGTATTTACAGTTACCCTTATGGCATGGTGACATTGGAGATGATAATCCACATTAAAGTCTGTGGAAATGGTATACTGGGGCTATGTTGCAACTGGTAAAGGTAGTAGAAATCAATTGTTTTATCTTTAGTGCCAAAAGGACAAGTGTTAGAAGGTGGTTCTGACCATCTGAGCCACCCGGATTTTTCGCTTTTTGAACACCTAATTGTTGAGCTTTTACTGTGGGAGAGCCTCATAAATTGGGACTCACCCACAGTGAACTCATGATTAAAGGGACTGCATGTGTAATTTACCGGTGTCCCCCTGGTTAGAGTAGGCCGCTGCGCTGCAGCCAGAGTAAGGGGCACCGGGCTGGTTACATGCAGACACGTGTGTACCTGCATGTGCACAAGTGTAAGGGCTGTGCAGGGGAGATTCCTGGCGTGCGAGCAGTTACAAATTGAATGGTGTGGCAGGAATTATGCAGAGCTGGGTGGTGACATGGAATAGGCTTTATACCATGGGAAGAAACATGTAAGGGAAAGTCAGTGTGCTTTACTGTTTTCACTGAAAGACCACATCATTATTCCCCTATGAGGATGGGGACCATTTGGGATAGTTTCACTTCCCTAGGGCCTACAAATTCCAGACACGCACTAAAGTCCACTGTAACTTAGGTGAGAAGACGTATTCTGCAGAGTCCAAAGTCATATCTGTACTGCTTTTGGGTCATCCAGAAATGTCATATTCCTCTGAGTCAGCTCATAACCAGAGCCTGGCTGGGGCTGACCCTGCCAGGCTGGATTAATGACCTTCCTCCCCAAGCTGTAGCATCTGAGGCCTAGCCCTGCACGACAAGCATTCCAAGGGCGAAGGCCTCCTCTCCAAGTAGAGAAGATGGGTGGAGCTACAGGTTAATCCATCAGCAGCTGTCACCTGGTGCCAGGCACCAAGCTGCTCTGGAGAGAAGGCAGAAAGTGGAGAAGGGGCTTTCAGAGACCATGTGGCATGAGACCCCTGGACGACGCCATCTTGAACCAACCCAGAGGCCTGGGCAGGAAGGAGGGAGCAGGGGCAGAGAAGTGATGTGTCGCTGTTTGATAGGGCAAACAGAGACTTCTTGCCAGCCCCCTCCCAAATCTTTAAAAAGAGTTTGCACAGGAAGAGGAGCTCTCTCTGGGGTGTTGTCTGCTGAGGAAGACTGGTGCTGGAGCCTGGCACCATGGGCAGCTGGAAGGAAGAACCTCCAGACTGGCCCAGGACCCTGACTTGCGCCACAAGGGGAGACCAGGACCAGTGAGCTGAAGCCTGGGCCTCTGCGCAAGGAGAAGAGAGGCCCAGGAGGAGGGCCAGGCGAAAGGCAAGCGCAGGGAGCCAGTCAAGACCGCTCCCTGCTGAGTTCACCCTCCTGGAGACCAAGAGGGTGAAAGAAAGTGCTCCCAGTGGCTGGGAAGCGCCACCAGGAGCAAGAAGAGGCCAGAATGGAGCCGATCGGTCGCCTGGGGACCGAGATACGCCCCCAGAAGGTAGGCGACCTTTGACCTCTGCAAGGACCGACGACGAAGCGCGTGGGGCTCCGCCGCCGGTCCAAGATGTGCCCCCGTGGTGGGTCAGGTCCTGGGGGCGGCCCCCAGAAGAAGTTAAGTCGGGGAGCGCTGTCGCGCCCCCCGTGAAAACGCCTACGAGGGGTGCCAGGAGCCCACCCTGGCCTCCGGTGACATCAGGGGAGGGGGAGCGCCGCCGTGCCCCCCTCGAAGAAAGTGCGGGGGTCTGGGACCCCCAACTCCGGGCCTCGGTGCGAGAAGCGAAGTCTGGGAGCGCCGTTGCGCTCCCCGTGACGGTGCGCTGGGGGCCCGGGATCCCAACTCCGGGCCCCGATGCGGGTGGCGAGGTCAGGGGAATGCCGCCCCGAGCTGCCTAACTCACCTGGGGGTCCGGGTGGGCCCGGGCCCCCCAATGAGCCTGGAGATGCTTGGGGGCCCGGGTGGGACCGGGCCCCCGTGAAAGAAAGCGTAAGGAGCGGCCAGGGGTGGGCTCCCCGAGCCGCGCAGCCTCACCTGCCGTGAGGGGTCTGGGTGGGACCGGGCCCCCAACGGAATTCAAAGCAGCGTGAGACCGCCGAAGATGGAAGCGCGGCTCTCCTCAAGCAGCGGGGGAGCCGCTGCTATGTTATGCATGGAGCCGGGAAGAAGCGCCCCATAATGCTTTGCAGAGCCTAAACAGGCCTGCATGAAAATGGCCGTCTTTCAGCTTGTGGTGGCCACAGGAGGACGGGGTCACCACCAAATGCATGAACAGGTGCAGGGGGAGCTGCAGGAGCAATGCAGCCTCCCCCAGCACGAAGAGTCAAGTCCCCCCCTAGGTCTCTGGGGGATTCCAAAGAAATAACCCCTCAAGGGCTCAGTCAGCAATCAACTTTACCCTGGGCAGGAACTTTTGTTCTACAGTTGGGGGGTGCCTTAAGGATTGCTTCTATGTGTGGAAAGCTGTGCCGGGGATGTCTGGAGAACGGCATCCCCTGGAGATGAAGAGGTGCAATTGCAGGAGAAGTGCATTTACCAAAGTTATTTCTTTTAGAGGGACTGAAAGCCACATGTGTAAGGTGAAGTACCTGTGTAAGGTGAAGTCATAAGCAAAGTGGGGTTATGTTGCTGGACATGTCTGGCTGTATATGCGTAATCCTGTGATTTTAACTGGGATGCCTTTTAGGGGCTTTTAATTGCAATGCCGTACAACTGTTATCAGCGATGATAAGTACCTCATTTAAAGTGATGCCCAAACATGTATTCTTGCTACTGCGTTAGGGAAAGAACAACCCAGACTGTGAGCCACCAAGAGGAAGATGTGCAGACTGTATGGTCAGTATGAGATGCTCAGTCAGGGTTCTGTGTCCCCAGAGCAGGTGTACCTATTTTTAATGCTTGTTGAGATGATGGGGTGGGTCGCCACTGGGATGGTGGCAGTTGGCAAGGCCCTCGCTCCAGGTTGTGTCAACCCACCGCATTAGGGGGCAAGATGATGTGCATACATGGGAGTGGTGGTACTAGACGCGGGAGGGATGGAGATGTTACGCAATGTCACAAAGTAATTCCAACAGCTTATGTATATTTGTAAATTGGTGCATAGTATTGAGTAGTGTGTGTGTTTAATAAATGTACTCTTACTTTTATAAAGCAAAGTACAGACTGGACAATCAATTATTGAGTGTTATTTCTGCGTACCTGTAAATGGCGATTACTAGCCTACACCACCTCCCTTGAGTAAGCCTTAGACTGCTCTGCTATGCTACCCTCTGAGAGTCGAGCGCTACAATAGGGTGTTTGGTTCCTAGTGAAGGACAAATGTGACATGTTATTTGTGCAGGCCTCACAGATACTGCCTCGTTTTCCAACAACAAGTCAGAACATAATCTTCAATTTCTTGATATAACCACCAAATAAAACGTAGAACTAAATCTAAAGATGACCACACACTTCGATATCCTGGGATGGCAGGGTTGTGACACATCTTAAGAAGTCGTGATGAGAGGGCAAAGAAACCTTACAATGAATTGCTTCCAGGGTTGCCTTGTATCTGAGTATCAGCACCTAATTATTCCAATGATTTGATAGTAGTAAAAGTGCTTCAGGATCTTTATCCACAACATTACATTAACAATATAAAGCATGTGCCCCCCTTGTCCTTGGATCTTGGAATATAGGTGACATAAAAATCATATTTTAAGATAAAATATGCAAAGAGGGCGTGGTGGCTATTCTGCCCCTTCATATCCTGTAGAAAATGAAGGTCGTCTTAATTTCAGGCATTTATATTTCATGGCCAATATAATTTTATTGGAAGTCAAAATCTGGAAGAGAGAATAATTGTATGAGATCATCAACAGGTTGTTTCTGCAAAAGTAGGACCCCAACCATTAGATCAGAAAAATCAGTTTCAACAATAGATTTCTACAATAAATGGAAAGTTAAAGCATGGTGTTTGAGTAAAGGGACAAATGAGATCCACAAATACTGCATATGCTCTTTCACCCCAATAAAATCCTCTTATAGTTTTTTTTATAAATAAACTAAATCCTTGGTAAAATTTAGTCAGTCCAAGGAAACATTGTGCATCATTCAGTGACCTTGGAGAAGACCTATTCTGAATTTCAGCTACTTTCTGTGACTTCTTGGATATACCAGAAGGGCTCAGACAAAACAGAAGATAGTCTATTTTAGACTTTAAAAATTTACATTTTTCCATATTGTTAGGGTAAATGAATATGTTGTCCAAGTAGACCTCTATGAATTTTTTTAACTTAGCATTAAACATGGCATTGAAGATGTGTTGAAATACTGCGGAGGTACTAAATTGCCTGAAGGGCAGTATACAGTATGCATAGGAAACCAATTGAGTTTTAAGCATAGTTTTCCAATCATCGCCTATCACCTTTCTTGATTCAAACAAGATAGTAAGCCCCCGGTAAATCAAGTTTGGGAATGACTGAGGCTTCTCGGACCGACTCTAAAATATACGTAATGAGTGGCAAGGAATATAAATTCTTGATTGTGACTCTGTTGAGGACACAACTCATTCTTCTTCTTTGGAATGAAAAGCAGAGATGCCACTGTTGGAGAAGAAGATCACACAGTTAAGATGTTCTGTAAATTTTCAGTTCAGATATTATCTTACAACAAACGTTTCATGCTCTTATATAGAATAGATACGACCATATGAAATAACAGTGTCAGGAGGACTAAGAATGGTGCAATTGTATTTTCTACGCAGAGGGAGGGAATTGGCAATGAGTTACTGGAAGACGTCTGTAAAGTATTTGTATTGCTCAGGTATGAACATCAAAGAAGCAATAGTTGCAGGACTTTGTCTCTTTTCTTTATGTTCCTCTTCTGGCGATCAATAATATCCGGAAGCACAATAATGATCTTGTCAGAAAGCAATACAAGGTTATTAAATAAATGCTCAGAATATGTAGTAAACTGATGTGGAAATGTCCTTATAATGGGGAATACACATTCAGGAAAGGACAAAACCTCAGGACAACAACTCAGAACAGATGGATTTAGGTGAGGGGATACTTTCCAGAAATGTTAATTCCTGCCACCCAGCTTTCCTGCTTTTAAAGCTGCCTAGATTGTACTTGGGACTATAAAGTTGAATTACTACCTGTTTTGTTGCCAAGGGCTCCACGTTCTTCCGAAGTGAATCTTGCTGCACTGATCTTATTTTTCCATGCTCCCGAGGTCTCCACTAACAAACATAACCAGGGTAGGAGCTTAAAGATCCTATCCTGGAATGTTGCCGGCCTCAAAAGCAAACTGTCTTGCTCTGATTGGGGGGTTTTCGTGGACAAATTTGACATCTGCCTGTTCCAGGAAACATGGGCGCGGGAAGACTCTTTAGGGTGGGGTTTGCGTCATTCACCATTCTAGCAACCTCGGGTGGCAGGGGTAGACCCTCAGGGGGCCTATGTATTTGGGTTGGCTCACACTTGGGCTGTACAGCCAAACAGTTAGATTCTTTGTCCAGCGACATTCTATGTGTTGCACTCAGTTTTTCTTCCAAGCTGGAATTGGCCCTTGTCAACATTTATTCTCGCCCTGTGAATAAGAGTAAGGAATCCCCGTCTTTTGAGCAATTGAATTCGTTCGTTCCCGCGGTCCCCCCCAATACTAGGCTGATAGTGGGGGGAGATTTTAATTGTCAATTTGAGCCTCTACCAGATATGTCTGGTACAACTCCCACTGAGGAGGATGTCCAATGGTTAATTCCAGAACCGCAAATCCCAGCAATCAAAGCTTGGTCCCCGCTGGCAATTCAGATCAATGCATTTACACTAATGCACTCCTTGAGAGCATGCAATGGCCACACACCTTCGGATAGTCCCGGGAACCTAACATTCAATAAAATAGGACAAGCATCTCTCCTATATTCTAGATGAGACTAGGCTATGGCATAGAGTTCTCGACTGTGTAGTTCTCCCAAGGCATGACAGTGATCATAATGCTTTATTTCTAACATTGAATTTGCCGGATCTAGGAACCATTCCGGCTACTAGTACCCCCGTAGACAATAGTTTAATCCTCTCCAACAATAGGAGAAGAATTAAATGGGGGGCAATCCAGCAGTCTCCGGAAAAGCTGTCTGCACTATATGCAGCAGTCGTCCCGGTACTAGTAGAACTGGGAGAAGTGGCTGCAGCAGCAGCCAATATTGTTCCCATTGAGAAAGTTGGAGATCTACATGCTGGTCTGGTCTCCAAGTTGACTGAGGTATTCCATCCAAAAATGCACGCCAAGGGGGAAAAAAGGGCCACTCGCTCATGGTTCAATGTTAGTTGCCGTGTGGCAAAACGGGCTTTACTGGAGGCCATCAAAGCTAAGGACAAGCCTCTAATAAAACAAACGAGGGTGCTGTACAAAGAGACCACCAGAACAGCAAAGGAGGTGTGGGAAATGGACAGATGGGACGGTCTGAAAACTGCTTCGTCCAACAAAGATCTGAAAGAGTTCTGGTGCATAGTTAGTTCAGGATGCAGTGAGGACAAGCCAGCACTAGAACCTAACATAGCAGCAGAAGCATGGGAAGTACACTTCCAGGCCCTATATGCTACAAAGAAAGACCTTGCCCTTTACGACAATGCACCTTTGATAGTGGATAGTGCTGTCCATGTAGAAGTCTCTGAATTCACCCTCTCTGAAGTTGTAAACGCAATAGACAAACTTTCCCCCGGCAAAGCGCCGGGATTGGATAAGATTCCAGGGGATCTCTACCGGGAAGAACCGGAAATTTGGGGACCTTATCTATGGATTTTATACAACACCATTATGAAGGGTATGCCGATCCCCGAAACTTGGGCAGGGGCAGAAATAGTCCCAGTTTATAAAAAAAGGTTCGCCACTTCTGCCAGCAAATTACAGATCGATCAGTTTGATCGACGTCTCACAAAAACTTTTTGCACGGGTAGTCCTAGACCGCCTGCAGGGATGGATAGAAGACCATGACATTCTAAGCCCCTACCAAGCCGGATTCAGGAAGAACATCTCCACCATTGACCAAATATTTAGACTGCAACTTATGTTTTGGAAAACGGTGAGAATGGAGGGTGGCAGCCTCTATTTGATCTTCGTGGACCTGAAGACGGCCTTTGATTTGGTGCCCAGAATAAAGCTGTGGGGGGTGCTTAGAGACATGGGGATTCCCCCCTACCTTCTGAACATACTTATGAGACTGCATGAGGGTAATTTTGCCCAGGTAAGGTGTGGGAAAGGAGGTGACCTGACCCCCCGATTTCCGGTTGACAGTGGAGTAAGGCAGGGGTGTGTGCTTGCCCCTACCCTGTTTTGCCTCTTTGTCAATGCATTGGTTTCCCAACTTACGGCGGTCAAGGATAATGATGCCCCAAAATTGGCCGGTACCAGGGTGCCTGCAATGATGTTTGCAGATGACACCCTTCTACTGTCAAAATCTCTGATGGGCATACAGAGGGTCCTGGACAGCTTTGCCACTTTCTGCAACAATAGGGGGTTAGAGATTAATACTTTGAAGACAAAGTTTATGGTCTTCAATCCCACTAAGACAACCCGTCCCAACCCCAGTCTGGAGGGTATCGTGCTGGAAAGGGTGTCGGTGTTTGATTATTTAGGGGTTACTCTGACGGAAAATATGGAGTGGGGCCCACAAATTGCCAAAGCCAAGCTCAGGCTAACCCAGACCACTGGAGGAATTGCGAAATTATTGAGAAACTCATCCTCCAAACCCGCTGGGCCAATAGTAGAGATCTATAAGGTGCAGGCCAGGGCTGCGGCAATGTATGGGGCGGAACTTTGGGGGCACTCCTGTTCTGGAGCAGTGAGCAAAGTTGAAAATAATTTTATGAGGCAGATCTTGGGCCTGCCATCTAGTACTCCTCTCATTCCCTTGTGGTTGGACTTAGGAATTAGACCTATTGGGGAGGAGCTGGACCTCAGACCCCTAACTTTTTGGCGCAGATTATGGGCGACCCCGGAACTGGCAACTTACAGAGCAGAACTAAAAGAGATACTGAGTTTCCCTGAAGCTGCAAAAATCCCCTGGTTTGCACATATAAAGGAAGAATGCAATAGGTTGGGAAAACCAACACTGTGGAGCAACCCAGAGGAAGCATGTTCTGTAATTTCACGCATAGAAGTGGTAAAAGCCTACCAGCTGAGCAAGCTTGCCGCTGTACATGGGTGTTCGTCCACAGGCCCGTTGACGCTCCAATTCTTGCTCTTGAAAGATGATTATAGAATAGAACCCTTCTTGGATGACATCCAGCCATTTTCTGCAAGGAAACTTTATGTCCAGTTTCGACTAGGCACTCTGCCGCTCCGTGTCCTCACATGTAAATGGTCAAACCCTGCTCAGCGTGAGTGCCCAGTTTGTAATTGGTAGGAAGAGTCGGAGCTTCATGTCTTTTTCTTTTGCCCTGGTTATAAACCAGCAAGGAAGCGCTGGCTTCTACAAATCTGTAGGAACTTAGGATTTGTACACTGTGCAGAGGCATTTAGAGTTCTGAAGTCTGACACTTGCAAGCCCATTCTTTTTGCTGTCACACGATTCTTGATTTCAATGTGGCGTAGGCGCTGGACCTTTGTAAAATCGTTAGCCCAGCCGTAAGCAGCATATTTTTCTTTACTTCTCTAGGGCCTCAACTTTGTTTTATTGTTTTAAACCCTAAAATGAAACCAGTTTTTACTCTTTTATAAATGTATACATTTTTTTATTCATTTGTGGATTACGATGGAATTTCAACCGTATTATCAATGTATGAGTATCCATAAGATTTTTAACGTTGCTCAAAACTAAATAATTGTATTTGCACTGATCTTATTAAAATTTCCTACATAGTACCTTCTGCACAGTATATATTTTGCACTTGCACTTTATTGAGCTTATTGGATTTGGATTTGTGGCAGTATTGAATCTCAGGGCTGGATGTCATTTTACCTTTTTATTCTTTTATTTTAATGAATTGTATGTTGTCTATTTTGTATACTTTTATGGTCGCAACAGACCGAAATAAAGTTTTTCTGACTGACTGACAATACAAGGTTATTAAATAAATGCTCAGAATATGTAGTAAACAGATGTGGAAATGTCCTTGTAATGGGGAATACACATTCAGGAAAGGACAAAACCTTAGGAAAAACAACTCAGAACAGATGGATTTAGGTGAGGGGGTACTTTCCAGAAATGTTCATTCCTGCCACCCAGTTTTCCTGCTTTTAAAGCTGCCTAGATTGTACTTGGGACTATAAAGTTGAATTACTACCTGTTTTGTTGCCAAGGGCTCCAAGTTCTTCCGAAGTGAATCTTGCTGCACTGATCTTATTTTTCCTATTTGAATGCATCTTTTAAATCTGGCTTATTGAAAACGAATCCCTCTTTCAAACATTATGAATTCTATGCTTGGATCTCCAACATGCTAAACTAGTTTCCCCTATACCAAAAACTGAGTAAAGCTCACATTAAAACCACTCCTTGGGCAAATGAGGCACTCCATACACCTTAGTGTGCTTCTAAAAACATTGAGTGTCAATGGTGGCATGACTATGACCATACAACAGAAATTAACACAAAAACTCACTATAAATATGCTACACACCTTGGGCAGATTTATCATTATTTCACGCTGTGCAGCAAGCCACCTTGCTGTGTTGCACTGCATGAAAGGGAAAGGGCAGGGATGCACAATATTTAACATCATACGGCGCATTCCTGTCCTTTTCTTGCACTGGTGCACAATGTGCTGCCTAGCGCCAACGCAGGCACCCTTGCGCCGTGGTGTAAGGGTGCCTGCATTGCAGACAGGATTGTTTTTGTCCTGGAAGGGATACCTTCCTGCACAAAAATAGTCCTCAGAGGCATTTTCCTCTTTCTATGTGTGCTGCAGAATGCAGCACACATAGAAAGAGGTTAAAAAAGAGAAATAAAAATATTTCTCCTTGTTAAGCCTCGTCCGGGAGCATTCCCAGGTCTACCAATAATGGGAAATCTAGGAATGCACCAAAATCCATGGGTGGATGCATGGGAACACCCACGCTCCATCCATGGAATTTCTCCCTGGGGCAGAGTAACGCAGCATTACGCTAGATTTATCAAGCCTTGCAAGTTGGCCTTGCGTGGCTTGATAAATCTTTCTTAGGTTTTGCATCGCCCTTGCACCACCTGGCGTAGCACTAGGGTGACGCAAAACCTTGATAAATCTGGCCCCAGGTTTACACTTATTACTACTCTGCCAGAATCTTGAATTCTAAAAATAAGCAAAAGTAAATCTATAAGATGCAACAAACTCTCAGAACTTGAGACTGGATGTGGTTTCTCAGGAGTGGTGAGAATCTGCCTCTCTCCCTAGGACAGCACACTTTAAGAGTGAGGAAGAACAGCCCTAAAGATAATTCTATCCATGGGATAAGACAGGTTAGTGGAGAGAGAGAGACAGGCAAGGTCCTGATGGTAATGAGGCACGGTACTTTACAAGGACTCCCAAGACCTTTGCGATAAAATAAGGGAATCTCTGTATCTAGCTTCACCTTCCCTCCCGCCGGCTACCAGGTTACAGCAGAGAACTGAAAGGACAGGGTTCATTTGACAATCTGTGGTTCACTTGTAGATGTATCGGTAAGAGACCACCAACAGCGGACAAAAGCCAAATGGTAAGTCACATGGAACTGAAGGAAAATTGGCAGAGCCCTGCTGAAAAGGGAAGAGAAAACTCAGAAAACATGAGGGAACGCCAAATGGATGTGAACTGGGTCAAAAGTGGACAAAGCCCAACAACCGCTATTGCCAAACATAGTACTCCATGCTTGCTGTCCTTTTGACACTGCCTCTTATAGCCCAGAAGTGAAACTAATAGTTGACTCCTCAGGTCTAAGCTTCGCAGTCCCAGCCATAAACGGTTTCCTGAGTTTGCATCCACCCATGTTTATGCCAGCACTCTAACTTGTTAATGTATTTGGAAAACAGTGTCCTAACTGGCTGGAAATATATTTCTGTAGTCCTCACCCCTGGAGAACACAGTCTGTGCTTGATTCCTGACAATACCTACCCCCAAAGCCTCCCCTTTTATCTGTTGTGGGCCTGGTTTCCCAGAGAATCTCTTATGAAAAGCCTTGATCATTCAAGGTGCTCTTACAAATGATACAGGTCCCCAGAGTCGTTCAAGAGCATAATAGCCCTTCCATGCCACTAAATATTGCAATTGGCCCGGACTCATTGGGAATCAAACAATATCTCCACATCATATTCAGGAGACCCATCTATCATTATTAGTGGAGGTGGTGTAGTGGCTGATGAGTGAGCCTTTTATACCATTGAGGGAAGTGCTACTCTGATGGCTCTGGAACTGACCAACCCTGTGATCTTGAAGGGACCCATAAAATAAGGACCGAACTATGAATGGGACCCTAGAATCAACTAAGATTCCTTTTTAATACATATAAGACAACCCTAGGGTAGGCCCTGGACAGCTCAGCAGGCAGGGTGCAATGTATTTAAAAAGCAGGACATGGACTTTTAAGCTTTACATGTCCTGGTAGTGAAAAACTCTTAAATTAGTTTTTCACTTCCTCAAGGCCTATATCTCCTATAGGATACCATTGGGATTACCTTATTACATTTTATGTGTCATTTACAAATGGGAAACTATAACTGATTCATGTTTGGTGTCTCTGGAATCCTAATTTAAAATCCTAATTTAAGGTGAAGTCAGATTTAAATTACAATTCTGAAAATTCCACTTTCAGAAAGTTGGCATTTTCTTGCATTAGCCATTTGGTGCCTGCAGCCTGTCTTTGGTCACATGCCTGGGTGTCGTTGGAAGTTGGGGTTTGTGTATTCCTCCTAGACAGCCACTCACAATGGGAGCTTAGGTGTGACTGAGTGGGCTATCCCTGACAGGATGGAAGTGAGGAGCTGGGACCAGCATCACTTACACCTGAATAGACTGCGTCCTGTCCCCACACAAAGGTCTGCTTAAACCTGTAATTAGTCTGATGCCAGGGCTGGCAGGGCATCTGTGCACTTCAAAGTTATCCTTCTAGAAGCTTCTCCCCACTTCAAATGCACAACTGTGTATAAAAGAAGGACCTCAGACACCACCACTTCAGTACACTTCTAGACTTGTGGATACTCTGCCAGGATGAAGGACTGCTGTGCTGCTGAAAGGACTGCCACTTTGCTGGACTGCTACTCTGCTGAACTCCTGCTTTGCTGTGCTGACCTGCAGCTGCTGCCCCCTTGCCTGGGTGAGAAGGACTGGACCTGTATCCCTTGAACCCAGAACCCAGAGTGACTCCAAAACTAGTTGGCTGGCCTCCTGATCTGAAGCCTCAGCGACATAACAGGCTTCTAACAACCTTGCATCTGCACCTGGACTCCGCCATCTGTGAGTCTACCCTGCCAAGTGGTGCCACCCAAGTCTTGGACCCTTGGAAGTGGGCCTAAGGTGCTTTCCGGCGGAACTGACGCATCTTCTCTGCTGAACGGTGCATCCCTGAACCGACCTGATGCATCTCCTCGGCTGAGCAGCTCATCCTCGAGCAGAACCGACACATCGCCCCTTCTGCGTAATTGGGCCAAGCACAGATGGCCTGCATTGCCCTTGCAGTCCTCGAAACTGATGCATCACCGAAGGCAGGACGCATCGCAGTCCCAGGTCCTTGCATCTCTCGTCAACGGCAGCCTCGACAATGACAAAGGACTCCGCATCACAGCCTTGCAGCTTTTCAGAACAGGATCCTCGACGTAGCAGGATCTCACACCGCAGCCTCGCCGCATCACAGAACTGGCACATCGCTTCGGCTGTGCACTGCTTCTTCAACCCAAATCCACGCAATGCTCAGCAACCAGGATTTAAGGTACATTGTTCAGCGGGCCTAACGGGGTCCCTGTTGCCGGCCCGTGCTACATCACAGTAGACCTGACTTGTGACTTTGTCCCAGTTGGAGCAACCAGATATCCCTTGTTGATGCACTGTGCTTCATGACGCTATTTAACTTAAAACATTTAAATTCAACATCTCCAGTTTAACTGATTGGCTTTTTGTCACTTTGTTCTTGATTTATTTATTAAAAATCACTTTATTTTTCTAAACTTTGTGTGGGATCTTTTTGTGTGGTGTTTTAACTGTTTTACTGTTTGAAGTGTTGCACACATACTTTACACATTGCCTTCAAGTTAAGCCTGACTGCTCTGTGGCAAGCTACCAGGAGGTGAGCACAGGCTAATTTGGTGTGTGCTTGTGCCTTACCCTGACTAGGATTGTGGTTGCTGCTTGACCAGGGCTCACACCCCAGTCAACCAGTAACCCAGTTTCTAACAGGTGGCTATTAATTTCTCATATTAGGGATCACTTCAGTTGAGGTGGTCATGCCAATCTCAGTCTTGCAATATTTGGTGTCATCAATAATCATGACAAGGAGGTTTCACTAGCCATCATTGACGATGTAGATTTCGGCACTGCTCCTCATGCATGGAAAAGTCAGGATATCCCTCCCACCAAATCATAAGGGCTGACCTTTCTCTGAACCCTAATGCTTGGCATGCAAGACAGTAATTCACACGGTTTTCAGTTTGAGGTTTGATGTGAGAAAACCAGTCTTCCCCCTGAACTTGTGCAATGGTTTTCACAATACACCAATATCTGATGTTGGTCAGCTGAAAAGTGCGTAGAACCAATGCCGCTGGTGGCCCCAAGCAGCCGGCCCCTGTGTTTAGCTGACAGTCCTTGCCATACAGTAAGGAGGCACATTTCTTGGACTGATGACATTTAGTGGGACTGTCCGTGTAAGGTTCTTTTCCATTTGGTTTTAACTGTAGTATATTGTGTCAGTTGGAGGAATTCTGGAATCACAAGCATATATTGTTGCAGTGACAAATGTCTGCATATCAGTCCTCGTTCCATATGATGTATGTATGGGTTTACTTGCAAACCTGTGGTAACTCCTCTGCATCTCAGAATTACTGATACCTGATTTAGGGGCATATCAACAAGCAACGGCTAAAAATATCGCTAAGCGCGTTTAGCGCTACTTCAGTTATCGCCGGCTATCGCTGGATGTTATCGCCCGGATAACGCGTTATCAACAACGCGTTGCTCCAGGGCGATAAAAAATCCAGCAAAAGCGGCGATATGCGGGAATATCGCTGGAAATCCAGCGATATTCCCGCAGCGATAGGGGAAAGCTTGATGATAGCCCCTGGTGGATTTAGCCCGCCAATCCACCCCCCATTACAAATATAGCTAAGTCTCAATTTAAGCAGACGTAAGCTTACGGCGATAACCGCGGTTAGCGCGGGTTTTAATATCGCCATAGGTGTCATGGCACAGGCTTGTAAATACTGCGATGTGCGTTTAGCGACTTTTTCCATGATGTATTCCACAGGAACGCCTACTTTGCATCTCATTAGAGATGCGATGCAGGGCGTTAGCAAAAGCTGTGCTAGGACAAGGAAACACCGCTAGCGTGTCCTTGCTAATACTGCGGTGCCATTATCGCCGCTTTTCGGCCGAAAACGGCCGCAAAAGCGGCGGTAATGGGCTTGATAATATGCCCCCAAATTCCTGGTGTATTTCCCCCTGAGCAATAGCTCCATAGTCTTACAACAGAGCCTTTCGTTCTGTGTGATCTGCCGTCTAGCTCGTCTGCTAAAATTTAGGAAAGTCGCAAAGATTTTGAGGTTCCCATCATGGGAACCGCTAAATCTTTGCGACTTTCCTAAATTGTCGCAAAGATTTAGCGGTTCCCATGAGTCATGGGAACCGCTAAATATTTGCAACTTTCCTAAATTTTGACCGCTGACCTAATCAGACCGGTTGCTGCTGGCACTCGTGATCCACGCGTACCAGTCTTTTAGTGCCAAGATATCCTATGGGTGCACGCTTGAGTTTAACTGCTTGTGTGTCATAAGTTAAATAAGCGAAAATGGTATTTCTGTATTTAATGTTCTTTCCTTACTCTCTCATTTGTTTATAGCTTTTCTGATGGGCCTGGAAATGCTGCAAGAAGCGATGCGTCCAGTTTGACATAATTTTAATACCGAAAGCAATTACAATAGATTATTTCTCAAACACAAGCAATAAACGACTCGCAATTATTTTGTGCTAGTAAATTTCTCTAAAACGTTTTCCTCTGCTCTTCTACAACTTCGATGCATGCCACTGTGAGCCATTAAACTTTCGGCGTATAATAGGTGTGAAGGCAGTGTGACTGTGACAGCGAGTTTTTCAAGTATCACGGCGATGCTCGAGTTTTGAGAAAGGAGAGAGCGGGCTCTGTGCTTTACGGGAGAAGTCTGACATTGCTTCGGAGTTTAGAGTAGAAGAACAGAAAAGAAACGCTGCTGTAACATAATTACAGTCGATTAAGGGAATGCCTGTGAGAATGAATGTGCAAGAGAAAACCCATTTGCCATGAGTGGGTGGTGGAAGGGGCCTCCCTATCAATTACTCGGTGTAGGGGCTCCATTATAGTGAAAGCTGCAACCCGCAGGCTTCCGTCAGAGGCGTCCCGCGCTCCGTTTCTCCTGCTGCTTCCGAAGCCGTAGCTGCGCTCGTGCCGCGCCTCGCTCCTCGCGCTGCTTTTAGAAAGCTCTTAATTTTTCCTGATGAGTTGCTATTTAATTCATTTATACTTATCAGACAGAGTTCATTCATTATCTGCGCATTAACTGCTTTGTGGGCGGTGGCATTAATGATCCAACCGGTGTAAAAATGGAAGCACCATTGGGCGCCATATTGTGCACGGAGCTCACTGCTGAAATACGCTCTTTCCGTCTTTTTTCAACTTCCTGCCACTTTCAGGGTATGACATCAACTGGAAACACTCACGATCCTTAAACCTTGAAGTAATTTAATAGTAAAAGCATTGCAGATAGTTTATTAAAATCAGTGCTTAATTTGTAAAATATTAAGTCCAGGTGCTCAATTTTGTTTAGGAGGCCACACCCACTTCCCCTGGCTCCACCCACTTCCTCCACTGGCTCCACTCACTTACTGTATTGGATCCACCCACATCCTCAACTGGCACTGCTGAAAGCCAGATGTAATACCCGATCTAAATTTCAGCAAGGGAGCCTTCCTCAAGTGAGGTTTTGATAGAAGGTGCCCCCACCTGCCGTCCCTCAGAAAATGTTGAAAAAAATGAATGCAAAAGTGCATTTAAAGCACTGTTTTGGAATAAATTGTCTTAAAAAACTAATTCAACTTCTACAAGGTAACACAGTGGTTAGGGTTGAGTTTACTAATAACAATTTATTTTTTACCCAAACAAACTATTTTTAGTAAAATTAGGATAGTCAAAGACTGGGGGAAAACATAACTTTCTAACCTGTACCATGCTGTTTGCATCTAGCGCTTTGATAGCAGTTCATAGCTCACTGTGCTAGATTATGATTGTAACGTATGAACTGAGAGTCACAAAAGGATCTCTCTGACAAAAGCAGCAACCCACTGAGCATTGCACATGAAATACTGTTATGTCATCTGCATGGTACACGTTCTTTGCAGCAGGCATTGTTGTGTAGTTCCTATAAAACCTATACAGGATCTGCGCGTTCGGACAACATACACTGCGGGCTTGGTGTCCAGACTGATTCCAGACACCCCCACCGGATATGTTGGCCTGTTATACCAGCTAGCTCACAGTGCCACTAGAAACTCCTCTTACCAAGGAGAGAATAGTTCTTGGCAACTATCGAACATGACAACCCAGATCCCTCAGGACCGTGGAAACAGTGTACTACTTTTCGCTCAGTCACTCGTGCTCACTTAGTCTCAGAGAGTGACACAGAATAAACGGTAGGGACGTTTTTCAATAAGAATTTATTGAACAGTCGTTATTCGAGTGTAAAATAGGTGTGCTGAAACAACCATTAGACAGTAACAGATATAAATGACTAGAAGGACTAAGAAAGTAAAAGGATGGTAGATTTCTACCATCTTGCTATAATCATAACATCAGGCAAGTATATAAAATACATATCAATAAAATGCGTACTCCTACGATGCTACCCTAACTAGATGAACCTAAGTGTACCTATGTATGTATGTGGGTGTTAAGCCAAGAATCCCTCTAGGATAAAGTCAACCCCATTACCTGAAGTGAGAGACTGCGGAACCCCGTCTTGGTCTCGAGTTGGACACCCCGCAAGGGATGTTCAGACCACTGCGAGCTGGAGTATCTGCATGCAGGAACCTCAGCGTCTCGCTTCAGTGTGTCGGCAGGGAAGTCCTGATCTCCTCTGACTATCTCAGCAAGATGTGATGTTTATATACCCGAAGGTATCCACAGGGGTTCTACCTTGCTGTGCCACTCTTCGGACTTAGGATGACGTCGGGAATGAACCTTGTACATAGTTATTATGCAGGAAATGGTAGTCCTGCTGAGTTTCCAAGAATCCAAGGATCCTCATTCATAATGTGTGACGCTAGTGTTCAGGGAAAACCCCACGTTCTGTAAACAGTACTGTAACTAGGTAAAGGGTTAGTCCTAGCAGCCCGTTATGTATGTAGTGTAGGGCCGAATATAGGTGAAAGGTTGGGATGTTACCCTGGCCTATATTGGGGTACCTATATGGAATATAACACCCACTCCTCATTCGACTGGATGACAAAATCTAATTCTAACATACTACCTGTCTAGGTACTGGTATGCAAACCTATGTAGCAAAAACCATAGTTCTGCTAAAAAAAATTAAAAAAATGTTTAAAAACTCTAAAAAGTGCTAAACAGAAAAATTGTCACTCAAGCAATAGCTCTAATGTGTCCGTATATATAGTTCGAACAACTACAAGCATCAGAAAGCCATGCAGGTCAGAAAAAGTGCCAATTTGTTTTGGTGTTCCAATTTGGAGTTTGTTTAAAAAAGGCCGAATTTTTCCCAGCACACGACGAGCCAAATGTTTATGTGTCCTGGCTGGTAGACACAACACTGCTGTTTCCTGCCTTCGTAGACTACGATCCCTGTAACACCTCGAAGATTACGTCAATGGAGCACAGATGATCTTCCGTACTGCCTGCAGCCGATGCTGGGGCAGCCTGTGCACCATCCAAGGCCTGGGTGTCAGTGGAGGAGCCGGTATCCATTCCAACAGGAGCAGAGAGTTCCTGTGGAGGCTCTAAGAATGCCGCTATCAACATAGGAATACGCTGGGGACACTGCAGAACATGGGCCGTTATCGGGTCCAGCAATGCATCAACGTCCGGTTGCGCAATCGATGGAAGTGTCAGACAGAGATCCAACACGCCGTCCTCTCCGCAGAACAGGCATCGGAGAACAGGTAAGATGCAGTCCATCCAGACTGGTCTGAATGACAGGAACCAAGAGGCACTCAGTTCCCGTAGGCGAGGTGTGCCCAGATGTTGTACCATGCGATCACGGTATTTACGCTCCAGGAGCACTGTTTCCATCTCCTTGGTTACTGGGACGTCCATTGTGTAGCAGAAAAATTACAATCAGGATACCTGCTATTAGAAACAGGATCAGCGGAAGTCCTCCAAAAAAGCTTCCGAATACGGAGTGTATAAAGTGTGGTATAACTCTGAGGACCGTCTGAAAAGGTGCTTAACAGTCCCCAACCTATGGTCTTAAATAGGTGTACTCTACCCGTTGTATCAGACATGTTAAAGATACGATTCACCATTTCTGCGAAATGGAAGGGGCAGTTCGTACGTATGAGTGCCTGTATCTCGGCCGAGGACCTTGTGATCTGGAGATCAATAGTCTCCCGGGCGGAGGTTAAGGGCTCGGTTTTCTGTAAAAGCATGGCTTTCATTCTGCTAAGAGTATCAAACCGTATAAGAGAAACATTTAGTGAAGGCCATAACGGCGCCTCCCTGACTGCATGTGTTGGTGGAAACAATACTTGCATACAGCAAGTAACCCTGGAGCTCACGGTTACTGGATATGGGATGCCCGGAAGCATGCCACAACAACCATGATCGTTCACCATCAAGTAACTCCCATGTGAAAGTAGCTTGAATACCGGAGTAATCACAGCTGCTGGGGTACCCCTCAAGTGGCAAGGTAGGTTTGCTACCAAACCATTGCAGGCCCCGTGCAACATAATATCCTGGCATATGAGAGATCCACTCAAAGAGCTTTCGCAGTTTGTACCGCTTAGTAACACTTCTCAATCCCCACTCCTGCATCGAAATCTGTACGGTAATTTCCAAGATTCCTTGATGAATTCCCTACCCATTTCTTCATATCTGCCTGCCTGTTGTTGTTCTAGGCAATCCTGAAACTGGAAAGTTGTGACCGGTAATGTTATATGGCCATGGATCAACCATTCTGTGGACGGTGATTCTGCCACAGTAAAAGGTAATCTGTCCAGTTTTTCAATACGCAGCATTGTATATTTTGCTCCCCGCTGTGCCATTTTCATTTGTTTCTCTGTTAGATTGTATGCAGAAAATAGTGACGTACTGTTGATAAAACGCCAAGGCACATAACCTGTGCGCAATGATTGCAGCGTCCAGCTTAATAACATAATAGAACGTAATTGTGATTGTCCGTGCTGTAGTATGGACAAATCTTGTTCTAGTACATCAATAGCAGAAGATGCAACGTTGCCCAATGAATAAATCCTGGATGTTAACGTAGTCATACCATTGTCAACTACGGCTAACGCCTTTTCTAAATTGATCCTATCTATTTCTCGTAGTCTCTCCGCAGCTTCTTGTTGGGAGATTTTCCAAATTTCATTACAGACAGCATAATAGAAATGTTTTTGATGTGGCTTCCTAGGACCTAATAAAAAATCCCATAGGTCCACATCCTCTGTGAGTAAGGATAAGTGTTGTTTCACCTGTGTTAGTGTTGAGGTTCTTAGCCAATCGAGGCATACCTTCCCAACAATATATGATGTCACCCCCGCAGATGTTCTCTTTGTACATAGCGCGGGTCTGGCCTATGGATACTGCACCCTTCAGTTGTACCCCTGAATCTTTCCTGACATCTATTAGTGTCTGTGGGCCATACCAACCATCCCTTTCAATTGGGGTCTGATCTATTGTATTGTAAGATGTCATCTAATGTATCCCCCTTCAATGATGTAAAATTACCCTCGGCCTGTGATGGTGTTGGAATCCGAGGTGTGTTCAAATCCTTGTTCTTGGCTATTCCAAGGCAGGAAGTCTGTTGCACATTCTCATTTAGAAATATCATCTGCTGAGGAATGAGGCATGCTCTAAATAGCGCTTCTGTTCCCTGGACTTGCCAGTCTCTAGAACCCCAGACTGATTTTAAGTCTATAGTGTCTTTCCATAAGTCGAAACCCTGTTCAGTCAGTTGGGTAATAAAGGAAGCAGAGTAAATCTGTTTTGTGTTAGTCAACATATTTTTCTGTGCAGGTGTAGGTGCAACCATATAATAGTATGAGGTTGGTTCTGAAATATTAAACCCTGAAAAATATGAACATTTTTGTGCAAACGTTTTCGAATTACTTTTCGACGGTGTTGGGCAATGTTCCCATTGGTGATATGTGAAAACATTTCTAGGGTTACTAGATTTGTGTAGAAAATGATGACCATAATGTTGATAACAATACATTGTGTTAAAGTCTGATGTGTCTTCTAACATTTCATTGCTAGAAAATGCGGCAGATTGTTCGAATATATCATAATCAACCTTGTCCCCTACTATACCATCCGGTATAGGAACTGCTGTAATGTTCACTGATGACAAGTCTCTCTGTTCACGATGTGATGAAACATCAGGTTTTAGGAGCAAGTTCACTTTTGATGCTGCAGAGCTTTGGCGAAGATAAGTCCCATTAATAAGTAAACAGAAAACAGTTACTATGCCTAACCAGAAAAGAAAGAAAAGTATCCCGGTGCTTATCCAAAGTTCTATCCAAGGTGACACCAGCTAATCTTTTTAAGAAAAATGAAGAAGTCTTTGACTTGTTGTTGACGAGTTTTAGGGGCTGGCGGCGTTTCAGGTTCACTTGGATCCAAAGAAAAGGTATCAAAGTCGATGAAATAGCCAGATGCAGTTCGATCTTTTTTTGGTAGCTCAGCAGGTTTTGTTGAACTTGTAGATGGCTCTTGTTGAGGCATGTTTATGTAGACATCAGTGTTCGGACGAATTGAAATCTGTCCTTCATTTTGATTTTGTGTTCCTTGTTCAAGGGTAACGAGTTCCATGGCATTATTGCATAGTCCATCATTCCGTATGGGAGACTCTTCAAACGTGATGAGCCTTTTCGTCTGAACTTCCTGTATTGTAGTGAGAGGAGGGCGTCGGCTACCCAGGAGCCAATGAGGCCTACTATTCAGTATCGGCCACATAATGTGGTTTTATCAGATCAATGGAGACAAATCTTTTCTCCTATTTTCCGGCAAGAGGCGGCAGAGGTACAGTTCTTGTTCCTTCAACGGCCAGGACAGGTACAGGCTTTCTGTATGATGGTCCAAATTCTTTTTTGTCCGTTATCTTTTCTCTGACCAGATCCCCGACTTTAGGAATCCAGACAGGTCTTGCCGTGACTGACTTGACTTCCCCAGTGGCGAACCTTTTCACTTGGACATTGCTCTGTAGAGTCCGTGATTCATTCAGTTCCTGTAAAACAGCCAAACGTTTATTGATGTCAAAAGGTTTTTCATCCGCCTCTGACCCTTCACACTCTAGGTCAGGTACCCACATTCTCGTCCCAAATAGGACCTCAAAAGGAGTGACACTCCCCTAGAGAGCTTCTTGGCATGTTGTTTAAGGCCCTCTGAACCCCATATAGGTGATTGACCTAACTACCACCCGCGCCTAATACTCTAGCTGTTAATGATTGCTTTAAGTCTCGGTTTTTCCTCTCCACGACCGAATTTCCCTCGGGATGGTGCGGAGAGGACTACCGCAATGCTACAGCCAAACCTCCCATGGCCTCCTTGTAAGCCCTAGAGCTAAACGCGGGGTCGCGGTCAGAATGTAATGTGCCAACGGCGTATGTCCCTATAAAGACTCGCAAATCCTTGATAACAGTTCGAGCGCCAGCCAAGCGATGAGGCCATACCTATAGGAATCTCGAGCGGGAATCCACTGCAACCATTATGTATTTGTAAGCCCCATCAGATTGTAAGGGGCCGCAGTGGTCCAAATAGACACACGCGACAGGTCTGTCTGATATCAACAATGGTGTCTGCGCTAGATGTGTTATGGTGGAGCCCTTCATCTGTTGACAGATATCACACTTTAAGACATAGTCTTTGGTCTGCTTTGTTAACCCTGGCCACCAATAGCATTGTTTCAGTAAAGAAACTGTTGCCGTAACTCCTGCGTGTGCAGAGCCAAGACCCTTGTGTGCAGCTAAAATTAAGCCTAATCTGCGATCCATGTTTGGTATTACTCTATCCCCCACTCCTGGAATCTGAGCAAATGGAACGTTGTTTGCATCTAACTTGTAGGAGTGTCTGAGTGGAAAACCTTTCGGAAGTGCCTGATTGTCTTTGCGTGAAGCAATGACAGCTATCATTATCTGTTCGTCTATTCTCATTTTTGAACGAGTGATTGCAGCTATGGACGCAGTTCGTACTGCCCCCTTCGCGGCTTCATCAGCCAATGAATTCCCTTCAACGTGAACGCCATCACGTTGATGACTCAGCGTGTGTTTCACGTGAGCTCTTGGTAGTTTGTTTTTCAACTCAGCTACCTGTTCCCATAGCATTTTATGCCTAATTAGGCCACCTTTTGAGTCTTTAAACCCATTTTGTCCCTAGTAGTGAAGATATTCATTGTATGACTGGACACAGTAAAGGAATCGCACACAATTAGTGTGGGGAATTGTCGATCCATATTAATCAGTGCCAGTAAAAGAGCTTTTAGTTCTGCTAACTGAGCCGTGCAGTCTCCTAGAGAATGAGTCTTTTTACAGCTTGGATGGAACTTACCATCTCGCATACAACCTTTTACAATCGCACACGCGGCGCTGTATTGTTGTTTACTTCCTATGGAAAGGTTGTGCAGATCCATCAGTGTAAATTATGTATTCATACTGATTTAGAGGCATAATTTCATTTGGTAGAGTATATTCTTGTTCATATTGCAGGAATGCTTGTGTTTTTAGACTCGGGTCGTATCTGTATTCTAAATCTGATGCAGTGAGAGAATTAGCACATTGTATCCATCTCGGATGTAAAGCTTTAGCATTTGGAACGCTTGCCTTTGTCGCAGCCTTTAAGGCCGGTGCTGGAGTCACGACAATTATGCGTTTCCCCCGGGCCAGTGCTCTTTCTCTCACTACAGCAGTCTGTACGGCTGTCAGAATTTTTTCTGTAGATGCAAAACGCATCACAGAGTTTGTGTACAAGTGTGATTTGTATGCTATAGGGACAGTTTCACCTTCATTGTATGTTAAGTAGGCGTACCAAGATTGACTCGCAACTATCCGGATCACCAGGTTGCGAACATTTACGCGTCTCTGTAAATGTATAGATGCTATCATGTCAGCTTGTAGGGAATGAAGGATATCTGGGTGTTCCTGTGTCCATTGCCTAACTGAAATATCAGGTCTTATGAGGTCGTAAAAAGGTTTAACCCTCTCTGCGTAATCCAAAATGTTTGTTCTACCAAAATTCAGGAATCCCAGTATTGATTGTAAATTTTTCAATGATTTTTTAGGTGCGAGCAGCGCACCCTTTTCTAAAAAGTTGTCTGCCAAGCTTTTCCCTTCACGTGAAAGCTCATATCTCAAAAATGGGAAACGGCCTTAATAACGAATCCTTTACAACGAGTGTACTAAAAAACGAATCCAAAACAACGACCTTTCAATGAACCACGACCTCTTTAACCACGACTTCCTAAACCACAACTTACACAAACAACGACCTCCTCATTAAATACGACTTCCTATAACTGGCCAATAGATGGCACTGCAACCAGCAACTTCGTTGGAGTCCCTTTAATTCAGATGAAGAGAAGGGCAACAACGAAGATGGAAAAGTTGATGGAAATCATCGTGAAACAATTGAGCTGGTGTCAAATATCCCCTGCCGGCCCTGGCAGATGAGGCAAAAGCTGAAGGTTTTCAAGTAGGCCCTCTAAATGAATTTAGGTATGTGCTTTAAAATATAAATATTTACCAGAAAAGACGGGATGTAGGGATATGTAATTTGTCCGTATTTGTAAAAAAGGATTATTAAATTGCTAATTTGTTAATTTAAAGATTCCTTACTTAATATTGTTTATCATAAAATACATGTTTAATTTCATTACATTTTTTTTCTGTGTTTCAAACGTGCGTTTTTAA
The DNA here is from genome assembly GCA_963921515.1 of Calotriton arnoldi. NCBI lineage: Eukaryota > Metazoa > Chordata > Amphibia > Caudata > Salamandridae > Calotriton > Calotriton arnoldi. The sequence goes on from CAWUFW010000245.1 coordinate 4,184,587, forward strand.
AAGAACATAATGGTATATTCGGGTAATGTGGCAAATGAATATTTTTCGTGGTTTAGGAAGTCGTTGTTCAGAATGTAGTGGTTTGGCTTGGCTCGTGGTTTAGCCTTCGTGGTTTAGGCATTCGTTGCTTAAGAAGTAGTTGTTTAATCATATATCCCTCAAAAATAGGACGCTGAGGTGGGCTATTTTTGAAGTTAAATTTGTAGCCCTCAGAGGCGAATCCCAAAATTATGGTGCTCACCCGGGTCAAGTGTTCCTCCAGGTCATCATCCAGTAGATAAATGTCATCTACATAGGACAATGCCTCTTCATCCAGATTTTGAAGTAACTCAGTTACTCTGGCGGAAAACAACCCGAGCTATTTTTATATCCCCGGGCGAGTCAACAAAATTAGCGCTGGGATCCTAGCACTGAGAATGCTGTCAAGTATCTGCTCTCAGGCGCTATATTCTGGCAGAAAAATCCATTTGAGCTATCTAGTGTTGTTTTGTATTTTTTCCGCACTATGTTATTCATCAATGCGGCACTATGTGCGTTTTGTACTGCAAATGTTTTTGTGCATGAATTTAGATGTATGTAATCTAAAACTAGACTATATGAATTGTCGGGTTTCATTACGGAAAACAAAGGATTATTCATTGATGAGGTGCAAGTTTCAATCACGAATAGCACTCGTTACATCGCATAGAAATACCACGCATGCCTTTACAACGCGGGTATTACTACGCAATGTCAATTACAACGAGTACCATTACAACGCAAAATTTTACCACAACTATACCTTTACCACGCATGCCATTTCAACGCCAAGGCATGCGTGGTAAAGGTATAGTCATGGTAAACGTTTGCACAACCCCCGACACTACACTAATTCCCGACCCTCCCCCGACCCCCAGTCCTCTCCCTACAATAACACTACACTACCCTGCACAACCCCCCAACACTACACTAATTTCTAAAACACTACCCTCCACAAACACCACAACACTACCCTAAACACTAAAACTCTACCCCCTGCACGATCCTCCCCCTACCCCCAGTCCTGTCCCTACACTCTAACACTACCCTGCACGACCCCGACACTACCCTAAACCCTAAAACACTACACTACCCTACACTACACAAACACCACAACACTACCCTAAACCCTAACACGCTACCCCCAGCACGACCCTCCCCTTCCCCCAGTCCTGCCCCTACACTCTAACACTACCCTGCTCGACCCCCTACACTACCCTAAACCCTAAATCACTACCCTACACTACACACAAACACAACACTACCCTAAACCCTAAAATACTACCCCCCGCACAACCCTCCCCCTACCCCCAGTCCGTTCCTACACTCAAACACTACCCTGCACGACCCCCGACACTACTCTAAATCCTAAACCACTACCCTAAACAAACAACACAACACTACCCTAAACCCTAAAACACTACCCTACACTACACAAACACCACAACACTACCCTAAAGCCTAAAACACTACCCCCAGCACGACCCTCCCCCTACACACAACCCTACAATACACAAACATTACTACACTACTTCAACACTACCCTAAACCCTTAAAAAGTAACCCCCACCTCAAGCACAATCCCCTTACCTCTCTCTCCTCGTGGTTCCTCTCTCCTGGTTCCAGCGTCGACAGAGGGGCGGTGCACGTCGTTGTGAGGAAAGGAACAGCCCAGTTTTCTCACAACGATGTGGATAACCATTACATCGCATGCGTTTTAAAAGCGCATGCGATATAATGGTTTGCGTTGTAATGGTAGTCGTTGTTACATCGCATGCGTTGTTACGCATGCGATGTAACAACTTGCGTGGTAACAGCCTCGTTGTAATGGCTGTTTACCTTCAATCACATCTTGGTATTCAAGTTGATCTAAGATCTCACTGACCTATTTTTTTGCTTCCTGTTTTATTGAATACTGTCTCTGTGGAGTTGGAGTAGATTTTAGTGATATCACGTGGTGAGTTGATTCTTTATCCCACCCAACATGGTTGCGATATAGTGCAGGAGCAAGGGCTACCGCCCACTCCCGTGCATATGTATGTATTAAGTATTGAGGAACGAGGTCGGAAAAAGCTGGCATAATTACCGTTTCCCCTTTTGGGCAATCCATAACAATAGCAGGCGGCCAATCTTTTTCAGCTAATAAAATGTCATAGCCAAAAGCTAGGTTCTCCCAAAAGAGACCTTTAATTTTCCTGGGTTTGTCCCCCTCCATCCGGAGTGTTATCTCATGTAACCTATGTGGGATGCTTACCCTAGTATCAGGTGTTTCCACCGTGATATGTTCACTCAACTCCGCTGTCACCAGAAATTCCATCAGGTTCTGGCAAACTATTGTTACTTCTGCTGTGCTGTCTAGCATCATCAGAGCCCATTCCCCGTTCAGTAGTTGAGTCCTCAGAATTCTGGGCATGTCTAACTTTGAGACCTGCTACTTTCTTCTTCTTGAATTGAGGTTTTGATTTAGGCTTTTCTTCTTTTTTGGAAGCGTAGTCTGAAGTGCGTTGTGCTTCTCTGGACTTTGTACGCTCTTCTTGTCTGTGTTCTGACGTCCTTCCCTCTCCGAGTTTTTCGATGAACCCTGAAAGGAACGAGAGGAACGTGTATCAGTGTCCTGATACTTGTCAGGTTTCCTAATGTTGTCTCTATTTCTAAGGTTATACCTCCTTTCGGAGGGCTCCTGTTGAGGAGACCCACCTCTTGATTGCAATCTATTGTCTTTATTCTTTTGTTGTTTGCTATTGTCCCATTTCTTCTTTGAAGAAATTGGTGTTTGCATTGCCTGTTCCTTTTCTGGACCTCCCATCAGTTGAGGTTTTACTGGTCTAGCTCCCAAACTATCTCTACCTAATTCTGCATAAGCAGTTTCAATAATTTTAGGTAATTCTGTCTCCTGTTGTAAAGGAGTGAAATCTCTCAGGCGTTGGCGTATTGCCACTGATGCTGCTTCCCCTTTAATGTTTGCTAATATTATAGCTGATACCTGGGCAAAGTTATTTAGTAACTTCATCCCTAAGTTCAGAGCAGGTTCTCATTCTGTATTTGTCTCAATACATCTGGTATTACTGCTAACAAAGGGATACCATGAGTTCTGGTATATATTGCAGCGAAGACTGTACCCCAAGAAGTACAATCCTCTATCGGAGGAGCTATCCCCATTGGCAAGCAAATTGTCAGCATTCTATGCTTTTCGTGTGGATCAGTGTGTGGAAATACTGCCTCTAGTTGTGTTATTTTTTGAGCTAGCCAGAAAGGCATTTGTTCACGTTTAGTGGGCATTTTACCCATCATTGCGTGTAATGTTTGTGGTGTAATTTTAGTTGTAGAAGTTTGGACTGGTCCTGATTGTGTAGCCGGTGTTGGCTGAAGTGTGAGTGTTCTTATCACGAATTGTGTCATGTTTCTGTAAAGTTTTATTAATTCTTTATGCTGTGCAAGTAAGTCTCCCACTGGTATTGTGTTAATGTCAGGATGTGGTGTGTAGGCGCTAATACTGGCCATGTTGCTCCATCTCTTCCGAGCGGACCGAGTCTTACTCTATTTCTTGTAGGGGGTAGGGCGCCTTTAAACCAGTATAAATGTTCCTGGGAAGTAAGTGGAATTTCAATGTCCTCGTACGGACAATATTCGTACGGTATTTCATCTTCTGTGTAGTAATGAAATGTCTTTGTTAGTGCATTCGCCTGTGGGAATGTAACCCATGAATAGAATACCTCTGTTCTAAATGATTCTTGTGCCTCAATCACGAATGTTACTGACCCACCCCTAGCTGTAACACCGTATGCTACTAGTTTTAGGGTGATGGCATTTCTAACATTCTCCGCAATGTGTATTGCATCTGCATCTTCTTCTTCTACTGAGAGGTTTAATGCAACCACAGGGTCTTCCTGTACAGTCATTGTTTCAGTAAGAAGAGCCTTTCAGGGGAACATTGATAAGGTTTTATGCACAGCAGGAATAATGTGTCCTTCAAGCTTGATTAACCAACAGCCAATACATAGGATTTTGCCTACTCAGCTGTGGCGGAGTTTGTACCCTCCCCCTCCAGACGTCTCTGGGGAAATGTGAGTAGGGGGTCTCTTGAGAATAGCACGACTGAACTACTCAGATTTGACTGTTAAATAAGTACCCAACCAACGTTGGCCGCACCATGTCGTGTAGTTCCTATAAAACCTATACAGGATCTGCGCGTTCTGACAACATACACTGCGGGCTTGGTGTCCAGACCGATTCCAGACACCCCCACCGGATATGTTGGCCTGTTATACCAGCTAGCTCACAGTGCCACTAGAAACTCCTCTTACCAAGGAGAGAATAGTTATTGGCAACTATCGAACATGACAACCCAGATCCCTCAGGACCGTGGAAACAGTGTACTATTTTCCGCTCAGTCACTCGTGCTCACTTAGTCTCAGAGAGTTACACAGAATAAACGGTAGGGACGTTTTTCAATAAGTATTTATTGAACGGTCGTTATTCGAGTGTAGAATAGGTGTGCTGAAACAACCATTAGACAGTAACAGATATAAATGATTAGAAGCACTAAGAAAGTAAAAGGATGGTAGATTTCTACCATCTTGCTATAATCATAAACACAGGCAAGTATATAAAATACATATCAATAAAATGCGTACTCCTACGATGCTACCCTAACTAGATGTACCTAAATGTACCTAGCATGTATGTAGGTGTTAAGCCAAGAATCCCTCTAGGATAAAGTCAACCCCATTACCTGAAGTGAGAGACTGTGGGACCCCGTCTTGGTCTCGAGTTGGACACCCCGCAAGGGATGTTCAGACCACTGTGAGCTGGAGTATCTGCATGCAGGAACCTCAGCGTCTCGCGTCAGTGTGTCGGCATGGAAGTCGTGATCTCCTCTGACTATCTCAGCAAGATGTGATGTTTATATACCCAAAGGTATCCCCAGGGGTTCTACCTTGCTGTGCCACTGTCGGACTTAGGATGACGTCGGGAATGAACCTTGTACATAGTTATTATGCAGGTGATGGTAGTCCTGCTGAGTTTCCAAGAATCCAAGGATCCTCATGCATAATGTATGAGGCTAGTGTTCAGGGAAAACCCAACGTTCTGTAAGAAGTACTGTAACTAGGTAAAGGGTCAGTCCTTGCAGCCCGTTATGTATGTAATGTAGGGACGAATATAGGTGAAAGGTTGGGATGTTACCCTGGCCTATATTGGGGCACCTATATGGAATATAACAGCAAAATATATATAACACCTGAGAATGAACCTTACCTGTAGGGATTAAAACTGGTGTTAGTAACAAACAAGCGGGTCTCTTGTACTCAGATCCGTTATTTATCATGTGCCTTGAAGCAACATTTACCTGATTTCTATCCACTCTTTTGGCAAGCACCAATACGCAGTTAGAAGCACAGGTATGGTACTTTCAGATTTAGTGAAGTGGGAATTGTCTAAGGTATAATACGCACTCACTATAGCCTCAAGTCTACATCTCAGTGGTGCACATCTCAATGTCCAATACTCACGCATTCACTACCAATGCGATAATCAAAAGCGTTCTGTCACCACAGTGCTCTTGAAAACAATCAAGGAGTCTCTTGGCTAGTGCTGCTCAAAGGTGCTCCTCGTGAATACTGTCAACTCTTGCTTGGGCGAAATAATTTTGCAAGGACATGCACATTGGCAGTCATGCAGTTCTAATCATCGCTACCGAAATGAAGATGAGAACCGAAGCACACTTCCTACCTTGGTTCAGCCGGAAGTCTCTGCACTGCTTGAGAGCCAGAATTGCGCTAATCACAAGCGCGTGCGTGACTCAGGGCATGATCTGTATTTTAAACAGCGGCCGTAACTCCTGAAGTCTCACGAGATGTTGCGGGGTGTGACCTGCAACTTGAAAACAATGATGTTAATGGCTCCCTGCATTGGAGTGCATTAGTGTCCGTTACGTCCTGTATATTAAGGCTCATACGAGCATTTGCCAAGGCTATTTATTAATGCCATAATAGTGTCCATGTGCAGGAAGAGCAGCGCACTTGCTGCATTACTGGGATTAGCATTTCTTGACATTAATCAAACATGTGGCGCAGAGTAGCGTGCTGCCATAGAGTGGAAGCATGCCGGTTCCTTAGCTCTCACACTTAGTGTCTCACATAACTTCGTAGTCCTACTAGGCATAAGTTCAGTGTATATATTGCCATGTCATACATTACAGTGCACGTTGGTCTAAGGACGTTCTATCTGGGGATGGCCTGACGGACCATGACACCGCATGAAGAGAAAGCTCAGCTGTAGTACCGGCCCTATAAAATAAGTGACGGTGCTTAGCACCGGAAAGCACTGGCACAAATTAAGCACTGATTAAAATATAAACCAAGTACTCAACCAGCGAGCTCCTCTTTGGATCCTACTGGCTCTCTCCTGCAGACACCTTCCGAGACACTGACCGCTGCTCCTTAATGCAGTGTTTCTTAACCTTTTGACTTCTGTCGACCCTCACTTAATCATTACTGGAATATGGTGACCCCAACTGAGTCATTATTGGAAGCTGGGGACCACCACCGAGTCATTACCTGAAGCTAAGGACCACGGCCTAAGCAATTTCGATGATTTGAACCGCAAAACCATACCCAAAAATGCAGAATCAAGCATTCACCAAACACACAAATCCTGAAATATTTATTTAATTCTCAAACAAATATAAAAAAATCAAATTAAATTGAGGCCACTCACTCATCCTTCATACTATATTCCATTTAATGCATTTGCACTGCTCTCATGAATAAATCTGAGGATGCTAACTTAATTTTTGTCTCCAATTTCAAATTCTTGCATATTTTCCATATTTCTATGCACTTTATTATTCTGTTCATATTCGTTCATTTTCTAAGCAGTCAAGGACCCCCTGAGTAGGCATCGCTGACCTCCAGGGGTCACCAAACCACAAGTTAAGAACCGATGCTGCCTTAGAGTACCCAATGGGGCAGACCTCTAGCTGTGCCGGAGCCCACTGGAGATGCTGCAGGCATTTCCCAGCGCTCTGACAGGCACACAATGGATGTACTTCAGGCAACTCACTTGTGCTCAGGAGGGCACCCTATCAGGATTTTGCAGGCACTTCACTGCCCTTTGGCAGGCAAGCATTGAACCCCGTTTTTGATACGTCATTTGGCCCTGTCAGCACCCACTGGAGTTCTTGCATCCACTTCATTACGCTCACAACAGCAACCAATGGATCTCCTGCAGGCACCTCACTGCGCTCTGGAAGACACTCTATGGAGATCCTACAGGCACCTCACCATGCTCTGACAGGCGCTCACTAGAGCTCCTGCAAGCACCTCACTGCGCTTTGACACGCACTCACTAGCGTTCCTACAAGCACATCACTGCGCTCTGACACACTCTCACTAGAGCTCCTACAGGCACCTCATTGCACTCTGGAAGACATTATATGGAGATCCTACAGGCACCTCACCATGCTCTGACAGGCGCTCACTGGAGCTCCTGCTAGCACCTCACTGCGCTTTGACACGCACTCACTAGAGTTCCTACAAGCACCTCACTGCGCTCTGACAGGCATTCACTAGAGTTCCTACAAGCATCTCACTGCGCTCTGACACGCACTCACTAGATCTCCTGCAAGCACCTCACAGCGCTCTGACACACACTCACTAGAGCTCCTGCAGGCACCTCATTGCACTCTGGAAGACATTATATGGAGATCCTACAGGCACCTCACCATGCTCTGACAGGCGCTCACTAGAGCTCCTGCAAGCACCTCACTGCGCTTTGACACGCACTCACTAGCGTTCCTACAAGCACCTCACTGCGCTCTGACACACACTCACTAGAGCTCCTGCAGGCACCTCATTGCACTCTGGAAGACATTATATGGAGATCCTACGGGCACCTCACCATGCTCTGACAGGCGCTCACTAGAGCTCCTTCTAGCACCTCACTGCACTTTGACACACACTCACTAGAGTTCCTACAAGCACCTCACTGCGCTCTGACAGGCATTCACTAGAGTTCCTACAAGCACCTCACTGCGCTCTGACATGCACTCACTAGATCTCCTGCAAGCACCTCACAGCGCTCTGGCACACACTCACTAGAGCTCCTGCAGGCACCTCATTGCACTCTGGAAGACATTATATGGAGATCCTACAGGCACCTCAACATGCTCTGACAGACGCTAACTAGCGCTCCTGCAAGCACCTCACTCGCTCTGACAGGTGCTCACTAGAGCTCTTGCAATCACCTCATTGCGCTCTGACAGGCGATCACTAGAGCTCCTGCAATCACCTCACTGCGCTCTGACAGGTGCTCACTAGAGCTCCTGCAATCACCTCACTGCGCTCTGACAGGCGATCACTAGAGCTCCTGCAATCACCTCACTGCGCTCTGACAGGTGCTCACTAGAGCTCCTGCAATCACCTCACTGCGCTCTGACAGGCGATCACTAGAGCTCCTGCAATCACCCACTGGAGCGCATGTATGCCCCTCACTATGGCCTGGCAGGCACCTACTGGAGCTCTTTCATGCACATCCTTGCACTCTGTCCAAACCCAATAGAGCTTCTGGAGGCACCTGCTTGCACTCTGGCACGCATCCAGTTGCCTGCTGCAGGCATGACTCTTAATCGACCCTTCCCTGCAGAATTTTTCTAAAACCCCCTTCCGCTTCTTCTTCTTTCTGTTGTGAGAATTGGATCATATGGGTCTCACTCTTGTATGCTAATGCTGGTATTGGGATCGTTCAGTTCATGATCATTTCCAGTGTGGTGTGCTGGGTTGCCAGCCGCTGCTGCTTGATCAGTAGAGAGGCCCAATTGTTCACCCTCTGGTTATGTCTTGTGGTTTGTTGCTTTTGCATCCAGTTGCTTGCGTGGAATGCCGTCTCCCTGCTTCTATTTGTGTGGATTCCTTCCTTTAAGTGTGGCTACAGACAGCTATACTGTCTGGAGAACCTCACCTCATCAACTCTTTAAAAGGTTACAGTAAGAAGGATAGAAAGAGAAAGTGGGGTTTGGGTCAGCCACTTCCTTTCACGCGGTGCCATGCTTTAATTGCTTGGATAGTTGTCCATTAAAAAAAATTGCATTTTCAGGATGGTTGCATTGCCCTATTTGTGTTCCCATTACGTTTTGGGGATGGTGGTTACATACTGCTTTTGCCAGAATGTAGCTATAGACTTTTGTTGAACTGTAGAACCTTGTAATAGAAAGCTACTGCTTGCTTTTGTTCTTTGATTTATTTTCATGGCTAAAACAATGATAGAACTTAACATTGCACAGCACAACATCATAGCACAGCACAACCTAATATATCCTCAAATAACAACGTTTAGCACAACATATCATACCGCAACATAACACAGCATGGCACAGCATAAGAACACACACCATAGCATAACACGCCATCGCACAGCATGACACAACATAAGAACACACACCATAGAGTAACACACCATGGCACAGCATGACACAACATAAGCACACACACCATAGCGTAACACGCCATGGCCCAACATGACACAACATAAGAACACACACCATAGAGTAACACACTATGGCACAGCATGACACAACATAAAAACACACCCCATAGAGTTACACTCCATGGCACAGCATGACACAACATAAGCACACACACCATAGCGTAACACGCCATGGCACAGCATGACACAACATAAGAACACACACCATAGCGTAACACGCCATGGCACAGTATGACACAACATAAGAACACACACCATAGAGTAACACGCCATGGCACAGCATGACACAACATAAGAACACACACCATAGAGTAACACACCATGGCACAGCATGAGACAGCATAAGCCCTTTCTTTACCCTTGGCGGCACTGACACAGCTTTGTGCTTCTGCTGACCTCAAGCCATTTGTAAGAGCTGGAGCAGAGCATTCCTCAGCTTACATTAACTGAGATGTGTTGTTAAAGGTGCTGGAAGCCTGTTCTAGGGTCTACATTGTGATCTGTCTGTCCTTTACTTCTTGCATTTGTAATTTTAGCCTCTCTTGGGGTACCACAAGCAGGTGAAATCTTGGCCTTTTGAATGATTATGTTGTGATGTTCAGGTTGCTATGCTTCATCCCTCTTGCACTTCTTTCCTAGTTCATGAGGTGTATTTAGTATAGCTGTAGGCATCATCCCTGCCTGCAAGAAAGGTGCCTTGCTACTGGTCATGTCACCATTCTTGCTGGTTTGGAATTATGTTACCTATTTGACAGCATTTCTGCCTTTAGCATGTTGGTATGGAATAGTGGACCTTCTCTAATCACCCTCCTCCCCCCGCCCCGTTTTTTTGGTTGTACACACACACAGCACCCACCTGCCCATCCGGCTAGGCCGGTGCTCTAGAGTTGTCTATATGTTTCAGTCCTAATTTTAATTATAATTTGTCTCTATTTCTCACACCTATCACACTACTAAGTGGTGCACCCCACGACAAGATAAGAGCAATGGTCTGATCACTCATGCACAGCACCAAACCCTTCTCACATAGGATTACAGTGAATACAGCATTCTGTCAACTCGTATTCTTCCACAGTGTAGTGTACTTCCCATAGGAAAATGCTCTTCAGTGTCCCATATAGAGGTATGAAGCAATATCTTAATATTACAATATAAGACATATCAAGGCAATACAACAGTGTTTCTTAATCTTTTGACTTCTGTGGAACGCCACTTAATAATTACTGGAATCCGGGGACCCCCAATGAGTCATGATTTGGAATCCGCGGACCCCCATTGAGTGATTGTTGGAATCCGGGGCCCCCACCCTAAGCAGTTTCCATGCTTTGAACTGAAAAAAAATGCACACAATTAGGGAAACTAGCATGCATCAAACAATACACATTTTGCTTCTTTATGTGCATACGCTTTATTAATCTGCAAATATTATATGTTTTTAATTTTAACTTTCGAGTGCCTTCTCAGTAGATGTTGCAAACACCCATGGGTCCCCGAAACAGAGGTAAAGAACCGCTGCAATACAACACACCTGAAATAATACAGTATAGCACTGCAAGACACAAAATATCACAACACAGCATGACATAACTCAGCACAGCACAGTAGAACACACAGCACACCTAACGTAGCATAGCTTTACACAACATAACATAGCACACCATAATATAACTCAGCACAGCACAACTCACCCTAGCATAACAAAGCACATCATAGTACAGCATTATATACCACAACTTAACACAGTGTGAGACAACATAAAAAAGCATGGTACTAAATGACGGAGCAGAACAAGCTTTTGGATAACAGCATAGTACAGCATGGCACAACATACTACAACAAACCATAACACAACATAGCACAGCATGACATAACATAATAGAGCACAACACAGCCCTTACACAACTTAACACATTCTAACTTACCACGAAAATACCCAGCATAACACATCATAACATAACACAGCATAGCACATTCCTACACAATATAACATATCACAACATAACATGGAGTAGCACAATATGACACAAAATAACACAACACATGTAACATACCACAGCATAGGACAAGACAACTCACACTAACATGCACAACATAGCACAACAAGATATAACAAAGCACACTCTAATATAACGCAGCATTGCACAATATAAGAAAACACACCAGAAAAATCGCTTTATACAACTCATGATGCACCACACCATAACACAATACATACTAGCTCAGCATGATACAACACACCCTAGCATAGCACATCATAGTTCAGCATGGCACAAGATAAGACACTAAAGTTTAATAAGAAGCAAAGGACAAGAACTAAAGAAGTAGGAAGAAGACAGTGCGAGAACAAATGCTGAAAAAGGAACAGTACAGCCTTGTCATTGACAAGCATTCAAAATGGTTGTATGTTGGAACAATGAGTTCCATAACAACGACTACCCTCAGAACGAGGTCGCTACCACGACCTCGTCTAAACCACAATTGTTTTTACCACGCTTTCCTTTACCACAATTTTTTGTGGTAAAGGCATGCATGGTAAAAAAAATGCATACCAACTACTACCCTGATCCCCCCCAACCTCCCGCCCCCTAAAAACGAATCCCAACCCTCCCACCCCCTAAAAACAAACACGATCACCCACACCCCCCTAAAAACTAGCACAACCCCCTGTAAACTAACCCCAACCCCTCCCACCTCTGAAAACTAACCCCAAACCCTCCCCACCCCTGAAAACTAGCCCCAAACTATTATACAGCACATCATAACATAACACAGCATAGCGTTGTACAACACAACAAAACAAACCTCACCATAACCGTTTGATAGCATAGCTTGACACAACATAACACACCCTAACATAACACAGCACACCCTTACTGACAAAAATATCCTCAAATACGACACAGCAAAGCCCAACATGACGCAAAGTAATGCAACTTAAAGTAACTATAACTCACGCCCCCATCATGCACAGTGTTGTCATGACATAATTTCAGATGCCAGCAGTGATGTTATCAATGATGTCATTGAACATGTCACGAGTGATGTAATATGTGAGGTGATTAGCAGTGTATGGCGAGGGCGCGAGTTATATTTACTTTAGGGCACGAGTTACAGCTACTTGAGATAACTGTAGCTGGTGAATTTCAGTGGTTTTGTTAGTTTTAAATTGTACTGCCATTTTCACCTAACTATAATGTCCCTTTAACCTTTGCCTTTTTTTCAGTGAATTTTTAAGGTTTTTTTTTTGAATACCTAACTAGAACTGTCACTTTAACATTTGTTCTTTTCAGTGAAGTTCCAGTTTTTTTTATGTAACTCACTGTCAATACATAAAAGCAGGCCTATTGGTTTTGTCAAGGAGTTATTGCAATGTCTGCAAATCATTTATAATGAAAGCAACATTAAACAAGTGTAAGAGTCTTTCTTTTATACTCTTCAAGCAACATGATGCAGGCATAAGACCACAAGGGGTCCTTGTATTCCCACAATGAAGAGCAGAAGCTCCAGCTTTTGGAATGTTTAGAAAAATGATCAATTTTTCCTGTGGTCACAATATATAGACTCCGGAAAACATGGGGTGATTTTTATAAGTATTTTTGAGGGGCTGCTGTACCCCCTGCAGCCTCTTCCAACACTTAAAAAATGCTGGTAGTGTTCCTGCCCAGATTTGGGAGCTACCATGCATCTGAATATATTTAAATTAGCCTTCAAAGGTCATAATTGGGCATGCCTTTCCCAAACAGTGAATAATAAATGAGTGGCTCTGGCTTCTCATTTAATATTATTTCTCTCTTTGCTCCGGTGACCACAGGGCACCCACATCTTTTAAATACGTTGGTGGACTTGGAGGGAGCCCCCTAGCCCCTGCTGGCTCCCCTGGCAGAAGCCAGGCATTTTGTTGTTGTGGGTGCCACGATGACATCAACTGGAAACATGCTCCTTAACACTTGAAGTAATTTCAGGTTGTGGGTGCCATGATGCCCACCCAGATATATATACAAGGGGTATACCCAAATCACCCTCCTATACCTGGGTATGAACAATGTCATGTACAAAAAAGGGGATAAGTACGGAGGAAACAATATATCTCTTTTATTTAGGAATGGGGAACAATCCATTACCCCATCTACAGTCCTCAGTCCTACACAGGTGTAATGCTTAACTATTTAAGGATACACATACACAATGGGACCGATCTTTGAACAACACATTAAATGACAAAAAATTATACAAAAATACACAAATACATGAAAAACAATGTGTAACGACAACCTATGAACTAAATTAAATGTTACCAATCCCTAACTCAATATTGCTACTAGTGTTCACGCATATAATCTGAGTGATACACAGAGAGGTAGTCACAGTGTGCCAGTAACAAAGGCACCCTTTTAGCCTTTTTAGCTCATATATGACACACAAATCTAATCAATCGCTTGTTTTTATAAGGACTCCTCCGAAGCTTGTCTTGTCGACGCGAACGCGTTTCAGCCTTTAGATTCCTTTAGGCCTCCTCAGGACAAGGGCAATGGTACAATGCTACATAGGACCATATAAATATGAATATATATTAACACACAACAACTCACCTATTCATTGTATACAGCATGCTGATTGCACTGACCAAAAACCACCACGTGCACCTTCACTCCACCTCCCATGGTTAGAATAAGTAGAAGAAGAGGAAAGTATTGCTCATACATAGCCTCTATGTGGAGACATAGATCGTGAAATATATAAATAAATCAAAAAGTCCAATGTCGCTCAAACTAAGGAGTTAGCATTGAATGTCCATATACCTCCACGTTATGTGGCTCAAGATATACGTCCAATCACACCAACAAAACCAAGAAAGTGTTATATGAGATCCCATAAGGGCAAAATTAGTTGATGGAAGAATTTTTCAAGTCACTTACATGGGACAAAACTCCTTGAGTGTGACACGAATCTTGTGCAACCAGGACAAACCAAATACACCTACAAAATATGTACATGTGTTTTAGAAGAAACGAACATACATGCAAAAAACTCATTATGGAGTATCAGTGGAATTTCATTAATTTAAACTAAAGATAAGAGGACAATCACAACTACTCAACGTCCAAAACAATACCCAGGACTCACCTCTCTCACCGGTGAGGCCAAACGTGAATAAATCACTACTTCAGGGATTCGCACTGCCTACCAACAAATAGAAATGGAGAACCATTCATCAGTGTCTCAATATATGTAAGGCTTCCCTACGGCCACTCCATGGCATCGACCAGAGATTGTACTTACCAATCAGTTCAGCCAAGTGCCACCAATCACTTTCCCGATCCTCTGCTCCAACTATCAGCAACTGAGGTCAACAATGACTCTCTCAATCCTCCGCTCCGACCGTCAGCAAAATGCAGTCACGGTGCCCGCCGTTTCATGGAATGAAATAGACGCAGGACGCTATTCACATAGGACGCTATTCACGCATTGCGTGAATACAACAGTACAGGGGTAAACACTAAAAGAGGACTCCCACTGCCAACTCGTCGACAGCCCTATCTCACTGCCCACCGCTACATAATGTAAACAAGGGACGCCAGACACCCTCCATGTTCCGTGTATTCGTCAGTCCCGGAGTAAGCCCAAAGAAGGGGACCACAAATGCCATCTACTCCACTACAACCCTACCATATTGAAGTAGGAAATATATTATCTATAGACCTCCAAGTATTAAAACCACAGAGAATCATAGTCCCTACAACGGATGAAGACGTAAAAAATCTATATGCATTCAGGTGGGGTCAGCGCAAAAAATATATATATTACAGCATGCCAAACACAATACAGGCTTACATTCTCAAGCACATGTACATCAACACTACATATTATATAGAAAAAACACATTATATAAAAAGAACACACACGTGATTAATTATACAGAAGTGAATAAAAAATTAATAGTTAAAAAACAGCACAGATATCCATACATTCTCAATGATATCTCCATTACAATAATGTCCAGATATATACATACATGCCATCACAATCAATTCCATGGAATTCAGTTGAATTAGATTAATGCCCAAATTTCATCCCGATCATTTAGTCCTTCAACCGCTGTATGATACTTTTCTATCATCCGGGCTTCTAAACGATTTAGGCTCATTTGGAGGGTTGCTATATTTTGTGCTTTTACAACTAGAAGTACTGACCACCTTAAATCGTTCTCACTGTGGCCGCATTGTACATAATGTTGGACCAACCGAGCTCCCTGTATTTTACACCTTGTGCAAGATTTATGTTGTAATATTCTCATTTTGATGGCCTGAGTTGTCTGGCCAATATATGTCTTATTACAAGGGCATGTAACTGAATATACCACATTTTTGGTGTTGCAGTTCGACAAGCTTCGTTGTGTATGTTTCTCATTATTAATCTCGATAAACTTCGAGTTACTTGTCTGAGGGCATGCAGCACAGTTATTGCATTTATAATGCCCAATCACTGCTGGGAGACCCAATAGGCCACTCAGATCTTTTTTAGCCGGTTGTATGCGTGCAGCTCTCACCAGATGTTGCCTCATGTTTTTACCTCTCCGGAATGAGAATAACGGTTTGGGGATGTTCAAATGTTCTACCAACCGCCAATTGCGGGAAATAATTTGTTTCACCTTGTTGGCTTTGGGATTGAATGTGAGCACACAAGTTAATTGTTCCGAATTTTGTTTGGCCTTGGGAGTGAGTAGGCATTCGCGCGGAGTAAACCACGCCCTTTTAAGTGCCCCTCGAACCAGCTTCTTCGGATAGCCTCTCGCACACAATTTCTCCTGTAATTTTTCTGCATTTTTAAAGAAATCAATTTTATTTGAGCAGTTGCGGCGAACTCTTAAAAACTGCCCATAGGGTAGATTCTCTTTAAGATTTCTTGGATGCTCTGAAGTAAATTCTAATAAGGTATTCCGGTCAGTTGGCTTAATTTATAAGTCAACCTCCAGTTTACCATCATTTTCAATGATCCAGACATCCAAAAAATTGATTCTGATATTACTTGATGTCATAGTAAACTTCAGATCAAAAGATAGGGAATTGAGCCACGTATGGAACCGTTCCAACTCTTCCTGATTCCCCTTCCATATCATAAAGATATCGTCAATAAAGCGCACCCATTTAATGATGTGCGCTTTAAATGGAGTAGCTTCTTGAAAGATGTATCTCGTTTCAAAATAGTCCATGACTAAATTTGCTATTTCAGGAGCAAAACAACAGCCCATGGCCACGCCCTTCACTGGCAAGAAAAGATCTTTTTTAAACGCAAAAAAATTGTTTTTAAGGCATATCCGAGCTAGTGCTATCAAAAAATCAGTTGGCACCTGATGGGGTCTTGGTCTTTTATCAAGTACCATAGTCATGACCACCAATGCTTCATCTTGGGGAATGTTGGTATACAAACTTTCGATGTCGAAAGAGACCACCGAATGTTCAATCTTAGAGATCAAATCCATAGTGTCCCGGATATATGCTCTGGTCTCGGGCACAAATGGTCTCAAAAAGACGTCAACATACTTAGCCAAAGGCTCCAACAACGACCCACACGCCGAAATAATCGGTCTTCCCGGGGGTTGTGAGGCATTCTTGTGCACCTTTGGCAGTACATAGATCACATGTGTTTTTTGAATGGTGAAATTGAGATACTCATATTCTTTCTTGCATAAATAACCAAGCTCCAGCGCCTCTGTGGTAAGATGTAATATCTGGGCTTTCAGCCGTGCTGTCGGGTTGTCTAGAATTGGTCGATAGTGTTCTTGGTTATTAAGTTGATGCATAATTTCCTCGTCATACTTTTCATTATCCCACAACACAATTCCTCCCCCTTATCAGCAGGTTTTATAACCGTAAGGGGGTTTTCTGCAAGATTAGTCAAAGCCATTTGTTCATCTTTTGAAAAATTTGGTTTGTAAAAATCCGTTTGGTGTTAAGTGTATCTATTTCACGCAATATCTGATCCTCAAAAAATATTACCTCATCTGGCATTGTGGCACGGTCTGGACAAAAAGAAGACTTTTTCTTCAAACCACTGGTATTTCTTTCAAAAGAATCATTAGACTCAGAGAAGAAGACTTTGAGTCTAATCTTCCGTAAAAATTGTAGGACCTCTGTTTTCGTATCTACTGGGTTTTGCAGTGTGCGTGGAACAAATGATAGTCCTTTTTGTAATACTTTTATTTCTAAATCAGACAAAGTGTGTTTGGATAGATTATAGATAGGCATCAGCTCATTTTTAGATGTTGTAGCCTGATTCACATTATGATCTATCGCCTGTATGTTCTCTGCCTGGTTCTGAAATATCCCTGCTCCTGGTTCAACTGTTAAACTGGTGCTCGCCATCCCCCTCTGAAGCCTCGGCCCCTGTTTCCACCTCTGTCTAAAAAAGGGGGAAGGGCCCTAGGATAATGATAATATGGTTGCTGAGGTTGGAATGGCTGGTAATAGGGTCCTGATCCCTGATCTGAATCTGAGGACGAATCAGAAAACGTCAGGAATTTTGTCCGTGATCGCCCTCTGTATTGTAAATTAAGACTACTGGGATTATTATTTTTGAAAAAATCCTCTTTCAAATAGGGGTACACCAAATCCAGTTTGAAATTTTTTATATCTTTTGTTACTTTAGAGGTTTTTAAATTTACTGTATGAATCTTAAAGTCAGACAATGTTTTCTCTATAGTCTCTAATAAAGATTTAGCATCTGCTAGGGTGGTATCACCCCCAATTTCTTCCTCAAGCCTCTTGATTTCTTTAAGTTCGTCCTCACTAATTCTAAGAGCCGTCTGGATAGTTAAAACAATCCAATCACGAGAGCACTTAGTACCAACTCCACTAAAGTCCAGTAGATATGCCTTGTCATTTACAAAAATTACGGGAATATTTCTTACCTGCAATCCAGCAGGAATGGTATTAGATTTTAAGTACTCCAATAATACTTGTGCATGGAGTTGAGTTCTTGTATTCTTCTTTCTCAATTGTATGATCCGTTCTCCCTTATCAGAACTAAGGTTACTTGCCCCAGCCAAATCACCCCCTAACAGGGATGGAATTTGCATCAACTTGTTTATATCTTCATCAGAGTAACTAACCATGTGGGGCTCTGTCATCGTATATAACCACGTGTGTGTATAAACAATACCACAAATATAATACAGCCAACAATCACCACACCATTCTACATCAAAGATACGACACCACAGTATATGGATCAATTTCTAACAATTTCTCCTATCCAAATGAAGGTAAATTATTCAAAAAAACACCCTCACACTTCAAAAAGTATCATTAAACATATATATATACAAGGGGTATACCCAAATCACCCTCCTATACCTGGGTATGAACAATGTCATGTACAAAAAAGGGGATAAGTACGGAGGAAACAATATGTCTCTTTTATTTAGGAATGGGGAACAATCAATTACCCCATCTACAGTCCTCAGTCCTACACAGGTGTATTGCCTAACTATTTAAGGATACACATACACAATGGGACCGATCTTTGAACAACACATTAAATGACAAAAAATTAAACAAAAATACACAAATACATGAAAAACAATGTGTAAAGACAACCTATGAACTAAATTAAATGTTACCAATCCCTAACTCAATATTGCTACTAGTGTTCACGCATATAATCTGAGTGATACACACAGAGGTAGTCACAGTGTGCCAGTAACAAAGGCACCCTTTTAGCCTTTTTAGCTCATATATGACACACAAATCTAATCAATCGCTTGTTTTTATAAGGACTCCTCCAAAGCTTGTCTTGTCGACGCGAACGCGTTTCAGCCTTTAGATTCCTTTAGGCCTCCTCAGGACAAGGGCAATGGAACAATGCTACATAGGACCATATAAATATGAATATATATTAACACACAACAACTCACCTATTCATTGTATACAGCATGCTGATTGCACTGACCAAAAACCACCACGTGCACCTTCACTCCACCTCCCATGGTTAGAATAAGTAGAAGAAGAGGAAAGTATTGCTCATACATAACCTCTATGTGGAGACATAGATCGTGAAATATATAAATAAATCAAAAAGTCCAATGTCGCTCAAACTAAGGAGTTAGCATTGAATGTCCATATACCTCCACGTTATGTGACTCAAGATATACGTCCAATCACACCAACAAAACCAAGAAAGTGTTATATGAGATCCCATAAGGGCAAAATTAGTTGATGGAAGAATTTTTCAAGTCACTTACATGGGACAAAACTCCTTGAGTGTGACACGAATCTCGTGCAACCAGGACAAACCAAATACACCTACAAAATATGTACATGTGTTTTAGAAGAAACGAACATACATGCAAAAAACTCATTATGGAGTATCAGTGGAATTTCATTAATTTAAACTAAAGATAAGAGGACAATCACAACTACTCAACGTCCAAAACAATACCCAGCACTCACCTCTCTCACCGGTGAGGTCAAACGTGAATAAATTACTACTTCAGGGATTCGCACTGCCTACGTACAAATAGAAATGGAGAACCATTCATCAGTGTCTCAATATATGTAAGGGCACCAACATCTTTTCAGTACATTGGAGGAGAACCCGAGGGCCTCCATGGCCAAACCTGCTCTTCTGGCGTGAGCCAGCCACTTGTTATTGTGGGTTTCCCGGTGATCACCCCCATCTTTTCAGTATGTTGGGGGCTGCAGCGGAAGTCCCAGGGCTCCCACTGCCCATGTCGGCTTTCCTGGCAGGAGCCCACCACTTCTTTTGTTGTGAGTGCCCTGGTGCCTACCTTGGGCTCCTACATCTTTTCATACATTGAGGGTTGTGGGGGACCCTACAGCCCCTGCCAGCTCCCTGGTCAGCACCCATCCTAGGTGCTGACGGGAGCTGGTAGCCAGCATGCTCCCGCCCTGCAGGAGCAGATTTTTCATCAGCTCCTGCAACGAGAGCAGACATTTGTTTCCTTCCCGTGCTCGCAGGCAGAGGACAAATGAAAGTTTTTGCTCCTGCCAGAGGCGGAGCCATTCGAGCATTGGGGGATGAGGTCCTTGGAGCTGAAATCAGCTCAGGGAGCGGGCCACATGCCCCCTCCTCCCAAAAAAAGTCCATGGGCCGTGGAAGATGGGGTCCGGGGACTGTTGTATGGCTCAGGGCGGGGGGGGTAGCACAACCCCTCCCCATCTTTAAAGAATTATGGGCCCCTGGAAATGGGGTCCCGGGGCTAAAATTAGATCGGGGAGTGTGCCACATACACCCTTACCCTCCAAAAAAGATTTTGCTGACCCCTGGCCAATCCCAGGGGCATTTGTTTCTAAATTTTAGTACAATCATTCCAAAATTTGCAGTAAAATGAAAATAAATAATACGTTTTTATTCCCAGGGAAGTCCCCATGCCCCCCCACCCCACTAGGCCTGGGGGAGCATGGTATCCCTACACTGCCCCCTTTATGTTTTTTACTTTTTCTACAGGACAGGGGACTGAGTCCCCGAGTCCTAAAATGGCTGCCTCCACATGTTTGTTGATTTGGTTGTAGCCAACCAGATCTTATCTTAAAATCTGTTGGCTTCACCGGTCCTCCGCGGCATGAAATATACAACGTTTTAACCTTAATTTCTTAAAATCTATTAAATAGATTTATACCAAATTACAAAAAGCACACTTTTTGGACCAAGATATAGCTTTCTTCCCAATTTGGTGTAATTCCATTCAGCTGTTTTAGTGGTACCACTGTTCGTGTTACGAAAGCCGGTGAATAAATATAATTCTGTTGCAGCTTCTGTCTTGTTAGTGACTGTTTGGAGAAAAAGACGGGAGGTAAACGATTTTAATACAGAGGGAACCTTCGCCGGTGTTTGTTGATGCCACCCCCTCGGTCCAGTGCACTGCTGGATTGCAGCCATACGGAGAGGAAAACATAAATATATTTCACACTAAGAACAGCCAGCCAATACGTTTTGGAATAACACTGAGGTTAGTAAGGACAATCTTCAAGACAATTGAAGTAATTAGTGCTTCTCCTGTTTCATCAGGTACTTCTGCAATTGTCCACTGCGGTTGTATGACGTTACAACGCATGCTTTTACCCCGCATGCAGTTACAACGCAAGTTTTTACAACGACTTGCTGTCGGGGGTGCGCTGAAGTTTGGAATATATAATTTACTATTCCAACTCCAGTCTGTACAACAGTAGGGAAGGTGTTGGAGTTAAATCCAACACCTTATACCCCCTACAGCAAACCATTTTGTTGTAATGGCATGAGGGGTGATAGCATGCGTTGTAACAGTTGTTTCCCGTCCACTGCTAAAGGCAAACTGATTGCTTTTTTTCTTCTGATTTCCCTGCTTTTTCCATGAACCTCCTTCATTCTAGGTTTTTGCTGGGACTGGGTGGAGGACCTAAAGTTCTATTCTAAACCATAATGCCGCTGCAGTGGAGCTCAGGTATTTTTCTAAACACATTTTATTATATTTGTTTCATAACAAATGAGAAACCACACTTATACATTAACATTTCAGAAGAAGGGGCATGGCCTGGTAAGATGGCCGACAGGATGTAGAACTCACCGCTCCCGGCTAGCCCGTTCATGATATACTGAAGTATCCTGTGCACTGGAGCCCTTCTGAAAGCAGCTGTGTAGTGTGAGGACTAGGGTGGATCTTCTGGGCAGCCCCGGTCTTCCTTTTGACCATCCTTGAGGCTGTTTGGGCGCGCTTCGGCGCAGTTATTTCGGTGGCCATTTTGGGCGTTGCCAATCCTGAGCATCAGGCAGCAGAGTTTGTGAGCCTCGGGACAGACGATTGTTGCTTGGCGGCCGCTGTGGTATACTGTGGAGCCTCTGGCACTTGTGAGTGGGACCTGGGGGCCCGTCAGAGTCGACTGCAGCCTCGGAGGAGCATGCGCATTGCTGCGCAGTTAGTGTGTGGCCTGCCCGCAGGCAGGAGGATCCTGACTTGGGGCGGCGGCAGCACCTATGGGACCTGGCAGTGCTGGGGATGGGCCTGAACCAGGGGTCGAAGTGGGCAGGATTGGCAGGGCACGGCATGCCCCTACTTCTTTAATTCAATAGATTCCGTTCCCCTGCTTTTTTAAAATTTTAAACATGTGTCCCGGGATGGCAGAAATAGCGAAGGCCTACAGATAAGGCTTGGCGTTCGTGGCCATTCGGGGAGGGAATGGTGGGCAGAGAAAGAAAAGGACTCTGTCTTTTCTTTCTTGGCCAGAGAAGCGAAGGACAGTGTCCACTTCTGCTCTGCTGCTGGCAGCTGCCACAACCCCCTCTCTTTCTTCCTCTTATTCCTTCACTTTCTGTCTAGCTCCTCCTCACTTCATGAAAACTGTGACTTCAAAAAATGGTTCTCACCCTCTCTTTCCTCCTTTAGTTTATTTGTTCCCCAAACATATCCAAAAAAGAAAAACACTTTTGCTGGAAATGTCGTCTTGTTTTTTGACATTTTTCTATTCCAAAGTGCAGCCTCTGGAATAAAAGGTTTGAAATATGAAAAATAAATAAAATAACTAAATGAAGCAAGACAGAGTGGTCGCAAAGTGGTCAGATTGGTTTAATTCAAACCCAAACACATCAGCGTCACTTTACAGAGTTTGCCAGTAAAGCGCTACTTTTGTTTTCTTGTCTTTCTTTGAACAGCATTGGTTTCTCCGGGTGGATAAGTGCACGCATCCCCCCAGATGAATTTCAGCAAGGGAGCCTTCCTCATAGTAAGGCTTTGATAGGAGGTTCCCCTGCCCTGTGAAAATTTTGAAAAAGATTAAATCAAAAGTGCATTTAAAGCACAGTTTTGGAATAAATTAGCTAAAATCACTAATGCATTGAAAAGGGACAATTCCAGTGCTCTATGTGCTGATTTGGGGAAAGGACAATACTGGGGTAGGGTATGCCCTTTATAATAGTCTATGAGATTAAAGATACAACTTTTACATAGCTTATGTGACAAAATAAACCAAAATGTTGTGAAAACACTAGTCAAAACAGATAAACTGAATAAAATCATGCAATACACTTGAATGAGTCACTGTCACTTCCAGTGGCCGAAGGGGTTTGGGATTCATAAATAGCAGAGTTAGTATTCCGTTAAAGAGATTACTTTTAGAGAAACAATTAAAAAAGATGATTACCAATTGGGCTTGTTACTATAACTTACTCCATGGCCTGGAGCTATATGTGCATTTATTGGACATTCAGAATAGTAAAAAACATGGAACTTAACTGGCGTTTCCAAATGTAGTTCTGTATCACACAGACAAGACAGAGATTAGAAAAGAGGCATATATTCAAAATATGACTTTTTAATTAAAGATTTGTATCTTAACATAAAGCACAGAAAAATGTCATCGCCCCCAAAAAGTCCTATAGGTACCTAAGCCAAAAGAATAGGTAGTGGCTGGGCAGTTTGAATTTCCGTATCTCAAGTCCTACCTATTAGTGCAAAATGACCATAGTGCCACACAAAATATAAATAAATAAAGACAAAATAACTAAAACTAAAATATAGATAAATACAGTCAAATAAATACATGTTCTAAAATAAAAAACGAATAAGTATTAAGTCTTATAAAAACAAAATAAATAACATATATAAAATAGAACAATAAATATAACATCCAAACAAGGACGAGACATAAATATAACAAAATATTAAATAAATTGACACTGTCAACAAAGTGTTATAAATGCAAATAAATAACCTATATAAACTAGAACAATAATTAAATATCCAAACACAGTAAAGCCTAACTTTTTCAAAACATTGCAATGACACGTGTTTTGTCAGTTGGAATTGGCTAGCATCTATTTTTCTAGAAAAGCCCGCAAACAGTCTAAATTGCTTGTGCATTCCAAGCCTTCCTCTTTCCTTGCTTTACTCCTTGTGTCATCAGCTGCTCTTCGTCCTTTTGAAAGCCATGGCTGAGCATAGGGGATGTGGTTGAATCTCTTCAATGGTGGGCCAACAAGATTTAAAAAAAACATTAAAGAACATGTTGTTTCAGTCAGCAACGATGCTCTTGTAGATATGCAAATAAGATTAATTTGAGAAAAGCCCCGCTCACATTCTGCAGTACTGATAGCAATAGTGTGTAAGGCCACAAAAGCTCCTTGAACTGCCTTTTAATTTCTTTTCCTCCAGATTCCTTAAACTCTCTGTAAGCACGTATGGTTTCTCGACTGGCAATGTTGAATCTTTTACACAGAGACTCAATATCACTTTCACCATAAAGAACAGGTAGCTCATCAGGCCAGTACTGTTTGTATAAAACTTTCACTTCGCTAATCAGTGTATCATACTCAGCCTTTTTGTCAGTAGAATTAGTACCTCCTGTAGACAACAAACGATGTCTTAGATTTTCTGCAAGGCTACGAAAAAACTGTCCCTGTTCAATGATTTTGTCAGTGGTCTGTCCTTTGTGCAGCATCACACCTTGGAATATATTTTCTTCTATGCCCTTTTTACACTGTGAGAAGTGGTTCCCTTGCCACTCTACCATCGCCTCAAACACTGCTATTTGCCGACAAATAGCTCGATGAGCATCAATGATTGTAGAGTCACGTTTCTGTAACTCCAGTAATAACTCTGATAACTCCTGAAGAGCATCATACATCAGGCCAAGATTAGCAACAAACTGGATAGATGATAACCGCCTTCCTAGGCCTGTGTACATATTTCGTGTTGAACTATCATGGGAACCATCATCAGCTGCACTAGTAAAGTGCTTGTAGAGAGCAGGAGAAGCATTCCAAATAGCCTCCACTGTTCTGAAGCTTGATGCCACCCAACAAGTATCTAACACTCTACCTATGCTGCAAAGCTGAATGTCAAGAGCTTCTGCATATTCTTTTAGCTCCAAACGTTTTTTAACAGATGTGGCAAATAGAGAATACAGCTTATCAAGTAAGTTCTTGAAATGATTTGTAGTGCCAATATCTTTCATGACATCATGAACGGCAAGTTCCAGGCGATGTGCTGAGCAGTGCCAGGCTACAATATTGGGAGAGATTTTTTCTTGCAACCGCTTTACAACACCACTGTGGCGGCCAAACATCACTGAAGCTACATCACAGGCAACTGAAACCAGGCATTTGGAGAGAAAGTCCTCACTTATGTTAACTGGATCTTTTTTTAGTGCAGATAGTAAACTGTTTACTATGCCATCAGCTGACAAATCACTCAGCTCAATGAGGTCAACAAAAATATTAGCTGGGGGTCCATGCCAGGTAGCTGCATTCGCATGTACACAATTAAAGAACTTTACCTATTTAATGCAGTGGCTTCATCTAGTTAAAGACTTACTTTTGGTGAAAGTTCAATAATTTTGGCAAATATCTTCCTTTTCATTTCTGAGGATATATGGCGTTGTATGTTTGAGCAAGCTACATTGGAATGCAAAATTAGCCCCATATCCAGTCCATTCAACTGGTGGCAGTCTATCTCGGTTTCAAAACCATACGCTGGCCTGTTCCGCTTTGCTTCCTTATAAGCTACTCGGAATATTCTGGCTGTTTCTGACATTTGTAAAGATTGCGCTTTTGCAGTTACTTGCAATAAAGGATCTTTTTTTGCATTTTCTAAGATTTTTAAAGTTGCAACATAAGCCTTGCTTTGTGCATGTTCTCCAATCTTTTTCCTCAATGATTTCTGCTGTTGTTCTATATTGGTGCCATATGCCTTCACAGTAGACTCAGTCCATTTTTTGGACAATTTCATTCCCTTGGATTTCTCAGCACCAAGATCACAGACTTGGCGACACACAGAACAGCCAAGGTTAGGACCTTTAACAATTAACCACGGATGCTTGCGTTGGAAATACATTTTTTGGTCATGTTTCCAACCTTTAGGAAGAATGCATTTCCTAAAAACTCTGTCTGAATGTGGCTTAAGTGATATGTCAAACTGTTTGCTAGTGCTTGGTGTTTCCTCTGTCTCTGTAGCAATCTCCACAGCATGATGCTGCTCATCTCTAAGAGGACTATCTTGTGTCTTTCCTTCGGTTGGGGTGATAACGCTGCTGCTAGTAGTGGTGTCTAGCACTTTATCATCTTCCTTGTTCCCTTCATCCATTGGAAGTACATGGTCTTTTCTAGCAAGTTTGGTAGCAGGCTCCTCATCATCTTTGGGCTTAAATTTTGTGAAGTAGCTTGAAATCTTCTTCTGTACAGTGTTTGACATTCTAGGGAAGCAAAGTGAAAGAAAACACGCTAGACATGTGCAAAGTGTGATGTCAATTCATCTAAGTAACAGGCACAATTAATATTTATTTGCAGTTTGCACCAAAGACATTTATTTCTGCATCTGTACATCTATTACCATGACTGATTACAAGTACAACCCAAATGGATCCTACTTTGCCTACCCAAATTCAGGCCTTTTCCAATTCATTCCCCTGCCTGCCCTGCAGCGCTCGCTCAAAAGACATACAAAGTCTTTAAAGTTTGCCTCACTTTTAAGTTTTGGCTTCTGGTATTACTACAAAAGCAGAGTGAGGTGGTGGCAGTGTGCAGAGTTAGTTACACACTGTGATTCACAAAAATTATTAATCAATCAACACTCAGGGCCAGACTGGGAACACAAAGCAGCCCTGGCAAGTTTTGTTAGACCGGCCACCATACGGTGCGTAGCAAGCGAGCGTAGCAAGCTCAATGACTGCTAGAGGTGTTTGGGGGGGGAACATTTTGTAAAAAGAAAGACCAAAATGGTGCACAACACATTTTCCATTACATTAACTTTCAAAGCATAGTAAATCGTAAATGATGACGACCTGACGTAAGCACCCAGGCCAGAAAGCATGAAAATGTCAAACAAAGGCACCCAGGCCAGTGGCGCTTGAACAATTTTCAGAGTGTTGTCCTAAGAATTAAAAACATCGCTCAAAGGTGTTGAACAATCACGGATGTGTAAGGCCCTGTTTGGGGCCATAATGTAGCGGATGCTTTAATAAAGGGTGATGATTCAGCTCAAAACGTATGATTCAGACAATCTCGATGCACAAATGAGTGCAATGTCTGATATTTATGTTTCTTTCGTTGCTTGATTTTGCTTGCCAGAAAGTGTCATTCATAGTCGTTGAAATGTCACTCGTAATTACACTGAATTGACTGAAACTATGAAAATGGCACTCATAGGAATCTGAAAACTTTGCTGCTATGCAGCGGGTGTCAGGTGTCACTGGGCAAAGGGTACACTGCAACGAGAGCAGAAGGACTTCACTACCTGGCAAATGAAACTCCTCACTGCGAGCCCTGCTGCCAAGAGAAGAGCACTTACTGCCAGGCCTGGCTGTTACCTATTTACTCAACCCCAGCCTCTGCTGCGAGGTAACCAAGCTCCTTCCTGCACCAGAGATTGTATCCTGCTGCAATGTCTATACTTGCTGTTAAAGGCCCCCTACCCTACCCGAGTTTAAGGCCCAACTCCCAGGCCAATAAGGGAGAGGGCGGCCCTTTAATAAGCGGTATTGACATACTCAGAAGGTTAATAAAGCTGTTAGAGCAGCATTTCGGCCCAATGGTAATATGATGTTCTAAAATAAACAAAGGGAGGAAGGAACAATAGGCAAGCACCATAATGCTGGAAACATTGGAATGTTGTAGATCTATACCAGTCATTACTGGTCATCAGCATTCATTTGTCCTAAAAGGAGCTCCCGGCATTCCAGTACTTGGAATTGTATTGTATTATTGTATTAAGTGCAAGATGGGTCAGGAAGAAAAACATTGTATCACATATACAGAGCATTTTAAATGCATTACTTGCGATTGCAAACCTTTATAAGTTAAATGAATAATGCACATTTCATACAAGTTTGTACATAAATACTGCTGCACTAAACAACACTGCAGTCTTCTCTTTACAGACTACAAACGCACTCATGGCAGCAGTATTAATTACATCAACTCATCAACTGGGCTGGAGGGCATTTGTATTCTTTGAAGACAGGATCACAACTTTGTATATGGGTAATTGGGATGGTTTGTCTCTTTAAGGGAAGGGCAAAATGGGCAATTAATCTGGGCCCCCACCTCCCAAGGCCCTCCCCCGCTCCCCGGTGTTCTTTCTCTCTCTTACTCGCTTCTATTTTTCTCTCCAAATCTCTCCCCTACCCCCTGTCTACCTCTAACTCTGATAATCTTTCTCTACCTATCCCTCCCTCAACACCCTGTCTTTCTATATATCTTTACTTCTCTCCTTGCCCATCTCTTGCTCTGTCATCTCCCTCTCAGTATCTGAACTCGTCCTCACCCCTCTTTACCTCTGTCTCTCTCTGCTTCCTTCCTACCCTCCCTCCCTACCCTCTTCTAAGTTATTCTTCACCTCACCTCCCTCTTGCTGCCATACTTCTGCGGCACTTCAGGAGATCAATTGTGCTCCAAAAGAAAATATGGGTGATGACTGGATGACGATGGTTTTCCCAACAGTACATCCAACATGTCAGCTGACTCACCCAGCCGCACCGCAAGTTTCTGCACATTAATAATGAACCCAACAAAGTGTGTGAATCGGATCTACAGAGTCTAAATATTTTATAGAATCGAGCATAGCTTGTATTTGAGAAGTATTAAAATTATCAAGCCACAGTGCAGAGAAAAAAATTAAAAAGATTAAAAGTTTATTTTCCTCAGGGAAATCTCCTTTCCACATAGCTTCATTGAAACACTTGCAGCTCACAGGTTAGTGACTTCTGCAAATGTAATAATTTTAGGTCATTGTCTTCCTAATATACATTCTCTCCTGGTAACTGTGACACATTTTTACATTGATTACCTGACTTGAATGCCACTGTGTTCGCTTCACAGGTCATGCGTTTCTTTCGATTTGAGCTGCCACTATGCAGATCTAAGTAACTGCTGCAGTAGAAGTAGTGGTGCAACACAAAAAGTTGGGGTTTCCATCAAGATTTACCAAGTAGCCTCTAAAATTTAAATTCTGTTATTAGCCACCTCTCAGACATACCAACGCCTTGGGCTCAGAGGGGGCTCCAGGATGGATGGCACTCGCCCTGAACGCCAGGTGCTGAAGCAGCCTATAAGTGGCGTGGATTGTCCTAGCTCTATACATAAATATCATAGTTGACAGTTAAAACTCTACACCTAATTTTTGTGATGGGTAGCCACGGTCTATGATGTTTATCAGAGCTGTCTGAAGTACAAGGATGACCAATTGACTCTACAGCGCCTGTTTATCCACACACAGCACTAGACAGGGTTGATCAGCGTCACCCTCCATTTCAAAATCATATATCAGGTATATAATATGGCCAGTCTGTATAGAGATGTAGGCTGTATTATGACACAGCTATCTCATAGGACTCAAGTTGCACCTCAATGATAAGCCCCAACAAGGCTTAAAACCGTCCAGGCCAGGTTCTATTTTGGACCATTAACACTTTGGTATGACACCGTTAACCATTATTATTTTCCTTAACAGGGTGATGCAGAACTCAGACACACATGACTGTTGTGGCCATCCACAGCAGAGCCAGTCCTTGCGCTAGTACAAACAGTCAATAAGCAGCCAATAAGAAGCCAATACGAAATGGACGATTTGCAACACATATGAAGTTAATTTTTTCGTAGCGTTCATTGCCACTTCAGCTATTTTTTGTCCCCATGTTTCCCTTCTTTCGTATTCACTGCAGACCTTCCTTCATGATAGTGTGCACCTCGATCTGTCCTATTAACTCTTAGTCTTAGGTTGTTCAGTGCCTTAGTCCAGAGTCCTAAGCATAAAACTTCTTACTCCGAATGATAAAGGGTCTACTAAAAGATATGCCTCATTAAAAACAGTCCAAATAAGAATTCATTTTATCAAGCATTATTTAGACTAGGGTGCCCTTGGCATATCGATGTCCTGTGAAAGAAGCCTTTGTCACTCAATGTGAGGATTTTAGATAAATAACACTTTCCCCTCTCTGCTGGGCTTACTTGAATGATGCTTCAAATACATTTCTGAAATGGCCTAGAAGAGGACTACAAGCTCTTTTTCTTTTTTTTACTGGTTTTGCGCATTTTTAAGTACATGATTAAACCCTCGCCCGACTAGGCTGTGGTTCACCGCACTGGGGTAATTTAACTCTGTGCTGATGTCGACACAGGCTGCTCCCAACCACCCTGAGTTAATTCAGTTAAATGAATCGATTTGTCTGTGCTGTGCACACCAGCACTGCTGCACACACACACACACTTTGCTCTGAGTCACTCTGCCACGCTTGTCAGCGACAAAGGTCAGCAGCGCCTGTTCTACTGCACATACCAGAGGCCGGGGCCCTGTGCAATTATCGATTCTTCGTCTGGAGCGGGAGCCGGAGCTACCACGGTGACCGTGACCATCACATCACACACCACCCACCACGGCCACGCTCAAGAAAAAAAAAAGCAGCGTTGGTTGCTACACTTATGGTTAGGTGGTGGTGGGCAGTGGCTGTCTGCCTTCATTAATTTTAATCAATAACTGCGATGGGCCTGCTGCTGCCTGCGCTGACTCGACGTCGTCACTCTTCAGGCTAACCACCAGTTACCGCTCGCTGATGTCTCGTGGCGGGGTGCGGGTGTGCCGGGGCGTGGTATTTAAAACAAAATCTACGCACACTGCCTGCCGCACAGCCCTATCCCCGCAGAACCAAATCAAGCCCAAATTGAGCCCAATCAGTGTCCCGCCCACAAGGCAACACTGAACTAAGGGCCGCCGCCTAACTAAGGCAAATTCGCAATGCGCATCGTCACCAGTCAGTAATAGTTAAATGTTGTGAATCATATTGGATTTGGAAATGGAATAATAAATAAATTATGGTTCGAGTCGTACGGTCTCATGAATCATATAATATCATATAATGCCGATCAATGTGAATATTTGTATTGGCTCTCACAGCCACTGCCACAACACAGTGACTTCACCGCAGTACTGCTTCACGGGTACTCGGCCTCAGGAGACGAACACTGCCAGTGCCAACACAACACTGTTTGCGACGAGTCAGTGAGTGAGGTAATTTTATATACTGCCTAAACGCGCCACAATGCCATATGACATCCAGAGTTGCAGCGTGGTAGACCCGGCCCTGATCAATAAGTGCCGGTGCTAAGCACCGGAAAGCACTGGCACAAATCAGTGCTAAAGTCGGCCCTGCCCTTGAGGCCAGTCCGCCTCACCCATTGGTACCTCCATTGGCCTTGTTTCAGCAGTAGTAGCTGCAACCCACCAGGGATCGGCAATGCAGGATTTGCACGCACACCAAACTAAGTTCGCAAACTTCCCTGTCTCTCTGCCTCATGCACTTTTAACATGTGCTGCCTGCTTTGGGGCCACTGGAATTATGCATCAAAGGAGGACAAAATGATGGTGCAGTGTTGACTAAATTATCTAGCAAAGAAAAGGCTGCAGCATAATGCAGTATATTTGCTGATACTTTATTATTTTGACATTTTTACACATGCTAACAGTCTCTGGAAAGATTTTGCCTTATTAGTACCAGTGTAACATACAAATGCAGCAGTGAGAAAGGTGATCAGTCAACCTTTGCAAAGGGCACTCCACTTCGCAGCAACTCAAGTTACACTTTTTTAGTAACTTTTGATCCGTTTGAGCTACAAACAATTAATTAGTTAAAATTGCAAGATTATGCAGCAGATATTGTATTATGTGGCAAATATGGCAGAGCCATAATTATATAGAACACATTTGCAAAGAAGGATATTTTGCCATTCATGTTTGAACTGCTCTTGTGGAAAAAGGGAGGAGAAGTGCTGATGACAGAAACTGCATGGCTTGGAGACAAATGGCTTGTGATTCCACTTTTAAGCGTATTTGGGACATTCTGTGATTGGAAACATATCCCACTATGTGAATGTATTTTAATGTCAATAACTCATATTAAACCTTAAATAAACGTGTGTATCCATTGTTTGAATTAAATAACGTAATAAGCGGTCAGTGGAATGCCAAGCAAATACTAAAAATTTAGATGTTTTGCTCTTTCTAGCCCCACCTCTGACACCGCCCACTGATCCCATCCTTAGGTTATTCCCGCTCTCTGATTCTCCGCCCACAGTTCCCCTACATTTTTTCCCCACTAAGACCACTGGCCTGAACTATTTGCAAAGCCGCAGCCTCGGCAGCAGTGACTGATTATAGCTGTGGAGCCGGCAGTAAAGGCCGCTTGAGCAATTATAGCTAAGGCTGCCGGGGGAGAGTCGCTGGGGCATGCGTTAGCGGACTGGAGTCCCCCAAGAGGATGATATGGTGGATAGATAGTGCGGAGGTGGCCCCTGCGAAGCACTGTGGGCCCTACTTGATGCATTGCACTGGAGGCGATCCTCCCAGGGATAGAAGGAGGAGGACAAGCCGACCAGCGATGGGGGGGCTTTCTGTCCGGCTGTCCTGGATTGCTGCGGCCCGGTGGAGTCCCCTGCAGGTGGGGAAGCACATCATGAAGATGACCAAGGTACAAGTAGGGGACCAGGGGAGGACCTCTGGCCACAGGTGGGGTCACTGACAGCAGTACTGGATCCCTGCAATCCCTGGCCTTTATGGATTGAGTTTCTTTTTTGAGGAGACTTTGGTGTGTTGAGAATCGTATTGTCGGATGTCCTGTGAGTTGGTCCTTGCGGGCCTGGAGGATCTGCAGCACAATGTGAAGGAGACTCTCGGTGAGGTGAGTCTGCCCTAGGTGGCAGCTGAGGGGAAACCTGGGAGGACTTGCTCTAGTTTGGCCCTGTTTAAAGGAGGTGGTGTCGTGGTGTCCGCAGGTGATGTTCTGGCTCCTGTGTCTGAAGCTAGTGGATGTGGAACAGACCTGAGCTCTGTGGTCTTGTGGGCCGGCTGATGGAATTCTTGTAGCACTGGACGAGTGGGACAGTGCGCTGTTCTGTCATTGAATTCTGGTCTCTGATGGTGCCGGACCGCCTTGGATGGCCCGTTGGATTTGATTATGGAGAAAGACAAGTATCCCAAGATCCCTGCATCTAACACTATCACACACCACGCTACCCTTCGGCAGCCGTAGCAGCGGCTGATTGATAGGGGGAGTACAGACTCACAGAGTGCCCGCCCCGGAGCCTGAAGGGAGCCCTCATGGACTGAATTGCTAGCCGCTATTCAGGGTTTGTGCTCAGCATTGGAGCACAAGATTGAAACGGTATCTGTTGATGTGGACTGATTTGCGGAAAGTCGTAGAGCAGGTGACAAATGCTGAGAATAACACTGAGACACTGCAGGGGGAGGTCTCTACGCTTAAGCAGCAAATGGCTAAGATGGCAATGGCTAAGGCACTGGAGGCCCATCTGGAAAATACAGAGGGGTGTGCCCACCGCTGTAACCTTCAGTTTCTTGGGTTTCCTGAGTGGATGGAAAGCTCGTCAGCAGTGGACTTTCTGGAGCAATGGATTAGGCTGCGGCCAAAGCGACTCTGAGATTTTTATAGTTGAGAAGGCACACCGGGCTCTGGTGCTACTTTCTCCACCTGGAGGTCCCCCACTGGCTATTATAGTTGAAATACTGAATTATAGGAACTGTGACTGTATCCTAAGTGTGGCTTGGGAACAGGAGATTCCAAGAGTTGACAATCATGCTATTGCCATTTTCCCGGATTATACAAGAAACGTTCAGGAGCAACGCAAGTCTTTACTTGAGGTCAAGCAGAAGTTGCCTGCTATGAACCTGAAGTATATGTTACTATAACCCTCCAAATTGAAGGTTCTTGCTAATGGGAGTGAGCAATTTTTTGAGAGACCCAAGGATGTGTGGGACCGGCTTGAAATATTGGAGGTGCGTTGACCAGTGGCCTGGGAGTTCGTGGATGTTTTGGGGGGCCGAGGGGCCGTGGTGATTGGAGGGGCTTGCCCGGTGGTGAGTCCCATGACTCCCATAGAGTCACAATATAGGTAGATGGTTCCATGCAGGTGGCAGACACGACTCCAACGGATTGAGGGGGTGGTGAGCCCGAACGGGAAGCTGGCCTCTGTCTTGAGTGACTTTCAGCTTTACTCAGAGAATGTGGAGACTATTCTAACTGCTGTGTAATGTACTGACCTGTGATGTTTTGGTTGCAGGTGGAAGGATCCAGTGTTCTCTGATGTGTGCAGGGGGGTTGTTAATGGCAATGGGGCATTGTACCTTCTGTTTAGGCCTGAGTTCCTATACAAATGGGTGACTTATTTGCGTGCAGCTGGGGAACTGTTTCTCATGGGGATGATGGGCGAAATTTGTATGTACTGTGATGTTAGTTATTCTGTGGTTCTTTTACTCCAGGGCTTGAGGTGTACCCCTGTGGGCTCAGTGGTATGTTGCTGCACACCCGTGCTGGAGCCTGGGGTTGGGGAATGGATGGGAGCTAGTGCGGGTGGGGGGGTTAGAGTCATTATCCTGGCACATGGTACAGGTGGGATTACGTAGCATGACTGTTCTACTATATTTGTCCTGGGGTGGGGGGGTTTTGGTTGTTGTTTTTTTATTTTTTTTGGTTGGTTGTGCAGTTTTTTAAGCAGCATTCTTATCCAGTTTATGAGGTACGGAGGAAATGGAGTAGGGTGGCATGGTTTTATCATACGTATCCACTCACATAGTGGATGATGCTCTAAAAATGCTGGATCGAAACAAAGCCTGCCTGCTTATCCTCCTTGACCTCTCTTCAGCTTTTGATACGGTCAAACATGACAACCTCCTGGACTTACTGGAACGCAGGATGGGTTTATCAGGTTCAGTGTTCACAACAGACACAAAGAATTAAAGTCAATAAAGCCCTCTTCAATTCTACTCCGATCACACTTGGGGTCCCTCAGGGGTCCACGCTTTCACCCACACTCTTCAACTTGTTCATGGAGCCTCTAACAGAAATGCTCAAATCATCCAACATTCACTATCACATGTATGCGGGGAACACCCAACTGTACCTGAAAATCTCCTCCCCGGAAGATATCAGGTCACTCAACTCAACTCAAATTCCAACAATGGCTTACATCCAACCACCTCAAGCTAAACTCCATCAAAACGGAATTCCTTCTTATTTCTCCACCTAAATAGGCTCCCATTATTGTCGAATACATGAAACACCTTAACGGTGCGCAACGGTATACCACACATCATTGATTCCACAAGATCTCTTGGAATCATACTTGATAAGATCTTGAACATGCTGAAGCACATCAGCTCAGCCACCAAAGGAGCCAACTTCCAAATGAGCATCCTGAGAAAGATAAAATCCTTCCGCCCGATTACTTCAAACCTGCTGTTCGAGCGCTAGTCATTTCCAGGTTTTCCAGGTTGGAGTATGCTAGTGCCACCCTCTGTGGTCTACGTAGCTACAAGCTGGCACCACTCAGGGCCTCTCAGAATTTGTCTGCAAGGCATACAATAGGATCCAGAAGAAATAACCACATCACACTGGATCTAAAATCCCTAAACTGGCTGGGATACATCCTAAAATTGCTTGCATGACCCACAAAGCCCTTCACCTTCACAGTCCTTTGTACCTATCCCAAAAACTGGAACTTTCTGGTGGTTGCAGGTCTTCTAGGATTTCCAGCACCTTATTGCTGAAACCACAAAAATGCAGAAGAAAGAAAACCTATAACCAAGCCTTCTCTGGGATTGCCCCGAGAATCTGGAACTCCTTGCCTCCGGAAACCATACTGAATCCCTCAGCGGCCTCATTCCAAAAAGAAGAGAAAGCACTGCTGTTGAATACTTTCTGAACTGGAACTGTACCTTTCCCGCCCATGGTACCATGTTATGCTGCTATCACCACTTATTTGTTTGTACTCCTTGTATGGACTTCCTCTCCCAGACTGGCGCGGCTACATGCTATCTCATTCCTGATCGCATGGTTGTTTGCAACATCCTTATTTGTTATTGCTTTTATTTGCTCATGTATATTCTCTTTGCGGTGTTGCGATATATCCTCTTGTGTACTCCTGTATCTTGCATACGCTTGTTGTTATTTTGTCCTTGTCTCCCTCGCTTCTGTCCCTGATCATTTGTAAAGTGCTCTGATACCCTCTTGGGTCATGTTCATGCTATATAAAACTCTATAAATAAAATAAATAATAAAATGGGAGGAAGGTTTCGGATACTGACCTGGAATGTTCGGGGTCTGGGTGCGTATGTTAAGAGGTACAGATTCCTCTCCTTTTTGAAATGTCATAGGGTTGACATCGCATGTCTCCAGGAGACACACCTCACTGATGGAGAGATTGATAAAGTTGCCAGGAAGTGGAAGGGCCAATTATTTCACGCTTCTTACTGCTCTTATACTAAGGGGTGGGTGGGTTGGTTTGGGTGGCCTCAGGGACTCCGTTTGTGCATAGTTATGTGGAAGCTGATGTGAAGGGTGGTATGTTTTGCTACAGTGTAGACTGGATGGGATGCCATTTTTATTGCTTAATATTTATGCGCCAATTATTGATGACCCTCGATCTTACTTTGAGTTGCAGGAGCTGACTGGTTCTGAGGTTGATGGTCCCATCATTGGGTTGGGGGACTTCAATTGCGTCCTGGATGGGGAAGGGTATAGGTGTCCTCCCATTGCTGACACAAACCCACATATGACTGAGTTGTTGCATGAAGTTATGAAAAAATTGAGGCTGTTGGATGCAGGGAGGGTGCAAAGACCCGAGGACAGAGCTTTTACTTGTCATTCACTTACACATCATAGTTACAGTTGGTGAGGTAGGATATCAGCGACCGGCTTCCCGGTGGAGGCTATCCAGAGATCAGCATTTGGCCCTTTTCTTGTTGGATCATGCACCAGTGCTTGAGGAGTTGGAGTGGGGGCGGGGTTTGATATGCTGTCTCAGAATTGGAATTTCGTGGTGGATATATTGGCCGACACGGTGGGCAGAGATACACTATCACATTCCATGACTGATTATTTGCAGACTAATTGGGGATCCACGGGTGCTTGCGCAGTTGAGTTGGATGCCATGAAGGCTGTGATCCATGGACAGTGCATGGGCTTGCATCTGGGGTATGCAGGCAGCTATTGCGTGAATTATGGGAGGGGGACTGGCTGACTTTCAGAGATGGGACTTGACTGATCCTGTGACTCAGCGTGAGGAGTTAAGGGTGCGCAGGAGTATGGCGGAGAAGTTAGATAGGTTAAATGCATGTACACTTTAACAGCACAGGCAGTGTTTGCAGCAGCAGGGAGACAAGTTGAGTAGAATGCTGGCTTGGTTACTCTGGAGGGAAAGTGTCCTGCCCCGTGATACATTCGGTAGAGCCAGACAGGGTGGTTGCCTCCTCAATGGCTGACGTGATGGCTGCCTTTCAGCGGCCCTGGTGGAGGTATGGAGGGGGGCTGCTCGTATCTTGTTAGATCGGGGTCGAGCCTTTTTGGTCCAGCTGGAGCTGCCTCGGTTGGGGGCTGGAATGCAGTGCTTACTTTGGAGGAGGTCAGGTCTGCCCTGCAGTTGCTCCCAGGGAACAACGCTCCAGTGAGGATGGTTTCCCTGCAGAATTTTACTAAGACTTTATGGCAACATTGAGGCAACCGTAACTGGAGCCTTTTCTGGAAGCTAAGGAGACTGGGGGGCTCCCGTCTAGTATGTTGAAGGCATTATCTGTATGCTGCCAAAAACAGGGTGTCCGATCCCACGTCGTACCGACCTCTCACAATGATATATATTGATGTTAAAATACTCTGTAAGGTACTGGCCTGTCGGCTGAGCCTGGTGGTGTCGGGGCTGGTACATGTAGAGCAGTGAGGGTTTATACCAGGCCGTTAGTACAACAATGAATCTGAGGTGGTTAGCGCATGTCCAGCATGAGCTCGAGGACAGACATGATAACTTAGTCTTAGCATCAATTGATATTGAGAAGGCCTTTGAAACAGTCGACTGGGGGTACCTGTTGGAGGTTATGAGAGCCATGGGGTTTGGACCGCAGTTTAGGGCATGGATTCAGTTATTGTATACTAGTCCCGGAGCGTGGATGAGGGTTGGCCAGCACAGGTCTTCTCGTGGGATATTGAATGAGGTACTCAGCAGGGGTGCCCTCTCTTGCCCCTGCATTTTGCTTTGACTGTGGAGCCTTTGGCGGTTCAGGTCCGAACGGTACTGAGGGAATGGGGTACTGAGGTGGGGCACTCTCGGAATATCATTTCTCTTCATGCTGATGATGCATTGTTGTATCTTGGTTAGCATCATACGTCAGTGGCGGTCTTGTTGGAGCTGCTGCTTGAGTTTGGTGAAGTGTCTGGCCTCCGAATCAACAAATGGAAGTCCTTGGCTTTTCCGCTGGCGACCCTAACTCGTGTGCCCAGGGAACGGTTATCTGACCTGGGGTTGAGATGGGAGGTGGAGAAGTTTCGGTATCTTGGTATGATGGTGGTGCATACGCGTAAGCAACAGCTGCAGCATAATATTCACATGGTCATTAGCTCCCTGCAGGCTTCTGTCCGGTTTTGGAGCACGCTGCCATTATGCTAATGGGTAGAGTTGCAGTCGCCAAGGTGGCGTTTTTGTCTCTGTGCTTGTATGTGATTCAGAATTAATTGTGTGCCCTGCAAGGGGGGTTGTTCCGTCAGTTAAACTCTCTTCTCACCTTGCTTATCTGGGCAGGAAAGCGGAGTAGGATAGCACACCTGACATTGATGAGGGGATATGAGGATGGTGGCCTTGGTGTACCGAACTAGGAGTACTACTATTATGCATCTCCCATGCAGCACTCAGTGAAATTGACGGAGGAGGGGAGCAATTGGGAGAAGGATCTGCTGGCGGGGATGATAGAGGTGAACAAGCTCCCTGTGTGCCTGATGGCGGGTGCTGGGGTGCCTTGCACCCTACTTAGTGCGGCAGACAGTGGCAGTATGGTATAGGTTGGTATTAGTGGTAATCAAGAGGGCTCCTTTTCATGGATAACTGCCAATATGGATCTTGGCTCCATTTCGCCAAAAGGAAGAGACTATGGGGCATATTCGCAAGGACTTATCGCAGAGTTATCGCCACCTTAACGCATCAAAAGTGGAGATAGATTTAACGCCCCATTCACAAGCGGGTGCAAACTGCAGGCATCGCCAGTATTCCCGCGATAACTGCCGCAAAATTTATCTCCACGGGTGACACCACCAACTAACTCTAATGAGATGCAGAGTAGGCGTTCCCATGCAAAAACACACGAAAACACCACTACACCACTTTCACAACGAACTGCCAGATCTGCGATGCGAACCAAAAACAAGCGATAAGCCGCGGTAGCAGCAGGGAATTAACACCTGCCTTTTGCTGGTGTTAAGCAGGACGACTACCTGCAGTATGAAAGGGAGCCCAGCCAAGAGCCACATCTGAAGACCCACAGATGCCATGGAGCCAATGATCATGCAGCTCGGAGACCCATGAGGGCCACAACACCCACCGCCACCACCCCCAGGCCCGCCACCACCCCCAGGATCCGCCCGCCCCTCCCCCCCAGACCACCACAGAGGCAGCGTACACAAAGACAGCGGACCCACCGTAAATGCACCAGCCGCACAGACCTAACGCCAGAGGAGGTCATTGCCCACTACAGGCCCAAAAGGACAACCATCCCCCGCATCCTGACCCACATCGCCCACCGGCTGACGGTACCAACACAGCGGACAATCAACATCCCTCCGCAGACAAAGCTGCCGGCTGTGCTGCACATGTTGGCCTCTGGTACCTTCCAACCCACAACTGCCAGATTCGGAGGAGTCTCACAGCCAGCCCTATCCAACTTCATCACACCTGTCCTGGATGCCATCATCAGCCTGGAACCCCAGCACCTCCACTTCACCCACACTGCGCAGGAGCAGCTGGAGACCAAGCAAGGCATCTACGCCATAGCTGGATTCCCTCACGTGTTGGGGGCAATCGACTGCACACATGTACCCCTTGTGCCCCCTGCCGACACTGCACACAACTACCGCAACAGAAAGCACACGCATTCCATCAATGTGCAGGCAATAGTGGACCACCGGGGACTTCACAACAATGTTGTGGCCAACTCCCCAGGCAGTGTGCATGATTCATACATCTCCCGACAGTCCATCATCAACCAGCGCACCCAGGATGGCACCTATGGAAATGCATTGCTCGTTGGTAAGTACCAAATGAACACACCACACACCTCCAATCCACAGTCATGCAACTCACGACACTGACAATGGGCACGCAGCAAAACTACATGCAACCCAACATGCCAACCGACCAGACACAACAACACGACTCCATTGGGAACCTGGCCTTGCCATGCACACAACCCAGCCACGGCATGGCACCACAGCCACACAACAGCAGAATGAGAGGAGAGGCCTGGAGCTGGCATGTGCGAGAGCGGCAAGTGACTAATGAATGAGAACCTACCCAATGCCAGGTGTGGCATGGATGTGCCGGACAGACTTCAGTGTGCAAACCACGGAAATGGCCATGTGGACATTAACTGCTGGTGCATGGAGTGTAGTGGCCAGTGGAAGCTACCATGTCCTCACAGGCTGTGGAGCAGAACGCAGAAATGTCGCTCGTTACGTCCCCCCCAGTATGCGTGGGCGGAGTGGGTTGGCCCTGCGTACGCCAGGCCTGCGTAGGGGTGTGAATAAAAAGCCTGTCGCACTGGGCGTGGTTCTCATTCGGAACGGCCAACGTGTCTGCCAGGGCTGCGCCTCTCAGCCCGCCATGAGGCTGGTGCCGGGCACTGTGGGGCCTGCGTCCCTGTGCACCTGCTGCACCCCGGGCCGCTGGTCCCCAGACCCGTCATGCCTGCCCCAGCGCACCAAGGTGCCTCCGCTCACCTGCTGACACCGGCGTGTGTCAAAGAGGGCCCACCTCGTGCCGGTGCAAGCTCCAAGCCCCAGTCCCGCGACCTTTGCAGCCTCCGCAGTCCATCGCTGGCATCCACGACGCTGGCCCACAGTACTCCTTTTTCGGTGACATACCCCACCGGCGTACTCTTCGGCCCAGTTGTTGGCACATGTTGTACTGAGTCGTAAGTCTTGAATGGCAGTGACCCCAAGTCTGTGGCAGCGTCCACATCACTAAACTCCCTTGTGAAGAAGAACAGGAGCCAGGATAACAACTTTAGGATCTTCTTTATTTGTAAGTAAGCTAGAGATGTAACAGCGTCCTACCCACAGGGCACCCAGCAGCAACTGACTCTAAGACATGGTAACTGGGCAGCAAGGAGAGCTTTACATTCTAGAGCTCCATGTGCAAGATATTCCACAATCAGATGGTAGGACACAGAGAGAATTAGCAGGGCAATGAATAAGTAGATACCACACACCTTCCCCCCAATACAAAGGTGGTAGTTACAGGGGCTAAATATTCAATTCAAAGTATAATCACGCAGTCTCAGTGGAACTATACATGTGCGAGTACTCCTACACAGAGGAGAAACAAATTTGGAAGGCAAACAGCTAGTGTGGCAATTGGAAGAAGAAGAGGGATGTATAAGAGCTATTCTATTCAAGTTCCAAATGCGTCCGACATCAAGTTTTGCAGCATTAAGGAGTAGCTTAACTACTTTACGAGGGGTAGAAAACTTTGTACCTCCAGACTTCTGTGGAAATCGTACTCACACACAATCACCTATGTTAACTGAGGTGTGAGCAACGGCATGCCTCACATCAAAGTTAGCTTTCATTTTTGCTGACTTGAGATTTTGAAGCGCTCTCCATCGAGGGTCCTCGGGAACCTCAATGTCAGCCCCTTTCCCTCTCATCCACGATTGAAACAAAAGGGTGTTGGGTGTGCGTCCTCTAAATAGCTCAAACGGAACCTTCTCAGTTGTGGAGTGGGGAGTCAAACGGTAAGCTTTCACCCTCTAAAGTATTGTAGCTCTCCAGTCACGACCTTTCTTTGGCTAACTGAATAGATTCTTTAAGAACACGGTTGAATCTCTCAACCATTCCGTTGCATTCTGGGTTGTAAAGGGAGCAACGTTTATGTACAATTCCCTTCTTAGCTAAAAACTCCTCCATCTCTCTTGACACGAGTTGTACACCATTGTCTGTCAA
Source organism: Calotriton arnoldi (assembly GCA_963921515.1). NCBI lineage: Eukaryota > Metazoa > Chordata > Amphibia > Caudata > Salamandridae > Calotriton > Calotriton arnoldi. Next base: position 4,227,054 of record CAWUFW010000245.1, read on the forward strand.
GAGAGATTCAGGGAGACCCTCCCTGCAGAAGACGTCCTCCAAAGATTTTACGACATCTCTGGTTTCAAAAGTCTGAGTGACCTTCACCTCTGGCCACCTAGAGTACATATCTATTAAAACTAAGACGTAAGATTGTCCTACTTTGGAGGAGACCGGCCCTAGGAGATCTAGGGCAACATGTTGCCAACACCTAGTGGGAGACTCACGTATTATCATTGGTTGGGTCCTGGTTTTACAAACTTTGTCACACGCTCTACACTCAGTACAGTCCCTAACCACCCGCTCAACAAAAATATTAACCCCAGGCCACCAAAAATGTAAGCCAACTCTCTCCTTGGTTTTTGAGATGCCCTGGTGACCATCATGTGCCAACTGGACAATTTTCTCCCTCAGAGAGAGAGGAGGAACAAGACGTGTTCCTCTCCACAACAGATCATTACACAGTGAAAGTTCATGCCTTACATTGCAGAATGTCCGTGCCCCCTCAGATAGAGTTTTGATGCCCGTCCACCCTTGGGAAACAAATTTGCAGACATCAAGCAAGACAGGATCACATTTCAAAGAATCCCTCCATTCTGCTTCAGATACAACACCTTCAACAACCTCGCACACTTTGAAATCGTCAATTTCCCATGTGTCTTCAGGGTCAAGATCATCCGACTGTTTGGATATTAAGCGGGAGAGCCAATCTGCAACTTTGTTATCTACCCCCGGGATGTACCTTACTACGAAATCAAAGTCCTGAAGTGCTATAATCCACTTGCAAATTCTAGAAGAGACAGCATCTAGCCCCTCTTTGCAAAATAGATCTTTAAGGGGCTTGTGATCCGAATGGACGACAAACGAACTTCCCCAGAGGAATTTCTTGAGCTTTTTGATGGCCCAGAAAATGCATAGCGCCTCTTTTTCAATTACTGAGTATTGCAGCTCTGGACCAACGAGAGCTCTTGACAGAAACATGATGGTTTCTTCTTTTCCATTCTTCGTTTGTTTGAGAACTGCCCCCAAACCTTTTGAACTTGCGTCAGTGACAAGTGTGGAGTTCAAGGAGGTGTCGAAACTCTGTAAAGAGGGAGCAGCACGAAGAGCTTTCTTGACTCCCTCAAACTCCAACTGACACTGAGGCGACCAGGAAAACTTCACACCCTTCTTTAGGAGGGACCTGAGGTTATGAGTGCGTGAGGCAAAGCATGATATAAACTTATTGTAATATTCCGCCATGCCCAAGAAAGTTACAAGCTCGTCTCTGGATTGAGACACTGGAAGTTCATCTATCGTCTTTACGAGGCGTTCTTTTGGTCTAACACCATCACAGGTTAAGCGATGACCCAGGTAATCTATTTCAGAAAGATTAAACCTGCATTTATTTTCACGGAGTGTCAGACCCCTAGTACGGAAGCATTCAAGCACACACCTCAGTCTTGCATCGTGTTCAGCTTGTGAAGCGGCATGAATCAACACATCATCTTGATAGATTTTGACTCCTTCCACACCCCTTAATACATCTTCCATGACCCTCTGAAAGACAGAGGCTGCCGAGATTAAGCCGAATGGAAGACGTGTGAACTTGTAAGTTCCAAAAGGGGTGATGAAAGCAGTCAGATCCATGGAGTCATCATCTATCTTGACCTGGTGGTACGCTGCACGTAGATCAAGAGTGGAAAAAATACGTGCGTCTTTCAACTGTGCCAGCATTTCCGTGATATTAGGGAGAGGGTACCTGTCTGCAACAACAGCACGGTTGAGGGAACGCAAGTCCACACATAAGCGTACCTCACCAGAGGTCTTGCGTGCAAGAACAACTGGAGCCAACCACTGACTGGCCTCAGTCTCAATGATGATACCCTCACGCTTTAGTTTCTCGAGTTCTGCATGCATAGACTCTTTCATGGCCAAGGGCACATTACGTACTTTACAAGTGACAGGGGCCGCATCAGGTTTCAGGGTAATTTTGTGGATATAATTTGAAAGGCAACCCAACCTTTCATTAAAAACGTCTTTGAACTCAGATCGTAGTGTGGAAGTAGAATCAGCCACACAGGAGACAACATTGGCATCTCTGTTACTCAGGGTAGAATTCGAAGGATAAGGATGTGGTGAAGTGTCTCTCAGAACAATGCAAGGGTCAGCACCAGGAACCAAAGACACTCTCAAATCAGCCTGGTGAAACCAGCTGATTATGCTGTCACCTCTGCATGAAACGTAAATCTTACCAACTGTCAACCTCCCTTTATATTCAATGTTGCCAAGGAAATAACCAAATAGCTTTATGGGCTGACCGCCATAGGCTAATGGCCTGATGTCGGGTTTATATATTTTCACTTTCCCGTGTAGTTTCAAATCAAAGAACTCTTTGGGAATAAGAGAGATCTTCGCACCAGAGTCAAAGAGCATCCTAATGTTGCAATCGTTAACTAAAACGGCATCAACCGGACCTTTACATTTATTTTTTTCAATAGGTGTGACGATCTCGCCACAATGCAAATCATCGTAGTCATATTCAGAATCGCTTTCGCTTTCCAAGACCACTTCTTTGACATGCTTAGGCCTGGCTTTCTTAGCTCTGCAGGCTTTAGCTATGTGTCCAACTTTCCCACAGTTGCGGCACTTGAAAGCGAGAGCTGGGCATGACTTGTCATTGGCAAGATGACCAAAGAGATCACATCGGTAACACCTCATCCCAGTATTCTCTTTCGACCTAGAGTCAAAAGAGGTTTTGTTAGCTTCACGTGGTTTCCAGACAGGTTCGCGCTGCTTCCAAACAGGTCTTGTAGGTTTTTTAGAAACAGCATGAACCTTTTCCTCTGAAACCCCGTTCTCTTTTTTGATCACCTCCACACAAGCTAAAGAATGTTCAATTCTTTTGGCTAGAACAATAACCTCGTCGAGTTTAGGATCATCTTTTTGCCACAGTTCATCTTTGATTTTCTCGACGTTGCAACCAAACATGAACTGGTCGCGTATGCGCTCCTCTAGTGATCCGTCGAATTTGCAAGTTGCGCCAAGTTTGCGTAAAGCCATGATGTAAGTTTCCACAGACTCATCCGATTTTTGCACCTTGCTTCCCAAAGTGGTAGCGTTCTAGAATAGTGCTAAGTTTTGGAAGGTAGTGTTTGCCTAACTTTTTGAGGCAAATTTCAAATTCGTTGAGATTGTCGGATTCGGCATCAGTCAGGTCAGGAAGGTGTTCTGATACGTCTTGGCCTTCTGAGCCTAGACAATGTAATAATAGTGCTGATTTTCTTTCAGAACTCAAGGATACACCACAAACCCTTGCATAATTAAGAAATACCTTTTTCCATTTTGACCAGCGCAAAATTGGATCACCAGGATTGGAGAGGAAAAAAGGTGGTGGTGTTACGTTTTGCATGTTTTGTACAAAATATTTATGTAATTACGGGAGCTTAAAGCAAGCAAACTGTTAGTGAACAACAATTTTGACAGTAAAGAGTAAACAGCTCAGTCAGTACATAATAAGTACAATAACCATGGAAGTATTCAAGAAGTAGATGTACAGCTGTGCGCATCAGCGGGAAAGATGCGCAATAGGTAGTAGATAGTGTCAAACACCAACACACATAAATAATACAGCAGATAAGATCAGCTGAGGATAAACGCAGTAATTGAACTGTGTATGTAAGTGCACTGATGAGCATGTAAATGCTGTGCGCATCAGCGTTGTGAAGAAATTATGTTATAAAACGAAACATTGTCAGCTTCACGTATCAGCGAGATTGAAAAAGTAAACACACATTTTAAAGTTGAACCTACTTTGCTGTGCGTGGCAGCACGGGCTGGAGTAATTTAAGCTGTGTGTGCCAGGGTAAACAGCGCACGAAGAAAGTAAGTAGTAAAGATTCTAGGAAATGATTAATCAGCTGTGTGTATCAGCGAGATGAAAATCCGCTAATATGCAAATAAAGTTAGAGTAGTAAGCTGTGCGTATCAGCGTATTACAAGTACGAAGTTGTTGTGTGAGCGTATAAAAAAGAAAATGGCTGTGCGCGTCAGCGCGTAGTCTGGGAAACCGATGATTGTAGGCAATGCTCGTTGCTAGGGAACGACAGTGAGGTGAACTTTGGAAGCGTAGAATGCTGCGTGTGACGTCGGGCTGCACGCTCAGGAAGAATGAAGGTGTTCAAGATGTGGAGCGAGGCAGTCACATGCACGAGCAGGTATTTGAAAGATGCGCTTGATAAATGTGACGTTGGGTCGGAAGAATCCAAGTGTCACAAGTTCAGCAAAAGGCCCCAAAAACAAAGTGTCGAGGAGTCATAGTGGAAATAAATCTGGCAAACCAAGAATGTGATCGAAGCAGGGTCACTCGAACACGGCTCACAGTTTCCTTAGAGGACAAGTGCAGGGAATACACACACATTGAAGCAGAAGTGCAGGGCGCTTAAGGCAGGAAGGAGAGCAGTCTTGCGGGCGATAAAAGGGAAGGACGTCAGGGGCGCTTTATAACAAGTGCGCACAGTACCTTCAAGTTCTCGTGTCCAAAGAACTTAGCTGTGTTAGGACGCTGTAGAAGACTGGTGTCAGAAAAGACAGGAAGCTCTAGCAGAGAAGATGTTGTAGAGTAGCAGGGTTCAATCTTCTTCGCTCGTCGCCGGTGTGAAGAAGTACAGGAGCCAGGATAACAACTTTAGGATCTTCTTTATTTGTAAGTAAGCTAGAGATGTAACAGCGTCCTACCCACAGGGCACCCAGCAGCAACTGACTCTAAGACATGGTAACTGGGCTGCAAGGAGAGCTTTACATTCTAGAGCTCCATGTGCAAGATATTCCACAATCAGATGGTAGGGCACAGAGAGAATTAGCAGGGCAATGAATAAGTAGATACCACATCCCTCCGATCAGTGAAGCCAAAGTCTGCATCGCAAGCCTGCGACACGTGGTGCCACTAACCCTGTTCAACGCAAGCCTGCGACACGTGGTGCCACTAACCCTGTTCAACGCAAGCCGGCGACACTTGGATGAGGGCTCAGGCCTACACTGCGGTCCAGTAGGTCCCACATGTGGAACTGTGTCCTGAGTTTTGAATGGCAGTGACCCCAAGTCTGTGGCAGCGTCCACATCACTAAACTCCCTCCGATCAGTGAAGCCAAAGTCTGCATCGCAAGCCTGCGACACGTGGTGCCACTAACCCTGTTCAACGCAAGCCGGCAACACTTGGATGAGGTCTCAGGCCTACACTGCGGTCCAGTAGGTCCCACATGTGGAACTGTGTCTTGAGTACAGAACGGCAGTGACCAGATGTTTATTGCAGAGTTTATATCACGGAACTCCCTTCGATCAGTGTCCCAAACCCTGCATCGCAAGCACACGACACGTGTCTGTGGGCCCGTGCTGAACGCTGCCCCCGGCCTACACTGCGGTCCAGTCGGTCCCACATCCAGCACTTAGTCGTGATTCATGAATGGCAGAGTCCATACCAGTGAACGCACGGAGAGGAGTAAGAGGAAGATGCGGCTCAGTCCGGATGAAAGCCAGATCCTCGTCACGGAGGTGACCGAACACTAGCAACAACTGACCTGGTGCCTCTAATCCTGTTCACCGCAAGACCGCGTCCCATGGTGCCACTGAACCTGAACTACGCAGGCTGGTGGGACCATCCAACGTAAGCCGGCGACACTCGGATGAGGGCCCCTGCTGACCGCTGCCTCAGGCCTACACTGCGGTCGAGTAGGTCACACATGTGGAACTGTGTCTTGGGTAAGATATGGAGGAGTCCACAACATTGGACACGCCTCATCGCAGGCGGCATCCCCTGTCAGCACTGGTGCCACTAACTCTATGTGCAATGAGTCATGGGCACTTTCTGGTTGGACTTTGGTGGCGTTCGAGTCCATGGCCTGGGGGTTGTCTGCATCATCATCTGGCTGGGACAGACTTGGTGTTCGACATGTGTCTGTTCCATTCATCTCCACCATGGTGACTGTTTCTGCATGGTTCTGCCCTCTGCATCATGCCCTGGGGGTACACCTTCCACTGTCCACCCAGACACTCCGCGACAACCCCCTTTGTCATCTACGTGAACCTGCTCTGCTATCGTGACCCTGCCCCAGTGCACCGCAAGTCAGCGGCCCGTGGCGGTAGGCCCGTGCAGGACGCTGTGCATCCGGGGCCACTGACTCTGTGCAGCTCAAGTCATGGAGCCTTTATGGTTGAATGGTTGTGTCCTTAACGATGGACACTGTTGTTGTATTTTGGCTGCACCAGGCACTCCATGAAGGCTGGTGTGCACACACCCCACACACATCCAACACAGGTGTCGCTCGACATGTGAGCCTGCTAATAAAAGTGGCCGGGCGCACGTGCCCGTAGCCATTCACACCATCTAAGCAAGTGTGTCCGTGTGGTCATTATGTCAGCATGATGGGCCCGAGCCCTGCAACATCACAGTGTGCTGTCCTCAGCGGACGATACCATGTCACCTCAGCAGTGGCTAAGACCTTGGACATGTAGCTTCGCCCGCCCCCCCTGCATGCACAAGCGGCGTGTGCTGGTCCGGCGTATGTCAGGTCAGCGCCGGGGTGTGCTGATTCGGCAGGGGGATCAGGGCGTGGCGCTGGCCTGGCCTTGAGCAGGAAGTGCGGTAAGCATGTCTCTGTGTTGGAGTGTTTTCGCCACCAGAGCCACAGTAGTCGATGTTGCAATGTAGCATGCACCCGGAGGGCGGGCCCGCACGTACGGGGAAATGTAGGAGCGCAAGACCGCTCGGGGTCTTGGCTCATACATGCCAAGTGTTATGTGTATCAGTCCTGCGGCTGCATACGTCAGATGCCTAGCCTCAATCGCAGCGTGATCACAGCCAGCCATGGACTATACACCTGTGTTCGCCCTGTCCAGACCATTGGCCTGCACTCACGTGGCCGCACACCCTCAACGGCCAGCTTCACGGTGTTGTTGGCATGCCGCTGGACATGCGCAGACAGGCATGACAATGGTGTGCCGTAGGAGTGCACGTGATACAACCGCGCAGCGCACACAAGTGTGGGGGCTTGTGGGAGGGAGAAGCAGCTGTGAGGCAACGTAACACACAGTGAGGCCGCTCATGTGCCACGTGCTCGGCATATCATCCATGATTCCCTGGGTCGCAGACATCCCACCCCACCCACGACAGGCCTCTGTACATCTCCTGTATGCAAGCAGATTGTTGGAACCGGGGTTACCGAGTCCGACACGGTAGCATGGCGTGAAGCGGGAAAGGCACGCGAAGGCAATGTGTAAGGCAGTTGTGCAGCACACTCTCACTTTGACTCACAAATGCGAACGCAATAACAGGACACCACACCAGGCTTTTGTATTTAAAATCAAGATCTTTTATAAATAAATTAAGTTGGCATCAGCTAAGGCAGGTTAATTCAGATCTACATTCAAATTCATTAAATTATTCAACTGGTGCACATTTTAAATAAAGCTGCATAGCTCATCAACATTGTAGGCCACTAAGAGGCCGCAGGAATTATCTCCTACACGTAGCACTTAATAATGATCTCAAGGTACGTTAATAAAACAGGGGCCTAGACATGCAGTTCACTTTAGCATATTCAATTTACTTGAAAGAAGGCTTTTCACTTTACATTGAAATAGGCCTGCATTAATCTAGGCGTGCCCACATTCAGTACAGTGGGCGTCGCAATTCCAGTTCACCTGTAACATAAAACACTGCAACTCTTGGCGGTGTACACTTCAGCTTACTTCAATTAATCACTTTCCCCTGTGGTAAAGACTTGGCAGTTATCAACATAGGCCTAGGTAGTAATTACAATAGGCATCTGCATTAAATTACTAAACACTGTGGGGAACCCCTCAACATGTCCCGTATTCTGGGGCTTTTGTGTCCCTCAGGGGTTAATTCTAGGCTAGGCCCACTCCTCTCCGGGGCCTCGCCTCATGGGGAAAGTTACATGGTTCATTTAGGGGTTAACGGTGGCCCCCGGCCCCCAGTGGCGTTTTTGTGGGCCCTAGGGGCCTCCTGGGCTCACCTTGTGCTCGGTCGTTGGTCGCGCTTCTTAGCGACTGGCTAACTCCAGGCCCGGCCCGTATTCTGGAGGGCGGGGCCCGGTCGGGGTACCTCGGCCTTCTGGCCGGAATGACGGGTCGTTGCGGGGGCCGGGATCACCTTCCTCCGGCCCCCGGGATCAAGGGGATGCAGCTGCGGCACATTGCGGGGGCTGGGATCTCACTCCTCCAGCCCCCGGGATCAGGTAAGTGCTTGTGCGCAGGCTCGGGGTCTTGGGGAAGGGAGCGGGAGCCGGCAGTCCTCTCCGGCCGGCTCCCCGTCTCCCTCTGCACTGCCGGCTCTTCCCGGGCTTCCGTCGGCGCTGGGGGCGTGACCGGGGCCGGCGCCCAATCGTTGCGCGGCCTTCCTGGGGTCACGCCCGGCGACCCCGGTTGCCTGGAGACGGCGTCGGCGGGGCCTGGAGGCAGCGTTGATCGCGCTGGCGATTTCTTGGGCCGCAACGGCGGCGGGGGCAATCTCTTCGGCCGCGACGGCGGCAGGGGCACTTCTTCGGCCGCGACGGCGGCAGGGGCACTTCTTCGGCCGCGACGGCGGCAGGGGCAATAAGCAGAGGCTTCGGTGAGGGCGCGGATGGCGCACCTCACCACAGAAACTCGAGGGGCTTCCCTCACCTCAGCGCTCCCCTCGGTGAGGGCGCGACGGCGCACCTCACCTCACGGCACTTCTCCTCAGGCGGCGACGGCCGCGGCGGTGATCGCTACACAAGGTCAGTGACCTGGGGGTGCCAGAAAGCAGGACGCACCAGCAGCCTGTGGGCAGGGCTGACTGGGAAAGTACTTGGGGGCAGCCCAGTAGTAGGCAGGAATAGTGAGGGGGTGAAGGTCTAGCGCTACAGGGTACGGCGCTTTACCTGGTGATCCCCAGTTGGGCAGTTTAGGCTTCAGGCCTGGCAGGACGGTCAGGCCTCCTCAAGTTAAGGTGTCTTGCGACTGCTCCAGCTTGGTTGCTTCTTAGGCGCTTCTGGTGATGAGTTTCTTGTCAGAAGTTCCTTAGTATAAGTTTCTTGTCAGAGTTTCTTGTCAGAAGTTTCTTGTCATGAGGGGGGGGAATGAGTTGGTGGTCTGGGAGTGCTTGATGTTCCTCCCCGCACGCTGAAGGTGGTTCCCTGGGTCCCCTCACACTGGGCAAGGTCAGTGGGTGGTGGGCGTTCCTCAGCTATCTTACTACAGCAGGGCCTCAGTCCTGTCAGCAGCAGTAGTGTAGGTCTCCCCCTAGGCCCTAAAGCCTTTACTCCGGCGGAGGTTCTCCCAGGTTCAGTGGTGCCTCATCAACTGACTAGAAAGTTTTCCCTCCAAGCCTTTTATACTCCTAGGTCAGGTGACTCTCCCAAAGGCGGCAAAACATAACTCCTCCCACAGCCCGGAAGGTTCTAGAACCTTCTACATGCCTGGCTATGTGGCCCTGAGGCGGGGATGGAATGGATACTGTACACCTCTACCCCAGCCTGACCCTGGCTACTAGTGTGTATGAGTGTCAGGCCCCTCTGCAGTAGCAGGGGCCTGTGGCAGCCATCTTGAGTGAGCGAGAGCACCTGCACCTCAGCACTGGCTAGCAGTGGCAAGGTGCCCAGAGACCTAGGTCCAGTAAAAATATGGTGGCAAAAAGGAGGCGAAAAAGGAAAAAAACAGGGAAAGACCACCCTAGGGCTGACAGGTCTAACACGCGTCCCCCCCAGCCGAAAGAGGGGAGAGCTTCCCAACCTCTAGGGAGTTCTCTTCGCTAAGGCGGAAAAACCGGGAGAGACCGTCAGCGTTGGCGTGGTCTACACCGGGTCGATGTTCCACCCGAAAGTCCATCCCCTGGAGGGAAATGGACCACCTCAATAATTTGGGGTTTTCGCCTCTCATCTGCATGAGCCAGCGAAGGGGTCTGTGGTCGGTCTGGATCAGGAAGTGACAACCAAAAAGGTATGGCCTCAACTTCTTTACAGCCCAAACCACAGCAAAGGCTTCTCGTTCGATGGTACTCCACCGCTGTTCCCGGGGGAGTAGTGTTCGGGAAATGAAGGCCACTGGCTGGTCTTGGCCATCATCATTCAGCTGCGAGAGCACAGCTCCTATGCCATGCTCAGAAGCGTCTGTCTGTACAATAAATTCCCGTCCAAAGTCTGGAGTCCTGAGCACCGGTGCGGTGCACATTGCACGTTTGAGGGTCTCAAAGGCTTCCTGGCAGGCAGCCGTCCAGATGACTCTGCGTGGCTGCTTCTTTGAAGTCAATTCCGTCAATGGGCCCACGATGGTTCCATAACCCTTGACAAACCGGCGGTAATATCCCGTGAGGCCGAGAAAAGCCCGGACCTCTGTTTGGGTCTTGGGGGCTCCCAGGCCAAGATGGTCTCAATCTTGGCTTGGAGGGGTTGCACCTTACCTCCGCCCACCAGATGTCCCAGGTACACGACAGATCCCTGTCCAATCTGGCACTTGCTGGCCTTGATGGTTAAACCAGCCCGTTGCAAAGCCTGTAGCACCTCCTGGAGATGCTCCAGATGGTCCTCCCAGCTGCTACTGAAGACAGCTATGTCATCCAGGTAGGCAGCAGAGAAGGCCTCTAGGCCAGACAGCACCTGGTTCACCAACCGCTGGAAAGTGGCTGGAGCATTTTTCAACCCGAAGGGCATCACCCGAAATTGAAAGTGGCCCTCGGGGGTGGAGAACGCAGTCTTCTCCCTTGCTCCTTCCGCCATGGCTATCTGCCAATAGCCTGACGTCAAATCAATGGTACTCAAATACCGGGCTGCTCCCAGCCGGTCAATGAGCTCATCCGCCCGAGGGATCGGGTGAGCGTCGGTCTTAGTGACTGAGTTGAGTCCACGGTAATCCACACAGAACCGAAGTTCTGGTGTGGTGCCCGGTGGGGCCGCTTTCGGCACCAACACCACCGGACTAGCCCAAGGGCTACTGGAAGGCTCAATCACTCCCAGTTCTAGCATCTTGGTAACCTCACCCTGGATACTAGCCTTGACTTTATCGGACAGCCGGTAAGACTTGGTTTTTACTGGCGGACTGTCCCCTGTGTCCACATCATGGGTACACATGTGCGTGTTTCCAGGCGTGAGGGAGAACAACGAGGCGTACTGCCCCAAGACCTGGCGGCAGTCCCTCTGTTGCTCTGGGGTCAAGGATGGGGCGAGGACCACTCCCTCTACTGAACCATCCTTCTCATGGGCCGCCAGAAGGTCTGGAAGAGGCTCACTCTCCTCCTCCTCACTTCCATCAGTTATCATTAGGAGAGTGAGTTCTGAACGCTCCTGGTGGGGCTTCAGGCGGTTGACGTGGAACACCCTGTGGGGTTGACGTGGAGTCTTCACATCGACGACATATGTGGTCTGGCCTTTCCTTTCCAAGATCTCAAACGGCCCAGTCCACCGGTCCTGGAGGGCGCTAAGCTCTCCTGGCTCCATGACCCACACCTTCTGTCCAGCGTCTAACTCTACCGTCCGCGCGTTCCGGTCATACCATTTCTTCATGACGGCTTGACTTGCCTCTAGATTGTCCGAGGCCTCTTTCCACAGCTTGGCCACCTGGCTGCGGAATGCCAGCATATAGCTGACCACATCACGGGGAAGCTTCGAGGAAGACTTCTCCCACCCCTCCTTGACAAGACTGAGGGGCCCCGAACGGGGTGGCCATAGAGCAGCTCAAAGGGGCTGAAACCGACCCCCTTCTGCGGCACCTCTCGGTAGGAGAAGAGCAGACAGGGTAAGAGGACGTCCCACTTTCTTCTCAAGTCCTCGGGTAGGCTCCTGATCATCCCCTTCAAGGTTTTGTTAAAGCGCTCCACGAGCCCGTTCGTCTGGGGGTGGTAAGGAGTGGAGAACCGGTAGGTCACTCCACACTCCTTCCACATGGCCTGCATGTAGGCCGACATGAAATTCGTGCCCCTATCTGACACCACGACCTTGGGGAATCCCACTCAGGTAAAAATCCCCATCAGGGCCCGCGCCACCACCGGTGCAGTGATGGTCCTCAGAGGGATTGCCTCCGGGTACCGGGTGGCGTGGTCTACCAGCACCAAAATGAACCTATGTCCTGCAGAAGTCGGCGGGTCCAATGGCCCGACAATGTCAATCCCTACCCGCTCAAAAGGGGTATCGACAACTGGGAGAGGTTCTAGAGGGACCTTCACTTTAGTCCCTGTCTTGCCGCTCGCTTGGCAAGTGGTGCAAGTCTTGCAAAAAGTGTCAGAAGTGACGCGCATCCTGGGCCAGTAAAAATGTGGGACTAGACGCGCAAACGTCTTGTCTTGGCCCAGGTGTCCTGCTAGTGGTATCTCGTGTGCCAACTCTAGCAGAAAGGCTCGGTAGCATTGGGGGACCACCACGGCTCGGGCGGACCCATGCACCGGAGCCTTAGGCTCACTGTAGAGGAGACCATCCTCCCAGTAGACATGGTAATTACCAGTCTCTGTTCCAGCTGCTTGGGCTTCGGCCTGTTGCCGCATGCCTTCAAGCGTAGGGCACTCCTTCTGCGCCCGGCAAAATTCCTCCCGGGTAGGCCCTCCTTCCACCTGCCACCCTGCAGGGGTCGGCAGGTCCCCCACGGGAACACCAACCACCTCAGCGGACTCCGGGGTCACCTCCGTGGGCTCCCCATCCATCTCACCGGGTGTCTCCTCCTGGACGTCTCCTCGTCCAGCAGTGGGCTGGGCCATTATTCCAGGCTCCAACCCCAGCTGAGTTCCTTGTCGGGCAGCCATGGACCGCGTGACAACGCAAGTCCATCCTGGTAATCCCAACATCTCAGCATGGGCATTGAACTCTACCTCCCTCCAGGCAGTATGTTCCAAGTCGTTGCCCAGCAGACAGTCAACTGGCATGGCAGGGCTCACCGCAACCTTCAACAGACCTGATACTCCTCCCCACTCAAAGGGAACTTGGGCCACGGGGTAATGACCCAGGCTATTATCAGCCATAACAACCGGGTGGAATTCCTCAGGAATCACCTGCTCTGGGGACACCAGCCGACGTCTCACCATCGTCATGCTGGCACCTGTGTCCCTCAGAGCCTCCACCTCCTCCCCGTTCACCAGGACCCTCTGCCGATACTTGGCAGTGTTCGCGGGTACCTGAACCCGTGGGATGATCTCTCTATCCCCCAGGGAAACTAAGGTCAAGCCTGTCCACTCACCTCCCCTACCTAGGGACAACTCCTCCCCAAGCGCTACACTGGCCACCCCGGGGCTCTTACCTTCTGTGGGGGCTGGGGTTCTCTTGCGACACTTGGGATCCCCCTTATAATGTCCAACCTCCCCGCACTCGTAGCACCGGACAGTTCTGGGCTGCTGACTCCTGTCAGGATAAGTGGGTTTCTGAGATCCAGATTGGGATGGGGAACCTACCCCTCTCCCAGGCGGTTTATTTTGGGGACCTTTAAAGAACTCCCTCTTTTTATCTCCCCCTCTTTCTTCTGGGGGAGCCCCTGTCCACCTTTTGGGGGTCCGCCCCGGCTCCCTTGTGGGACACCCGAGTGCTGACCCACGTGTCTGCCTCCTCCGCAAGCTCCCTAGGATTGGTCAGCTTGCGGTCCACCAAGTACTGGCGCAGCTCCGGAAAACATTTCTCTAGGAGGTGCTCTCTCAAGAACAGGTCGTACAGCCCTTTGTAATTGTCAACGTTGCTGCCACGCACCCAACCCTCCAATGCCTTCCGGGCATAGTCAAAAAAATCTACCCAGTTTTGTGTGTGAAGCTTGTGGCTGTTGCGGAACTTTTGGCGGTACTTCTCTGGGGTGAGGCCAAACTTCTTGAGCAGGGCCTCCTTCATGATAGGGTAGTTAGTCTGCTCCCCCTTATCCAAAGTTAAAAGTGTGTCCCTTACTAGTGGAGGTATGTACCTATAAAGACCTCCCCCAGTAGCTCTCAGGAACTCTATGGGCCACCAGAGCCACCTCGTAGGCCGCCAACCACTTGTCGATGTCATCACCTACACTAAAACTGGCCATCACCTCTCTGGGTAAATAGAATTTGGGCTCCTGTGGAACCCCAGCAGGTACGCTGCCACCATTCATTTTGCCCTGCATCTCCATCTGCAAGGTCCGGAGCTCTAGCTCCTTCAGGCTAAGCTCATGTACAAGCTTCCTTTCATCCATGGCTTTTTCCATCCTAGCAAGTTCTAATGTCAATTGCCTCTGCTCCCTTCTGTCTTCCAATTCCTCTTGTGACAAACTTCCCCCTGACGCACTACTGCCTGCCCTGGAACGTCTTCCTGGCAACACATTCTCGCTAACATCAATGCTCAGTAGGTCCAGTCCTCCTGGGTTGTCTGTCTCCCCCTGCTCCTCATCCCCTCTTCCCTCCGGGTGGGCCATTACCCATGCCTTCAAAGCTTTCTGAAGCACCTCCTTCCTGGCGCCTCGCTTGACGGCCACCCCCCTCTCTAGGCAGAACTCCTTGAGCTGTGTCACTGTATACCTTTCTAGGTTGGCTAACTCAAACTCCATCCTCCTAGGTGGGGTCCCAGACAATTCAAGGAAGGGGTTCTAAACTGTAGGTAACAGGTCCAACACAGGAATGTACACAGTCGGCAATTACCATAGAATTCCTAGCACTCTCATTAATATAGGTGTCTAATTGCGGCGCACATTGAGTCACTGTAGGGTGCTGCACAAGCACCAGTCCTTATCCAACCGCTGAACACCAAATGTTGGAACCGGGGTTACCGAGTCCAACACGGTAGCATGGCGTGAAGCGGGAAAGGCACGCGAAGGCAATGTGTAAGGCAGTTGTGCAGCACACTCTCACTTTGACTCACAAATGCGAACGCAATAACAGGACACCACACCAGGCTTTTGTATTTAAAATCAAGATCTTTTATAAATAAATTAAGTTGGCATCAGCTAAGGCAGGTTAATTCAGATCTACATTCAAATTCATTAAATTATTCAACTGGTGCACATTTTAAATAAAGCTGCATAGCTCATCAACATTGTAGGCCACTAAGAGGCCGCAGGAATTATCTCCTACACGTAGCACTTAATAATGATCTCAAGGTACGTTAATAAAACAGGGGCCTAGACATGCAGTTCACTTTAGCATATTCAATTTACTTGAAAGAAGGCTTTTCACTTTACATTGAAATAGGCCTGCATTAATCTAGGCGTGCCCACATTCAGTACAGTGGGCGTCGCAATTCCAGTACACCTGTAACATAAAACACTGCAACTCTTGGCGGAGTACACTTCAGCTTACTTCAATTAATCACTTTCCCCCTGTGGTAAAGACTTGGCAGTTATCAACATAGGCCTAGGTAGTAATTACAATAGGCATCTGCATTAAATTACTAAACACTGTGGGTAACCCCTCAACATGTCCCGTATTCTGGGGCTTTTGTGTCCCTCAGGGGTTAATTCTAGGCTAGGCCCACTCCTCTCCGGGGCCTCGCCTCATGGGGAAAGTTACACGGTTCATTTAGGGGTTAACGGTGGCCCCCGGCCCCCAGTGGCGTTTTTGTGGGCCCTAGGGGCCTCCTGGGCTCACCTTGTGCTCGGTCGTTGGTCGCGCTTCTTAGCGACTGGCTAACTCCAGGCCCGGCCCGTATTCTGGAGGGCGGGGCCCGGTCGGGGTACCTCGGCCTTCTGGCCGGAATGACGGGTCGTTGCGGGGGCCGGGATCACCTTCCTCCGGCCCCCGGGATCAAGGGGATGCAGCTGCGGCACGTTGCGGGGGCTGGGATCTCACTCCTCCAGCCCCCGGGATCAGGTAAGTGCTTGTGCGCAGGCTCGGGGTCTTGGGGAAGGGAGCGGGAGCCGGCAGTCCTCTCCGGCCGGCTCCCCGTCTCCCTCTGCACTGCCGGCTCTTCCCGGGCTTCCGTCGGCGCTGGGGGCGTGACCGGGGCCGGCGCCCAATCGTTGCGCGGCCTTCCTGGGGTCACGCCCGGCGACCCCGGTTGCCTAGAGACAGCGTCGGCGGGGCCTGGAGGCCGCGTTGATCACGCTGGCGATTTCTTGGGCCGCAACGGCGGCGGGGGCAATCTCTTCGGCCGCGACGGCGGCAGGGGCACTTCTTCGGCCGCGACGGCGGCAGGGGCACTTCTTCGGCCGCGACGGCGGCAGGGGCAATAAGCAGAGGCTTCGGTGAGGGCGCGGACGGCGCACCTCACCACAGAAACTCGAGGGGCTTTCCTCACCTCAGCGCTCCCCTCGGTGAGGGCGCGACGGCGCACCTCACCTCACGGCACTTCTCCTCAGGCGGCGACGGCCGCGGCGGTGATCTCTACACAAGGTCAGTGACCTGGGGGTGCCAGAAAGCAGGACGCACCAGCAGCCTGTGGGCAGGGCTGACTGGGAAAGTACTTGGGGGCAGCCCAGTAGTAGGCAGGAATAGTGAGGAGGTGAAGGTCTAGCGCTACAGGGTACGGCGCTTTACCTGGTGATCCCCAGTTGGGCAGTTTAGGCTTCAGGCCTGGCAGGACGGTCAGGCCTCCTCAAGTTAAGGTGTCTTGCGACTACTCCAGCTTGGTTGCTTCTTAGGCGCTTCTGGTGATGAGTTTCTTGTCAGAAGTTCCTTAGTATAAGTTTCTTGTCAGAGTTTCTTGTCAGAAGTTTCTTGTCATGAGGGGGGGGGAATGAGTTGGTGGTCTGGGAGTGCTTGATGTTCCTCCCCGCACGCTGAAGGTGGCTCCCTGGGTCCCCTCACACTGGGCAAGGTCAGTGGGTGGTGGGCGTTCCTCAGCTATCTTACTACAGCTGGGCCTCAGTCCTGTCAGCAGCAGTAGTGTAGGTCTCCCCCCTAGGCCCTAAAGCCTATACTCCGGCGGAGGTTCTCCCAGGTTCAGTGGTGCCTCATCAACTGACTAGAAAGTTTTCCCTCCAAGCCTTTTATACTCCTAGGTCAGGTGACTCTCCCAAAGGCGGCAAAACATAACTCCTCCCACAGCCCGGAAGGTTCTAGAACCTTCTACATGCCTGGCTATGTGGCCCAGAGGCGGGGATGGAATGGATACTGTATCCCTCTACCCCAGCCTGACCCTGGCTACTAGTGTGTATGCGTGTCAGGCCCCTCTGCAGTAGCAGGGGCCTCTGGCAGCCATCTTGAGTGAGAGAGAGCACCTGCACCTCAGCACTGGCTAGCAGTGGCAAGGTGCCCAGAGACCTAGGTCCAGTAAAAATATGGTGGCAAAAAGGAGGCGAAAAAGGAAAAAAACAGGGAAAGACCACCCTAGGGCTGACAGGTCTAACACAGATGGTAAAGTTACTGTAGCGATGAAAGGTCCTGTGTCTGAACTATCAGGTGGAAGCACATCTGCAGCTCCGAGCTGGGGCTTTCATGTGCCCAGCACCCCCTGACAGATACGATAGTATTTGCTGGCGACTCCCACACTACGCACTGCCCGACGTGAGACCAAAGTGCACACATCCCACACACAGAAGTCCTTGGTCGTAGTTAGCGTGCGTGAAATGGCCTTCACACGTACTCCCACTCCATCCCAGGCCTACACCCGTTGCACACAGACACTGCTCATTGATCCGAACTGTGGCATTTCATCCACAGGACTGGCGCGGGTCAGCACGGTGCCGCTTCAAGCAGATCCACTGACGCAATGGCAGGCCATCCCGTACACATGCACAACTCCAGTCACGTGGACCGGTACCGTGCACGTCTGCTGCATGTACTGGGGGCACTGCCATTGGCAGTGCTGCGGATCAGTTACCGGCTAAGCTTCCACCTTGCCAAAGTCACCTGCGTTCAGCCTGTGTTGCATTGTCGCTCGTGCATATTCGAGTGGACCATGGATGTCTGCCTCTCCAACGTAACGGTAGCTGACCTGGATTTCGACGTTTGTGTGCGCCCCCTGTTGGCCCACGACCAGGAGTGTCACCGTGATGCCCGTTTATGGCATGCCTGGATGATTGGCATGCATGCTGGCAACTGGACCTGGGAGATTGCATGAGTGCTCGTGTGCAGTGACCACATTGAGCCGCTCCCCGATTGGGCTTTAGTGCCAATTGGGGCCAGGGGTTGGAGTCAGCACATCTGTCCGGGACAGCTGATGGGTTACGTCACCGACATGTTAGATGTAGTCGACAACTAGCTCATGTTGGAAATGTTGGCTGACGCTGCTGCACTCGCGTTCATGGACGAGTGACAACGTACCTGCAGCCACAACTGAATGTGACCCATTGCACGTGTCCCGGTGCCTGGTTGCATGTTGGGGATCTGGTCACATGTCCCAAGACAACAGTGGACATGGCTGCATTGGCCTGGACTCCGGATACATGCGCGGACAACCAATGCGCGTTGGCACTGACTTGTGTGGGTGATGGACTCCCCCGGGGTGGACATGGGCGCTTTCCAACGTTCCTCATTCAGACATGCTACTGCATTGGTCTGCATGTTGTTCCACTTCTCTTGGCCGTACTGACACGCATTTGTTGATAAAGTTTCCGCACCTTCACTTGTCTCCAACTGTGATGAGTGTTGATATGTATGCAAATGTGTGTGTCACGGCCTATCTGGGTCCCTGCCATACATGCATTGCTACACCATCATGGCTGTGGGTTGGTACTTGTGCATTATCATGTCCCTGCTTCGTGCTTTGCTAAATGCGTATGGCCATTTACCGGCCACAAGCGGGTGCACTTGTGTCCTGTGTTCAGTTGTGCAAATGTTGGTGTTTGTACCACTTTGTGTTCGATGTTGGGGTGCTCTGCTTCCTATGTGTGTGTGCTGCATTGTGTGTGAGATGGCCCTTCAGCTCTGATTTGGCTCACCCTTCTCCCTTTCAGGCAGTGTGGTTTTCACTTCTGTGCTTGTTCAGTGGTGTGATATTGCCGACTTGTCTGACTTGTGCTTTTGGTTGGTGTTGTTACTCTTGGGCATGGTTTGTCTGCAGTTGTGCTGTGCTTAATTGCAGTGGTGGCTGGAGACATTTGAAAGTGGTGGGGCGTAAAATTATTGGCATACTGCACCGCAGCGAGCGAGCGTAGCGAGCGAGCGTAGCGAGCGTGCCCGAACAACCTAAGGGGGTTCGGGGGTTCTCCCCGAGAAAATTTTGAAAAAAGAGTGGACAAATGGTGCATTTTCAAGCAAATTTGAGAAAGCAGGATGGTTAATAAAGCAATTGTGAAAGTGCAGTTATTACATTAATAAAGAGATGTCATATAACATAGGTAGCTGCTTATTCAAGCTTTCTTTCACCCCATAGTCCAGCAGGGTCTTGATACAAGACAGATAAGAGAAAAAGCAGTGTGGTCCTCGACCAGGAAGACACTCATATTTCATTGGTAAGAAGTCAAAGGATTGGTCAAATTGAAAACCTGAAATGCAATATGCAATCAAACAATTTGCAAGTACATCTCATCTATGTTCAACAAGCCATGTTTTACCCATGATTGGAATTGTGAATCACCAAATAAACTGAGCCACTGCAATCAAAAGCAGAGGGCCTCCTCAAAAAGTATGCCCTTAAGAGAGTTCTCTCATCTCATGTCCTCTCTATATTTTCTCTGGAAGTTGAAAACTCATCACATTCTACTGCACAAACCTGAACCCTTCTGCATATTCCAACACCAGAACTCATTCTTGGCCATTTAGTCTGGAGCCATTCATACCAGGAATACAGAAAATACCTTTAAATAGAGTAGAAGGTTTATGAATACAAGCACTTAGCAATTGTACATATACTATGAATGAGAGCCAAAGGAAACAAAAAGGAATAAAGAAGGAAGCAACACTCAAACACAACTCATGCTCCGGAACGCCATAAAATTCTCTATGTGGCAAGTTCATCACCTATAGCAGAACACAGAACTTCAGAGCAAGCTCAGTGCCACCTTCTCTCACCTTAGAATGTTGGATATTGGAGCATGGAGCTTAATAGATAAGAGCTTTGCGTGTCACGTCTGGAAAGGTCTCTAATTTTAGCATCCAATAGAAAACGCTTTCTTTTATGTACATTTGCTCTACAGCATCTCATTCGATCCCTGAATAAGTTGCTATATTCTTACCTGTAAAACCTCTGACACCCAAGGGCTTTTGAAAGCGTTAGACGAAACCTTCAAATAATTAAAATACATTGAAATACCACGGACAACAATGGCAAGTCATAAAAAGGAACAAACACTGTCCAATTTACTGCTAACAAACTACAATGCGGCCGAAACAAATATGTTCATATCATAAAGCTAATGCTGGCAACACAAACTGTTCTCTGAAACGGCCTCAGCCTCTTAATCACCAACACCACCCCTGGTTCTTTTAAACCGGGATCAGTCAAACACAGAATGACATAGTTGAGTCTGATAGAGTGACAAAGTGAAAGGATATAAAAGTGAACACAAATAATGAATCCTTAAAATAGGATAGGTAACAAACTGAAATGCCAGCAAAAATAACCAGCGCAAATAGGTTGCTTAATTCTCCGTTCCATTTAATGGTGGAGGGAGCATGGCGACAGCATTAGAGCCCACGCAAGCCTCCCTCAAACTTGGCAGCGGGAGGCAGAAAACACCAAAATATTGCCCCACACTATCCTTTGTTTATAAATCCCGCCCAGCAGAGCCTTTCAAACATGCCAGACCCACACACCTGATCTAAATATGTATGTATATGTATGCAACATGTGTATGCGCACACACACGTGGCATTCACAAAAGCACAAGCATTTAGCGTCCTTAAAGATCAAGAAATAAACATTACCTAAACACAAAACGTCTAAAAAATACAATCCAACCGAGTCGGTAGAAGAGCGCCATTTAAGTTCAGTAAGTTTGCCAACAAATTCAAACATGTCTCCGATGAACGCGCAAATCAAATATCCTGGTTTGCAAATTACCACATCTTAAATTCAGAATCACAAAAGCTTAGCTGATGCATTGGAAAAGCAATTACACTCTGACCTTTCGTTTTCAAAGCGTTCTAGCGCAGATGCAGAAACAAAACCATCATTCACTCACCCAGCGCCCCCAGCCCTCAAAAGCACCAAATGCGTTAAAGAAAGAGGTTTCTTTTACTAAAATGTAACTAAGGCTTTTCTGCATTTCAGTTTGAAAACATACGCACTCTGCAAGCTGCAACGCACTTGAAACAAACAAAAAAAAAAGCCCTGCGATGCGCATCACTTTCTTCACAGGCATCGCGAATGCGTTTGCCCCGAAGGGAGCACAACAATAACAACAACAACACAAGCGCGGGAAGGACGTGTTGCTAAAAGCGCGTGTGCGTGAAGCGGGGAGACCTGAAGTTAGTGAACTTACTTTGGTGCGCGCACGAGTCCTGCATTGCCGGTCCCTGGTGAGCTGCTCTGTGCGCTAGGGCTGTGTCTTTGAAAGGTAGTTCCCATGACATATGACTCCGTTATTTTTCATTACTGTAAAGTGACTATTCCAATTTACTTTGGTTCCAGCCAGAGAGCCTATTTGGCTTCTATTGCGACTGTTCCTGTGACTACAGTGCCAGAACTGCATTATGCTGCAGGACTAAGCGACCTGTACAAACAGTTGGCATCAACATGTAAAGGTCTTTTTTTCCATCTGCGCATTACTTAACAGGATGTGGTGGGGGCAGTAACGGGAGCGAGTGCACTCTTTCTACGTTTCAGTACAAATTAAAATGCACAAGAGGAGCCTGTCACTTTGTTTACTGCCAATGTTTAATAAGGGATGGGTGATGGCCTTGTTACAACGTGGAAGGAAAGCCTGGCCAGCTGTTGGACTTGGCAGCCACACGAGCTCGGCTGGTGAAGCTTGACAGAGTGTAGCCACATCCAGTTAAGATTTGCTGTCTGTGCTCTTTCGACTGGTCCGTTTCTCTTCCTTTTTGCGCAGACATTCTTCGACTTCTGTTTCACAGTGCCTCTCTTTTTCCTTTCCTTCTTTGCTTGCAAAGTTCCTCTCATTAACTGATGTTAGACCTGCAGGACGAATTTTATCTACAATTATTCCCCCAGAATAAACAACCACTCGTCAGGTACACACATTGTGACTAGCTCCACTGTGTGTATTCCAGAGACTTGCATAACTGGTAGCTTCAGTCCATGATTTACATTGCATTCTGGGACTTGAAGTATTGGTGTATTAATGGATTAACAAGGCTACAGGTTCCAAAATATAGAGACTCATGGAGTCTCAAATCTTGGCTCGGCAGAAGGAGCACCAGCTAAAGACAAATTTTACAACACATGCAAACATTTCTCTTTAAAGCCGGTCGTTCCCAATCTAAGTGAAAAGCTGTCCTTACAGTTGCTGTCGAACGTCCGCACATGCTGGTGAATTAAACAAAGCTGCCTGCACCTAAAAGACGCAGACAAGACAAATGCTTCTCTCCAAAATTAAGGGAAATACACTTCAACCGGCCCTACATAATGCCTGCTGCTTCTGCCAAGAAAAACACTCGCAGATACATACAGTGTGGGCCCCGCTCAAAGTGCCACGGGTGCTGCCATTGCAATAACCCCTCCACCTCCTGGTCAGGCTGTGGTGTAAGGCCAACGCGGCCGATGTCCGAGCGCGAGTGCAGGTCCAGCCTGACTTGGGCTCAACAGCCTGACTGTGATACATTAAATACATATGGGCTGCGGTAACGTATTTGAACCGGTGCCGATGTAAAGTGCACCAATATCTCCGGCCAAGATTGCGCTTTACAAAGCTATTAGCCCGGGCTAAGGTGCGTGCTGCTGAAGGTGTCTGGCGTTGGCAAGGGGCTGGTTCAGGGTCAGTCACAGCTGCGGTGGGAGCGACTGGATCCCCACACTCCCTGTACCGCTCACGCGGCTACCTATCAGGAATCAGTATCACCACACACCGGGCTGTGGCAAACAATCCGAGAGGTTAGATCGCAGATTCACTGACTCAAGTGAAGATAGAGGTGCTGTTGCCGTCAGCTTAGATGACACGAACTCCCTGTGAAACGGGATCCTGGGCTCCCCCTTGGCGGGCGGCTATGTGAGTCTGGGGTCAACACAGAACGCTGTGCGTACACACTGCGTCACCACGCCTGGCCCTGCTGTTTCCCCACTCTCTTCATATTGTCTCAGCCGCACTGGGGCTCTCGGCAGCACAGGATGGCTTTTACTTACACACTTCCTGTATTACCAATAAACCCTTAAGTAATTACATCATTTGGGCGCTACAAATTCCTCGAGTCACTTTCCCATGTCTAAGTGTAAAACTGGAGCCACCCTCTTTTTCAAACTTGCCAAAACTTTACATTAGGTATTTTTTAAACAATATGTTCGTGATGTTTTACAACAACCTCCCTGCATTCCATTGTACTTGTGTAACTGTGACATGACTAAACGAGTGGCACTTCACACGGAAGTCTGTGACCAAGGTCCTGAGCAATAATAGATTTTTAACATTACGATGACAATCCTTCAGAAATATTGCCGCAGAAATGTCAACTGGTGGTGAATGGATCTACAAGTAATGACATCGCTTGAAGTGTTTGCCATGTAAATACGTTCCTTTCGTCGACGAAGAGGGTGTACTTAGCGTGAAGAAGTGAAAACACTTCCAAACATAAGCCCTCTGTACACATATTGTGTTGTGAAACAGCAAGGCATTTATCCAACGAGCGGGTATTTGCATCGAGCAATAGTTACACAGCGGATGCCTCGACTGGTTTTCGTCACGTGGTCAAGACCATTTGTACAACTCGGAGGATTTAAACAAAGAAATCACTGGCTCAACATTGGTGTCTTCTGTACCACTCAGAACGTTCCGGAAACATATAGGACAGATCGTGCCATAAATTCAATTCATATCTCCCGCATGTGCAAAATGTTAATTATGCATAAAGCAGAGAAGTGCGATGCGCCCGAAGTCACTCGCATCGGGCAACGTGTACTTTATACAGCATACGAGAAACTTATGCACTTTTGACTTTTGAGTACATTATGCACGGGCAAGCGAGAGTAGGGGCAAGCAGGTGGGCACTCAGAGGCTATCAGTAGAACTAAACAAATTCTACATTCTTGCATATTGCTCATGTTTCCTTTGCCTTCTTAATAAATATGTCTATTATGACTTGTATTCAGACGCGGCTCGCGGGGCCCGGGGATTTTTTAAATAAAAAAAAGAAAATCCTACCTCACCTGAGGAGGTCCGCCGTCCGCGCCGCCTCGGGTCCGACTCCGTTTGGCCCTACAGCCCCTCTCAGCCAATCCTGGCGCTGCTGGCAGCGCCAGGATTGGCTTAGGGCACGGTTACCTCTCGCCCGCCTGCCCATTAGGAGACCGAGGATTGAGCCTTTGCTCAACCCTCGCTCTCCTAATGGGCATGCGCAAGCCAGTGCACACACAAGTACGCATGACTGGGCACGGCGCGAAAATTCGGTGCCCTTGCCCACTCATGCGCACTTGTGCTGCAGTGCTGCCTGCTGTCCCTGGTCCCTCTGACAATCATGTCAGTCAACATGACGCAGGACCGCCCACCCCCTTCAGAGGGGGTGGGCGGTCCGACGTCATGCTGACTGACATGATTGTCAGTTCTCCCTCGGCTCTTTGAACTTAAGTAAACTGATTCAGTTTACTTAGGTTCAAAGACGCCGAGGGAGCTGCGGGCGGGGGGGCTACGCCCCAACGCCCCAATGGACGCACCGCCCCTGCTTAATTGTGCATGTGTGCCATTGTGCCCATCTCCCCCGTCCCCCCAGTCCCTGGTCGTTTCTCTCCCTGTTGCTGTTGTGTCTGTTGATTTTGAGCAGTTTCCGGTCCCCGACTCCTGCCACCATCTCCAGACTGATGTGGTGGACACCATTTCCTCCATGTCATCCAGCTCCTGGTGTGGTGCTGGACTCCCACCTCCGGTGTGCATTGCTGCCTTCTGGTTGTTGGCGTGTTTCTGCTTGTTTTTGCGTTTCGCATCATTCCAGCTGTTCTGGTTTTCTTCCATTGTCCTCCTCCGCTCTCCGGCTGCATTCACCTTGTCCACGATGGACTGCCATGTACAATGTTTTGTTGCCAATGGGGCTTGTGGGGTTGTGTACTAGCTCCGACTGCCTCCATTGTGTTTCGCTGTTGTTTTCTGTTTGGTTTGTCTTCCTTTTTCCTGCTTTTGTTGTGCTTATTCCCGCCTGCCGTGTGTGTGTCGCGGGCCTGGTGCTGCTTATCGCTGCTTTCCTCATCGCGAATGGGCTCATCGCACGTTTTTTTGCGTTGGGGTTTGTGTATTTATCTCTGTCGCGGTGGTTGTATCGCGGACATTGGCCGCGTTTTCGGCAAACTATCGCATGGTACCGCCGTGTTGTGAATTCCACGTTAACACGGGGTTATTTTCCCGCGATAGACTGCGATGTGCAAAGTTGCGTTAACATTTTTGGG
Source organism: Calotriton arnoldi (assembly GCA_963921515.1). NCBI lineage: Eukaryota > Metazoa > Chordata > Amphibia > Caudata > Salamandridae > Calotriton > Calotriton arnoldi. The sequence continues at coordinate 4,252,337 of CAWUFW010000245.1, forward strand.
AGATGTTTAGCGCACGTTCTTGTGAATATACCCCTATGTGTTACCACTCTTGGCAGAAAGGGGTTGTGAGGTAGTGGTGGATTATCCTAGTGAGGTGTTTTTGTCTTTTGAGGAGGCGCAGGAGTGGTTCACTTTGGGCCCTGGACACTTTCTTCATTATCCTGGTGTATCTAACACAGTGAGGAGGATTTAGCCGTCTTATCCGGAGGCTCCGTCCGAATCGGCTATGTTGGGCGCAGTATTGATGCTGGGGTCGGGCAGCATCTTATTTCCCTGATATATAAGGTTCTGCAGGCTGAAACGGTTAGGGGTCTAACAAGGGTGCGGAGGGCCTGGGAGGGAGAGCTGGGGACCCCTATTTCAGATGTGGACTGGGCTCATACATGTGAGTTACTGAGGACGGTGTCCAGTAACACCCGGTTCGAATTAGTTCATTTTAACCTCATGCATCCACACCTACGTTGTATCAGTGGGCCTGAATAAAAGTAGTCTGGACCCCCCCTCCATGTGTCCCCGGTGTGCAGCGGGGGGGGGGGACAGATTTTTTGCAGGTAGTATGGGGTTGCGAGCCTTCTGGGAGAGAGTGATTGTAAGGTTGAACCGTGCCACCGCCCTTACTTGTGATCTAGCGCCTCAGCTGTGTTTGCTGGGGCTGTTGGTCCTTCCCAAGAATCGTAAAATGACATACAGATTCATGCAGCTGGCATGAGGACTGGCAAGGAGGCATGTTGCCATTGCTCGGATGGGGATGCGGGCTCCTTTGGAGGAGCTTTGGGTTAGAGATGTCTCAGAATGGGCAGTGGCAGAGGAAACACAAATACATTGCCTGAGAACTGATGCCAAACTTCAAGTTGACTTGGAAGCATGGGGGTTGCTTTGATGAAAGTTCTTGGATCTGGAGGGAAGCGAGGAGGGGGATGATGCCGAGGACAACGATGAATCAATGTAGCTCTTGGGTACGCTATGTCGGGGTCTTTGATACTGACTGTATTTGATTTGTGATGTTTATTATGGTGGAGGGCTATGTCCTAATGTTGTAACTTGGCAGTTGATCGGGGCCCTGTGTGGCTCTGATGTGTCTGTACTCTATCTTACTGAGTTGCTGCTTCATTGTTTATTGTCATCTGTTTAAAAAATGTCAAATAAAGTTTTTTAGAAAACATTTCAGAAGAACATCAGCAAGCAATGAAAACAAGAAGACACAGCTCCAGACATCCATTTCTTCCACTAGGGACCATTCCGAATTGCCTTTGTACCACATTTGCAGGGAGGGGTCCCAGGGTTGTATACAGTGTATCATTATTCTACCTTTGGTCAGTGCTAATAGTGGGGATGCAAACCTGAAACAGAGTTTACCTTTTTTACGTTGGGGTGCAATGCCAATATTCAATGTGCCACTTTTCAGTCAACTCACACCCTCAGAACCCGTAGCAGAGCCTCTACCACCTTTCCCCAGTATTTATGGATCACCAGGCAAACCCAAATCCTTTGAAGGAAATCTGCCCTGGCTTGGTGACATATGTTGCTGAGAATATGAGGAGTAAGGTAGGCCCAATATAACATCTTAAACTGAGTCAGGTAGAAGCGTGCATTACTAGAGACAGTCTTATGATATTGTATCGTATCACCTTAGCCCATTCAGGGCCTGTAAATGGGGCATCCCTGTCCCTCTCCACTTGGCTGATACCACTAAAAGCCTTGTCGTTTGGTCCTGCAGTATTGCTCTACATATGGAGATGACCCATCGGCCCCCCTCTGTGAGAGTTATAATAACCTGCCTCGTCACCGATTCCGGGGTACTGCCCAGAAACCCATTCCAACAGCGTGGGGCTGCACTGTCATTCTGGTGAATGTCAAAAATTGACCCGGGCACCGACAACTTCTGCCCAGGGCTGGACTGGGAACCCAAAGCAGCCCTGGCAATTTTGTTGAAGCAGCCCCCCCCCCCCAAGTGTGAATTACTGATGCTTTTGTTACTGGGGACCGATATTGCAGCACTTGCTGCAAAACCAGCCCCCAATAACAAAACCAGCCCCCACCACTGCAAAGCCACCTCCCACCCTTCCAGCCTCCCGGGGAAATACCCGATGCTGGCTAGTGCCAGTCTGGCCCTGCTTCTGCCTAGTCTCCTCGTTGTAATAAAGTTCTCTCCCTCATAAAGGTTTCCAAGTTCCCTTCCTCCATCCACCCTGCTGTCTCTGCCGTCAGTCTTATCATATGAAAGTATGAATAGTCCCAGATTTTCGAACAGAAAAGGAGTCACCCCACCACATATTTAGAGTACCGACAAGTCTGTAACATCAACACTACTAAAAGAGGGGCTTCCTAGTCTGGCCATTTTGGCACCAAGTGCACCGTCCCAAGACCCTCCCAGGGTAGGAACCCGCCAGAAGGCTGCACTTCCTGTTCATGGTTATTGTCCCTCCAAATAGAAAGATGCTGCATCTGTGCCGCCAAAGAGTAGCATTCAAAGCCCGATGCAGCCAGGCCGCCTTCCTCATAAAGAAGCTTTAGTGTATTTAACTGATCCATGGTCATGATCGGCCCCGAATAAGGATGCTCAGAATCTTGTCACTGTCCTGGGTAGTAAACGCATCACTCCCTGAAAGGCGCAAAGGCACCGTGGGAGTAATATCATTTTGCTAAAGCGACCCTTGCCATGAGCAGCCTCGGCTGGCAGGTGAGGGACTTTTCCATGCACTGAACAATCTTTTTGATCTTGCGGTCTATGTCCACTTATCAGTATGTGTATCCCCAAATACCTATAAGAGGAGAGCTCAGGTATTTAATATTCAGGTTGGTGACACTACACAACACACCAGAACATTACACAGCAGAGCCCTGTGCAACGCAACATAACAATACCTAACATAATACAGCATAGCACTCCATAACATAACCAGGCACACCCTTACGTAATAGCATAGGATAGAGCAAAATAACATAACACACCCTAACATAACAAAGAATCGCATAACGTCATATGCAAACATATAGCATAACAATTAGACTACTCAAGGTTGCTCAGTTGACTAACGTTTCCCCCCCAGAAATCTGTGCATCGGTTGAAAGGCATGTGTTCATGGAGTGTTTATTCATAATTTTTCACTTCAGAGATTGAGAAAAAAGTGCCAGCAGGTTGGGTAATACCTTGTCATCAACATCTAGAGTCAGATTCAGTTCTGTGCCAGGGGACGTGACAATGTTATTGCATCCTCTCTTATTACTAGGTCAACATTTATGGAGCACTTAAGAAGACAACATGCTAGTTTGGCAGAGCAGCAGACAATCAAGGCACAATGTATTTCCAAAAGACTGGCTGTGCTTTTATGTCAATTCTAATATATTATCTACATTATGAAAGGTATTATGCAGTATTTCCATGTTTCAGCAATTTATCTACAGTTCCAATAATACAAACAACATGAGTTAGAAGCCAGATGTATTGGCTTTAGATCTTTTTAGATCTGGCAGGAAAGACAGCATTTGTTTGCCAGAACTCATGTAGTGAAGAACAAATTAAATTCTAAAGAGGGTTTTTGGGTCAGTCCTCTTCAATCATTGTTGCCTGGAAGTGTTTTTCACACTATGGATCATTCCGCTGGAAAGCATGCATCCAAAGGAGTAATGAATCATCCCCTTCAGCCATAGCTTTAATGAAAGTGTTACTCGAAATGTGGATCAGCCTACAGTACAGCGATTTGGGGGCATATTTACAATGAAATGTCGGAGCGCAGAGCTGCGCCAAATTTGTCAGCGCCGCGCTCTGACATTTCCAAAGCGCAGGGATGCTCCGTATTTATAACAATACGGTGCACCCCTGTGTTGCAGGGAATTATTGTTTATGTGCAGGAAGGTGTCCCTTCCTTCACATAAACAATCCATAATGGCGATTTGTTACTTCTATGTGTGCTGCATTCTGCAGCACACATAGAAGTAGAAAATCATCATTATTTAATGATTGTTTATGTGCAGGAAGGGACACCTTCCTGCTCATAAACAATCATCAATGGTGTTTTGCTCTCTCTGTGTGCTGGAAAAAGCAAAAACAAGGATAAATAAAAGTATTTCTCCTTGTTTCGGTTTTCTAACGCCTGCTCTTGCCTGGGCGTTAGTTTCAGGCACTGCCTCAGATTTACACATCCTTGTAAATCTGGGGCAGCATCAAAAAGCAATGGGTGTTGCTGTGGAACGCCCACGGCAACACCCATTGCACGCCCCTTCCACGCTAAGTGATGCATGTAAAGGGGCCGTATTTACAAGGCGGCGTAAAGATACAAAAAGTGGCTTATTGTCGCTTTATGGAGAAGGGCGTAGCGCCACTAGAACGTCACTAAAAGTGACGCTCTGGTTGCGCTATCCCCTTGTAAATATACCCCCAGGTTTTGGAAATGCCAGTGATCACGAGTGATGGAGGATTTCCTCTAAAATGTCTGACTCTGCATCTGGAAGAAACAAGCAGAAGGTGGCTCAGAAGTTCTGAGCAGCACATCACCACTGTCAGTTCCAGAGACTACTGCAGGGCGCTCTCTCCAGGGAGACACCTTTGGGTAATTGCATATTAAATTAGCTGACATTCTTCTCTCCCAACCCTAAATGGCTACCACTTTATCTAGCGAATAACAAACATCTTGGGAAGGGAGAACATCCCATGTATAATAGCACATTTAACATTTGCCATTATAATTTAAGTATGGTGTTCTTTGTATTTGTGGTGCATGACTGTAGGCTATGCTCATGTAAGCAGACTCCTGAGCCTCCCAGCCAGGCTACATTGGATTATGCCCCTCCTTCTCTCATGGCATACTTGGAATACCCAGACCATGCTGCCCTTGCACCTATCTGTTTCTCAAGATGAGCCCTGCTTGTCACGCGGGCATGCTCAGACAGAAAGCAGGCTACCACAGGTACTGAAGGTGCCCCTCTAGCAGATGCAGCACCGAGCAACTGATAACTTTAGGTACTTCCTCAGTGACATTGACCTGTTGAAGGCCCTTAGCCTAGGATCTAACAGGACCATATCTTCTCCAGACATTCCGAGTCCTAGTCCGTTGCCCAGAGGTGGTGGCTTTCATTTTCTGATGCAGGAAGGGACCTTGCCCATACTTCGGGACAATGTAGCAAATAGATGTATTTAATCAAAAGGTGGCTCTATCAGTGGCTGTGATGGAGTCACTGCTAGAACGCAAAGTTACTTCCTCATCCAGCTCCTTCGGTGCAGGACTGGGTGGGTGGACCAGAGGTGGTTACAGTGGAATGAATCCCTGCTGCTGGCTGCTGGTCTGCTTGCATAGTCGCCAGGTCCATCCACAACATAGGCTTGAAGGTTGTGATCGAGTGCACGGATGGCTGAGGTCAGATCAACAGAGGTGGCTGAGTCCGCATTGGTGACACAAGTCTGCTTTCCCCAGCTGACGCTTTTGCTAACTTATTCATACATTCACCCACCCATGGCACTATCATAACTTACTCATACATTCACCCACCCATGCACTATCACTCGTCTATCCATGCAGTCGTATCACAATTTCATCCATCCATGCAGTCACTGACCACCCTTTAACCCATTCTCGCATTAATCTACCCACCCATCTACACAAACTTGTCAGTCAATGAAGAAGCACTTTCGGATTAAAAAAAAGCAGAACTCTTGGCTTTGCCGGTGCTTGTTTCTATGGCTGCCACCTGCATGTTGGGTACTTTGGGTTTCATTATATTGTAAAGGGTCTTCAGGTCTTCTACATTAGGCTGCCCTGACCTAGTATTTTATGAATCCACCTCAGTCCCTCTGGACATTCATAGACCATGGATATCACAGGAGGGTGAGTTTCCCTTCTCTAGAGGCATGTGTGTTTGTGATTTTGTTCTGTGCCTGCTATTGTGGGTTTCTGTAACAAGCCACTCACCTGACTCCCAGGTGGTTTTGATGCGGCGACGCTGGATCCCCACATTCCTCCTGGGGGTCTGTGCTCGACACCAGGAAGTAACACTGTACTGATCACAGGCCCCATGGGCAAAGGGGTTTGGAAAGACATGAGAAGCTATGGTTCTCCCCTACGCTGACTGCAGTGAACTTCACAAAGACCCACCTCAGATCTTATGATGCACCCGGTCAGGGAGTACCTGCAAGGCACAAGAGTATAGGTAAGTACACAATGCTGAGGTCATTTTTCTTCCTTTATATTATATAGCCCATTAGTAGTAACCCATACCTTACACAGGAATCTATAAGGTACTGTCTTTCCGATGACTGAGTCTTCTGAACTCTCTCTTGGCTGGAGATTGGAATCTCACCAAGGTTCGCAGAGTATGGTACAGTTGAACACTCAAGATTTCCTACCACAGCATTCTAAAATAGTTCTGTGATTTGCTGTGTTACAAGCAGTAGTACTCTTGGCAAGTTAAATTCTTGAGAACAGCCGGCTTAAAAACTGGAAGAAAAGCACTCAAGGTGGGCCCAGGAATAACTGGAGTCTGACAGAGCCCTGTCAGACGATGTTAATGACTGCTTACAAAATTTTGTCTCAAGAAAAGGATTTATTCAAGAAGGCTATTGAGCTCAGAGCATATATGTATATATCAATTATAACAAGAGTGCCTTGAAGCTGGAAATGTGTTCTTATTTTCTTTAATCTCTTCTCTTCCTGTCTTTTCAGAATTCCTGATTCAGCCAGAAGCTGCTGAGTGCACAGGGACGCAGGAGAAACTGAATCAGTGTTCTAGAGAAGCGCTGAAGAGGAGCCGATCATAGGAAACAGGTCAGTGAATAGCAGGGAGACCAAGCAAAACTAGCTCGTGACCAGGAAAATACTAGAATTTACTAGCAGCTGAGTTATGCATGTAAGTGGTGGTTTTAATTGGCAAGAAACACTGTCGGGGTCATGGAACGTTCAGAACAGCTCCAGGTAATGTTTGAGGCTAATTGACAGGAACTTCCAACAACTGCCATAACAGCAAAAGCAATTAACTTTAATCGAAAACAGGTGCACCCACTGGGTTAATGGAAGGTTGGAGCCTTCTAGAGGGTTCTACTGCTCACTAAGTTTCCAGACAGTTAAGCTTCAATTTTGAGAAGGCAGATGATTGTTACAATATCACCTGATTGAAAAGAACACACAGCAACTCATACTTGAGTATAAATATATATGCCTACCAGGAAGGAGGGTAATTATCACATAGAATGTCTGGATGTTGCTAGGACTGTGACAGTTTCTTGTGGTCAGGACTGTTGACTGCTTGGGAAACTCTCACCTTAAAAGGAAAAAAGATGGTGAAGAAGACAATACTCTGAATAATTACCTATAATCCTTATTACTCTGAGTCAGCTCTTCCCTGACACAGTCCTGGCCTCCTTCCCTCTGTGACCCACAAGGATCCCAAGCAAGGAGGAGCTTGAATATGACTCAAGATGAGGGGAAGGTGCAGGCAGTCTTAATGATGGGCGGGACGGTGGGGAGACATCACAAGAGGTAGGCTAAAGATGGAACAAAGAATTTTCTTCATGTGTTAATAAACACACTGAAGCCTTATTTGTGTCTGTGATAAACTGCTAGAAAAATAGGTCACAGCCTTAGTGTTGCCGGACTGCTCTGCATTCTTTGACAACATTAAAGCAAAGATTTTGCTAGTTGACAAAACTCTTTACCCTTTCATTAAAAAAAAAATAACATACACCTGGGGATTTTTTCAGCCTCACCTGAGGTTTAGATTTACCAACATCTCTCAGACTATGCTGGAAAGTTGTGAGAATCAGAAGTTTCTAGGCATACTGTTTGAAAACGTATGTCCGTTTGCAGTCGTAACTAGGTAGAGACAATCCCACAGGCACAAAATGAAATTAGTGCGCAATTGAGGAGGGGAAAATCCACTCAGATTTGTGCAATAGTCATTTGTTAATTAAATGTTTTTAATTACTGTGAGGATAATGCTTGATTGTAAGCAGACATCTATTCCTTCACCAGTTTTTAGGGTATTCCTATCCCATTTCTACCCTTAAAAGGGATTAACTCCCTCTCTTCATAGAAGTAAATCACTAAAGTGTTCCAAGTTGGACATTTGTTGGAAGACAATTGTGAATACCTACAAATTTGTGATTTTGTGGTTTTGCACAAATTTCGGGGCATTTAGTAGCTAAAATACTAACTCTCTCCCTACACCCAACTATAGAAAGTATATATATTCACACATACATCTTTATGTCAGTAAATCTTTTCACGAACATAAAGCCAGAATGTATGGGTTTAAAACTCATAAAAAACATGGTTTGTGCATTTAGGTTAAACTTAGACATACAAATAGCATTATGAATCTGGTTCCTTGTTCCGTGGGCAAGGCTAGTTCTGATTGTGTGAGGAATGTGGCTTGTAAGTCATTAGACAGCTTCAGAAAAAGAAGGCACAAGAAAGATCAATTTTTAAAAAACCCATGGAATACGATTTGTCACAGAATTTCTTTAAATGTTTTGTTAAGTCAGCTTGTTTTATAAAGTAGCTATGAAAATACCGCTAGAGGCCCTCTTCTTAATGTAAAATTATACCTTATCTAGTTCATATCTAATGGAATGCTTGCCATATTAATATCTTTTGGTTCATATGATAAAAACGGTATGTATTTCCACATTGTTTTATTTTTATGCACTATATTTCCAATCAAAACTCCTGGTTTGATTTAGAAATTATATTGAATAGCTTGATGTTGTGGTAGAAAGATGTGCAAGATTGTCCCAGAACCAGAGGAGGCTGAAACCTCAAGAATGGCAGTGCCTAACTTTGCTAGCTGGCAGCTAATCTGAGAAGGACCAGCATGATTTTGAATCAAATTGGGGAACAAGGTACATAAACTTGTAGAAGCAAAGACTCACCCTGTTCTTTCAAAAAAATGTGGTCTCCATTTTTTAAATCAACTTAAATGTCTTGTGTTTTATACAAGATTGCTGAAAACCGTATTGAAGCTGGGAGTAGAGAAAGCAAAGGGTGAGGCTTATCATGCATGTTTTTGTTATAATGAGGACATGCACAAAGACATAACAAGACCTTTCGTAATTGTATGAGGGAAGTTACCATATGGATGGATAAGAACTGTCTTTAGTTAAAGTCCTCGAAGACAGAGGTTATTCTCTTCGGGAATAATATCTCTTTCTGGAACCCATCCTGGTGGGCGGATGAATTGGGTCCACTCCCTATACCAGTAAAAAAAGGAGTACTGATTGATGATAGACTCATCTACAAGGACCAAATAAATAAGATTATTTCCACCTCTTTTTATTTGCTTTGTGTTCTCAAGAAGATAGTACAGTTTCTCCCATTCAATTTGCTGAAGACAGTGATTTTGGCCCTTGTAGTGTCCAGAATGGACTGTTGTAATGGCCTTTACCAAAACTTGCCTAAAGTCACCTTGAAAAAACTCTGGATTCTCCAGAACTCAGCAGCTAGGCGTCTGGTGACAATTCCGAGATTTCAGGCTGGCTCTCAGGCCCTCCTGAGTATACTCTGGCTCCCTACACAAAAGCAGATAGTGTTCAAGGCTCTCTGTATTACATTCAAAGTGCTACAGGGATCAGGCCCAACCTATCTGAGAAAGAAACTCAGAAGGTATGTCCAAGAGAGGACACTTTGTTCCAGTTCAGCCAGCAATCTGGTGATATCATCTTTCAAACTTTACTCTTGGGGAGGTAGGAGTTTTGTGATCTGCACTACACAGAACTGGAATTTGCTTCCTCTTGATATAAAAAACGCTCCTACTCTTATGAAGTTTCGTGAGTCCTTAATAACTTGGCTCTTTAGGAACTAAAGGCCATGGACTTTCTTCCTACCATTCGACTCAGCGCCAAGAGGCCTCAGGGCATTCGTTTGCACTTTATAAGAAATTAAGTCAAATTATAACACATACACATGCACTCATATACACGCACACAACACCCAGAGGTATGCACACAAACACACAGACAAAACAGACCAATATAAATGTAGTCAAACAATAAATATATAGGCATATTCTGACACTGTTTGATGTAGAAATAGATGGCGGAGTAAGGTGGATACATACAGTAGTAGATGGTGAGGAGATGGATGGTTTTGGTTGCATAGCTGTATCGATGTAAGTGTGGGTGGATGAATTCATAGGTGTATGTAAAATGATGTGTATGAGTGGATGGATGGCTGCGGATAGGTGAATAAAACAGATAAGGATATTTCTGGATCAGTGGAAGAAGTAGGTCACATGGGCAGATGGTTGATGGTTATAGATATATGCGTGCGTGTGTGCAGATAGAAGGATGGATGGAAGTGAATTGCGTGAGTGGATGTATGAATGCATGAGGGGGGGTTTGTGGATGAATGCTTGATGTGTGTGGGTACATTGATCAGATAACCTAATGGCTGGATGACTGTGGGTCAGTGGATGCTGGTTGCATGGAAGTGAATGTTTATCTGGATGGATTTATGTAGGAAGATGCCCCTTTTGGTGTGGTCACCCACATTCTTTGCTATATTTTGCTGCTGGTTTTTTTTAATATTCTGTCCACTGGGACACTGTTGTCCAATGCCCAGTGCATCTGTTTTGGCCCCTCAAGCATGTCAAATATGAATACACTTCTGATTGGTATATTTACCTTAAATATAAGTATATAGTACAAAAGTGTACCCAGGGCCTGTACATTAATGTCACTAGTGGACTGCAGCACATATTGTGCCACCACTAAAGTGACAATGGAAAGCATGTCTCCAGGCCTGCCACTGCTGATTCGGTGTGCAGTTTTAAAACTGCCAATTCGACCTGGTAAAATAAACCTTTTGCCAGGTCTAAATCTTCATTTTAATACTTATAAGTCACCTCAAAGGTAGGTCCTAAATGCCAATAGGACACAGTGCATGGTATTTTAAAAGCAGGACATGAATATTTTATGTTTTACATGCCCTAACAGTGACAAACCTCCAAAGTCATTTTTCACTTTGACAGGGCTGGCTCTCCCATTAGGAAGCACTGGATTGCATTATAACACTTTTAATGCTTAACTTTAGTTTGGGAGCAGCCAGAAAATGATTCAAGGACTAATTTTAATCGTAATTTAAAATCCTACTTAATGGTCAATTAGGATTTTATATTACTAATTTGAAAATAGCACATTTAGGAAGTTATCATTTTTCTGCCTGATAATTCTCAACATATACCATTCATCCATTCAGGAGTCAAACTAATATCACCAAGATAAGACCTTGAAATAGTGTGTATAAAAGACTTTCAAAAACAGGGCCACAGTGACTTGGACTTTGACTGGTTTATCCTAGAGAAAGTAACCATTGGCAGAAGAGGAGGGAGCATAAATGACAAATGAAAAGCCAGAGAACAATGGTGCATCTCTAAGTTCAACACCATTAGAGATGGATTAAATTTAAAGGAAGAGTGGGAAAAGTTGATCACTTAGGTATTGAGAAGAAAACCAAGAGGTAAAAATCTGGAGGAATATGGGTTGTCATAGAACATACATATATAGAAAATGACGAGATCCATCCATAGAGTAGATTGCGGCAGGCAATAGACATAGAACTAACATGAATACATTAAAAATTCCCTGCATGCAATGCCTATCAACAAAGGCGCTGTGACCCCTTTCAATTTTAATAAAACGTTTTATATATAAGGAAAACAAAGAAGAAAAGGTAGGCCCCCTAAGCCTCCGTGGAGGATCTATAACCCGTCTATAAATTAGAACAAGACCGGAAACAACTTAATTGGTTGGGTAAATATTACCCCAAACATTACACTGAAGGTTTATTGTAAATTACCTGTAAACATATAGTGAATAAAAATAAACTATTAGATAGCAGGGAATGGTAAAATAATTATAGTGTGGACATAGCATGAGAACTCCCAATATACTTGAATGGTTTACGCGGTGTGAAAACACCTTTTAAGATGGCGGCCCATTTAGTTTGGAAACTGTGCGAGGGTCTTCTCTTGCTAACCAAGTGACCGGGAATATTAAAATTTAATCTCCTATGCTACAAACATTTCGTTTGGCACACGCGAAGAGGATCCTCCCGAAAGCAGAGCCGTATTTTACCGGTAAGTGGTTGAGGGCAACCTTGGATTTCAATACTTGCCCCCGTAATGATATAATCAGTAGCTTGCCCTCCGAGTGCTTAGCTTCTAAGGTAGCGGTTTATATATCATGTCACGGGCACTTTTGAGCCCAGTACTTGTGCGCACATTGAAGCGCGTAAGCAGTTAGAGCATTGATGCGCGAAACTCACTGGGAGACTCGTTTTCAGTTATTTACCATTTTGCAACCTAAACACGATGGAATGTGCTGTTGCCAGATTTATGGCACATCAAGAGAATTATTATGGAAAATACTGCCTGTAACACATTATTGCTGCCGCGACATAAGTGGAGGGTCTTTTAATTGAATTTTAACGTCAGCAATTTAATTTCCAGTTTTTTTCTAAGCATGACAAGTAATAATTCAATTAGACAGGCAGAGATATGGCGCACTATTAAATATATATAAAAATAACTGCCCCATTTACTGGAAGGGGGACTAGAATATTATTAATATTAAGGTTTTATGTGTCTTTTCCTTAAGGAACCCTTTGGTCTTTTAAATAAGATTGCAAATCTGCATACCAGCATTGACTGGACTAGAGAGTGGAGACCGTTTAGATCCCACATATTACGCCATAAGGATTCATCAAACTACAACAGGTATTATAAATAAATATAAAAAAGGAGGGAGAATAGAGTTACAGGTTATTAATGATGACACAAATCTCTTTACAATTCTTTTTAGTAACAATACACCGGTCCATATACATATATAGGATAACTCTGGGAAGTCTAGAGATAAAGAAGACTGGGAGTCTCAGCCACGAACAGTAGTCAGCGACGAACAAATGTGAGTTGCAGGTATTCATTTTGGTGCGTACTGGTTGGACACACCTTGATAAAACTGTATATTAAAAGAATGGTTGGAGATATGATTGATGAGAAAATGGTTTTTAGATTTGAATAATGATTTTCATGTGAGGATAACCAGTTTGACTAGAGGATCTTCCAATATCACCAAGATATTGTCACTTGTGTGAGTGTAGAACTAGATATTTAGAGCAATAAGGTTAGATTGGAAATTAATATTATCTGTGGTTTTTGGTCGTATTAATTTGATGTATGGTTTTATGTTTTTTATATGTCCATGATAGATTATTATTGGTAAGAGACAACTAATTTTCCTGAAGAAGGTGGTCGAGAATATTAAGAATCTACTGAAACGCGTTGATGCAATAACATTACTACACTAAATTGACCAAACATTGATTGAAACCGTGAAAGAGGAAAAAACAAAATATGCAAATGTGGTATTTAATCAATGATTTTTCTGCGATTAGTGACTTTACAATGACAAATGTAATTGTCTAATACAATCTCCCCTTTTTCTATAAATGTTTTCAACGGTTTTAGTGATCACTTTACGTATTGTTTAGTTATTCTCCATCTAGGTGACCAAAATAGATAAAATCGGACCTCTCTTTCCTGTTTGTCATGTGACCGCTGGGTCTTTTAGTATTTGTATGTCCTTGAATCACGAAAATTCGATTGTATGGTTTTTGCACATATTGATTTTTATAACAAATGCAAAGTTTAAAAAAAAGTGACTATCTTTTTATACACACTGGGCCCGATTCACAGAACTAACTTAAGAAAAATCCTAAACTTACTACCATTTTGGTATTCACAGAAGGCACTTACTCATTTTGGTATTCACAGAAGGCACTTACTCATTGATGAGTAAGTGCCTTCTGGGAATACCAAAATGAGTAAGTGCCTCAGAAGGCACTTACTCATTGATGAGTAAGTGCCTTCTGTGAATACCAAAATGAGTAAGTGCCTTCTGTGACTACCAAAATGAGTAAGTGCCTTCTGTGAATACCAAAATGAGTAAGTGCCTTCTGTGAATACCAAAATGAGTAAGTGCCTTCTGTGAATACCAAAATGGTAGTAAGTTTAGGATTTTGTCTTAAGTTAGTTCTGTGAATCGGGCCCACTATTTCAAGGTCTTATCTTGGTGATATTAGTTTGACTCCTGAATGGATGAATGGTATAAGTTGAGAATTAGAGTTGGAGTGTGAATGAACCCAAAGGGAAATTTCTTATTGGACTTACAATCGTTTTGGTGCACTGCCCCTTTGGCATGAGGAGGGCCCCTCTCTTCTTTTTTTGGATTTTTCTACCTGAGCCATATGCACCTTTCTGGCAGTGTTCACTGCCAAAATCACAAAAAGGAGCACCAGTGGGTAAGTAGTCAGGTCGCCCCCCCACTCAGCAATGTATGTTGGGGGGCGACCTGTAGTACCTGAGTACAGTTCTAAAACGAATGATTAAAAATAAAATGAATGAGCAGAGATCTTTATGATGAATAGTTGAAATATATTTCTCCATACTAAGAAAATGCGTTCTTGTGGCGGGTTCTGAAATTAAATTCATCCCTTGGGCGAATAAAGAAACGATTGGACCTTTCCTGTGTAAATAGATTTAGTCCTCACTATAACAATCAATAATAATCAATTGATTTCTATATTTGTCATGCAGTTTTAGCCCTCTTCAAAATGGCCGCTGTCGTACTAATGAAATATGGGAGAAGTGCAGAACTTGACCGGGAGTCGACTTCCGGGTCATGTGTATCCGTAGTCGGCGTCTTTGGTTTTAAAAAACAGATACTCACGTCCCGCCGACATCATCGGGACGGAGCACCAAGTTGCAGGCACACCGCTGATGCGGTAAGAGGGAACCATGGGTATCTGGGGGGAGGCTCGCGGTGAGAAAGCGAGCATGGAGGCGCCAACCCCCGGGTCCAGTTGCCGTCTTTAGAGTATGGGTATGAGGTGGAAGATGGGTCAGTTTGATGCGACTTGGTTGCAGGCATGTTACTTAGTTCATGACTAACAAGCGGGCTGAGGGCTGGAACGTGATTATTAAAGTGTGCGTCTGATATTATCGTCATTTTAAACTTTAAGATGAGGTTCAAGGGTATTTAATGGGACCTATAAGATGGAGTAGGAGGGCAATGTAAAGAGCATGGTGCTTGATTGAGACACAGGGTTTATTCATGATACTGTGATTTCAGGTGATACTGACGACTGCAGTTACCATTGGGAATCGCGACCATTTGGCAGGGGCTTCCCTTATGAGTGGTTGGCAGGTACGAAGGACTACAGCAACCACTTGGTAATTATACAATTGCAATGAGTGGGCTTAAATGAGGGCTCGGACACTTTTTGAGGTTAGATTTTATCTACATGTGGCACGTTCTTCTTCTTTTTATTTTCGTCATGTAACCACAGGTCTGGTGTGACCAACAAGCGAGGTGAAGACTGGTTTCCCCATCAGCCCTGATGAAGTTGCCGTAATTGAGTAGGCAACGAAACATGTTGGCCTTCCATTTTTAAATGGCCAAGCATACACCATTATTTTAATCTGAGGACGCTCACGGCACCCATTAAAATTATGTCCTGCAAGTGAGTTGTACCTCATTTTTAACTTTGAGGATCGCATTTCTTTTCTCACGGGGACCAGTGGGCACTGAGCGACATTTGCACTGATAGTGCACCTCTATACACCTTCACTGATTTTCTTTCTTTGATTTCTCACTTCTGAGGAATTTGACTTCACACACTTTTTTCTTTCTCCGTTCAAGAAGGTTACCGATGATGATAATGTGGGCAAACTGGCGAGTACCTGCCAGCAGCCCCCCTTGAAGATACTAACGTGAGGTACTTTCTGACCTTTCACACACTTTTTTCCTCATGTGGTCACAATTCTTTGTGGTTATAAATTTCCTTTTGAAGCTTGTATGGAATGTGGTACATTGACGTTTTATGTTGAAATTGAACAGTTGGACTAACAGGTTAGTGACAGTGAATCTGTGAGGGAAGTTTTATTATTGGAAACTCCTTCTATGTCTTATAAATACAGTTAACTGTTCTGAGTAAGTCGAGTGTTCACTGCCGCCCAAGAGCTGAATGATTCCTTGATTCGGTGTGAAGTGTCTCCCAGAAATGAGACAAAGGGAGAAAGGTTGACCTTCCCCTGACAGGATGGCCATCGGGGCTGTACCCAGGAACTTAATTAACTTCAAAGGAATCCTACCCTGTCATAGGAAGATGTAACTCACACCTGGGCCTGCCCCCTCTGTTGTCCTGCTAGCCAGCAAGGCAATAATCCAAGTGGAAGAGGAGCTGCCCCCAGAGCTGGTTTGGAGTGACCACAATGCAGGATTTGCTTATTACCATAGGCACACCTCTAGGTGGGCACAGAGAGCTCTCCACAAGGTCAGAAAAGGTTCTGTCATGTTAGTTTAAGGTACAGAGGGGCACTGTGGGATCCTTTACAGTAAAATACACAGGAAGTGCTGCAAAAGTAGGTGGTGTCACCCCCTAGGAGCTTTTACCCCAATGTTTAGGCAGTGGTCAGGAGTTTCCCCCACACGCAGGCAGGTACTGGGCATCAATGTGTCACCCCCAGTACCCTCTTCTGAACACTGCTCGACCTGTGGAAGACAGAAGATCTGCATTTGCTGTTGTGACCTGTGATGAGAACCCCAAGGGCTGAAACTGCTCCCACTTGTACCCTGGATCAAAAAGTAGACTGGAAGGGGCAGTTGGCTGACCTCCTGTTAAACTACAGGGACATAAAAGCAGTAGGAAGCACAATTTCCTAAAGAGCCCAGCTGGTCAATTCCAACTTGAACTGCCCTTGACCCTGCTGGTTGCTTCTACTGGAGTGAGTTCTGACCCCTAAGTGGTGCCCCTAAGGGAATGGGGCCCTTAGATAAGTGTCAGAATGCACTCCTCCTGCCTGTGACTTAGAAATTTTTGCAAGTTTCAAGACATTTTGTCTGGAGAATCGACAGAGGACCACCGGGACAAACTTTCCAAGTCAATCCGACAAGGTTGTGTTGCAACTGGGCCAAAGATTCAGGTTGTTGTCTCTCAGAGCTTTTATGCAGCAGCAAATCCATTTCAGCGGGATGTCATGGAGGAGTTATGCAGGCTCATGGAACCCTGTCCAGCTGTAGCCTGCAGCCTTACTACACGGGAGGAATCTGAGGTCCAAAAAAAGTCTGAAGGTAGAATTCTTCAACAAGCAAAGGACACCCAAAGTATCTGGAAGGCAAGGAACCTTCCTTGGCTGTGAATTCTGAATTTGTCCCGGTTGAAGCTTTCCCCACCAAAGGTGAACAGCTTCACCAGGACTTTGTCTGACAGCTATCTGGCCTTGCGGAAACCATATCAGCCACAGTCTGCTGCCTTGCCCGTTTGAGGGCTTTTGACTTTCATTTCAGAAACTAAGTCAGAAGGTAAAACTTCTGACCAGGATGAACCTGGTCTCTGTATCTGACCTGCACTCCATCCCGGTTGGCCGCACACCTTACCCTTATACTAGCACAATCAATTAGCTACGGTCGGCGCTTTGCACTTTTTTGAGCTATTTTTCTTTAATCCTTTAAAAATTCATATTTCCAGACTTTGTTTTTTGTTGTTTTCATGTCTAAGTTCATTAAAATATTCTCTATTTTTATAAATTGGAGTGGGAATTTTATTGTGTTGTGTTTTTGACTTTTTGGTTGTTTTGGTACTTTTAAATGCATTACACATTTTCTTATGTTAAGCCTGTTTGCTCTGTGCCATAGCTACGAGGGGGATGAGCTCAGGTTTAAATTAGTGAAACCTTTACTGGAGATCACAAGGACATTGCCATTATTACTTGTGGTGAACTACCACCCACCTCAACTAATAATCCCCTTTCTAACAATGAAATGGGTTTGTGTGAGTGGGTGAAACATGGGTGCGGTAGGTGGGTGAATGCCTGTAAGCTCTTTTAAGACTTTAACCTGTGACCAGCAAATTACACATGGTTATATTTGCCAACTGGGTCACCAGTAAGAACTCATTGTATAGACACTGCTCTTGGCAATGGCCTTAACTCCTAACCTATTACAATAAATTTCGTTCAAATGCCAATGCTTAAGATGTCATTCATGAGCAGACAGCTAGGTGCTTGTGTAACAGAAAAGCAGTAAATGTGCCTTACATTTGTAGGTTGACTAGAAACGGTGGGGTTTCTTCTTCCAACCAATACCCTGTGAGCAATCCTGGGATCTATGTTCATTGGTTGCAGAGGAGGTCATTCCAGAATCCAGATGCAAGAAGAACCAGGGGTATGAGCATCTTCAGTGGAGACGTAGCTGCCAAGCATTCTGTTGTCATGTGTAGTACCATCAGCAAAGTCTTTACTTTCAATGTTAAAAGTGAAGGTACATGCCTCAGAATATAATGTACCATTGTGAAATATTTATGCAGCACTTCAAACAGTAATAACGTGAAAACACAACACAAGAAAAATCCCACATTAATTTAGAAAAATAGAGTAACATTTAATAAATTATTTGACACCAGAATGACAAAAATCCAATTAGTAGAACCGGAGATAAGCAATTTTAAAGATTTAAGCCAAAATAGTGCTTAAAACCCCAAAGCGCCTACTGTGGTTATCTGATCGTGCCGGACAGGGACAAACTCACAAGTCCAGGACGACTGTTATGGAAAGCTGGCTGGATACAGGGACCAAGTTAGCCATGCTGAGAAATGTAGTTTAAATCCTGGTTGTGGGGCACTGCTCCGTGCAGCGGCGGTTTCGAACAGCGATGCAAGCTATTGCGTAGGAATCATGTCATGCAGTGGTGGTCTCCGAGCCGGCGAGGCCTGGATGCGAGGTCCTGCATGGGAGATGCGTCATGCAGCGGCAGTTCCGATGAGCTGCAGGGAGTTATGTCACTGTCCGTCGGTTTTGCTGAAGAGTAACGCTGGTATGGCAGAGCACCTTTAGCCCCACTTCCAAGGGTCCAGAACTGGGGGTCACCCCTTGGGGGTGGTTAGGACTCATAGCTGGCAGAGTCCAGATGCAGGGTTCAAGTTGATTGGAGCCTTTTCCGTCCCTGAGGCTATGATCAGGAGGCCAGCCAACTAGCCCTAGGAGACACTCTGGTGGTTCTGGCTTCAAGATGCAGGTTCAGTCCTTCTCACTCAGGTATTAAGGCAGCGGAGTAGCAGGGCAGCAGAGTAGTCCTTCATGCCGCAGAGCAGACAGCAGTCCTTCTTCTGAGTCTTCTACAGGTCCAGAAATCTAATGAAGTGTTGGGTCTGAGAGTCCACTATTTATACATGGTGCCCACTTTGAAGTGGGATATATTTCTAGAGTTCTCCCCCTCTGGAATTCTCTGCCTCCCTGCCTTGGCCTTAGCTTGTCCGGAGCACAAAAGACTAGTGTGAAACCCTTTGTAAGTTTGCTGAGGCAGAGTTTTTGTGATGTGCAAGTGTGGTAGGTGACAGCTCATCGCCTCATCTTGTCAAAGACCAACTGCCCGATATACCTAGTCATGTAACTCAGTGTACAGGATACAGGCATCGAATGGTTAGAAAAAAGAAACTGCAACTTTCTAAAAGTGGCATTTTCAGAATTGTGACTTAAAATCCAACTTTTTCCATTAAATTACAATTCTTCAGAGATAACACTAGACTTTCCTACCTGCTCCCAATTGAAAGTTATCACTTATTAAATGTAATAAGGTAACTCAATGTTATCTTGTGGGAGAGACAGGCTTGGAGTAGGGAAAAATGAATGTAAGAGTTATTCACTAACAGGACATATAAAAGTTAAACGTCCAACTTTTTAAATACTTTGCATCCCACCCTTTGGGGTGTTTAGGGCCTACCCTTGGGGTGACTTGTATGTATTAAAAAGGAAATATTTATTTGGCCTGGTCAAAATGGCAGTTTACAACTGTACACACAAGCTGCAATGGCAGGCCTAAGATATGTTTCACCACATTAAGTTTCACAGGCTTATTAAGGGGGTGGCACAATGAGTGTTTAGGGGAGAGAGCACTTCAGCACTGGTTAACAGTGGTAAAGTGCCCAGAATCCTAAAAGCCAAGAAAAACAGGTTCAGAAAACAAGATTGTGGAAGGCAAAAGGTTTGGGGGTAATCCTGCAGAGAGGGGCACCTCTAACAGCAAGGAATATGAGGCCAATGCCCTGCCAGAAGGGCTGTTGTATCAAGGAAGTGTAGGCCATTTTTGGCTGTTCATGGGTCTGTTTTCTTTTTTGGTGGGCCAGTTTTTATTGTTGATTTCCCTGACATTACCCGAAACATTACCTGCAGCAAGCACACATGCATGCAGTCTCTCAGGCCTAGCAAACCACCTAAACATTGTCTCTTTACCAGTGGTGCCGGAAAATGTTTCAGAGTTGGGTGCTGCATCAGTTCTATGTCACTGAAGTCACAGGAATTGTGTAAAAATGAGACACGCCCATTCAGCGGTCGAGTGGTAAGGGTTAGTTATGTAGCTGGTGGTGCATTATGGAGGACATAGTTGCAAATATATTACTAAAGCATGGTGTGGTAGCGCACTATATTTGACATGCAGTGCATTTTCCATTGAAATGGCCACGAAATTTGCACAGTCATGTAATTTTGCTAATAGAACTATACAGCATACAAATGATAACAACAGTGAATATTTATCATTTGTACATCATCCAGGAAAGTGTATTTATTTGCTTCGATCCTATTCGAATATTTGTTTCCATCACACTTCAGAAATGTAAAATAAAGTGCTTCATTTGTGTTTTCCTAATGGCTGATATATTTTGACGTGGAAAAAAGGAGGAGGCCCCCTATTAACTGCAGTAGGGAAAGGGTAATCAAGCATCAAAACTAAAAAGATCCCTACCAGAAACTTATGTATGGATCATGTCTTGTGTAGTGTAGTGCTATCCAATATTGGTGCTTATACAATGATTATTCTAACTACGTCTAACTCAGAGAGACTAACGGGCTAGAAGTGCTCCGTCCTCACCTGTTTAAAATCCCTCGGCCTCCCTGCTCATTACGAACTTCTTCGCATTGTGATCTATTTTCAATAGAAACCGGAAACCACCTGATTTTGCTGCACTTTTACCTCTTTTGAGCCCACTGGTGTCAATGCTGTGTAAGTGCAGCCTCTTCCTCTATGCAATTTTCTTTGATGCGTACTCTATGACCCACGTGTGACATAATAATCCACTTAGAAGGCCTTTTTGACCATCTGCTATGTCCATGGAGCTCCCTCGGCCTACTTCTGCTCTAATTTTTGGAGCATGGCTCAACTCATATTGCTCACTATTCACTGCACATTACTGTAGAGTGGCTAGCACGTTTGCAAGCAAATCTTCATCCCACTCTTCTTCTCTGAGAGTGGTATGAAGCTTTGCTTTCTGAAGGCTCATGTACCAAGAGTGTGGCAACAAAAATCACTGTGCATATGGACGCCTCTAGAATCTATAACTTGTGCCCTTGCCATGCACAGTGATGTCATCAATGATGACATTTCAGCGGTCATCAGTGATGTTTTCCCCGATGTCATAGAACATGTCATGAGTGTTCTAATGTGTGAAGTCATAAGTAGTGCATGGCGAGGGCATACGTTTTAGCTACTTGAGTTGAGTATAACAAGTGAGTTTCAGTGTTTTTTACTTTAAAATATTACGTTTCAAACAACCTTTTCACCTAGTTATAACTTTACTTTAACCTTTGTTTTTTTCAGTGAATTTCTAAGGTTTTTTAATGTAAAGCAAAATATTATTACCATACCAAACTATAACAGCACTTTAACCTTTGTTTTTTTCATTGAATTTCTCTTATTTTTTAACATAAAGTTAGATTTTCTTACAATAGCTAAGTACGCCAACCTCCCGCCCACACGCAGCCAACCCCGGTACCTACCCACCACACGAGCAGCCAACCCCCCTCGCATGACCAGCCATTAAAAGCATTCATTACAATATAAAGGGGTTCTCATTTTAAATAATCCAAGTTTACTGGCTTTTCAAGAGGTCACCACTTCAAAATATAAATGGCAGGCCTATTGGCTTTGACATGAGGGGACACGTCAATATACTAGGCAAGCCTGTTGGTTTTGTGAAAGGGCATTTACAAGATAAGCATATTGGGTTTGTCAAGGGATCACCACATCAATATACATGGCAAGCCTATTAGTTTTGTCAAGGGGTCACCACATCATTATATGAAGAGAATCCTATTGACTTTGTCAGGAGGCCATCACATCATTTATATGAAGACAATCCTGTTGGCTTTTCAAGGGTTTATCGCGTCATTATACATAACAGACATATTGGCTTTGTCAAAGGGTGAGAAAATCAATATGCAAGGCAAGCCTATTGGCTTTGCCATTGAATTATCACATCATTATATGGAAACAAGCCTATTGGCTTTGCCAAGGGGTCATAAAATCATTATATAAAACAAGACTGTTGCCTTTGTTAAGGGGTCATCACATCATTATATGAAGACAAACCTATTGGCTTTGTCAAGGAGCCGCCACATCATTATATGACAACAAGCCTATTGGCTTTGTTAAAGGGTGACCACATAGATATAAAAGGTAAGGAATTTTCTGATAAAGAAGGTGTCCTCCCTTCTCAAAAGTAAGCCTAGTGGCTTTATCAAGGGGTTCTATAAGAAATGTATGGAGTTCCTTCCAAGAGAGGGGAAAGAGGTCAGAGAGACACTAGGGGAGGGGGGCTGCTCCCTTAGGAAAAGGACCCCTCAAACACTTGAATAGGTGTCATGCTTCATCATAGTGGTCTGCTCCTCATCGGGCCGACGCTGCAATGCCCGACGGGCACCCACATGGGGGCTCTTTGTCAGAGATCTTTTTTCCAAAAGCCGTAAGTGAAGTGTGGGTGTAGGGCTCTTTTGTGTAGATTGGTGTGTAAAAGTGTATATATACAGGAAAATGGGTGTTAAAATAGACTAAGTGGTCCTCTAAACTGTATTCTTTAATCGGTGAGTCTACTTGTCTGTTTAAAAACGTGGTGGCTATCACCAGACACAATGATCCATGATAGCTTTTAGTAAAAGGTCAACATGTTTCTTGCCATTGGATACTCAGTGATGATCAGTTTGCAATTCGTCAGGACAAAACGTTTTTCTAATCTACACTGGTTGGAATCTGGTTATATCAAATGACATCCAATCACAAAGGACCTAGATGTGGTGAAGTATTTGATACCTTGACATTGTTTCCTTGTAAAAAGAGAAGCCGGGCCTCTAATGAAAAATAAAATGATGATGAAAGCCACCTACATATCAATGGTGGGGTGGTTGTATCATCATCTTGGTGCGGCATGCTTCAGAGTCCCACAGCATGCAGCTATTAGTGTATGGTGCAAACACTCTAAAAACTATTTCAGGCAAATAGATTTCACACACTGTGTTTAGAGTGGGTATGGACTTACCAAATTAGGGCAGTAATTTTCTCTCCTCGAGTGGGAGCAGTGAAAACGTTAATTTAGCGTGCTAAAAATTAGAGGAAAAAATAAGCTACAAAAATCATATCAGAGGTCCAATGCGGTGACCTGTATATGTACAGAAGGTAGTACTTACAAAGTCGATATGAGGACTCCACCTGACGATCTACCCCAATGCTGCTGTCTCGGGAGTGGAGGAGCAGGAATATGGGTCATCTTAAATCCCCTAAGTGCAATGATTGGCAGGTGTGTCGTTTTTTTCCCTCTTTGTGTGGCCCTTCTAGACCGTAAAAAGCTCTTGGTGAAATGAGCGCCATCTTGGGGGCACCGAAATAATCAGAATAATTCAATAGAACTACTTCATGGGAGATAGAAAAATGCAGCCAAGGAATCGTGCCCCATAGTCTCCCCGAGTGCATGTGGCGTGGTACTTCAATAAAAGAAACGGTGCTCACATCAAATGTCCAGCCGCATATGAGGATAGATGTGGCCAGCTGGGAGTTACATCAGCGCCATCTTGGAGTGAAGTGCAATCTATTGAAGAGACGGGGCTGACTGCAAATAACAAGTTGCGTGTGCACGTAGGCGCTGCCGGTGGAGAATCACATCAGCGCCATATTGGAATGGAGCTGATCGGCCTGGCTTCAAGGATTTTTTAGGTGGGAGGAGGACCCGCCGTGGGGTGCCTGTTGTTACCAGCAAGGGGGGAATTTCCAACAGAAGGTGGAATAAATTCTACTTGGTGGAAGGGTGGCCATATCATAAGGAGGAATGAAAGCGTGGTCTTTATTTCAGGTAGCATTGAAGAGGAGTGTCCACTTGTGTGGTGCCATAACTGCCTGGTAATGGGGACTGATGAAGAAAAGCCAACTTGCACGGGGGAGTGGTTTTGTATAGAGGAGACAATGGGTGACTGCCTTAGGTGGATCATGATGATACAGGGCTATAATTAGGTGCACAATTTTAGCAGCCAATGAGACCATTTGTTACGCACATACAGTAGATCAAGAGATATCCCATGAGGGGGTAATCAATTAGTCAGTTCACTCCATAGGATGTTGTCATTCAACCCACTCATGTGAGTTAACAGGCGAAAAATCCAGTTTTGCTCCCTTCTGAATAGGGCGTCTTGGGTCATGTGTGGGTGTGCTTCCAGGACCATCCACCGTACGTCATCAGGGGAATGTCCCTCAGTAAATAAATGTGTGCACATTTTGGTGTTTTCATCCACCAGATGTTGCTGCGGTGTTCCATGATTCGTGTTTTGACTGGTCTTGTGGTCATCCAAATATATCTCTTGTTCCCCTAGTGTCTGTACAACATCTTCCCCCCTCTCTTGGAAGGAACTGCATACTCTTCTTATAGAACTGATCTCATAGGAGCATGTATGCTGGACCTATAAGCGCTTTTGGTCCCCCCCACCCTCCTTTTCTTGTGAGATCATTTATCAAGGGGTTACCACAACAATATATGAAGGCACGCCTATTGGCTTTGTAAACAACTGTAAACACTGTCAGAGTCTTCTTTTTACACTTCAGAGGCCACATAAGAACAGCCACAAGGGGTACCTGCAATCGTCAGTTAACAAGCAAAAGCTCCAGATCAAGGATAGCTTAAAAGCATCTGCCCTTATTTACAGGGATTTGGCAGGGGGCAGAGCAGGTCCTCTTGCTGCGCTGCCCTACGTCAAAGTGAAAGGGGAGGAATGCACCGTATTTATGCAATATGGTGCATTCCTGTCCGGTCTCTATGCGCTGGTGCCATTTCAGTTGCCTAGTACCAACGCAGGCACCCTTGTACCAATGTACAAGGGTGCCTGTGTTGTCGACAGGATTGTTTTTGTGCAGGAAGAGGCACCTTCCTGCACAGAAATAATCCTCTTTCTATGTGTGCTGCAAAATGCAGCACACTTAGAAAGAGGAAATAACGTGGAGAAATAATGAAATTTCTCTTTGTTATGCCTCACTTCGGGAGGCGTTAGGATTTGGCACTTTGCTAGGTTTACATACTCTTGTAAAAATCTGGGGCAGCGTCAAAATCCATGGGTGTTGCATGGGAAAACCCACCACAATGCCCCCATGGATTGCCTCCAGAGCTCAGAGTAAGGCGACGTAGCAAATTGTGATGCCTTGCCTTATTCCATATCTATGATGCCATTAAAAATCCAAGCACAGTGGCTTTGAGTGGCCTCATAGATATGATTTAGTAATCTGCGCTGCCAAAGCGTCACAAAAAGTGACACTCCGCCAGTTCAGGGGGCTGTAAATAAGCCCCCAATTTTTATTTTTTTGGCGGTGCCAAGGTACCATGGTACTCCCATGAATTATTTTGCCGAGGCTCAGGCTGAGTACTGTCAGCATACCCCGGTACCACCGTGCAGGCCAAAAAAAAAACATAATAATTTGGCCTGAGGCGTCCCTCTAGACCAGAGGTCTTCAATCTGGGGGGCCACGGAGTCCTGGGAAGGGGGTCGTGCATTTCCAGGCCTAACCTCTGCCTGGTATACAAAACATGTGCTCTTCCTTTGGACAAAAACACCGCAATCGTTAAAATACTTCAGCTGAAGTAAATTGAGTCTCATGTGCTGTAAAAGGAAGAGGCCCAGCAGACAGGTAAAACAATCCTTCTAACAAGCCTTCTTTCCAGGGTGCCTGCTTGCCTGAATGAAAAGCAAATGTGTGCTAGAAGTTAATCTGCAAATGTAAAGGATGCTTGGGAGGGGTTCTGGCTTTAGTTGCTCGAATCACTCCTAGCATTGTGATGGCAAAGATGTGTTTTTTTTTTTTTTTGCCTGGTGGTTAACAACTGGGATGTGAAGTGGGTGCTTTTAATCATAACTGTATTTGCACAGCGCTTAATACCCCTGAGGAGGAGTTGAGGGACTGTTATGCAAAAAAAAAATGCATTACTTATGGTCTGATATTACTTTGGGGCTGATTTATGAGAGGCTTGCGCTGCCGGAGTGTCACATTTTTTGAAGCTTTGGCGGCACAAGCGTCTCAATCATATCTATGAGGCGAGGCAAAGTCACCCTGCGTGGCTTTGCATGGCCTTATAGATATGGAGTAAGACAAAGCAACGCAAGTCGCTGCGTTGCCTTACTCTATGTCAAGTAGGCGTTCCATGGGCATTGCAGTTGGTGTTCCCATGTAACACCCATGGATTTTGACGCTGCCCCAGATTTGAAAACCATGTAAACCTGGGGCAGTGCCAAAACCTTATGCCTCCCCACAGCAGGCGTAACGAGGAGAAATGTTTTCATTTCTCCTAGTTTTTTACTCTTTCCATGTGTGCTGCATTCTGCAGCACACATAGAAAGAGGAAACCCCCTCTCAGGATTGTTTTTGTACAGGAAGGTACCCCTTTCACATTGGCATTCCTGCCCTTTCACATTGGCGTCGGGGTGCGCAGCAAGAAGACTTGCGGCGCTGCCCTACGCCAATGCCTCATAAATGAGGCACGTTGTTTTTAGCCACACGTTTGGCTCACTGACCTTTGGTTTGCTAAACTTTGTTTAATTTATTTCCCCAATGTAAAAATGATTTGCTGTGGGAACTGGGGGCGTTTATGGTTGTCGATAGTTGCAGCGGCGGCCGGCTCAGGTAAGTGCGGTGGGGTTGGCGGGGCAGTTGCCAGACGACGGAATAGGTATAGTTAAATAAAGAAATAATACCTATTCAGTCATCCGTCTGCTTCCCCCCTGCTGCGCCCTGCCCCGCTTCACCACGCTTACCTGAGCCGGCCGCCGCTGGATAGTTGGCAATGATGAGGAGGGGGTCCTTACGCCTAAAAGGTTTTGACAGGGACGTCTCGGCATCAAAAAGTTTGAAGACCTCTGCTCTAGACCTTCTCAAATGGGCCAGGAGTTCAGGGTACCCCCTACCCTGCTGAGGTACCACAGTACTGCAGTTAATTTTTTCGGGTGCCGCACTGAGAGCTGCAAGAGTACCGCTGCCCATCCACAAAAAAAATAATAATAATATGACCCCAAAGGTCAGAATACCAATACACTGCCCCCTTATTCCTTATTTTCATCTGTTTTTCTGTACACAGGGACCAAGCTGCTGAGTCCTATAAAGGCGTGGAGCTAATCAGATTGCATGTTTGGAGGTTGCGATACATCCATGGCAGTACTGCATCATGGGATATCTATACATTTTGAACCTTCATTTCTCAAAAACTACTTAACAGATTTACACCAAATCACAAACAGCACAGCTTCTAGCCTTCTGACAAATTTGGCGTAATTCTGTTCAGCCGTTTTGGCTGTAGTGTTGTCTGACTTTCCTATGGGGAAAATCTGTTTTGGGGCACACACCTTTTCTTGGTCCCTGCTTAACAGATCACCCGCCGTTGCTACTGCCCCTTCAGCCCCTCCCCCCTGCCGATGCCCATTCCCGCCTCCCAGCTGCTCGTCCCTCCCCCCTCTAATGATGGCCGCTGCACGGTCGTGCAGCGGACGCGCCGCCGGCACGCCAAAGGCAAGCCCGTCTGCAGCCGTCCGTGACCCGACTGCGGCCAGCGCCAGGAACCCTGGATCTCCGACCATCCACCGCTACGACTCAGCTGCCCTCTTCGCACTCAAACCCAGAAGGAACAACCCCTGCCAGCGGGCAACACCAAACACAACCCACGGCCAGTTCTCCTGCCGCCACTGTCACCAGAGCTTCACCACCGCCCCCGCCGCCAACATCGCCGATGCCCTGAGGTGCATCCTCCTCAACGTACGCTCCCTACACATACACACCGTAGAGATCTGGAACCTCCTAGACACCCTCTCACCAGATGTCGCCTTCATCACTGAAACCTGGATCAACGCCTCCTCCCAACCGACATCGCCATCCCAGACGGATAC
Source organism: Calotriton arnoldi (assembly GCA_963921515.1). NCBI lineage: Eukaryota > Metazoa > Chordata > Amphibia > Caudata > Salamandridae > Calotriton > Calotriton arnoldi. Next base: position 4,280,555 of record CAWUFW010000245.1, read on the forward strand.
AAGATCCAGAGGAAAGACCGCCCCAACCACCCAGGTAGAGGACTCGCCTTCGCACACAAAAACTCCCTCCGCTTCTCCACCTCGAGCTATGCTTTCTCCGCCGCCGAACACCTGCATTTCTAGATCCAGACCAGCCCCAACTCCACACTCCGCAGCACCCTCGCCTACAGAGCCCCCCGGGCCCTTTTCACCGACACATCACTGGCCTCATAGCACCCCACGCCATCACCTCCATGGACTACATACTCATCGGAGGCCTGAACTTCCACCTCGACAACCCCAGCGACCCCAACTCCACCACCCTCCTGGACAACCTCGCCAACATCGGACTGAAACAACTCGTCACCACTCCCACCCACAAGGCAAGACACACCCTCGACCCCATCTTCGCAGGAGGAAACACCATCCACTTCAGCCGTACCACGCAACCACCATGGACTGACCACCACTGCGTACACTTCCTCGTCGACAAACCCAAGCCGCTCAGACCAGTTCCACGCCTTCCGCAAAGGAACTGGAGCAGAGTCACCGAGGAACAGTTCAACGCCACCCTCAACGGCGACACCCCCACTGCTGCAACCGACACCAACCTCGCAGCCAAGGAACTTCACACATGGATCTCCAACTGCGCAGACAAGCTCGCCCCACTACGCAACGCCGACAGACAGCGCCCCAGGAAAGCTACCTGGTTCTCCGCCAAACTTCAAGAAGCCAGACAGACCTGCAGACGCCTCGTGAAGAACTGGAGAAACTGCAAGACGCCTGAAAACCACAGCACCTACAAGAATGCCATTACGGAATCCCATCAACGCATCAGAACCACCAAAAGAACCTTCATCCACAACAAAATCTTCACCAACTGCAGCAACTCCAAGGAACTCTTCAGCGTCATCCAGGAATTCACCAAGCCCCTCAGCGAAACTATGGACATCACCCCCTCCCAGGGCCTCTGCGACAAGCTCGGAACGTATTTCCATATGAAAATCAAGAACCTCTACGACAACTTCAACGACCAAACACCGGACCCTGCCACCACCTCACCCTCCGGCAACGCCAGCCAGCCCACCATCTCCTCCTGGACACTGGTCACGACCGAAGAGACTGCAGTAACCATAAAAGGCATCCACTCGGGGACCCCCACAGACCCCTGTCCACCGCACATCTACCACAGAGCCGCCATCGCACCAGAACTACGACACCCCATCAACGCCATCTTCAATACCGGCACCTTCCCTGAAGACTGGAAACAAGCAGAAGTCCTCAGCAGATCCCACGGACCTCAAGAACTACCGGCCATCTCTCTCCTCCCCTTCGCGGTGAAAGTCGCTGAGAAAACTGTCAACGCACAGCTAACAAGGTTCATCGAAGACAACTCCATCCTCGACCCCTCCCAATCCAGATTCCGCAGCAACCACAGCACCGAGACTGCCCTACTCGCCGCCACAGACGACATCCACACCCTCCTCGACCAAGGCCACACTGCAGCCCTGATCCTACTCGACCTGTCAGAAGCTTTCAACACCGTCTGCCACCGCACACTCACCGCCAGACTACACAATGCCAGCATACAAGGAACCGCCCTCGACTGGATCCGCTCATTCCTCACCGGCAGAAGCCAAAGAATCAGACTGCCACCCTTCCTCTCCGAACCCACGGAAATCAACTGCGGAGTACCCCAGGGATCATCACTCAGCCCAACTCTCTTCAACATCTACATGGCCCCCCTCGCCGCCATCGTCGGACAGCACGGACTCAGCATAGTATCCTTCGCCGACAACACCCAGCTCATCCTCTCCCTCACCAAGGACCTCACCACCACCAAACTCAATTTCCAGGAAGGAATGCAGAACGTTGCAACCTGGATGAGCAACAACTGCCTGAAACTCAACTTGGAGAAAACAGAAGTCCTCGTCCTCGGAACCACCCCGTCAGCATGGAACAACACCTGGTGGCCCACTGCCCTCGGCACCCCTTCAACCCCCACGGACCATGCCAGAAACCTCGGCATCGTACTCGACTCCTCACTCTTCAACACCCTACGCATTCTCCGTAAGACCTTCAAATGGATCCCCCCTGAGGCAAGGAAGACAGTCACACACGCACTAATAACCAGCAGACTGGACTACGGAAACGCCCTCTACGCCGGCATCAAAAAGTCTCTACTCCGCAAGCTCCAGACGATACAAAACACCGCAGCCAGACTTGTCCTCGGCATCCCCTGACACAAACACATCAGCCAACACCTACAGAACCTCCACTGGCTCCCCGTCGAGAAAAGTGTCACATTCGAGATACTCACCCACACTTACAAATGCCTCCACAACACCGGACCCCAATACCTCAACGAGAGAATCACCTTCCACATACCCAAAAGACACCTCCGATCCACCAACCTCGCCCTCGCCGAAACCCCTCGCATCCGCAAAGCCACAACAGGGGGAAGAGCTTTCTCCCACATCTCTGCCAAGACCCGGAACGAGCTCCCGATCGACATCAGACACGCCCCCTCGCTGAACACCTTCGGAAAGGCCCTCAAGACATGGCTGTTCGACTGAACTGAACTGCTGACCCCCCCCCCCAGTGCCTTGAGACCCTCGCGGGTGAGTAGCGCGCTTATAATTCCCTGATTGATTGATTGATTGATTGATTGAGAGGAGGTGGATGGACCTTTTTAAAAAAAATTTAATGACGATTTGTCAAACGGTGCCAGAGTTATTAGCAACCAAAAAATAAATTTGCTATAAAAACCTGGTCCTCACTATAATTAATCAGTGGCGACCGCCACTAGATAGTAGATACTAGGGGGCAGATTTAAAAGCCCCTTGCAACACTTTTGTAGAGGTACAAACCCACTGTAGGTCCCTAGAACGCAGATGGCGTCAGAACTACGAACAGACTGAATTAACTAAATTTAAAACGGCTCTTAAAAATTATCACTCCCATATTAAAACAGCCAAAAAAGCCTACTATACAGAAGTGCTTAAATGGGCAAACTCAAATCAAAAAACTATCTTTAAGATAGTCAACGCTTTTACGAACCCAAAAGCACTGCAACAAAAGATTCCCCCATCGCAGTCTCTTTGCGACAGCATAGCAGACTACTTCGAACAGAAAGTTCAAGCATTACAGCTAGATTTTACTGTACCCCCTGGTCCCTCCACCAACAACAACGTCGTCTCAAGGAAAGATAGACCGACCCTACAAATGTTTGAGCCTATTAGCCTGGACCTATCTCGCCAGGAGATTCTTGCTATTAAATCTGGCTCTCCCTTCGACCCCTGTCCTCCCTCAATTTTACACGCTATAATTGATACTGTAAATCCAATCATAAACGAAAGAATTAATCCCTCCCTGTCATTAGCGAAAATCCCTACAGAATGGAAGCTTGCAGCAGTCAAGCCATTACAAAAGAAACAACTGGCTGACCCCACCACCCTCACCAATCTTCGACCGATCTCCTTACTCCCATGTCTTAGCAAAATCACCGAAAAACTCATCAACCTCCAACTCACTACCTACCTGGAAGAAGCAAACATCTTACACCGTAACCAATCTGGTTTCAGACCCCAGCATTCGACCGAATCGGCCCTTCTGTACACGGCTGAATCTCTCAAAGTAGCCCTTGATCAAGGAAAGAATGCGGTTCTGGTGTTATTAGACCTATCGGCCGCATTCGACACGGTCTTACATGTCATTCTCCTAGACACTCCCCCCCCCAAATACAGTAAAAGCAGCTAGAAACCTGCGAATTAAATTCGATGCTAGACTATCCTTCAACCAACAATCATTAGCAGTAGCTGGGACCTGCTTTCACATTATAAAATCACTCAAGTAATTCTTCGATTTGCTCCCCATCACAGCTGGACAGGCAGTCGGGGTGGCACTAATCACGTCTAGATTAGACTAGTGCGACAGCCTCTATGCTGGGGCCAACAAGTCAGTCTTACACAAGCTCCAAATGGTTCAACACGCAGCAGCCCGTTTAGTGCTAAAATGGCCCAGGAGATCATCTGCATCAATGGCCCTAGCAACACTACACTGGCTGCCTATCCATAAAAGAGTTATGTTTAAGATTTTGATCATCACCTTCAGAATATTTCACTCCTCAGGACCACAATATCTCCGGTCCAGATTTGCGCGTTATCTTCCTTCGCGGAACCTCAGATCATCTAACGCCAATCTATTAAAACCACCAGCGTTTAGATATGTCTCAAAAGGAGGAAAATCACTTGCAGTGATAGGCTCCAAAGCATGGAACCAACTCCCCAACCACCTCCGTCATATCCAATCTGAAACTCTCTTCAGGAAGGCCCTAAAACCTGGATCTTTTCCGCCTCCGACACCCTATGCAGAGCACTTATCTAACTCCTTTTTTCACCCTTAGATACCTAGTTCATGTTCCAACTCAGCGATCCACATAGCGCCATGATGCTCCCCGGAGTGAAAGTTGCGCTTTACAAATGTCCGATTACATTACATTTTGCACCGCCGTTGCGTCACTTGCGTAAACAATGCAGCCAATTTACAATCTGACGCATCTAGGGAGATGCATCACGTTGTAAAGCCCTGCATCACATAATACCTGCGTCGGGAAACAACCTTTAGAACGCATGCATTACATCGAATGCCATTAGATCGCGGTTTTTACAACGAAAGTCGTTACAACGACTTGCACTGGAGGGCGCTATAGGACAAGGAGTAGTTTAAATTACTATCCAACACCTTCCCTACTGTACGTAGGCTGGAGTTGGAATAGTAAATTAAACTACTCCTAAGTCCAGCGCCCTCCAACGCAAGTCGTTGTAACGACTTGCGTTGTTAAAACCGCGATCTAATGGCATGCGATGTAATGTATGCGTGGTATCGTCATACATCCCCTGCATCAGGTATAATGTATGCAGGGTGGGCGTTCCCACGCAGGAAAGCCACGTATAAGTGACGCAGTGAAATCATCAAGATTTCACTGCGCCACTTCTAGGACGCCACTGCGTCAAAACCTTATGCCTGCTTTAAATTAATTTGAAAAGAAAAAGTCACAGTGTGATGCAAAATAGCAAAATATAGATAAGAGATTCAGTCTAAAAGTTCTAATGCGCATGCTGTTTGTGTCAAATGTGAACGGGGCACCCACGATTTCACCTACATAAATAAAGGTATTCTATTCAGTTCGTACAATTCACCATAATTCCTGGGCATATCACCAATACTTTACAATGTAATAATCGCCATACCCTTCAGACGAAAAAAAAATGCTCGCAGAATACCCACGTACAAGCTGCAATTTATTTTGTACTAAAGTCAACACAGAAAGATTTCAACACATGAAGCAAAGTGTATGCATCCCTTTTGACTACTTGACCACGCATCTCCGTCACTTGAGCACTGGGTGCATGGCTATGAATATTTATAATAAACCAAGTATCATCCATGTCTACCTGTATAAATTGCAGTTACATCTGAACATTCGATACAGTATTATGCAGGAGCGGGGGATGAGTTTGCAGATGAATACATCTTTGGCTTGTTCTACATAAACAAATATGTTTTTTTCTAAGGACGCTCTATGCAAAAGACAAAACTACCATTCGTAAAAATATACATCCAATAGCTATCAGATGTTGCAAATGTTCAGCAAGTCATTTTAGTACAAAGGGGCAGAAGGTAAGACATGCACACGTCCCATCTCGCTCCTTCCGTTTCCGGCCAAAGTCATCGAGAAGACCGTCAACGGACAGCTTGCCGCCTTCCTCGAGACGAATGGATCCCTCGACCCCTCGCAGTCCGGGTTTCGGGCCAACCACAGCACCGAGACCGCCCTCATCGCAGCCACCGACGACATCAGAACCCTAACCGACAACGGGGAAACAGCAGCCCTCATCCTCTTGGACCTCTCCGCGGCGTTCGACACCGTCTGCCACCGCACCCTAGTGAAGCGCCTCAGCAACATCGGAATCCGAGAGAAAGCACTGGAATGGATCATCTCGTTCCTCGCCGGAAGAACCCAGAGAGTCCGCCTCCCCCGTTCAGATCCGAGGCCACTGAAGTCATCTGCGGCGTTCCACAAGGATCTTCACTCAGTCCAACGCTCTTCAACGTCTACATGAGCCCCCTCGCAGCCATCGCACGCCAACACAACCTCAACATCATCTCCTACGCCGACGACACCCAGCTGATCCTCTCCCTCACCAACGACCCCACCACCGCCAGAGCAAACCTACACGACGGGATGAGAGACGTCGCCGACTGGATGAGGAACAGCCGCCTTAAACTAAACTCAGACAAGACGGAAGTCCTCATCCTGGGCTCATCACCCTCCGCCTGGGACGACTCCTGGTGGCCCCCGGCCCTGGGCACCGCGCCCAAGCCAACGGACCACGCACGCAACCTGGGCTTCATCCTGGACTCCTCCCTGTCGATGACCAGACAAGTCAACGCCGTCTCATCCTCGTGCTTCAACACCCTGCGCATGCTCCGCAAGATCTTCAAATGGATCCCCACTGAAACCAGGAAGACCGTCACCCAGGCACTCGTCACCAGCCGACTGGACTATGGGAACACCCTCTACGCCGGAACCACAGCCAAACTTCAAAAAGACTCCAGCGCATCCAGAACGCCTCCGCACGACTCATCCTGGACATCCCCCGACACAGCCACATCACCGGACACCTGAAAGACCTGCACTGGCTCCCCGTCAGCAAGAGAATCACGTTCAGACTCCTCACCCACGCACACAAGGCCCTCCACGACCTGGGCCCAAAGTACCTCAACAACCGCATGACCTTCTACACGCCCACCCGCCAGCAACGATCAACCAGCCACGCCCTCGCCACCGTACCACGCATCCGCAGAACCACCGCCGGAGGAAGATCCTTCTCCTACCTGGCAGCCAAGACCTGGAACTCCCTCCCAACTCACCTTCGGCGAACCCAGGACCATCTCTCCTTCAGGAAGCAGCTCAAGACCTGGCTGTTCGAGCAGTAACTTACCCCCTCCCCCAGCGCCTTGAGACCCTCCCGGGTGAGTAGCGCGCTCTATAAATGCCGTGATTGATTGATTGATTGATTGATCACACTCTGCAGTGGAAAAAGAAAATACCCTCCCATTCAGGGACCACATGGAGTTGAATTCAGAAGGAGGCAAGTTGATGATGAAAGTAGAGTTCGTTGTCTTCAGGCTTCCCAATGAGCAAAGTAAAATTTAGGTAGAAATATTCTTAAATATAAAAAGGGTTACGCATTATTTGCAGGTAGTGGGTATTTTAGCCAGTCACTGGGTAAATAGTGAATTTTCTCTGGTATTTACTTGACCGCTAGCTAAATAGCAAAAATTAACTACTATTTGGCCGGCTACCATGAAAATAGAAGAGAAACTTCAATCTTTATCCGGCTGCTGGCTAAACAGTAGAGATTATGCACTGTTTGGTCACCAGCCTTGCAAATAACAAGGAAACTTCACTACGTACATGCCACTGAATAAATAGCACTATGTATTATTTGAAACTAAATGTTATTATTTACCTGGTGACTGGCTAAATAGACAAACAGTATGCACAACTTGGTCAGTAGCTGTGCAAATAACTTCACTATTTACCCAGCTCCTATTTTTTATGCAGATTTCAACAGGTATTTACCACTACGTAGAAGTGCATACAAGGAGTGAAAGCAATTGGCATCCATCTCCTTATGAAAGTTAGGGGCCTTGTGTATAATTATGTCATTCGAAGAAAGTGGTCGCAAATTCGGTACATAATTATTGCGCATAGAATGGTATTTTGCAACTGACCTATGTACTGTTTGGTTAGTTAATGATATACTGAAGATTTGCAGGAGGTTGCAAAATGACCTGCCTAATTAATATTCATTAGGCAGGTGCCAATTTGACACCATGTGGGAGTGACTGTAATTACAGGGCTGGTGGCCTGCAAGGGACAGCACACCACAATCTCTATGACTGCATTCCAAAACAAAAAACATTTTTTTTTCAAAGAAGCTTGTGCTCCTTAAATGATCCAGTGCTGCGTTAAACAAAATGAATTACTTCCCACATTGATGAGCTAATGACCCCCCAAGAAACCTTTTCCATTTGTGAATCATGATGAAAGCCTTATGGAGGAAAGGTTTTCCAAAACCGGAAATATATATATTTTTTAAGCAGCACTAGTTACACAGGCTGCTTTGGGAAAAATAGTTTTCAGTTTTGGAAAACGTGTCCCCACTAAGGCTGTCACCGTACATAAGAACAATCTCTAGGCAACTAGTTGGTCTCGAGACAATTTAAGACCTTAAAAATGGGATGATAACAATAGACTACAATGTACCGCAGTGGACTATAAAAAAGATTCACTTTATTATTACAAATCATTTAAATTGAATAACTATAGAGCAAATTATTGGAAAATTGAGTATGAATAAACATAGGAAATACAGTGACAAAACAGAAGATTGAACAGATGAAAACGTTGTTGAGTAAAGTTAATTCACATGAACAGATTTAAATCATATGAAAAATGAGTAACAAAACAATTTTGTAACAGTGAAATACAATACATTCAATGACAAAGGAATATATACAAAAATTAACAATGTTATAGGATGCCTTGTAAAATCTATCGATGGGGTTCTTCAATGTGTCTAACGCTGTCATCATGATTTCCAAAGGGAAAGGGGTCCTCAGGATACCCCTTCCACTTTAGTTGCCACCTCAACTCATGGGGTCATTACCTTGTGATTGCTTTTCAACAGCATTTGTAGTCCTAAACTATCAATAAATGCCTTTCTGGCCTCCACTGATAGCCTTTTCTCCATCCGCCCTCATTTCAGTTCTGGGGCCTCACTTTTTGTTTTCAAAAGTTTTTTGTTTTTCAAAACCAAACTCCCAACAAATAACTGATGGCCCATACACGCTGGGAGTTTTCTCCCAAGGTGATGGAAGTCAATATTTTTTTTCAGCCAGGTTTTACCCTAAATAGGGTGGATGGCATAAAGTGCTTATTCCGATGGCCCCTACTCTGTTGGCCATCAGAAAAGTATTTTATTGAGAAGCCACAAGCAAACTTTCCCAGTAAATCACAGAAAGACATAGAGGAATCAAAGACAGAAAAGAAAAGAAAGTCACTGAGATATTTTATTCTTCGATTTTATTACAAATACTGTAAGAAATCAGCCACATTTTGTGACAGAGACATTTTGTTACCTCCATTCTTGTGACCACCGGATCGATCATTCCACAGTTCTACTCTTATAATGATTTTCCAGACAGGGGATGTGATCCACTCTTTAAGTTTCAGAACTGATTTCGGGTGATTATCTTTCAAATGTAATTTTCTGGCTGTAACTCAGACACAGTCTTTGTGCGAGGTGATGACTCTCATAGCAGTAACAATAATGCTGGCTCCAAGCAGGAGTATACAAAACAGTGGCACAATGAAGCGTGAGATCTTAGCACCTGGCTGTCATCAACCTTCCCGAGCAGTCATCAGGCATAGACAAAAGGGCAGCCATGCTTTGAAACTTTGTGACTTTTAGCAAGAAAAATCCTGACCTACTCCTCACTCCTATCATCTACCCTATGTTGTCTGATCAGCAGCCTTTGCTAACAAGAACGTCACAGAATTTCTGAGAGTAGCCTTTTCTCCATCCTCCCTCAATTCAGTTCTGGGTCCTCAGCCTCCATACACAGTGTTGTAGTCAATACACTTCCACTGTCCAGGGAAGCTGTATCTACTCTCATCACATCATGCAAAATGCACCCCACTGGTCCATGCACTTAAGACTTTCACCACACAAGGAGTCTTACTAGACACTTGCTACATATCCACAAAACATACATGCATAATGAATGTCAGCACAAAGGTCTGGGAGTCACACAGACTATTTTACAGTTCTTAACACTCAGTGACTCTTTGCTGGCCTTTGAAAGATTTGTGCCGCATATGTATATTCACCACTCTTCATCTAGCCTTCAGAGTTTCCTAGACTAACCGACTGGTGCTGAAGCTATCACTGCTGGTCTTGGTTCCCAGTGCTATTGCAGATGGCAATCAAAGCTGTTTGTTACTCAGAATTCATCTTTTGGCCACATGAAATGATCTTTCTGGAGCCTCCCTCACCCCTTCTTCTGCTCATCTGAGCTTTCTTATGATCCTGAGCTCCCCTTTGTGGATTGCCATAACCCTTTGAGCCCCTTTGTTTGTAATTAACCATTTTTGCTGACTTCAGCCATCTGAATATATCAAACCCTTACTGCCATCCTTCCAGACCGCACTCCTTTTCACCCATCCACCTTTAGATCCCTCTGTCAAGTTGCAGTCCCTCTGCACTCAGATCTAACTTCAGATTACTGTGCCAGCATCAGACAGTGTCTTCTATCACTCAGAGGTCAAAGTGTAACAGTCCTGGCTTTTTATTCACTTTGCATGCTCTGATTTTTAAGCAAATACTTACCAGTTCTGCATGTGGGCTGCAAAGGTGGGAGGTTCAAGGGGTTGACATAATAAGCATGAATTAGAACCAAAAGGGATATCTGAATACAAGTGTCCTAAATCACATAGGTGTTCTTTTGCTCCTGATCTTATTACATTCTCCTCTAGGTCCTACTGTGCCTTCTACTGGTCCTGCTCCACGTCCTCCTTTTCTACGTTGTTTTGGTTTTTCTGATCCTCATCCTGGCCCTGTCCAACTAGTTCTGGTCACCCTTGTACTGGTTTAAAGAATCTGGTGCTCCTGGTTCTAGCCATTCCTGATCCTGGTCTTCCTGGCACTGCTCCTGGACCATCCTGGTATTAGCCCTTCCTGGACCTTCTGATCCTGGTACTACTGATCCTCACCCTGATTGTGCTGGTCTGCTGGGTCCTTCTCCATTTAGCCCTGTTCAGCTTATTTGCCTAGGTCTGGTACTCCTAGTCTTCCCTTCCTGGTTTGGGTAATCCTGATTCTTCTTGCCCTGGTCCTTGGGGTCTACCTGGTACTGCGTCCACTGGTCCTGGTCTGCCTTATTTGGCCATCTTGGGTTGATCCTGCTCCGGTCCCATTGGTCCTTGTGGTTCTGGTTATCCTGGTTCCCCAGATTCTCACCAGTCTGGTCCTGATACCCCTGATACTATCCTCCTGCTCCATTTAGTATTTCAGGTACTGGTCCTTTTGCTTCTGATTCCTCTAGTACTCCTGTCCCTGGTCCTGCTTTTACTGATTCTTCTAGTTTACCTAATCCTCCCCCATTAGGTCCCTGGTCTTAATGCCCCTGACCTGAATAGTTCTCCTATTCCTCCTTCAATGTGTCATGATATTCTTGGCCCTGATCCTCCTGCTTATTTTCATCCTGGTTCTGCATCAACTTGTCCACTTAGTCCTGATTCCTCCTTGTTCAGGTCATCTGTTTCTCAGCCGTCCGGCTTAGTCATCCTGGATCCTGTCATCCTCGCCCTCCTTGTCCTGGGCCTCCTTCTGGTCCTCCTTAACCTTGTATGCCAGGCCTGATACTTCTGGGCTTGTGTGACTTGATCTTCCCTTTCCCTTTGGTTGTGGTCACACTGGTCCTCCTTGCCCTAATCCTCTTAACTCTCGTCCTCCTGGCTTTAGTTGCTAGACCATTTCCTCTTTATTCCTCAGGCCCTGTTCTACTAATCTTCTTCACTCTCAGTCTGGTTTGCTTAGCAATTGTCTTCCTATTCCTGGTCCTCTCAGCCGTGTTCTCTTCATGGTTTTGTGCCCACTGGACTTTACCTTTTTCATGCCCCCTCCTTGTCATGCCCCCCTTGTTTGGGTCTTTGTTTGCCTAATTCTTTTGGGTCCTAGTCCTCTAGGCCGACCTGGTCCTATCAGGCCCTCTTTTCCTAACTCTTTCCCTTTTTTCTGATCCTCTTGACACTCGTCCACTTGCCCTGGACCTTCTGGTCCTTCTCACTCAGTTCATCTGATTCCTAATACATCCGTTTCTGATCCTGCTGGTCCCACGGTCCACCTGGTCTCATGTGTCCTGGTCCTATTAGGCCTTGCACTCTTAGCACTTGTCTTCCAGGTTTGAATCATCCTTGTCCTCTTGGCCATGGGGCTTATCCTCTTGGTCCTTCTGGCAATGCCCCCAATGATTTAGACCCTCTTGATCCTGGCTCTCTTTGTTTGGGTCCTTTTGAGACTTATCATTCTGATCCTGGTCCTCCTGAACATTCAGGTCTAGTCCCCTTAATCTTCCAGGCTCTGGTGGCTGTTCTGTTCCTCCTGATGTTCCTCACCCTGATTCTGCTACCTCAAGGTTCTGATCTTTGTACTGCATGTGGTACTCTGGGCCCTCGTCCTATGGTCATGGTCTCCCCAGCACTCCTACACCTGTTCCTGGTCCTCTTGGTGCTGATACTTCTAATCCTCTTTGCTCTGATCCTCCTGGCTCTGGTCTTTCTGGTATCCTGAATACTGACCCCCCTCATCTTCCTTGTTTATTCTGGTACTCTGAGCTAATTGGCCATAACCCTCATGCTTCTAATCTTCCTGGTCTTTCTGGATCTGGTCCCGATCTTCCTGACCCTGGTCTTCTTGCTCCTGGTTCTCGTGTTCTACACAAACTGTTCATGGTCCTGCTTTCTCTGGTCCTCCTTGGCCTGGCCATCATGTTAATCATCTTTCTGGCCACCCTATTCCTAGCCCTTTGACCTGAACCTCCAGGCTATGGTCATCCTGGTCCTAATGTTCCTGGTCCCCCTTTACCCTTCACCCTTGTGTTGGTACTCAAGGACTTGATTGTCTTTGACTCAAACATTCTGGTTCTCATAGAGCTTTGTTTCCTGGTCCTCTTAGAACATTTCCTTCTGGCTCTGGTTGCCTGTGCCCCTGGTCTCAGATACCTGGCACTCCTGGCCAAGGTCATGCTATTCTTGTTTTTCTTGTCCTTCTCATGATTTTGTGCCCATTGACCCTGACCCTCTTGGTCCTGTTGCTAGTCCTTTTAGTTTGGATTCTTCTGATCCACGTTCTCCTGGACCTGATCCACCAGCCATCATAGACTGGGTCTTCTTGGTCCTGGTCCTTGTGTTCCTTCTTGTTCTATTGCGCTTGGTACCATAAACCTTGCTATTTGGCCACCCTGGCTCTTCTTGGTTCCTCCAATCTTGGCCCATCTGGCCCTTGTCCTTTCTGGTCCGCTGAGTTCTGGTCACTGTGTCCTGGTTATCCTCACCTCAAACTTGCTAGTCCTAGCACGGTAGGTCCTGTACAATCTGGCTTCTGGTATCCTAGTCCACTTAGTCTTTGTCCTCCTTGTTTGGGTTGTCCTGTTTCTCCTGGATCACTTACTTGTTCTCTTAGTCCTACTGGTATTGCAGCCATTGATCCTGGCACTTTTGATCTAGGTTCTCTTTGTTTGGGTCATCCTTAGCCTGATCATTTTAGAATTGATCCTCCTAGCCACCCCTGTCTAGTCCCTTTAGTCTCCCAGATTCTGGTTGGCCTTCTTAAATCTGATCCAACTCCCTCTGGTCCTGCTACCTGTAATGATTGTTCTATTAAACATCTTCGTAATCCGGGGCTTAGTCCCCTGGGTCCTGGTCTTCATTACTCTCTTAGCCTTCTTTCTGGTCTTTCTGGTTATGATCCTTTTAGTTCGCCTAGTTCTCTTTGCTCTGGTCTTCTGGGTGCCCGTGGTATTGGTCCTCCTGGCCTGCATAGTCCATTTCTTCCTTATCCTGGTCTCCTATTCATACAGGCCATTGCCCTCCTTCTTTGTAGTCATCTTCTATTTGGTACTGATCCTCCTGGCTATAGCCTTCCTGCTTCTTGCACTCGTGGGTCTGCAATAACTTGTCCTAACCCATCACAGATCATCCTAGCCTTTCCAAATTCTGATGTTCCCTAACAGCGTCTAAGAACTTTCTGGCCCTGTTCTTCATGGTCCTGGTCGTCATTTCCATGTACTGCTGCCCCTAGTTCTTTGGATCCAGGGTCTCCTGTTTCACAGACAACCACTCCTGGACCTTTTAGTCCGCCTACCCTAATTCTCGTTCATCAGTCTTATTAGTCCTGCGTCCCTGGTTTATCTAATCCCCTGGTTTGCCTGTTCCTCACCCTTCTGCTCCTGGTCCTCCTGTCCATGTAATCCTACTCTTAGTTCTGGTATTCCTTTGTCCAGTCCTCATGTATTGGGTCTTCATGTGATGGTCCCACTGGAGTTGCTCTTCCTAGCCCTCCTAGACCATAGGTCCTACTGCCCCATTCTAGACCTAGTAGTTCTCCTGGTTCCACTTTGTTCTTGTCCATCTGACTGTGGTTCCCTCTATTATGGTTCCCTAGTAATAGTCCTCCTGGCTCTTGTCTTCCTCATCCCTGTAGTACTGGTCCTCCTAGTTCTCATGTTGTGGGTCACCCTGGTTCAGACTGTCCTTCTTTCTTGGTTTAGGATTCCCCCTGAGTCATGGACTTTCTGGGCCTAGTCCCAATGGGCTTGGAATTCCTGGTCCTATATAATCACTCCAGGTCATTCTGATCTAGGGTCTCCTGGTCCTTCTTGCCCTGGGACTTTCCGGTTATTTTCTTTATGGTCCTGGACATTTCACCTCTGGCCTCTTAGTCCTTCTTGATATGTTTTCTGTGGTCTTGGCCTGTCTGTCCCTGATCCCTCTTTCCATTGGTTTCTTGGCAGTGGTCCTCCGCATTGTCTACCTGGATCTGCTACTTCTGGCTCTGGTTATCCTCATCCCTCTGTTCCTGGTTGGTGCACTCAGGCCCTCCTAGTTAGTCTTGTTGTTATGGTCCAGGGCCTTCTGCTCTTTTTACCGCTGGTCCATCTGTTCCTTTGGGCCCTTGTACACTGGATCCAGATCCCCCTGTTCTACATCCTCCTGGCTCTCCTGATCCTTAATTTTCTTGGTACTCTTTGTCCTAGTTTTTCTCGTCCTGTTCTTACTCATTTATTTGTTCCTAGTCCCCTCTGGCACTGGTAACGCTGGTCCTTCTGGATTAGGTCTCCCTAGGCCTGGCTCTTGTTCTCCTGGTCCTTGTGGCTCTGGTCATCCTAGCCCTTCTGGTGATCCATCCTCCACCCCTACAGGTATTTACCCAGCCCCCCTCCACAATGTCTTTATTTAAGCCTGCCACTCAGATTAGTTTTTTTTGGCTTTCAGATTTCTTTTGCTGAGACAGTACTGTCAAGAACAGAAATGAGGGCTCTATAGAGACATAACCTTGTCCACTTAAAAAACTGCTTAGCATGTTAAACATGAAAACCACCATTCCCAAGCTATTTTTTGCCGATGACTAAAATGTCTGCATGGCCGAAGTGCCCACTCATGGCATGGGACCAATAAGCATCTATTCCTGCAACAACTCTGGTAAGAGAATAGTATGAAAAAATGAGTTTATTCAGCAGGCGTCTGAGTGAAATACTCCAGTGAGTTACCCAGATTCTACATATCAGCCTCCTGATTTCCCTTCCCCATTACACAGAAGTCCCATTACTGTGTCTCACTCAATTTTCCTCCTTCAAGTGTCCCAAAGCACTGTGCCACCAAGCACCAAGCGTCTGTAGTAAGTATTCATCCTTCTGTGGCCCAGGCACCACATATCTCTCTGCATTCCCTGTTTGCTGCTGCTTGTTGACTGCTTGAAGCACAATCCCCCTTAAAAAGAAGCCGAAAGCTAGCACTAGGCCTTCCTTCAGAAGCCCAAAAATAGGCAAGCCCTCAAAAATCACCAAAAGAAGGAATATACCCAATAAAAAAAGCAGCGTATTATTATGAGTGAATAAAGTATTTATGTAACATGGTTTAAAACCATAATCATTATTCTTTGCAGACAGCCAACTACTCCTAGACTGCAGCGCTAAATAAACGTGAGCCTTATCCTGATGCTCATAAAACTGAAGTTTGTTTCCTACATTTATTAGTTGAATATTAAAATAGCATAAATGTTTTTATTCATATTTAGTTTACTGTTTTTTGATCAGTAAACAGCTTAGCTTAATTAATGCACTTCCATTTGTACATACTTTTGTATATGCACTTACTTTCAAATGCTTTACACACACTGCATCTCCATTAGCCATCACCCAACCATCGCCTGGAGTCCTTTTTTACTTCATAGCTGGCTAAATAAAGACATTCTTCACACTATTTATTTGGCCACTGGTCAAATATTACATCTCTAATATTTAGCCTGTAGCCATCTAAACAGCTGAGCGTATGTACTATTTTGCTGGCCACTGGGTAAGTAGCAGAGATTATATACTATTTGGCCAGCTGCAGGGCAAATAGCCCCTTCCTTAACTTAATAATGGCCAATTGGAACAAGCAGATGAAAAAGACATATCTGATGAAACAGAAACACCTACTCCATGTCTTTACACTATGTCTTTAACCCGTCCTTTTTCCATTTGTTAGGTAGGGGACATTCTGCTCTCTATCAGACATTGTGATGCCCCTGTCTTCAGTTTTTCCAAGATGCCTTCCTGCCTATGTGGCAACCCTTCCAAAGTACCTCCCCTTCCAAGGATCTATACTGGGGGAGGGTGTTATATCCCGTATAGAGGCCCTAATGTAGACCCGTTCATACATGCCCTGAAATGGACATATTCGTATTTGCCCTAATACAGTCATATTCGTACTTGCCCTATTACGGTCATAACTGTACATGTCCTATTATAGTCATGATTCCTTATATAGGCATGATCTTTCACCTACATTGGTCCACGTGCTCTGAGGGCTGAACGTTATCTATTCTGTGGTTTTGAATACAGCAGGGTTTTTCCCAAACACAGGCCCACACTGTACTCATCAATTATGCATGGCTCTCTAGGAATACACCACATGCATAATATGTATGTACAAAGTTCACCCCTGACGTCTTCCTCAAGTCTAACAAGGGCCAATACGAAGCAACTAGAGTCTTCAGGGTGTAAATACACCACATTGTACCCCGGTAAGACAGAGGGAACCGAGACTTCCATGCTGGCACACTGACCAGAGACGCTGAGGCTCCTGCATGCAGTCGCTCCAGCTGACAGCGGTCTAACACAGCCCTTGCTGGTGTCCAACTCGAGACCAGGACGGGGTCCCACACTCTCTCTATTCAGGTATGGGGGTTCGACTAAATCCTAGAAGGATTCTTGGCTCTTAGGCTTTTAGACCTACACACATATACTAGGTACACTCAGGTACATCTAGTTAGGCATCGTAGGCGTACGCGCACTTTGCATAATGCTTTTTATATTCATGTATGTATTCATGATTATTGCAATATGGTAGAACTGTTCTATCCCTTTGCTTTTATCGTACTGCTGATAATATATCTCTGCTATTGTCTGCTGGTTTCTGCAGCACATATATTTTACACTAGAATAACAACTGTTCAATAAATACTTATTGAAACGCCCAGACTGTTTATTCTGTGTAACTCTCTGAGACAAACCGAATAAGTAAGCACGAGTGACTGAGCGAAAGGTAGTACATTGTTTCCACGATTCTGAGGAATTTGGGCTGTCATGATCTAAGGTTGCCAGAAACTAATCTCTCCCCGATAAGAGGAGATTCTAGTGGCACTGTGAGCTAGCTAATGCAAATCAGGCCAACATACCCAGTGGGGGTGCACAGAGCCAGTCTATCACCAAGCCCACGGTTTATGTTATCCAAACGCGCAGGTCCTGCATGGGTACTATAGGAACTACACGACATGGCGCCACCAATGTTGGTTTGGTACAAATTTAACAGTAGAATCTGAGTAGTTCAGTCGTGCTATTCTCAGAGAACTTACTCACAAAACCCCAGAGACGTCTGGAGTGGGTGGGCACAAACTCCGCCGCAGCTGAGTAGTACGAAAATGCTATTTATTGGCTGTTGGTTAATCAAGCTTGAAAGGACATTTAGTTCCTAAATTGTGCATAACACCTCACCTTAGTTCCCTTTGAACACTTCTTCTTCAAAAACATTCCTGGTTCAGGGGATGAGAGAACTGACCTGGGAGGAGAAGATCCTGAGGATGCAATACAGATTGCACCAAAATTCAGAAGGACAGTCACCCTAAGACTATTAGAAAATGGTGTACAAGCCAAGGGTGGTCTTGTTGTTTTCGTGATTGAGGCACACAAATCAAACAAAACAGAGGTATTCTATTCATGGGTTACACTCCCAGCAGCAAATGCAACAACAAATACATTTCACTACTATATAGAAGGAGATGCACCACGGGAATATGGTCCGTTTGAGGACATAGAGATTCCACTCACTTACCAGGAACATCATTACTGGTATAATGGCGCCCTACCCCACGTACGTCAAAGAGTAAGATTAGGCCCGCTCGGAGGAGACTGGGCCACATGGCCAATACTAGCGGCTTACACACCGCATCCTGACATTAACACAATGCCACAGCCAGACTTACTAGTACAACACACAGATTTAATTAAAATCTACAGAAACCTGACACAATTCGTCATGAAGACTTTAACTATCCAACCTGCGCCAGCAGGTGCAGCAAACAGTACTCCAACTCAGGGTACAGGAAATAAAATTACTCCTCAAACATTACACGCGGTAATGGGCAAAATGCACGCAAAACGCGAACAAATACCATTCTGGATAGCTCAGAAAATAACTCAGCTTGAGGCGGTATTCCCGAATACTACCACCTGTGATAAACACAGAATTCTACCAATCTGCTTGCCCATGGGGATCGCACCACAAGTAGAGGACTGCACCTCTTGGGGTTCAGTCTTTGCTGCCATATATACCAGAACACATGGTATCCCGTCCTTAGCAGTAATACCTGACGTTTTGAGACAGATACAAAATGAGTACGGAGCAGAACCTGCCCTAAACTTAGGGATGAAGTTACTAAATAACTTTGACCAGGTATCAGCCATAATACTAGCTAATATTAAAGGGGAGGAAGCTTCAGTGGCGATCCGCCAATGCCTAAGGGAGTTCAGTCCAGAGGATCATCAACACGAACTACCCAAAATAATTGAAACTGCATATGCAGAAATAGGCAGAGACAGTTTAGGTGGGAAAGCATTAAAACCACAACTAGTGGGCAGTCCTGAAAAGGACACTACAAAGCAGACGCCTACTTCTTCTAAAAAGAAGTGGGAAAATAAAAAACAACAAAAGTCTAAAGACAACACATCTCAATTCAGAGGTAGGCCTCCTCAACAGGAGCCCTCTGAAAGGAGGTATAACCTCAGGAATAGGGATAATATTAAAAAACCTGACAGGTATCAGGATACTGATATTTGTTCCTCTCGTTCCTTTCAGGGTTCATCAAAAAACTCCAAGAGGGAAGGACGGGCGGAGGAGCGTACAAAGTCCAGAGACACACAACGCGCTGCGGACTACGCACCTAAAAAAGAAGATAAGCAAAAATCAAAACCTCAGTTCAAAAAGAAGAAGGTAGCAGGTCTCAAGATCAGACATGCCCAGAATTCTGAGGACACAGCTTCTGAACGGGGAATGGGCTCTGACGATGCTAGACAGCGCGGCAGAAGTAATGATAGCTCGCCAGAACCTGAAGGAATTTCTGGTGACAGCGGAGTTGAGTGAGTATATCACGGTGGAAACACCTGATACTCGGGTAAGTGTCCCACATAAGTTACATGAGATAACACTCCGAATGGAGGGGGACAAGCCCAGAAAAATTAAAGGTCTCTTTTGGAAAAATCTGTCATCTGGTTATGACATTCTATTAGCAGAACAAGACTGGCCGCCAGCATTCATCATGGAGTGCCCTAGGGGAGAAACTGTAATTTTTCCAGCCTTTTCCGACCTCGTTCCCATACATTTAAAACATGCATATCCGCAGGAGTGGGCGGTTTCCCTAGCTCCAGCATTGTATAAAAATCACGTGGGTTGGGATGAGGATTCAACCCACCACGTGATCCCGTTAAAAGTTTCCCCAAATGCTCAAAGGCAATATCCTATAAAGCAGGAAGCTAAAAAACAAGTCAGGGAGATTCTAGACCAACTAGAATACCAGGGGGTGATAGAAAATTGCACTTCACCTATGAACAATCCTTTGTTTCCCGTAATGAAACCTGACAACACATATTGTTTAGTTTTGGATTACAGACATTTAAACACTTGCACAAAGACATTTGCAGTTCAAAATGCACACAGTGCCGCATTAATGAATAACATTGTGCGCAAAAAATACAAAACAACACTTGATATCTCAAATGGATTTTTCTGCCAAAATATAGCGCCTGAAAGCAGGCATCTGACAGCATTCAGTGCGTTAGGGTCCCAGCGACAATTTTGTCGACTAGCCCAAGGGTATAAAAACAGCCCCGGGGTATTTTCAGCAAGAGTAACAGAGTTACTCCAAAATTTGGATGAAGAAGCATTGTCCTATGTGGATGATATTTATCTGACGGACGATGACTTACCGAGGCACTAGACCAGGGTGAGCACCATTATTATGGGATTCGCCTCTGAGGGCTATAAATTTAATTTCAAGAAATCAAAAATTGCCCACCTCAGTGTCCTATTTTTAGGATACGAGCTGTCAAGTGAAGGAAAAAGCTTAGCAGCTAACTTTTTAGAAAAGTGTGCGCTGCTCCATCCTCCAAAATCATTAAATAATTTACAATCTATTCTGGGATTCCTAAATTTTGGTCGAAGATACATTTTGGATTACGCAGAAAAAGTAAAACCTTTCTACGACTTAATAAAACCTGATTTTTCAGTCAGACAGTGGACACAGGAACATACAAATATCCTGCGTTCCCTACAGGAAGACATGATAGCTTCTAAACATTTACAGACACGCGTGAACGTACGCAACTTGGTGATCCGAGTAATAGCGGGTCAATGCGGGTACACTTATTTGACTTTTAATGAAGGTGAAACAGTACCGATCGCATACAAATCACACCTATACACAAACGCAGAGATGCGTTTCACTTCAACAAAAAAAATCCTGACAGCAGTGCAGACCGCTGTAGCAAGAGAAAGAGCTCTGGCTCAGGGTAAACGCATAATTGTCGTGACCCCAGTACCAGCTTTAGAAGCTGTTACAAAAGCTAGCATTCCAAATGCGAAAGCCTTACATCCCAGATGGATACAATGGGCTAATTCTCTTACTGCAACGGATGTTGAATACAGATTTGATCCAAGTTTAAAAACACAAGCATTTCTGCAATACGAACAAGAATATCCTCTACCAAATGAGATGTTGCCTCTAGATCAGTATGAATACATTATTTACACTGACGGATCTGCTCAACCAGCCATAGGGAGTAAGCAAGCTTACAGCGCAGCGTGTGCGATTGTTAAAGGTCGCATGCACGATGGAAAGTTCCATCCGAGTTGCAATAAAACGCAATCTCTAGGAGACTGCACGGCTCAGTTGGCAGAGTTAAAAGCACTGATACTGGCACTTGTGAATACGGAACACGAATTCCCCACACTGATTGTGTGTGATTCCTTTTACTGTGTACAGTCATGCAATGAATACTTACATCATTGGGAACAAAACGGGTTTAAAGACGCAAAAGTTGGCACAATTAAGCATAAAATGCTATGGGAACAGGTAGTGGAGTTGAGAAACGAACTACCAAGGGCTCACGTGATACATACACTGAGTCATCAGCGTGATGGCGTTCACGTTGAAGGGAATTCATTGGCTGATGAAGCCGCAAAGGCGGCTGTGCGCACGGCTTCCGTAGCTGTTTTTAAACGATTGTTTTAAATAATTGCTCAAACTTCATGATTTTAGAGCTATTTTTATGTTGCACGATGTATGAATTTGATGTTTTAATCTGACCCGCACTTAATTTTCGACCGCGCCTACGCTGTATCTTTGCCTTCACGAACAGCTGTTCCCTGACGGTCCCGCAAGTTAGGACGGGCCGCCATACTTCGGTTAGCGCTCTAGCTGCCTGAGCCTTTCCGTACACGTCAACCCCATAAGAGGGCATGCTGACGCCGACCGCGCAGCGCTGACCAAAGCGATATGTAACTGAGAACTGGTAACTAGCTCAAGGGTGTTTCTTACACTGCTACCTAGACGCACTTTGTTTTAGGAAACAAGCTGTTTTTAAACGATTGTTTTAAATAATTGCTCAAACTTCATGATTTTAGAGCTATTTTTATGTTGCACGATGTATGAATTTGATGTTTTAATCTGACCCGCACTTAATTTTCGACCGCGCCTACGCTGTATCTTTGCCTTCACGAACAGCTGTTCCCTGACGGTCCCGCAAGTTAGGACGGGCCGCCATACTTCGGTTAGCGCTCTAGCTGCCTGAGCCTTTCCGTACACGTCAACCCCATAAGAGGGCATGCTGACGCGACCGCGCAGCGCTGACCAAAGCGATATGTAACTGAGAACTGGTAACTAGCTCAAGGGTGTTTCTTACACTGCTACCTAGACGCACTTTGTTTTAGGAAACAAGCTGTTTTTAAACGATTGTTTTAAATAATTGCTCAAACTTCATGATTTTAGAGCTATTTTTATGTTGCACGATGTATGAATTTGATGTTTTAATCTGACCCGCACTTAATTTTCGACCGCGCCTACGCTGTATCTTTGCCTTCACGAACAGCTGTTCCCTGACGATCCTGCAAGTTAGGACGGGCCGCCATACTTCGGTTAGCGCTCTAGCTGCCTGAGCCTTTCCGTACACGTCAACCCCATAAGAGGGCATGCTGACGCGACCGCGCAGTGGACGCGCGCAGCGGGCGCGCCGCCGGCGCGCCAAAGGCGCGCCAAAGGTAAGCCCGTCTGCGCCCGTCCGCGGCCAGACTGCGCCCTGCGCCAGTCCCCCTGGTCATTCTCCGCCCATTACCTATTCTAAATCAATGTTGTTGAAACTTTGTCATAAAGGTGAGTGCAATCTATGTCAGCCCATTTTTCCTAGCACTGACTTCCAGACACAATGTTGCCCTGTGTGTAGTTTCACCTTGGGAAATGGTCATCCACATTCTCACCCCTCTAACATTAACAAGGTGGATCGGTTCAGCACACGTTTTGGTAATAAGCGTACCTTAACTTGTGTTTTACTGAACACTAGATCACTTCCCAAACATAGATACGAACTCGCTGATTTTATTGAGCTTCACACGCCAGACATACTATTTCTTACAGAGACATGGCTTCACAGTACTTCTGAACCAGATCTAAATGTGGCCATACCTTCCGGCTACGATCTGTTCAGAATTGATAGAGATGGACAAAGAGGGGGAGGGGTGGCTATTGTTTACCGTTCTTATATCAAAGCCACTTTCTCTGACATTCCCCAATCAAAGGAGGAGGCCATTCTATTCACTTTTAAAGTTACCAATACCTACATTTTTAATGGACTGCTAGTATACAGACCTCCTGGGCCCAGGAAACCTTTCGTTGAATCCATCGCAACAACGATGGAATCCTGTATGGTACATTCCAATTTTTCTGTGCTAGGTGATTTTAATTTTCATCTAGAATCTACCGAAAGCGCGGAAACAAAGAATTTAATAGATCAACTAAATAGCCTAGGCTTAAAACAAATTGTCACAATGCATACACACATTGGTAATCATACCTTGGATGGCATTTTTACTAATCACGCACAGTTACATTTTACTAAGACAATACCCCTGCCCTGGACGGATCATTTTGCGGTCTTTTTTGAAGTTCATACTAGTGGATCTCCTATCAGAACCCACTATACAAACAAGACAAAGACATCACGCCCTTGGAAGCAAATAAATAGTCAAGACCTTGAAATTGCTTTGCTATCTCAGAACCCCCCTATAGATACCGATCCCGACCAAGCAGCGGCTAATTTCCACTGCTGGATTGACCAGGCAATCTTAAGTTTAGCTCCAGAAACTAGTATACCAAAAAGTAAAAGACTGACATCAGCGCCATGGTACAATAATAAACTAAAAGATCTAAAGAAAATCTGTAGAGCCAAAGAACGATATTGGAGGAGGGATTACTCGGAATCAGGTAAAATACAGTATAGCCAGGCTTTACTGAAATATAAAGAAGCAATAATTGCTGCAAAATCTATTTTCTTCACTGAGAAAATACTGGCCTCTAAGAATACACCCAGGGAACTGTTTAAAACAGTCTCTAAATTAGCTACTTTTGGTAACACCAAACCATTCAAATCCACCAGACAGTTCTGCGATAATTTAGCCGAGTTCTTTCATGACAAAGTGGTCAAAGTATATGATGAGTTCTCTAATAATACCAATGGCATTAGAACAGAAGAGCATAATAACAACAGATCAAATAACCAAGCACAATTGCAAGAATTCCATCCTCTAACACAGGATAGAGTTGAAAAAATAATTAAGGCAACCAAGTCAGGTTCCCCACTGGACCCCTGTCCGGCTATGATTTTTCACATGGTCCCCAATACTGTCGCATTTTACTTGACTCCACTTCTGAACAACATCCTCAATTTAGGGTACTTCCCTGTTGGGTGGAAAAAGTCCCTAGTACGACCTATCATAAAAAAGGCGACTCTCGACCCCTCGGAAGTTGCCAGTTATCGTCCCATTACTTGCTTACAGTTTCCGTCAAAAATTTTAGAAAAAGCACTAAATGAGGAATTGCGGTCTTTCATAGAAACTAATGACAAACTTGATCCAGCACAACATGGTTTTAGGCCACGGCATAGTACTGAATCTGCATTGATTGCAGCTACTGAAAATCTACGTGTCGAACTAGATCAAGGAAGGAAGGCCATACTAATTTTGCTCGACTTGTCGGCCGCGTTCGACACGGTGGATCACCTTATACTTCTGCAGCGGTTGGCCGAAATAGGTGTAAATGGCAAAGCAGCAGACACACTCCGGTCATATCTTACTAACAGAGAACAATCTGTAATACTGGACGAACATAAATCACTCCCTTACGCTATGCCATGTGGAGTACCGCAGGGATCATCACTTTCCCCGACCTTGTTTAACGTATATGTTACTCCATTGGCTAAACTTATACGTTCCCTCGGTTTCTCCGCCATTTGTTATGCGGATGATACACAAATTGTTGTCTCCCTAACATCCAAACCAGAGACGGTGGCTGCACGCTTTAACATCTGCATGAGTCGCATCATTAGCTGGATGCAAGATAATTGCTTGAAATTGAATACAGGGAAGACTGAAGTAGTTATGTTTGGAAGGGAAACCTCTTTCTGGAATTCCACTTGGTGGCCAGGAACAGCAGGGCCATGCCCCCAGCCTGTGAAGAAGGTAAAAACCTTGGAGTCCTGATTGACGACCACTTATCACTGTCAGACCAGGTGAATAGCATTACCTCCTCGTGTTTCTACACATTAAAAATTCTTCGGAAGATCCTTCCTTTTATTCCTATGTCCCTCAGGAAGACGGTTGTCACCGCCTTGATTTTGTCAAAAATCGATTATTGTAACTCGCTCTATCTTGGAGCAAAAAAGACTGTGACACATAAACTGCAAACTTTGCAAAATGCTGCCGCTAGGCTACTACTAAATCGTCCTAAATTTAGTCCTATAAGTCAGGTTATTCGTGAACAGTTGCACTGGTTACCAATTGTGGCGAGAATTCAGTTCAAATCTATGTGTATAGTTCATAAGATTCTGTATGGGACAGGACCTGCCCACATTAGTCAATACATCAAGCGCTACACTCCTCAGAGAAGCCTTCGTTCGGAATCAGCGTCACTGCTTGTAGTGCCGAGAATAAAGACACTGAAGTGGGGTGGCAGAAGTTTCAGATACTTAGCCCCCAGACTATGGAATTCCCTGCCCCTGCATCTTAGAAATCAAAACAATCTGCTACAGTTCAGGAAGGAACTTAAAACCTGGTTATTCCACTTGCACTAAATTGGCTAGTTGCTCTTTCGGTACACACTCTTTGGACAGCAAGCGCTAAGACGCCATGGCATACATGCGCTCTATAAAAAACCCCATTTCATTTAATTTCATTTCAATCACTCATTCAAAAACGAGAATAGACGGCGAGATTATGGTAGCTGTCAATGCTTCACGCAAAGGCAGCACAGCAGTACCTAAGAAATTTCCACTCAAGTACTCCTACAAGTTAGATGCACAAAACATTCCATATGCTCAGATTCCTGGAGTGGGGGATAGAGTAATACCAAATATGGATCGTAGGCAAGGTTTAATTGTGGCAGCACACGAAGGGACAGGTTCTGGACATTCGGGACTTAGGGCGAATGTTTCTTTATTGAAGCAACGCTACTGGTGGCCTGTAATGAGGAGGCAGATAAGACACTATGTCTGGAACTGCAACATCTGCAAGCAGATGAAAGGGTCCACCACAACACGCCCGGTACAGATACCATCATTAGACAGCATCAGGTTGTCTGTCGGTGTGCGTCCAGCTCAGGTGTCCTCAAGGTCTGGCCTCAGCGCTCAGCTGACGCTCGAACTGTTATAAGAGATTTGCGAGTCTTTATCGGCACATACGCAGTTGGCACGTTACATTCTGACCGTGGCCCGGCGTTTAGCTCTCGGGCTTACAAAGAGACCATGGAAGGAATGGGCGTAGCATTGCGGTACTCCTCTCCGTATCATCCTGAGGGAAATTCCGTTGTGGAGAGGAAAAACCGGGACTTAAAGCAGTCTTTAACAGCTAGGGTATTAGGCAAGGGCGGTAGATGGGTCGATCATCTTTATGGGGTACAACGAGCAATAAACAATCAGCCAAGAAGCTCTCTAGGGGGTGTCACTCCTTACGAGGTCCTATTTGGGACAAGAATGTGGGTACCTGATCTTGATTGTGAAGGCACAGTGGCGGATGAAAAACCATTTGATATCCATGATCGTTTGGCTGTTTTACAGGATCTAAATAAATCCAGAACACAACAAAGTAACGTGCTCCAGAAACAGACTGCCACCGAGGAAGTCAAGGCATTAACGGCAAGACCTGTCTGGATCCCAAAAATAGGAGATCTGGTCAGAGAATAGATTGCAGACAAGAAAGAATTTGGGCCATCCTACAGAAAGCCTGTACCGGTCCTAGCAATCCACGACACAAGAACTGTACTTCTGCCACCTCTTGCCAGAAAAAAGGAGAAAAGATTTGTCTCAATCGACTTAATCAAACCACACTATGTGGCCGATACTAAACAGTAGGCCTCGTGGACTCCACAGTAGCAGACACCCTCCTCTCGCTACAATCCAAGAAGTTCAAACAGAAAGACGCATCACGTTTGAAGAGCCACCTGTACGGAATAAGGACTAAGCAACAATGCTATGGAACTCGTTCCACTTCAACAAGAAGAAAATCAACTTAACACTCAAGTTGCAATCAGACCGGCTACAGACATCTACGTCAACATGCCTCGTCATGAGCAAAATCCGATTTCAACAAATCCTGATGCAATTCCAACAATTGATCGAACTGCTTCTGGCTATTTCATGAACTTTGATACGTTTTCACTGGATCCAAGCGAGCCGGAAAGGACGCCAGCCAAAAAATCACACGAACAGAAACTCACTGACTTTTTTAACTTTTTTAGAAAGACTTACCTGGTGTCACCTTGGATAGAACTATGGTATATCACTGGGATTTTATATTTTCTTTTCTGGCTAGGTTTAATTATAACTTTTAGTATGCTTATTAATGGACGATACCTCCAGCAGAGCTCTACAGCCCAAAGAGTCAATTTGATTTTAAAACCACACCAGTCTTCACATCGTGAACCAAGAAACTTGTCTTCAGTGAACATCACAGCAGTTCCTATACCGGACGGTATAGTATGGGACAAGATTGATTTTGATATATTCGGCCCGACTGAACTTTTAAAGCTTAAACATGTATTTAAAATTTCTTTAAGTGATATCATTACCTCCAGTACATTTTCTGATGATTGGGACACTGAAACTGTAAACAATATGATGTCTGATTTAGAAAAACTGCTGCATTTCCGAACAACGAAATGTTAGAAGGTACTTCAGACTATGATACATTGTACTGTTACCAACAATATGGTCATCATTTCTTACACAAATCCATAACACCTAGAAACGTATTTGAATATCACCAGTGGGAACACTGCCCTACATCTCCAAAAGGTAGTTCACAAACCTTTGCACAGAAATTCACATACTTTTCAGGGTTTAATACATCTGACCCGAAGTCATTTTATTACAAAGTGGCAAAAACATCAGCACAGAAAATTATGTTGACTAACACCAAACAGATTTACTCTGCCTCCTTTATGGCCCAGTTGTCTACACAGGGTTTTGACCTATGGAAGGACACTATAGATTTAAAATCAATCTGGGGTTCTAGGGGCTGGCAAGTCCAGGGAACAGAAGCGCTTTTTAGAGCATGCCTCATTCCACAGCAGCTGATATTTCTAAATGACACTGTGCAACAGACATCCTGTCTTGGACTAGCCAAGAACAAGGAACTGAACTCACCCGGGTTTTCTATACCATCACAGATGGGTGGGGGGCAGAATTCAACTACACAAGGGGTAGGATTAGATGACATTCTCCAGTACAACAGATCAGATCCTGATTGGATGAAATGGCTGATTTGGCCCATTGACACAAACACCTGTCAACAGAGATTTATGAATACAACCGAAGGGTTTAGTATCCATAGGCCAGATACACGCTATGTACAAAGACAACACCCAGGGGTAGTGACATCCTACAGTGTTGGGAAGTTGTGCCTTGATTGGCTAGAGACCTCAACACTCACAGAAGTAAAACATCACTTAACCTTACTAACACCTGATGTAGACAATAGGGATTTCTTGCTAGGCCCAAGGAAAACACGTCAGAAACGTTTCATATATGCCGGCATTTATGCCTATTATAATGAAAACTGGAAAATATCCCAACAAGAGGCTGCAGAAAGAATACGGGAAATAGACCGTATTTACTTAGAAAAGGCATTAGCTGTAGTGGATAATGGGTTAACAACTTTGACCTCCACGATTTACTCCTTAGGCAACATTGTGTCTTCGGCAATCGACATATTAGAACAAGATCTGGCCTTGTTACAACATGGGCAATCTCAGCTACGTTCTATTATGATGCTAAGCTGGACGCTACAATCTTTGCGTGCAGGCTATGTGTCCTGGTGTTTCATAAACACCACGTCTCTGTTTTCAGAATACAATCTGACTGATAGACAGAAATGGCACAAAGGGGAGCCAAATATACAATGCTGCGTATTGAGAAACTGGAAAGGTTACCATTCACTGTAGCCGAATCACCATCAACTGAATGGCTAATTCATGGCCAAATCACTCTGCCGGTCACTACGTTTCAGTTTCAATATTGCCTTGAGCAAAGGCAGGTAGGCAAATATGAAAAGATGGGTAAAAGTTACATTAAGGAAACTTGGGAGTTACCATATAGATACCGATGCCGGAATGGGGATCGAGAAGTGTATCTGAGTGGTACAAACTGCAAGAACGCTTTAAGCGGTTCTCTCATGTGTCAGGATATTTCACTACACGGAGCCTGTAGCGGTTCAGTAGCGAACCTATCGTGTCACATGACAGGGACCCCAGCGGCCATGATCACGCCGGTTTTCCAGCTGCTCTCGAATGGGAGTTACTTGATGCTAAATGATCAAGGTTGCTGTGGGATGCTTCCAGGCGTCGCCTATCTGGTCACTGTTAACTCCAGGGTTACTTGCTGTATGCAAGTATTGTTTCCGCCACTGAACACAGTAAGGGAGGCGCCGCTATGGCCTTCACTGAACGTTTCTTTCATACAATTTGATACTCTGAGCAGACTGCAAGCCATGCTTTTACAGCAACCCGTGCCCTTAACCTCCGCTCGAGAAACCTTTGAACTTCAAGTTGCAAGGACCTAGACTGAGATACAGGCGCTTATACGTACAAACTGCCCCTTTCATTTCGTAGAAATGGTGGGACGTATCTTTAATATGTCAGATACGAGCGGAATTGTACACCTATTTAAGACCATACGGTCAGTACTGTTAAGCACCTTTCAGACAGTCCTCCGAGTAATCCCAAATTTTATACACTCCGTATTGGGAAGCGTATTTGGAGGACTCCCGCTTATCCTATTGCTGATTGCAGGGGTCCTATTCATAATACTACTGCTACGAAATGGACGGCCCAATTCCCGAGGGAATGGTGAACATGCTCCTGGAGCGGAAATACCGTGAACGCATGGTACAACTTCTGGGCATTTCTTGCCTGCGAGAACTCCATGCCTCCTGGTTTCTATCCTTTTGACCAGTCTGGGTAGACTGCATCTTACCTGTTCTTCGATGCCTGTTTTGTGGAGAAGAATGCACGTTGGATCTTTGTCTAACATTTCCATCAGATGCGCCTCCGGACACGGATGCAATGCTGGACCCCATAAAGGCCCATGCTCTGCGTTGTCCCCAGCGGCTTCCAATTCTAATGAATGCATTCCTGGAGAATCCACAGGTGCCGTTTGCTCCTGCTGGGTTAGGTGACTCCTCCACAGGCACCCAGGTAACAACTGCCGCACAAGCTGCCGCAGCATAGACTGTTGGCAGTGCTACATTCCATCTATGTGCGATTGACGTTCTCTGTGAGGCGTTGGATTTGTCGTCTGCAGTAGCTCACACAGATAATGTTGTGCTTCCCAGCCAGGACACTTAATCTCGAATTGGCTCATCGCGTCCTGGGAAAGAATTCGGCTTCTCCACTCGTTTTCATAATAAGCGAGCAAATTTGGAACATTTCCTAAATTGACACTTTCGCTTGAGAAAAACATGCCCTTCTTCCGCTTTGAGTGAAGCAACTTATATAGAGAAACAAAATAGACATTTCTTTTTTAGTGGCAATTTGAAATAGCTGAATTGTAACATTTTTTTGAAGTTTTTTTTACAATTTTAAAACCATGTTTTTACTTGTTTTTAAAAATGTTTTTAAATTGTCCAGATTTTAAGTATGGTCATTGTCATCCTGTTCGGAAGAGGAGTGGGTGTTATGTCCCGTATAGAGGCCCTAATGTAGACCCGTTCATACATGCCCTAAAATGGACGTATTCGTATTTGCCCTAATACGGTCATATTCGTACTTGCCCTATTATGGTCAAAGCCGCATATGCCCTATTACGGTCATAACTGTACATGTCCTATTATAGTCATGATTCCTTATATAGGCATGATCTTTCACCTACATTGGTCCTCACTAGTACACAACGTGCTCTGAGGGCTGAACGTTATCTATTCTTTGGTTTTGAATACAGCAGGGTTTTTCCCAAACACAGGCCCACACTGTACTCATCAATTATGCATGGCTCTCTAGGAATACACCACCTGCATAATATGTATGTACAAAGTTCACCCCTGACGTCTTCCTCAAGTCTAACAAGGGCCAATACAAACCATACGAAGCAACTAGAGTCTTCAGGGTATAAATACACCACATTTTACCCCGGTAAGACAGAGGGAACCGAGACTTCCATGCTGACACACTGACCAGAGACGCTGAGGCTCCTGCATGCAGTCGCTCCAGCTGACAGCGGTCTAACACAGCCCTTGCGGGGTGTCCAACTCGAGGCCAGGACGGGGTCCCACACTCTCTCTATTCAGGTATGGGGGTTCGACTAAATCCTAGAAGGATTCTTGGCTCTTAGGCTTTTAGACCTACACACATATGCTAGGTACACTCAGGTACATCTAGTTAGGCATCGTAGGAGTATGCGCACTTTGCATAATGCTTTTTATATTCATGTATGTATTCATGATTATTGCAATATGGTAGAACTGTTCTATCCCTTTGCTTTTATCGTACTGCTGATAATATATCTCTGCTATTGTCTGCTGGTTTCTGCAGAACATATATTTTACACTAGAATAACAACTGTTCAATAAATACTTATTGAAACGCCCAGACTGTTTATTCTGTGTAACTCTCTGAGACAAACCGAATAAGTAAGCATGAGTGACTGAGCGAAAGGTAGTACATTGTTTCCACGATTCTGAGGAATTTGGGTTGTCATGATCTAAGGTTGCCAGAAACTAATCTCTCCCCGATAAGAGGAGATTCTAGTGGCACTGTGAGCTAGCTAATGCAAATCAGGCTAACATACGCGGTGGGGGTGCACAGAGCCAGTCAATCACCAAGCCCACAGTTTATGTTATCCAAACGCGCAGGTCCTGCATGGGTACTATAGGAACTACACGACAAGGGCACATCCCGTTTTTGGAAGGGCCCTGGTAGTCGAAACATCACTCAATGCATCACAGGAAGTAAGGGGCTAGAAAATTCAACTAGGAGGTAACCTTAACCTACACCCAGGGGCAAGTGGTCTAACTAGCTAACAAACTTTACACAGTTAATGCATAATACTTCCAAACAAGCCCACAGTGACTCTGGTATCTGAAACAGAATAGGTGTTATGCACAGCAAGCAGAAATACATTTATTTCGAGATAAAAAATCAAGTGAGGCACCTAGGCTCACTCATGTCAACTTTAAATGCACATGAGCTAACTTAAGTTAATAAAAAGATCTGCTTTTCAGCCTGATAAATCTAAATATAAAACAACATGAAAAATAATATGTAAAGTCATATGCACATATAATGAATAAATCATGTGTAAATCATGTAGGCTAAGATTATATGGGTTACAGGTCAACAAATTACTAAGCGCAAATAAATGATGGTGGCACTGCGTCAACACGTGCCCATACCAATATACAAATAAAGATTGGCTGAAAGCAAAAATATTTTTTGGGGCCTTACAAAGCACACTTTGCCATAGATGCCCCTGGTTCTGAGGGGAACAACTTTGTGTGGATGCCCTTTTTTGAAAGAGCAGAATGCCATCACTCACAGTGAAGTTTTCAATGGCTCAAGCAAGCTTACTCATTGCCCTTGCTGTGTGCTGTAATGGGTGGAAACAAAATGTGAACTACACAACAACAGGCTATTGGATAAAGACAGCTGGCTGGAATCTCCTGTACATAAGAATGTCGTATATATAATTTTAGTGAAATCAAAAGGTCTTGCGTAACAGCAGACCTACAATTATGACCGACCAGTAGTATTTCCATTTTCCCCTTGAACATAATTTTCTCTGATAGCTCCAAAAACAGTCCAACAGAAACAAAAGAATTAGACGCAACAAAGCACAGAAAAACACAACACTCTTCCTTCCCTGAGTATCCCTGCGTTCTTGTCACAATATTAGAAAATATACAAATTGTTAAGTTTAGTACATCATAAGCTTTGAGGTATATTTACTGAGATATTCCATCATGTTCGCATCACAAAAGTGATGCAAATCAACCCAAAATCCTTTTCCTCCCAATTTACTGTCCAGTGCAAATGTTGCGCTGGAAATTCACTTGCAAGTAACATAAAGCAGCTCATGGAGCTGCTTTGAATTACTGAGCGCCACAAGGGGACGTTGCATGAATGGTTTTTGATGCAGAACCCTATCTACTACAAAAAGTAAGTAGGGTTTTGAGTCAAAAAATAACGCCCATTTTAAATAGGAGCTATCAAGTAGAAATGTGTTTATTTCTCCTTTCTTTTTTCAACTTTGCATGTGTTCTGCACTATACAGCACACATCCCACTATCTATGTAAATATGGCTCTCTCCTGCTCTCTCCTCACGCAGCACAGCATTTTTGGCTGCTGCACTGCGCTGCATGAGATTTTGGTAAATAGTCCCCTGAGTTTCAATTTTTATCTTCACATGCAACACAAACCTGAAAAGGAAAACTTTGGTTGCAGTAGAGCACTTTGCAGTGCAAGAAACAAAACTAAATGTGCACACTGTAATAAACAAATTGAAGGCTAAGGGAAGAATGAGGTACTATTCGCAACCCCAAATAATGAATTTCTTGATGAAATAGAAGTTAAGGGCCCCTACTACTCCCACTGTACAAGAGGGGATTATTAATTGGGGTGGGTTTCAAAACACAACACGATAAAGTTCCACAACCAATATTGAATAATAGAGAAAGATGTATGATGTAAAATGACAAATCAACAAAACTCCAATAAGGGGAACCAAACATATGATTTAAAAAAAAAGATTTAGTGGCAACAAAAAGTAAAGCACAAAACAGTAGTTACTATTCAAGGCAGATCGGGAGCTAAGCGCAATTTCATGCCAACCATGATGGAGTATAGGTCAGATAAACCAAGGGGGATCACCCTGGTCTAAGATTTTATACCGAGTCTCTGAAATGAAAGTCGAAATCCTCCATCAGGGTAATGTTGGATGACGTGTCTGCCAAAGTCCTCTCAAAGCCAAATAGGCACTGGACGAGGTCCTGCTGAAGCCGTAGGTTTTGGTAGGAAAAGCTCTGAATGGGAAAAATTCAAAGTCCTTGCTTCAGGTGGATACCTTTTACTCCTTCACCTAGTCAAGATTTCTATTTTCAACGTAGTCTTTTTAATGGAGCTCAAAATCCTCGAGTGGAGCAAGCCTGGAGCAGTATCCAATAACTCCCTCTTGAAATCGTCCACTGTTGCTGCGAGGTTCTGCAGAAGTTCTGGAGATCATGGAAGTCCAAACATTTTCTAAGGCCCAAATTTTCAGATTTTCTTGAGTAGCTCCTCTTGGTCACTTCTGACCAGTTCGAACTGTACCAGCCCTGGGCCCTGATGCTGGCCACTGTTGGAGTGATTCCTAACCCCTAAGTGGTGCCCCTCAAGTCCTGTATCAATTGCTGATGTTAGCATGTACTCCTACTGCCCAAACCGTAGGACAAGTCCTAACGTAGAGAGCTTAATTGGAACCGATGTCAAGAATCATCTCATTGACATTAAGGCCTCCCTAAGCCTGGACTTCAGACTTCACCTGCTCTGAGCTTTCCCAACAGCACCGGGCCCCCACTCTCCAGCAACCTGCCATCAGTGAGCCCTGCTTCGTATCCAGCCTGCAGCTTGCTCTGCCGGCGACTCATTGGCGACCACTTTGCTCTAGAAAATTTCAATGTCTGAAGCTAAATAAAATTTCCACTAGAACAAACCTAGTCCCTGTATCTGCTCCATTGCAGTCAGACTTAACTTTTGCTTTTGACCTAGTCTAGCACGACCAGATAACTGTGGTTGGCGGTTTTGGTCCTTTTTTTATTCAAACGTTAAAAATGTATATCTCAGATTCTACATATTAGATTTTTGTTGTTTTATTTTATTTATTAAAATATTTTCTATTTTCCTAAATTGGTTTGGGATTTTATTTGTGTTGTGTTTTTACTTTATTACTGTTTGAGAACTGCATAAATGCTTTACACACTGCCTTTAAGTTAAGCCTGACTGCTTTTGTGTCAAACTACAAGAGCGTTAAGCACAGGTTTATTTAGTGACTTTTGTAGTTCATCCTAAAAATGATTGTGATTATTATTTGAGGTGGGTTATCACCCCCTCAACTAATACTCCAATTTCTAACACATACCATACACCATACCATACAATGACAGCCCATACCATACCATAGCATAACATACTATCCAATGACAGGACATAGCATGCCATACTATACAATGAAAAGCTATACCATATTATACAACGACAAGCCATGCCATACTATACCGTACCATACCATACAATGACAGGCAATCCCATCCCATCCTATACCCTACCATACTATGAAAGGCCATACCGTACCATACCATACCATATCATACAGGCAATACTATACCAATCTCTACAATCACAAGCCGTTCCATACTGTACTATACAATGACAAACCATACCACTATATACAATGCTATAACAAGTGTTGACATGCGGGCCCCTGGACAGGTCTGCATAACAGTGACACACTCTAATTACATAGTTCGGTGAAGTAATGTGTCCCAGAGATAAGATTCAAAAACGCATTTCAAAACAGAGTCAATCAGAAAATACTGACACAAAAAGGGAGATGAGATCAAAAATATAGAAAAAGCATGAAGGTTTACTATCAAATCCAAAGCTATAATAAAGTAAATTGCAGAAACAGCAGAAAACACATGAATCACATTGAAGTCATTTGCCATCAAGGCTATGAAATAGAGAATACAGCAATAATGAGCTAAATTCCTAGTTTACAGCAGCAAATAAATAAGAAATCCGGCAGCATCCCTAGTAGAGACCAAAAAGATCTTCAGGCTTGCCCTAAATCAGAGGGTTTAGAAAGTAATTTTTAATACAGAATATTATAAAACACCACAGTCAGCATGGTAGGATCATTGCTCTAACATCACATTCTCTCATTTAAAAATGTCACATAGCCTACCATCTTAGTACTAGCCCACTACATAAATATTGATTCCATGTCAGGACCGGAGGCGAGGATTATGCTCAAAATGTATTTCCTCCAGCAGCAAATAAACATTTTAAAACTTCCTTTTCTATGAACACTTTTGAAGAGATGAACAAACGTCAGAACCAATCAGCACAAACGTTATCCTTCAAAGTCCTCAGTATGCTGGCAAGTTCCCTCTTTTTATTCGCTGCTCCAGCCTCAGTTAAGTGCTCCTGTGGTTCTTCCATTGAAGGGCCTGTTCGGGGGTTTTCTTTGACTAATTATCAATATTTCTGTGCACTATGAGCAATATTATCACCTTTCCTCCTATATTTACCATGGGAGCACCTTCCATGCTCCTCTCACAGTCAAATTCCACTTGTGGGTCAGGCAGGCAAACATAGTAGCGGTCTGCCAGCCATAGAATGCGCCCGCGCTCTTGTAAGCGCTCCTCAGGCGTGCTCCTCTCCTTGATGCACTGACAGCTCTGCACACCTTCCTGTAAATGAACTGCGCCAGAGCAGCGTGCCTGAAAGTGAGGGGATTATAAGTTGGTTTCTCTGCCTCTAATTGTTTTTTCTTGCTCTCCCTACCGCCTGCAGTCTGAACACTCAAGGTTCACATCCGGTGCAGTGACTTTCAGGCTACTGACCCAGGCATGAGAGCAAGTTCACTCTTATTATTCAAATCAAAAACAGGCACTAAGCCCTTTATATCTGATAGGGCGCGTGGCGTCCTGGGCATTAGACCTCCCTAATTGAGCCTGCCAGGCTCCCCAGACATTAATCACTGGGCCCACTCCAGTACTAAAAAGCCCTAACAAACTCACAATAATGCAGAGTTCCACAGTATCCAATGAACCATTCTTTGAGAAGGAATACACCTCCTACATCTCCTTTGATGAAGACTTTTGTGAGGCCATAGACGCCTCCATCCACAAAGCAGTGTCAGATGCTACGCCCCCCGCTCCCCGCCCCGGAGAGGAAACTGATAGATTTGCCACAGCAGTGCTTTGAACCTCTCCCTTGGAGGGAAGACCTGCCAGGACCCTCTGGGGTTCCTCAACCTTGGGCAGCTTGGCTTAGCACGCCCAAGAATAGGGGAGAAATTCCAACACACACCATGGGGTGATCTGAATGCTTTTGATAGGTTAACAAGGGCCTTTCTGGCACACTCCACACCACTAGGACCCTTCTAAACAAGAGCTGGGTTCAGAGAACAAGTCTGGATTCAATGATTCTGACCCACACCCTAAAGATTACCCCACCAGTGACGACACACAAGGGGGTTCAGATGGTGATTTAGGGCATGACAGACCCTGGCGCCCTTCATCGAGCAGCCCTACACCCTGCTCTCGGACAGTGTCTGCCACCATCCCAGTGTCGAATATGTTGGATCTGGAGGATATCCTCGTTCCTCCGAAGAGGTCTACAGGGATAAAGTGGCCACTTACGTGGAAGGCAGGTAATGTAAGCCCTTGGATAAGGAGATCCCCGCTTGCCGTTCGGGAGCCCTAACCTCAGACGCTTGGAAGTTGCATACAGTGCAGGGATTTCACATTGAGCTCTGGAGATCCGCAACATAACCCTTCCACTCTCACCCCATTGCAATGTTGGCACAAGACATCTCTCTTGTGGACGGGGAGCTACCAGACCTATTGGTCACAGGCACGATGGTCCATGCGCAGGTGCATCCTGCAGGTTTCTTAAGCAGTGTCTTTCTCGTAGAAAAGTGGGACGGGGTCATTGCCTTGTCATATATCCCAGGCAAGTCAATGAGTGGCTGGTATTCCGCCACTTCAAGATGGAGGGGATTCCCGAGCTGATGGACATCTTGAGACCCAGTGACTGGCTTGTTCACCTGGGATCACGGACACTTACCTCACAATCCCTACGTATGCTCCTCATCACCGATTCCTTAAACTGCAATGGAGGTCGCAGACATCCAAGTTCACAAGCCTCCCATTTGTCCTATCATTGCCTCCATGGTGTTTTACCAAGGTTCTAAAGCTGGTGATGGAGCACATCAGGCCCAGGGAAGTCCATCTGATAGCCTATTTAAACAATATCCTTCTAATGAAGCAATGCCCCGTGAAGTTGTTGGAACACCTAGAACTGACAGTAGAACTCCTGGAGTCCCTGGTTTTTGCAGTCAACAAGAAGAAATTATTTTTTGTCCCCAACCCGCAGGATCACATTTATGGGGTTTATGATAGACTCTGTGCAGGCGATCCTAAGCTTGCAAAAGATCAGGAACGAACTACGAATAACACTGCACGGATTGCACGTCTGGTGGCCTCCTTACCTAACTCATTCAAGCCATTTTGCTGGGCCCCTTTCACTTTCACTACAGGGCCCACCAACGCCTCAAGAGCTTTCATCTCCGCATGGGACTTACTCAAAAGTGGTCCTGCTCTTGCATGGTGACTTTCCAGGATGGTTGTTTTGAATGGGAGAGCAATTTTTGGCTCCCAGCCAGACTTGGTCATAGAGTCCGACACCTCCGGCTGGCCTGTGAGATCATGGGCGATCTTCACAGAAGGACAGTGGTCCACTCAAGAGCAAGAATTACACATCAGTTGTCAGGAGCTGCTGGTGGGATCCTTTGCAGTCCAATGCTGAACTAAGGACAGGATTCAATGTTGTGTTCTCCTCAAGATGGATAACATAGCAGGTGTTTGCTACATCAACCTATAACGCTATATCAACGATGTCCCGGACCCTCTCGGATCTAACCAAGTACTTCTGAGAATATTGTCTGGAGAATCGGATAGCAGTCTCAGCAGAATATCTGCCGGACACATTTCACCAGCTGGCGGCCTAACACTTGAGACACATACAGGACTCCAGCGTTCAGAAACTGGATTAGTGAGTGATTTTCTCTCTGGTAAGCAAACGGGGTCCATTCTCCACCGACCCATTGGCAGCGGCAATGGACGGTTTCGTAAAGAATGTGTTGAAGGAAGGGGGTATGCTGTACGCTTGTCCTCCATGATAACGTGCCTCTCTGTTCAAGTGAGGAGACAACAGGCAGAGCTGGAGATGGTGACTCCTAAGAACTCTCAATTCTGGTATCCAGTTCTAATGGAACTTTCTTGGGATTTTCCAATCCCCTTCCCCTCTTTCTGACTCTTCTTCATGATCTGTCAAGGAACTGCTACAGAATGGTACTAGAGGGTTCACTCCAACTCATGGCATGGAGGATTACATGGAATAGTGAAAAGTCTCAGGCCACTCACAACAAGCTGAGGACCTCTTCTCCAAGACATGGGCAGATGTAACCGTCAAGCAGTACAGATTGGCCTGGTCGAAATGGATGGGTTGGTGCACGCAAAGGTGCTTAGATCCCCTGAGGGCAAGTACTGTCAATATCTTAAACTTTGCAAGGCCTGGCATACAGGCCTGCAAACACTTTTATGTCGGCCATTTCCACGGGCACATGCCGATAGAGGACCATCTGGTGGGAGACCAACCTTTGGTGAGGAAGCTGTTGCTCCTTATGAGAAACTCGGAAATGTCAATATGGGAAGTCGCAATATGGTCTCTAAATGAGTGTGAGACCCTGCCCTGCAAATTACGTTAGAAAACTTGTTCTCACCAGTAACTGAAATTTGTCACTTTGATAATGTTGTTTTCGCTTCTAACACCTAAAAACATTAAGAAGAATGCTGCTAACCTAAACTCCCACATCCACATTCTCATGGCAAATGCTTACATTTAATCGCAGTTTGAAAATGGGAAAAGAATATGCCTAACAACCATATAAAATCCTGACTGACCTGCAGCTTGTAAAACATATGACTGCCAGGATCTAAGAAAGCCTTCAGAAAAAAGACCACATCAGCAGAGCTGAGCTTTCTTTACTGGCCGTCTGTACAAAAAGTACTCTATTGAAAGACTCCCACCCTTTTGCTTATGTGCCGTCAACTATTTTCAGACTAGCTGAAACAAATTTGTTGGTAGTTCTTGCCATAGAGTCACTAGATTCAGGGGCAAGGCATTTTCTGTGATAGTTACAACACTTTATAATTCTTTGCTTTGTCCCCTGGGTCCAGCAAGAAATCTCTTTCAGGAAACTCCTAAAGACTCATCTATTCTAACTCTGGCATGATTTGCCAAGGCCTTGCAGGTTTGCCTGTCTCAGTGCCGGAAGGCTTTTCGGGGTAGCTATGAGCTATACAAGACATCTTGAATAGAATAGAATTGAATTCCAACAGCTGCTTACCGGGCTTCCAGAAAAAAGCCAACAAATATTTGTTCAACCTATAGGGCGTCAAATTGGGTAGTGATTTGATGTTATGTTGCCCTACTTCAAGAAGCCTCAGTGTTGGTCTGGGATCTGACCTGTGGTCTTGCCTTACCTTCCACGTCTTGGCGTAGCATGAGTGAAATATTCTGAATCCACCAGCACCAAGTTAACTCTGTGGAAGGAAAGGCTGGCAGTCCTTCTAAAACATCGCTCTCACCTTATGAAAGGCTTTGTGTCTCTGAAAGGATGCATTAAGCATCAGCGCCTGCATGTAAACTACATTTCCCATGATTCCATAGAACTGTCCACATTGTTTGGAAATGGCAATGGCCATTTTAAGAGCTACTGAGTAAAGTTTGTTAATGCTTTAGAGCATCCTTGCAATGCAATCAAGATCAACAACCAAGGTCTCTCGACCATAATTTGTGCAAACATTGGGAATTGTTTTCCGTTTAAAATAGTGCTCAGAAGCTGAAACTCAGTAGAGAGAAGTATGCTGAGGATTACTCCGTGGAGTGTAAAGTTATATTTTTTACCTATTTTTGGACATTATTCTTCAGGGAATGCAATGATCATCTTTACTTTAAAAGATGAAAGACTTGCTATAGGTATGATGCACATTTTACGTTCAAGGTAATGGTGTGTTATGGGAAGTGATTAGTTGATATCAGTGTAAACAAAAGAATTCTGATAGATCTGTGTTATATCACAGTTTTAAGAAAAAACAATATTGAATGTATATCAGAACCAGAGAGTGAGTACTCCCAAAACCAAAAGGTAGTAATCTAATCAGGGAAGAAAGTGAGATACTGTTAAAGGCTTGAATAACATTGATTACACAGACATAATGTATGTTCCAGTTTAAGGAATGTCCGCATTCTACTAAAACACAGAAAGTCTGAAACATAGAGATATTCTGAAAGTATATAATTTATGTGGAAAGTGATAAATTACTCAAATTAATCTTGTCTTTAGATTTCCACTACAAGCAGTAGATGTTGGTGCTCAGTAGAGCAACATGTTATATTTAGTGTCTCTGTTTACTCTCTCATCCGTGTCCCCTTTTACACAGTCTTCTGCTAACCAACATATTGCTATGATGTACAGTTGGCTATGGGTACAGAGAAGTGTGAAAAGGTTTATTACTTCTGTTGGATCCAGAAATCATGTTAGTGCATTCTGACAGTGTGATATATCAATGTATGATAACAATCAACCCAGACTTCCTTCTTATACACAGACAATTGGCATGAATTGCACAAAGTACTCAAAGTTAAGCTTAGGGAAGCAGACATAGGCCATCAATGTTAATGACTGAATAATCCTTTCTGGTTCATCCTATGTGTAAAGCTCTGCTCATGGCCCACTTTTCAACTGGCACAATGGAAGCACAGTAACCAACCAGTCTTCGGCCTTGGTACAGAAAGAGTGCCTCAAACCAAAAACTGAGGTTTCTCCTGATCCTACAGTTGCAGTGGTCCAGCACTCAGCTGACCTCTTTGTCCTGGATCAAGAACATGTGAACATAGTCTTGGGGAGTGCATTATTTAGATTTTAGGCTCATCACACAAAGTAAAATAAATTGTTCTTGGATTTTTAGCCATTACGAACTCCTAATCTCAAAAAAGAATCCTTCAGCTCCTCTTTCCCATACCAATGGTGTTCAACCACATCTGACTAGCACTTTCGGATTGAAGCTATGTGTTCCTAATGTACTGGGAGACCATAACTAGGAGACTGCCAACTCCCTGTGCAGTATGAATCCTTTGCATTTTTTTTTATTATGATACAGAACTTGACCTTGTCTGCAAAAAAATGGTCAATGGCTTTACCTTAAAAATAATATATATGGAATAGATAAGACTACAATTAAAGACGACTACACTTCTTCCTCGTTTTTCCTTCCTTATTGCACTTTGTCACTTTAGTCAATGGGCCTGACTGACAATGTGTATTCATTGTGTCTGTAATAATTGTGTTATACTGTATCCATCTCTTCCTTTATATACAGTTCCCTTGAGGTAAGCCTTAAATGGTTGACTGAGCTACTCAGGCGAGTGGCTTTGGAAGCCCATCTCTCGACAAGTACCCTATATCATTGTCAGTAGGGATCATATGCAGCATAACCTTTGATATAGCTACGTGATTCCCACAAGTTAACAAATCACATGAAAAATTATAACACAGCAATAACCAAGGTCAATGGGTGTGATTGTCCAGTCAGATATATTTACAATCTAAAGGCGATACCTCTTCATCCACATAAAATACAGTAATAGTAAAGCATGCAGAAGAGGAACAGAAGTTGCCAGCTATAACTGTTCTTTAGTATGATCCCACATTTGTAGTGTAAATC
Source organism: Calotriton arnoldi (assembly GCA_963921515.1). Classification (NCBI taxonomy): domain Eukaryota; kingdom Metazoa; phylum Chordata; class Amphibia; order Caudata; family Salamandridae; genus Calotriton; species Calotriton arnoldi. Next base: position 4,323,289 of record CAWUFW010000245.1, read on the forward strand.
TAGAGGCAGAAAACAATATTATTCTATTGGTGGATTTTTATTTAATGACAGTTATGCAACAATGCTAGTGAATAATATGGCCTCAGATCACTTTGGTAAGCAGAATGGCTGGCACAATAGCCACTTGGAAGAAAGAGTGGTTTGTGGGCTCACAAACAGTGTTTCCGCGCAAACCCCTTTTTTTCTGATCATACTAAGCACACGCCACTGGCCAGGACCTAGAACTGAGTATTCCTGATACCGGCTTTGGTGCTCCCTGACTGGACGCATCAGTAGTACATTTGAGATCACAATCAGTATTGAGGAATTCTTATAAGAATGACAGACATCAGTTATAGTTTGAAATGTTATATAAGGGGTTGATAGGCAAAATACATTAAATATACCATTGATAAGTTTAGCAACAAAAGCGTACAATTCTTAAGTACAACATCTCAGTAAAGCTCTAGGTAAAAACCGACATAGGTTTACCTTCTAAAGGTGGGAAATAGGGATGAGCTTCAGAATACAGAAAGCACATCCTTTTATAGGAATTTTAGAAAATGAGTTTCATACAATAATACACTAATACATGGTTCTCAGGATATGCACCGATGAGGAACGAGTAAATAGAAACATTTTCCTACAGAATACATTCAAGGATTCTCTCATAGTAGAATTGTATGAGCTACAGCGGTTCTCACAGTTTTAGTCAGGCATTTTAATTGACACTACTGGGAACCCTCTCAATCTCTCAGTGAAAACCTACAATTCTTTATTTAGAACAAGACACAACAGTGTGAGGAACCACCCACACAGCCAAGAATAAGGTAATGAGCAAGTCTTTGGATCTGGGATTGGTTTTAGCTAAAAGAGACATCACCATGCATTGGAAAGTGAGAGGGGGCCCTAGTACAGCCAGATGGCAAAAAGAATTTGTTAAATGGGCAGAATGCGAGGGGGCAGTCAGAATGCAAATAGCAAAAAGAACAGGGAGTGAGAAGGCATTGGAAATAGCCAGGGCATGGACAGCATTAGTGGAACTACTAAAGAACCCAGATGGTGAGAGAGATGAAGACCTAGTAGAGGAGGCCCCTGAAGATGAAGGTTGAACTCCACACCTTAAATCAAGACATATGCCGAATATTACTGCAAATAAACCGATGCAGCTGCCCCACCACCGATAGCCCAGCGATGTAGAATTATAATGGCGGATAGTGGAGCGCAGACTGGGGTACCCCGGATATAGAAGGATATGAGTCTGATTGTATGTGACACGCCTGGGGGGAGGGAAGGGCGGGGGGCTAGTTGTGGGTGGGTAATGTAGAATAGTAACTACATTGACCAATTGAAGAGGACTTTACGGGCCAAAGATGTGTTTCGTATTACTCATTTGCAGGGGGCAGAGGTAGTGGGGGCCTGGCCCGCTGATACGATATTCCAGATTGATTCAGTAAGTAATAGGAACTTGCTGGAAGAAACTCCTGACTAAATGTAAATTGAATCCAGAAGTCCTCTGTTGGAAGCTCGTAAAAACCCAATAAAGTTTGTTTTAAAAAACAAAACAGTGCGAGGAACCACGTGGTGTACCCTGACAAAGATCCAAGATCGATAGCAGTGTAAACACAGTCTTATGTTAGTGTGAATTCAGTTTCAAACACGGTTTAATAGGCTAAAAGAGAAAGCCACTCTCACAGAAGCAAGGCTACCTGTGCCTGCACTGGAGGGAATGGATTTCACAATGCTTTGGCGCAAATCTTCTTTAAGGCTCCTCGGAGGGGAAAGAGTAGGAAGAGGGTCAGTGGTGCCACACTCTTCAAGTGGGGAGATCCATAGTATGAATACGAAATAAACGCCGCACTGCCCCCTGTATGACAAGTTTTAAGATGTAAGCAGGAAGGGAATAAATGGGGTGCACCTTTTATTACAAGAAATCTGTGCAGTTTGATCAATGGCATCGTTTATATGGTCTGCGGAGTGCGAATTTGATTTTTTTCCAAATGAACCTCCACATTACCTGAAATACTCGGATCTTAACATAATCATGTGCAAATGTGACACTAGCCTGTGCAAAATACCTTGTAAATTAATTTGCACATTGATTTTACTCGCATATTGGACAGCATAATTAGCATTGCTGCATAATCCCAAAATCGCTGATGGCGACTAACATTCTGCTTCTGCTCCACATCGTCAAATGGAGTCGCTTTCACCAGACTTTTTTTTTCCAGCAAAAAACATTTTTTATAAAAAAAAAAAGAGCGAGGAAAGAAAATGTTAACTGCGTTGCACCTAATTTTAAATGACATATTGAAAACGGATCTTTTTAGGGGAAAAAAAACAAAAGATATACACTGCTTGAAATGGAGAAATGGGGGCAGAGAGCACTTTATATTTGTTTTATGATGAAAAACGTTCTACATTTGACCTCCTCCCTGACTCAATGACAAGCTGCCAGGGCCTGACTCGATTGACAAACGACGGCAATAAATCTTGAGGGAGCGCCTGAGTGCTGCTCCTCAAGGTGTCAATGAGCCTCTTGATAAAGATGAATAAATGCCTCAGCTGTGATTACTCGTTCTCACTAAGACCCCGGTACTGTAATTGCTGTTTATATAATTAAGGAATATTTAAATTCCAGTGCTTGGTTCAACTGAGTAATGCATGTGTCAACATTAAAATAAATCATTCTCCTTAAGGCAGGTGTTAAATACAGTATTGTAATAATGCTCTATTCATACCAAGGCGACTGAATGCTACTTATATACAAATGTCATGTAATTTATTTAATGTAACGTTGGATGAAAAATGCCTCACAGCATTTTTGTGTCAGGGGAACCCGTCAGATGAATGATTAAAATTGAGTTTTCTTTATGAAGGGAACATTCAGACTGCACTGGCCATGGGTTAGATGGAGTGCTTGATTAAACCAGAGTTGTAAATGCCAAGATCCTTAAACCATACACTATATTAATGTTTTCAGCTAAAACTAGAGACCATAAGCTAATATTCTGGCTGGCTCTGCTGTTCAATCCTCATGCATCATCTGATCGAGACCAGCTGAGACTGCATGCTCGAGCGTTAGTGACACTGGGCTGATTCATCAAGTCTTTGAACCACAGCAAAGGCATGCAAAGTGGTGCAAATCTTGAAATGTTATTTACTTTCCAGCGCACAACCTTTTGCCCTGGGAAAGTGTCCTTTTTTAGTGCAAACAGTGTTGTCTTGCACCACTTTGCGTTACGGGGACATTATATGGGTGCTACTTTATGTCACCAAACATTTCACACATTGCATGTGTGCTGCAATGTACAACACATATCCAATGCATGTGTTTGGCGCTAGGCAGGCTGTTTCTGCACCAGTGAATGGGAAGAGAGCAGCAACAGGCCATATTTAGTAAATATGGCTCTCAGCTGATTTCTCCCCCTTGTGCAACGCAGCCCAGCAACGTTGCACTAAAATGTTGTAAATCGGCAAGCATGTCAATATCAATTGGTGCCTGTTGACAGCCTCTGTGGGAAAAGACTACAACCCAGATTTACTAAAGCCGTCCCTTGTTGCAAAGATACACAACGTCAGAAAGTGATGCAAAGCAACACATTGGTATTTACTTTCCAAAGCTAAAGTTGACATTTTTCAGGTCAGACACCCCTATGTGCTGTTCACTTTGTGTCATGGGAGAGCTACTGGGCTGCTACTTGGCCAGTTCAGCGACCCAAGGCTCCCTGAAGAAGGCAATAACAAGAAGTGTTTGAATTTCTCCAAATAAAATGCATTCCATATATGCTAAAGTGCACAGCACACATTCTGTGTGTGGGATTCTTCTCTGTTTGACTAGACATAGGAATTTGTACTAGAAGGATATGCTTACTGACCTCTGCGAGGCTGTGGGTCACACAAGACATCCTTTTAGTGTGCCAGCACAGGGAATAATGGCAGATGCAAGCCAATCTTTGTAGATGTGGCTCTCAGCTATGTTTTCCCCCATGTGCAATTCTGAGCAGCAAATTTAGTTGCTGCGCAGCGTTGCATGAAAAATGAATAAACGCACTCCTCAGCTTATGTGCTTATCTCAACACACTAAAACTACTTTACAGTAAGTCAGTTCCTAGGATGCAGAATAATTTTTAGAAGATCGATCATAAGTGCTCTTTATTGAAGCATTTGTATGAATGGTGTAGAGAAATATAGATATTTAGCAAAACAAGGATTTCTTGGGCAACCAAGGAAATAATGTACTGTCCTCCAGTTGAATAGTAAAATACAGCCATAATGTCAGTAAGTGGGCCCCTAATCCTTCTGGTGCCCCTGCACCTGCTGCACCATTGGAAGATATGCTTCTGTTTGGCAGCCAATTTAAGTTTTAGCGTTACACGTATATTGATTAGTTGCAATAAGGCTGGACATTGCTATTGACATTGTCACCTGGAAGTTGAGTACTCAAATTATCCTGTTGGATTAGAGCCTGTTAGACCTGACATCCTTGGTGTGGTAGTCCCCCAAATGTTTTTACTTTACTCCTTCTGTTTGCTTAATTTGTTATTGTTGACTTTAGGACTCTGCACACTTTACCACTGTTAACCAGTGCTAAAGTGCTGGCATTCTCTCCCTAAAACAAGGTAAGATTGGCTTACACCCAATTGGCACATTTAATTTCATTGCAAGTCCCTAGTAAATAGTACTACATGTACGCAGGGCATGTAAATTAAATGCTTCTAGTTTACCTGCAGCCCTCATTGTGTCACCCACTGAAGTAGTCTTTTAAAATATGTCTCCGGCCTGCCATTGCAGTTTTAAACTCTCATTTTGGCCTGGCAAAATAAACCTTTTCCCAGGCTGTAACCTTTTTTTTAATACTTATGTCACCCCTAACGTAGTCCCTAAAAGCTAATAGGGCAGGGTGCATGGTATTTAAAAAGAAAGCCATGTAGGTTTAAGTTTTACATGTTTTGGTTGTGAATCAAATGTTGTTTTAGCTGTTGTAAGTCCTATCTCTCCCATAGTATAACAATGTGTTGCCTTATTGCAGTTAATAAATGCTTACTTTAGATTTGGAGTAGATAGAGAAATACTTCTTGGTCGTAGCAAATTAGAATTCTCTTAAATGGTAAAGTCGGATTTTAAATCACAGTTATAAAAATGCCACACTTACAATGTTGGCATTTTTGTGCTTAAACCAACTGTGCCTTTCTGGCAGTATCCTGGGTCTTATGACTCTGCTGTTGTGGGTTGTGTACTGCTGCCAGACAGTGAGACAAAAGGGCTTAGGTGTGGCAGGATGACTTGGGAAAAGCCCTGAATTACACTTCAAAGACCTTCCCTTTGCCACACACAAAGAAACTTGACACTAGTCTTTTGTCACCCCAGAGATTTGGGAGGCAAATCCAGAAAAGGCAGGGGAGTGGTGAAATACCAACCAAGCCAACCTGAAATGAACAAAAGCAACTCCTGACCCGTGTCACTCTAAGCCTGAAAGGGTATTGTTTTGACTTATACTGGGTGCTCACTTGTGTCTGGACAAAGCTATACCTCTCTGAAGAGCTCTAATGAGAGCAAAACACATGTCAGGGGTTGCTTTTGTTCATTTCAGGTTGGCATTTTACCAATTCAAAGCTGTAATACTGTGCCTAGAGTGGCAAAAGGCTTTTGTCATTTTGCAGCTCGACTTGGATAGTGCTGTGCTAGTCCTATGTTCAAAAACATTGCTGTAGAAATGGCAAAAGACTTTGTCCCTTTCTATCTCGGCGTGGATGGCACTGTGCTAATCCTGTGCTTAAAGACTTTGATAGCGAAACAGACATTTGAGGTGAGCAAATTTATAGTGTCGCTGGTGTTGAGGGTGCTCTATATAGGAGCTGCTTTCCACCTAAACTTGAGAACTACCCAGAGTTCTCTGCTTCTTTTTTGCATAATGTATGCATCACTTTAAGCCTGAAAGGGTATTGTTTTGACTTATACTGGGTGCTCCCCTGTGTCTGGACAAAGCTATAAAGCGTATTTTTATTGCCATTTTGTATAGAACATAATTTTTTCAAGGATTACAGACGTGTCCTCTATTTTCTTAATTGACACAACATTAGAAAACATCATTCAATTTCATTCCGGGTTCACTCTATGCTGATTACTAGTTTGGGTTACAATATATTTGGAGCTGAAAAGACAACCCAATAAGGCGACCGCATCACCATTGCATAATTATTCCATCTAGTACCTGCTTCACATATTGTTAATGACATCCAGCTGGGCAGTCTTTAATAGTTTCCCAGGGTAAAGCTATACCATTCGTGTTTATTGCATTTACTATAACGCTAAACTAAAACAAAACTTAAACTTATGCAGAAGGGTGTCATGTATAAAAGTCTTACAAGTTACATTATCAGGATTTCAGCACAAGGAGCTCACAGCAGAGCCAATGGGGCCTCCCCACGTGTGGGCATTCACCTCTCCTCCCTCCTCCTATTCACAGTAGTTTAACAATCCTGGGGCACTTAGTCTATATTAGTTCCATGTTCCCTCTGGTAAGAGGGGAGTATTGTATTTAGCACCTCTACTTCAGACTACTCATTCCTCCCCCTCCTCCTCACTACTTGTACTTGCTGGTCTTTCCCAGGACACCATTGGTCAGCTAATGGATGTTTCCGCATTCCTTTAGCCTCTTCCCAACTCAGCGCTCTACCCTCCGCCCCGGCCCAGGCAATCACGTCTCGGTTCCAAGTTTCTACCTTGGGCCCAGTCGCTGATTTCCATTCCAACGCTTGTCATGATTTCCCACAAGGTCATCAAGAACTGAACCTGTCAGAAAACATCGAAACCCCTCTAAAGCATATGGCACTAGTCTAACCTAATGCCATAAAGAAGGTCCGTCATAAGGGTCAGTAATAAATCCAGCGCACATTTCATCCCCAGTAAAAAAAAACGCCCCTATCCCGTGCAACCAGCACTACCTAAATGTGGCGATTTATGAATAATGTACTTTGATGCAGGGTAAAACATGTTTACGATTGTCTAATATGTATTTGGTAGACTGTGGTGCTATGATTATTGTACATTCATGATTCGATATGTGAGCATTATGGCCAAAGAGCAATTCTGCAGAAAGAAGAAAGAACCGCTTACTGAACTCGAGCCGTACTCCTCGCGGTCAGTATTGGTTGCTCAGGGAGGAGGAATGGCCCTTAGTAACGCCACGTAACGCTACGCGTACGTCTGCGTGGCAGCCATCTTGGGTGTGGCAAGTCTGTTTAAAGCCACACCCAATTCTGGAAGGTGCTTAGCCTTCCGGTCTGTCATCCATAGCGATTCTGTATCCAGGGACGCTTACCTGGAAATTGATGCAGCGTTCATTTCTCCGTTTCCTGATTTCCGGAACAGCGCATCACCCCGTTGGACATTGAAACCTGTGGAAAGGCAAGAAAGAAAAGAGCTAAGTGTAATTTACGATTTTAAGGCGCCCATCGTAAGAAAGATTTAGCATTCAAAATTCAAGTTTTAGAAATCGCAACTAATTTTTGGAACCTTCTTTTTAAGACAAATACTACGTTTTGATAAGGATTGCAAAAGAGTTTATTTCTTAAACATCAAGGACAATGGTTGTATATATTAATATTTTGCTCCAATTATAGTGGTGCACTTTTGTATTTGCATTCGAAAAACTTTGTAAAAACAAGGAATTATGCAGTAGTGGAGAGTAATGCAGTAAGTATAATCATAGATGGTGTTTAATTATAATAACGCTAGGAACCATTATATGTTACTGGTACAAACTTGCTGGTATCTTTATTTATAGTATTACCAAATCGATGAACCTAGTGAAGTGAACTACGCCATAACCATACCACTGCAGAACCTCTAGAAAAAGCCACCACACAACTACACGGACGCTACGTACCACACCCTTAGATCGCAGGTAGGAGCATGTATTTAAAGAAGGGCATGTACTTACGTAAAGGGAGGGACCAGCAGTAAAACAGTGTTTGAAGAAACTGAAAAAACATTCTTGTTGCCTCGCAGGTCGACAACAAGGATTCTTCCAGGGTCCAGTATCCGGCCCTCCTCCCTGAACCCTACTACGTATTCCTAGTGAATTACTGATTACACAGGTTATAAGGTAGGGCACTGGGAAGTTGGTCCATAATGTCTCTGCAAAACACTACCTTGCGTACTTTAGGTAAGAATGCATGGTTACTCTGACAACGCTATTCTTCGTTTGGCAAGTCCCAGAGCTAAGTCCATCAGCCGATTCCCGACTTTGCGTTTTTGTGGTCGAGGGAAGAGACCGAGCAGACACACCTGTACCCTTAGGGCCAATACCCTTCCCAGTGCACTTTTAATCTTGGCCAGGACTGCCTCCCAATAAGGACGTTTACACTGACATTCCCAGGTCATATGCATAAAGTCTGCATCAATTTGAGTACATCTTGGGCAATTCCACACTCTCTGAAGAGCTCTAATGAGAGCGAAACACATGTCAGGGGTTGCTTTTGTTCATTTCAGGTTGGCTTGGTTGGTATTGTACCAATTCAAAGCTGTAATACTGTGCCTGGAGTGGTAAAAGGCTTTTGTTATTTTGCAGCTCGGCTTGGATAGCACTGTCCTATGCTTAAAAACTTTGCTGTAGAAATGGCAAAAGACTTTGGGGCAAATTCATCATTGCAAATTGCGGTCGCAAAGGGGCAGATTCTGCGAATCTGCCCCTTTGCGACCGCAATTTTTGCATTTGGGATGCATCATCTCAAATGCCAAAATCGCGATTTGAGTAATCGCAAAATTTGCAATTACTTAAATTGCGATTGCATTTAGGGAATCGCAATGCAACAAAAAAAAAATAGCGATTTCGTATTTAAGAAATGCAAATTACCATCAACTCAAAGTTGATGGTAATTTAATTTGCGAGAACTTTGAAAAATGCACAAAAGTGCATTTTTCAAAGTTCTATTTTGCACACATACATGCCCTAAGACCATGTGTGTGTGTGCAACATGTTTTTAAATTGCAATTTCAGGGGTGCATCAGGGTGTCCTTTTGACACCCTTGCACCCTTGAAATTGCATGCGCAATTTGCGAGTACCTATTTGGTACTCGCAAATTGCGCATGCAATTCCCATTCATTCCCATGGGCCTCTAGGCACATAGAAAAAGCAGACATTTGAGGTGAGCAAATTTAGAGTGTCGCTGGTGTTGAGGGTGCTCTATATAGGAGCACCCTCAACTGAGTTCCCTACAGTTAAATTGAAGTTATAAAAACTAACATTTAAAAAACAAAAAAAAACTGAAATTCACCAGTTTTAATTACTGAGCTAACTATAACTTGATCCCACGCCATGCACTGCTTATGACCTGACATATTATTGCATCACTCATGACATGTTATGTTATGTTAATAATTTTATAAAGCGCGAACAGTTGCCCGGAGGCGTCAAGGCACTACTGAGTATCGGTGCGTGTGAGCAGAGTTAATAGGTGAAAAGCCATGTTTTCAATGACTTATGGAAGGAAAGTAATTTTGTCTGGGATTTAATATGCAGTGGCATGGAGTTCCAAAGTTTAGATGCCCCCGTCACGAAACTTCTGCCGCCCCAGGAGGCCCGTCTAAACTTAGGGATCCTAACATTTTTTGCTGCAATTGAACGGAGGGACCTCTCTGGTAGATACCATTTAAGCTTTTCCTTAAGGTAATTTGGACCAAGATCATGTAAAGCTCTGAAGGTGATGCATAGGGCATTGAAATTGACTCTTTGTTTGATTGGCAGCCAATGAAGCGCCCATAAACCTAGTTTAGCAGATTGGAATTTGGGGATTTCAAACAAGAGCCTAGCAGAAGTATTCTGGAGAGATTGCAATTTATTTAAGTACTGCACCTGTAAGTTTAAATACAGCCCATTGCAGTAATATAATTTAGACAGTATTAATGCTGTTACTACTGTTCATTTGTAGAGAAGGTGGAATATATGGAAGAATCTTTTGATTAACTTAAGAGTATAGAAGGTGGTTGAAATAGTGACATTGACCTGGTCACCAAAGGTAATTTTATTGTCCATAAGGACGCCCAGATTGCTGACCTTTTTGACAGGAACTGGTAGCGGCCCTAGATTCTGTGGCAAGCAGGAGGGTGTCCAGCAAATGGTTTCTTTGCCAAAAAGGTGAACCTCCGTCTTACTGGAATTCAGTTTAAGACTGTTTCTGCCCATCCAGTCTTCCACGGCCACCATGAAATCATGGAGTCTAAGTGCAGTTGTGCCCGAGGGATTGGAGAAGGACACCACAATCTGGGTATCTTCGGCGTATGATACCAGGGAAAAACTAAACGATCTAATTAGATTCGCAAGGGGTGTAACGTACACACTAAATAGTGCTTCGGCTCAATGAGGACCCTTGCGGCACTCAGCAGGGCAATGAGAAGGGCTTGGATTCAAATTCCTTTAAAGACACTGTCTGTTCATGATCACTCAGATAAGATTTTAAAAGTGAGAGAGCAACTCCTCTGATTCTGATATGAGCCAAACGGTCAATCAGGAGAGCATGATTACCAGTGTCAAATGCCACGGAAAGATCTAACAATATAGCGCAGCATGTCCTCCATTATCCAGGATACATCAGATCTCTTCTGTGGCCGTTATAAGAGCAGTTACAGTGCTGTGACAGCTTCTAAACCCGAATTGGGTATGATCTAGAAGATCATGCTGTTGAATGAAACTAGCCAATTGGATATTAAGTGCTTTTTCAAATATTTTTGTCGGAAAGGGAAGTTTAGAGATTGGATGATAACTATTCGGATCTGTCGGATCCAGGCTATGCTTCGTTAAGAGGGGTAGTATTGATGCTTCCTTCCAGTCACTCGGGAAGAACCCCGTGGTGATCATTTTATTAAAAATGATCGTAAGGTTACTTGCAATGATTTCAGGGGCCAGTTGCATGATTTTACGGGGCATGGGTCTTAGGGGGAACCTGATTTTGTGGTTTTGATCAATTCTATAACTTGTTGGTCGTTTAGGGGGAAGAAGGCAGTGAGAGTGGCTACAGTTGAAATTTGGCTGAGCGATCGTTCTCCCTTCCCCATGGAAGTAGACGAGGCCGTGAATTTATTAAAAATGAGTTCCACTTTCGATTAAAAGAATGACGCCAGGGAATTACATAAGGAACTACTACTCTCCTGTGAATCAATTGACAGTACATTGGAAAGCTTTTTTACTGTTAAAAATAATTATTTTGTAGAATTCTGTGCAGACTCTATTTTCTGCAGAAAAAACTGAGTTCTTTTTTCTTTTATCATAGTTTTATAAGCTGCAATACTGAGCTTATAATTTACTTTTTCAACCTGATTATAATCCTTTCTCCATTGTCTTTCTTGTTTTCTGTAGATCTGTTTTTGGTTTCTCAGTCTGGCGGAGAACCATGGTGCGGAGGGTTTGGATCTGCCACATTTAACTGCCTTCATAGGAGCTAGAGCCTGCACTGTGGATTGAATCCAATTATCATGGTCAAGCATGAGGAGCTCTAAATCATCAGACTAATAAGGCAGGGAATCGGTTAAAGCCTGTTTGAAACCTAAAGGATCTATTTTATTCCAGGCTTGATATGTGTGGGAGATATGGGGATTGGGAGACTTCGCATTGACCTGTTTAAAATTCAGGTTACTAAAAATCGCATGGTGTTCCGACCAGCTTAGCGGAAGAATGTTGGTTAAAGACACCCTATGACCGTTAGAAAAAATGCAGTCCAGCGTGTGGCCCATATTATGTGTGGGGCCATCCATTAGCTGCATGAGACCAAAGCATGATGTCATGTCCAATAATTCAGTATCTTTATCCGCACATGACTTAAGGTGAAAGTTAAAATCACCTAGCATGGTAAAGTGTGGTCAAAAAAACCCAGACTCTAATATGGGGGTAATCTCCTGAATAGAAGCAGATCTTGGGCCGGGGGTTCTATAAACTAAAATCCCATTCCAGGACTGAGTTTTAGATACCTCAGAAACTATTGCAATGGCGCCGCTTCACTTAATTGGCCTGTCTGCTCTGTAAATGGAAATATCTGGGCGGCACTGCCAAGACTAAATCCGGACCTGAAGAGGCATAAGCCCAGATTTCCATTATAAATACTATGTCTAAGTTATAGTGTTCTACAAGCAAGGCAAATTCGGTGTTGTGTCTGATAAGGGATCTAGCATTCAAAAGGGCACTCTTACATTTGCCCGGCTTAGGGTCCACCATATGTTGTGGGAAGGTATCAGTGTCCTTTGACTGAACTCCTATACCGGCTTGTAGGTTCCTCCAAACCTTGAGACAGACTTGACATGTAGATGTCAAAGAGGCTACTAAGTGGACTGGATTGATTGCGGTGCAGCAAATTTTGTTACCTTCTGAGTTGAGGGATGTCAGTGCCTCCCTTGAGTAAAATTTCCTACCTGGGTTGGTCGGGAAATGGCAAGGGGGTCTGGCGCTAGGGGTGGTCCAGGCATGGACGGGCGCAGATGGGTGTTTAAGTAACCCTCCATTGAGGGGGGCATGACCAGGGGGCGTGGCCAATGATCGTCACTGTAGAAGCGAGTGGTTAATCAGTTGGGCAAATGATAAAACAAACTGGGGTCCAGCAACCCCACTTAAAGACCAGCAGGCTCCCCTGAGGACAATAAGATACTGGCGAAATTAAAGGTAACTAAAATAACAATGTGAAAGTAAACACATAAAAGCAATTAAAATGGGTATAGAACCCGTTCCAAGATGTCGCCCAAAGTTGCAGGAGCCAGGCACCTCCTGAAAAAAAGGGCACTGCGTGCCTTTAAGGAAAGTAAATGTTTCTGGGCTTACACCGTCTCCGTGATTCAGCTGTGCGGGCACGCTGAGAGTGTGTTTAACTAACCCTCCGTTGGAGGGGGGCATGACCAGGGGGCGTGGCCAATGATTGTCGCTGTAGAAGCTAGTGGTTAAGCGGTTGGGCACATGATAAAACAGGCTCCCCTGAGGACGATAAGGTACTGATGAAATTGAAGGTAACGAAAATAACAATGTGAAAGTAAACACATAAAAGCAATTAAAATGGGTATAGAACCCGTTCCAAGATATCGCCCAAAGTTGCAGGAGCCAATCACCTCCTGAGAAAAAGGGGGCTGCGTGCCTACAAGGAAAGAAATGTTTCTGGGCTTACACAGTCTCCGTGACTGAGCAGCATGGACGCGCTGAGAATGTGTTTAAGTAACCCTCCATTGGAGGGGGTGTGACTGGGGGCGTGGCCAATGATCGTAGCTGTAGAAGTGAGTGGTTAAGCAGTTGGGCAAATGATAAAACAAACCGGGGTCCAGCAACCCCACTTACCGACCAGCAGGCTCCCCTGAGGACGATAAGGTACTATTATTAAATTACATAATTGATGGCATCTCCGATTACATCTCAAATGACATCATTAATGACATCCACATCATTGATAACATCATCTAGTCATTTTGACACCGTCCAATAGGGTTTGTTGATTGGAGGTAATTTAACACGCCACGCCTGTGGATAATTTTCTATTTACCTCAATGGGATTACATCTTAAAGCCTCAGCATTTATAAGTCAAGAGGTTGACAGGTATACATTTGCCCCCGAAAAGACACCTTCAGTGAGGCCCTACGAATGACCCTCCATAGTTTATTAAAATACACTACAACTTTTTCTGAAATGGACAAAGTTGTTTTGTGTTATATCAAGACCTAACTATATCCTCACGTTAACATTTGTGTTTTTTCAGTGACTTTCTAGTTTATTTTTAATGTAAGCTAAGATGTTATTACAATACCAAACTAAAACATCACTTTAACTTTTGTTTTTTCAATGTATTTCTACTTTTTTCATGTAAGGTACTATCTTATTACCATGCCTAAATATAACATCACTTTAACGTTTTTTTTTTAGGTCTCGCCTACGCAGCACACATGAGCTGCTTAGGAGGGGACCTTTTGGAATCGATCAGCATTTTGGCTAAAAGCGTGCACGTTTTGCATTGCTCTCTATGGGCACTCGTGCACGTTTGGCGTTTCCCTTGCGGGAGCGAGCAGCGGCGCCATCTGTTAGCAATTATCGCGCCTTGCTGCTCGCTCCCGCAAGGGAAACGCCAGACATGCCCTCAGCGTCTACAGGCGCTCAGGGGCCATATGTTTCCGACTTGTTCACAGCAGCGCGTGCATTGGTCCTGACCTCTGCTCTCGTCCTTTCCATGTCCCCTCCCTCATGTTTCAGTGCTCCCTTTTCCTGCTTTCTCTCCCACATCCATGCTTTCTGACCCCTCCTCTGCCGCGGCTCCTCTCTGCGTCCTTCTCCCCCGCACGCATGCTTTCTGTGCCTGCCCCCTCCCTCCCCCTGTGCAGGTTGGGCAGCGCGACCATTAACCAGCTGCCGCCCAGATGAAGACGGCCACTCCTCCCCGGCACTACAGCACTCTGAATACCACCAAAAATGCTGCCATTACGCAACATTGAAAACAAAAGATGCTTCTATTCACGTTTAAATGGGAGAGCGGTTTGCACTCCTTTGTCGAGCAGCAGTGGGTGCCTCGGTTGGCGGCCGCAGACTACGCAGTTTTAAACGTCAGCTAAGAATAGACACGAGACGGTAACAGGATAAGACAGTCTGGCGCATTCGGAAAATCGTGCTTGCAGCAGGCTTCACTTCTCCTTTAGACGCCTTTACAAACCGATTCAGACACTGGCCTAATAGGCGTTCTACTGGCTCCTTCCTCCCAGCACGGAAGAGGCGCCAAGAGGCCACGCATCGCACCTGAACGCTAATAAAACTTAAGAGCATCGGGAACCTGTATACAGTGGAGATGTTATGGAATTCACTTTTAATTAATTTGTGCAAATATATTTTTTTTTAAACTTTATTTTCAATTTTGCATAACAATACAATGGCATCAGTAAAACATATGCATGCATGACATTGGGCACAGTAAGGAGTTATATAATCTAAGGCCGCACCCGTGATGAAAGGGACAACGGGAACGGGAAAGGACATGCACAGATCTATCACTGTAAGGAAGACACCAGGCAAAGCACCAGGTGCCAAGGCGAGTCCCTTCAAAGTCCACCCTGAGATTCCCCTCTAGGAGCTGAGCCACCGGATATGTCTAAGTCTTCCTGCTCCCCGTCAGTGGAATCCTGTGAGAATGACTCCCCCTCTGCTAATCCCGCAGTACACAGGGCTCGCCAAGCTGTTAAGTCATCCTGCAGCTTGTCATCTGTCCTGGTGAGTTTCATATGCGCCTCTTCGGCTAGGGACCACTCTCGGACATCCTTAAGCCAAGCATTGAATTCAGGGGCCCTCTGCCCCATCCAGGTTATAGCTACCCTCCGCCTAGCAAGCACCAGCATTAGTTGTAAAAGCTTATAGGGGAGCTTCTTTCTCTTGGGCTTCCGCACCAGCGCGAGTAGGCAATGTAAAGGTTCTAGTTTCACCTGAAGGCCTGTGGCAGTCACCACCCTCTTCACCACTCCCACCCAGAACCGCCGAACAAGTGGGCATTCCCAGGCTAAATGTACAAAGCCTGCATTCTCTGCGGCACACCTGGGGCAACAATCGCCCCTACTACTAGTGATGCGTTTCAAGGACACCGGGGTAAGGTAAGTACGGTGTAGGTAATTAAAGTGCGTCAATTTAAACCTGGCATTGCATGATACCCTACGTGTGAGGGAGCCAATTTGCTCCCACTGCCTCTCTTCCAGTGGGCCCACGAGATCACTCTCCCAGGCAGACCTAGATGGCGGCACCAGGGGGGGGAATCCTGTTTCATTGCTTTATATAGGAGGGAGATCAATTTACGCCCCGCGCCACACGTAAGCATGGCGTCTAGTGTATGCGTCAGCGGGGGGATGCCCGGGTACTGGGGCCAAGTGATTTTCACCACATCCTGGATTCCTCTGAACTGTAAAAATTGGCCGTGTCCGAGGCCAAAGCTCTCTGCCGCCTGTTCGTATGTGATGAAGGTTTCATTAGGAAACAGATCGGCCAACACCTCGCAACCTCCCTCCCTCCAGACCTGGAACGAGGTGTACCGTCCCATATCTATGAAGGGGGCCAGTATCCAGATCGAGAGCTCCCTATGAAAGGGGGCCCTTCTTAAGACCTTCTCAGCAAAACGCTGAAATGTGCAAATATTATTAACCTGTCAATATTGTTGCTTTTTATGCCCCGGTGAAAGATATGTGAGTACTGAATTCACTGGACAATATATATGGAATCAAAGGAGTTAGCCCTCCGTGCACGTAAAGCATGAGATTAAAAAGTAAACTGACCTCGTTTTGCTTTTTCTCCATTGCTGTTATTTAGTAGCACTATTCAGGCTCCAACAGCAATAATTTCATCACAGAAAAACATGAAAAATGTTGAGCAACATTGGATTCGCATCAAATCCTCTAAAGAGGTGGAAAATCGGAGCAGCCGGGCAAAACCTGTCGGGGGTGAGGGCATGCGTGGGTAGGGCAGGCAAACGGGGTGCTGAGGGGCGTCCATGCTCCCTATGTGGTGTTGGTGTGGGTCTGGTGAGGAGTGCCTCTGTCTGCAGCCACTGGTCCGAATCTGCACGTGATTTTACCGGGTGCGTTTCTGCAAAGTAATATAAGGCCCGGTGTTTCCGCGGCCTCTGATCCCAGGTGCTGGCACGCCAGGCGTCTTGTAATTGGCCAGTGCGATCAACTGACCTGTAAAAGAGGACTACAGTGTGCATTGAAACACCATGCACGCTACTTAGGCACTGGTTCTGTCTCTGTTGTCAAGCTATTGTTAGTAACTCATGTTTGTTTCAGCACCATGAAGTGTCATATTATATGCATACAACAAATCGGCATATTCTGAAGTATTACTCTATCTGTTTCACCTTTGTTTTGACATACATTGATAACGGTGTGCCACACTAACATGTTTCTGAGGAAAGTCAGCTACACACATTCAGGTGATCCAATACACATTGATATTTACCTGAAATTAATACAATTGACTGTCATGGAAGCACAGCAAAACCTGTTTAGTAACGCTGTCCTTTTTGCCTCTGAGGACATGCATGTATGTACATGTATGCCATGTCAATGAAAACAAGCATTGGCATAGCCAATAGGTCTCGCCTTTGGGACCTTATAAGTGTTTAGCCATGCAACAGTTAATGTTGTTGCACCAAGGATATTGTGCTGGATAACTAAACACTTATAAGGTCCCAAAGGCGAGACCTATTGGCTATGCCAATGCTTGTTTAAGTAAATGTCTGGGTTTCAGCTGTGCTCAGCAACTCCTCTGCTGAGCACAGCTTCTGGATGTGTGCAGCGGTAGGTTGCTGCATACAACACCCGCATGTGTCCAACCCCCCCACTCGCACAACTTTTATGCTGCACACAGCCTTCGGGCATACATGGCTTGGGGTAGGCCTGTGGCTAGGCATTGCAGGCAACTTAACCCCACTGCACACAGCCTTCAGCTATGAGCAGTGTGGACTTGGCTCAGCCCTGCACACCACACCCTCCGCGGCGGGCCAACCCCTTGTGGATCTCCACCCCACATTTTTCGTATTTATTTTTCTTTCGAATTTTTTTGTTGCACCGTGGTACTACTACAGTACTGCTGCACGAGTCACCTACATGGTACAGCTGGACCATGCACACTTCACTTACAGAACTTTCAGCAGTCCCATGGTACCATAGGGGTGCCACTTGTGTGGCGGTTCCCATGGGAGTCCCGCTGTAACTCATGGGAGGGCTGTGCTGGGTCCCGGTGTAGCACCACAGTACCTGTAACCCAAAAAATAAAAATTGTGTGTTTTTGCCCTGTGACGGGCCCTCTAGGTCCCCCCACAAATACCATGGGGTCAAGTATCCAGATCCTGCCCCTTAAAATTTTTATTAAAACAACTTCCAGACACAGAGACCCAGAAGCCATGTCTTGCATTGGCAGTGCAACATTTTCCTTCAAGCTGTGGCCAGCCAATTAGCTTGCTCTGTAAAGGTACCAAAAGCTGATAGGAGAAATAGCTCCTTTGGCCAATCAGAGACAGTATTTTTTAACTTTAGAATACCGCAAGACTCCCGTGGCACTTCTGCAGGACCAACTATCCACATATCACTATAATATTAACCCCTTTATGGCCACCTGAGCCACTCTTTAAATGTACATTTCCTGAAAAAGGCTGATTTACACCAAATGATTACTAGCACACGTTTTGAATAAAGTTCCAATAACAAATTTGGTTTAATTCTGTTTCCTTTATTCTTTCCCAAAATTTCCTATGGGAATTAACATTGGAAAATTATGTTTGGCAAGCCCAGTTTTGCTTGACCCTTGTTTGATGGATCACCCCAAAATATGCCAGGAAGGCAGTGAAATGGATCAATTTTCTTTTTTGGGATGGTTTTGTGAATATTCATCAAATGGTATCACAGTTATTAGCAAAATAACATAGCCCCTGGTTCTTGAGTGGCCATCTACCAAGTAAATCTTTTTAATCCCCATCAACCGTTGACCTTTGGTGATTCCTTCACATTCCATTCCTCCATTATTCACTTTCTTACTATCAAATGAATGAACATACTTTATTTCTCCGTGGATAGATGTTATTTAATTAATCAATGCCATCATCATTATTATTGTGAAGGGGAGAATAGCTCATTTAATCAGGTGAGGCCCTGCTGCAATATTTCCTCATTTCAGACTATTCAGTAATTTAGTGTATTAAGCTTCCTCTTTTAAATCTTGCCTATGGACGACCTCAAGTAATAAAAAAAAATGAACAAATAAAAAGTACATATATATGCATGCATAGAGAGCTTAGGCAGGAAATTTATAGTACTGGGCACTGTGCTTACCAAATGATGAATAGCTATACACTGGATAAGCACTAGACTGCGGCGCCAACTACTGGCAGTTGGTTCAAAGACATTGTGTAGGGGACTAATGTGGGTCAGACAAGATGAAAAAATAGTCGAGGATTTAATGGAATGTCCTAAGCACTTACTGATCCCCTGAACACTAGACCGTCGTGATTATATATGAATAAGTACCTTCTTTAAGATGTAGGCATCTATTATTGTAGAATGGGAGGGCTAGAATTTGTGAGAGAATGGGATACAATGACACGGAGTAAGAGCGGGCTCAACAGGAAATGGTTAGGTGGAACTGTAATGAGTCTTGTCAGGCTGGAATGATCAGTGCCGTGGATTGGTTGTGGTGGTGCAGCTGGTTAGCCTCATGTGGGACCTGTAAGGAGCAACTAATATGGTAATTATCGCAGGACACATCGGGTGGGTTGAGTGTACAGGGTGTAGTGACAAATGGTTAGAAATGCAGGGCCTCATTTACAAGCCCCTTGCACCTCCGGTGGGTCACTGTTTTTGACGCACTGGCGGCGCAATGGGCTTGCCCATATTTACAAAGCCACGTAAAGTCACCCTGCGTGACTTTTCATAGCCTTGTAAATATGGGCCCCTTCCATGCATTGCTCTGCGTGAAAGAGACATTTCAAGAGTGATGCTCCCATGCAACATCCATGGAACCTGACACATTCCCAGATTTGCAATGTTATGTAAAACTGGTAATGCGTCAGAATCCTATGCCTTCCCAGGGGAGGCATAGGAGTGGCGCAACGAGCAGAAATACTTTTATTTCTCCTTGTTTTTTCCTCTTTTTGCAGCATGCATAGAAAGAGGAAAATGCCATCAATGATTGTGTTTTTGTGCTTTCCTGCACCAAAGCAATCATCCCCGCAATGCAGGCACCCTTGCAACATGACACAAGGGTGCCTGCGCTGGCGCATGGTAACCAATTGTGACGCCAGCGTAGGGGAAAGCACACAGATGTGTTGTATTGTGTTTAATACGACGCATCCCTGTGCTTTTAAAATGACGCCGCTTGGAGCAGCATAATGGCTTGTGGCATTGCGCTGCATCATTTTGTATGAAATGAAGTCTGCAGCTTTTTTCTTGCAGTTTGGTTAAGATTGTTGGATTTGTTGTAGATTGTCAACGCAATAATGTACATACATAGCGGTGCATTGGGTCAGCCCTCTTCACTCATTAGTCTGTTCCATTGTCATTTTCATTTTGCTTCCACTCACCACAGCATGCAGCATGAGGCAATGGTCAACTCATTTCAGCTGGTGTCTCTCGCACTCTGAAGTGTCCTTCAGTGCCACGGCTGGTGGGCCAATACCTTACACAACCAATACCTCTTTGTGTTCACTCTAACCTTTTTTTTGTCATCCTTGTATGTTCAGATAAGAACTGTCCAAATCCCATAGCACATTTTATTTGATTCAATAAGAATGACATGATATATAATATTGGATGTGATATGCCTTAAAACTAAAAAAGGTTTCTAATCTATTCAAATTATATGCAACACCAATTTTATTTGACTTTTTTTTATTTCATCCGTTTACAAACCATCTGGACCGGTTGTTAGGAGAGAGCTTTACAATGTTAACAAGTCAGTTTTACTTCAAGACGAGGAGGTAGTTTGAGCAACTTGAAACCATAACATAAATGGATGGAGCAGGCATACTTTTGAGTTAGAAATTTGCTTTGAAGAACTTCGCCTAGGAATTTTCAGAAACGGTGAGCCTTACCTTGTTTGTGAAAGATTGTGGGGTTGGCCATTCTTCTCAGCTTAGGATGTAATGAATTCCAGGCTGCTGTTCCTGCTTCCGAGCAGTTGATGTTCTGAATTTAAGAAGTTCGAGGGTAAGGTTTTTTCACAGCTGCAACCCCTGAGATATTTAGTAGCTTTGCTGGGAAGGGAGATATAATTTTATATACAGATCTGTTGAAGGTAATCCTGGGTGGGATGGGGAGCCAGTGAAGGCGGGGAAGCATAAGGGTGACACTGTCATATCTGCTTTCAAAGTGTACCAGCCTTGTAGTCGAGTTTAGAATGGACCTGAGGGAAGAGATGCTTGGTACGCTCCAGCTAAAATCGCATTTCTGAACTATGGGGGTCTATGTACAAGCCCCTATCATCACCAGAGTGTAACTTCTTTTGACACTCCGGTGGCCTAGCACCATTTTCCGTATTTACAAGGTGGTACTAAGCCACTTAACGTTGCTTTTCACCACCTTGTAAATATGCCCCTTTCTGCTGCAGTCCTCTGCAGCAAAGGAGCGTGCAATGGGTGTTGCAGTGGGCATTCCACCGCAACACCCATTGCTTTTTGACGCTGCCCCAGATTTACAAGGCTGAGACAGCGCCAGAAACTAATGCCAGGGAATACTTGGTCTTAGAATGGCGATACGAGGAGAAATGATTAACCTTGTTTTTTTCTCTTTCTATGAGTGCTGCAGAATAGAAAGAGCAAATAGCCATTATTGATTGTTTATGTGCAAGAAGGTGTCCCTTCCCACACATTAACAATCGAACCCTGCAGCGCAGGCACCCTGCCACATGGTGGCTGGGTACCTGCGCTGGTGCTAGGCAGCTTTTCTTACACCAGCACAAGCGGACACACAGGGGTGTACCGTATTCTTGTGAATACAGCGCATCCCTGCATTTTAAAAATGTCAGAGCACGGCGTTGCCAAATTTGGTGTTGCACCGCGCTCCAACATTTTTTTGTAATTATGCCCCTTAGTCTGGGGAAATCTAGAGAATAGACCGCTTTTGAGATGACCAGCGAAGATGACGTTAAGGTAGGGACATGGTTTCTTTTTTTGGAGGGGGGGGGGCATATGCTTGCAGTAAGAACTGGGAGGGGAGAAAACCAGGAATGAGTGGACTGTAGTGTGTCAGTGTTCTCAAATAAAATCTGTGAAACAGGGAAAACTCCTTATTACAGTATTAAGACCTAGGGGCCTTTGAATCCTAGTGCAGTGAGTATCTTGCGCCCTGTTGTTGCTAGTGACCGAAGGTCTATGGCTGTTAGTGCTGCAGAACAGGTCTCTGTACTTAAAGGGTCAGACGTATGTTTGCCTTACCAGGACAGTACATAGGCCGAATGGACCAAGGTAAGGTTTGTATATTGAAAGCCATTTAAATGCACGTGCCGTAGTTTAGCTGCAGTATTTTTCTATTTAATCCCATGTGTGCAGGCGGGAAACTTCCCCTCAGCCTGGGAATGATTCCACAGGCGATTATTGGCCACCCCCTGATCATGTGATGCGTCTCCTGTCGCACAATCACTTGCGCCACGAAGTGTTCAGGCCACGATTAAAAATAAATAATGCATGCTATTTGTATTCAAAGATTTTTCATCATTTCAGAAATGTTTGTGTGCATTGCTGGTCCCCAGGGGAAGCAAGGGTCGCAGACCAGTCTTCCCCTGGGGCACTTTGCGCAGGCCGGAAGGACAAGTGGGTGAGGGGTTTCAAAGGAGGGAGTTGGTGGCCTATAAAGGTGTCAGGAAGAGAGGTTCCGGCCTCTTTCCTGACACCTCACACCACCGGGTTAGGGCAAAGAAAGTTAGTTAAAGAAAGTTAGTTCAGGTAGTTGTCAGTTAGGCCAGACAGGGGGCCCCTACGAGCGGAGGCTCCTTCCTTTAGGGACAGCGAGAAGTGGGGGCCAAAAGACTGCCTACCTTGCCAATCGTCATTGCGATGGCCGGGCCAGACAGCGACGCAGTGCGTGAAGCGCTGCAGGTGCTGGGGCAGGCAGGCCGGGCGAACCTCATCCGACCCGGCGTGCTGGAACAGGCGTGGGTCGGCATGGTCCGACCCCCGCGGTCAGCTACAGCGGGTGTGGCGGCGGCGGTGGCAGCATGCTGCGATGAGCCGCCACACACAAAGAAGTCATCAGGGCCCAGAGGGAGGGCCAAAACAAGATGCTGCAGCCAAAGCGCGGAGGCAGGAGACAGAGCCTTCCCGTGCTGCTGCCTGAAACGCTGGAGCGCGGTGAGGAGGAAAGTGGGGGGGGGTGGGGCGGTCCCATCACAAGCCGGCACCACAGAGCACAGGCGCCGGCAAGCTAGTTGATGAGCCTGACGCCCGGGGGGGAGAGCGGCCCATTAGACCTCACGTGGAGGCCTCCCCCGGAAATGGGACAGAGGAAATAGTTGCAGGCCTGGCCCCCGCGTTAAAGAAATTAAAGTGGGTGGGGGCCCAGGTAACAGCCCATACTGCGGGAGCCACTGGCAGGGGGGTCGGGGGCCACAGATGTGTCCACTAGGGGGGCTGGGGCAAGATCATTTTTCCCTCCTTCTTTACCACGATGGGAGGGGCTAAGCCTGGAGGACAAAATAAGGGAGCAGAGGCGAATCATTCAAGAAAGTGAAGAGAGATGGGCAGCCATGTGTGAGGCCAGAGAGAGGGCTAGGCTGGGAGATTCTGGGAGGGGGGAGGAGGAGGCATTGGGGAAGGAGGTGGAATGCAGGGGGAATGCAGGAGCCTGAAGAGGAGACTGCAGGGGGCAAGTGGGTTGTCAGGGCCCAACTAAATACTCACTGGCTCTTCGTACTCTCACGGGAGCAGAATGTTGAATTTTCCGAATTCCCCCCGCAGACCTTCACTCGAGCCCTCTAGTAACAAGTTCTCGCTTGAACCCCGCTGGGGGAAAGGGGAAGGGGACATAGAAGAGACTGCCTTGCTTCTTAGGTTCTTCTCTGCTCCTACTTGCTACACCTTCTGTCTCATCTTCGGGTGTTTTTGCCTCTAGTGTGAACTGTAATTAGAATGACACAATAATTATTAACTTCTTGCTTTCGCTTCTCACCTTCGCTTTATTTCTTTTCAAATTACTTTCCTATCTCTTACCCTGTGAAGCTAAGATCTTTGCCTCTCTTCTTTTACTTTCTTTTTGTAATATAAATTAGACTGGAATATTTACATCTATTTATTATTATACCAAATCTAATTATTATGGTCTAATGACATTTGACTTTTTTTTTATTTTAGGCTACTTGCGATTCTGCTGACTGAAGAACACTTCCTGAAGTCCAGAGAACTCGAGACCAACTGGTAAGTGGATACTGGTAGATAATTTGCTCCGAAAATCCTTTGAACAAATAACTCCTACTCAAGAGTAAATAACTAGCTAACCAACGACTACGAAACAATCTCTAACCTATTCTAATACTGAGACTAAGAATTGAATTCCCTACTCTGACTACTAATTTACACAAGCTCTCTCCGTAGATACCGTTGGTGAACTGCGCTGCTTAGAACGCCGTCAACGCACTTCACTGCTGAGTTTGCCCTCGCGACTGTCCTCGCGCCGGTTCTCGCTTGCGGAAAGCTAGACTGGCAACCGCTGAAGCCTTGGTCGAGTGTCCGAAACGTGATTGCAGACATTTGCAGCTGGCGCTCGTTAACCTAGGCGGACCGCTTCCTAACCTGCGTCATCCCAGTCGACTGCGGTAAATTACTGCCGCACATTGCGCTAATGGTTTCTTGGCATTTCTAGCCCTGACATGGGTATGGGTCACTGCTAAGCAACAGACAGGTAAGAAAACAGGGACAGCCAGCACGGCGGTGAGGCCCGGTGGTGCAGGGGATCCACCAGGTTGGAGCAGCCTTGGGGGGGAAGAAACTGGTGGGTGAGGCCGGTAGGAGTGGTGTGACACCAGTGGGGTGCACAACGGCCCCAAGACGCTGGCCAGAAGCATCAGGGGGGTCCGCGGCAGCCTACCCACCAATAAGGGAGTGTGCAACGCCCGCGGCAATGAAGAAGTGCACCGGAAAGAGTGGTGTAGTTGTGAGAGGACAGAAGAGGGTGGTGCAGGATGAGATGGGAGAGACAATGTTGAATGAGGCTGAAGTGGTGTTGGATTACGAGGAGGAGAGTGATGAGTGGGAAGAGGGTGAAATGCGAGATGATGACGAAGGAACTATGGGGGGCCCTGGGGTCTCCGAGAGGGCAACCAAGAGAGTTGGTGTTTTACAGGAGACAAGCACGGCCAAGGACAAGTCGAAGGCAGTGACGCAGAGAAAGCCCAGCAGCCGGGGAAAAGACAAAGAGGTCCAAGGAGGACCAGCAGGTACTGGGGACTGGTGGACAGCCTAGGGGGGTGGTGTTATATTCCATATAGGTACCCTATATAGGCGCAGGTAACATTGCAACCTTTCACCTATATTCTTCCCTACATTACATACATAACGGTTCTTAGGGACTGACCTTTTACCTAGATACGACACTGCATTCAGAACGCGGGTTTCCCCCTAGTTCGAATCTCATACATTATGCATGAGGCTTCTTTGAAGCACAGCAGAACTAACATCTTCTGTATAATATCTCTGTATAAAGTTCAGGCCCGACGTCATCCTTGAGGCCGACACAGTAACACAGCAAGGTAGGACCCCTGGTGAGACCTATGGGTATATATACATCACATCTTGCTTAGAAGGAGAGAGGAGACCGAGACTTCCCGGCTGACACACTGACCAGAGACGCTGAGGTTCCTGCATGCAGACACTCCAGCTCGCAGTGGTCTAACATCCCTCGCGGGATGTCCAACTCGAGACCAGGACGGGATCCCATATTCTCTCATTCTCAGGTAATGGAGTTGACTAGATTCTAGAGGGATTCTTGGCATAACACCTACACTAGGTACATTTAGGTACATCTAGTTAGGGAGGCATTGTAGGAGTACGCACTTTTTATCATGTGTTTTATGCACTTGTATATATTCATGATTACTGCAAGATGGTAGAACTTTACCATCCCTTTACTTTCGTAGTACTTCTAATCATTTATCTCTGCTACTGTCTAATGGTTGTTGCAGCTCATCTATTCTACACTAGAATAACAACTGTTCAATAAATGCTTATTGATAATGCCCAGCCTGTTTATTCTGTGTAACTCTCTGAGACAAACTAAGTGAGCACGAGTGACTGAGCGAAAGGTAGTATATTGTTTCCACGATTCTGAGGGATCAGGGTTGTCATGTTCTGAGGTTGCCAGAATCTATTCTCTCCTTGGTAAGAGGAGATTATAGTGGCACTGTGAGCTAGCTGATACAGACAGGCTAACGTATCCGGTGGGGGTGCACGGAATCAGTCTGCCACCAATCCCACAGTTTATGTTATCCAAACGTGCAGATCCTGTATAGGTAATATAGGAACTACACGACATGGCGCCGCCAACGTTGGTTGGGTACTTATTTAACAGTAGAATCTGAGTAGTTCAGTCGTGCTATTCACAGAGAACCCTACTCACAAAACACCAGAGACGTCTGGAGTGGGTGGGCACAAACTCCGCCACAGCTGAGTAGGCTAAAAAATCCTATTTATTGGCTGTTGGTTAATCAAGCTTGAAGGATACAGTGTTCCTAAAATTGTGCAAAAACACCTTATCTTAGTTTCCTTGGGAAATCATTCCGTGTTCTATACACAATGAATAACGAGGAAATAGATCCACTACAGCAAGCACTGCCGCTCTCAGAATATGAGGATGATGCAAACGCAATACAGATTGCGGCAAATTTTAGAAATAGTCACCCTGAAATTACTTGCGCATGGTGTAACAGCCAGGGGTGGCATAGTAGCTTTCGTGATTGAGGCACACGAATCATATAGAACAGAGGTATTTTATTCGTGGGTTACATTCCCAGCAGCAAATACAAGAACAAAAACATTTCACTCCTGCACAGAAGGAGATGCACCAGCGGAATATTGTCCGTTTGAGGACATTGAGGTTCCGCTCACATACCAGGAACACTTATACTGGTTTAAAGGCGCTCTACCCCACATAAGAAGAAGAGTGAGACTTGGCCCGCTCGGAAGAGAAGGGGCAACATGGCCAATATTAGCGGCCTACACACCACATCCTGACATTGAAACAATGCCACCAGGAGACTTACTCACACAACACAAAGAATTAATAAAAATTTACAGAAACTTGACGCAAATCGTCATGAGGACACTTACAGTCCAACCAGCAATAGTTGCAACAAATGGAACTCAAGCCCAGAGTACAGCAACTAAAATCACACCACAAACATTACATGCGGTGATGGGTAAAATGCCCACAAAACATGAACAAATGCCATTCTGGGTAGCTCAGAAAATAACACAGCTAGAGGCAGTATTCCCGAATACTACCCCGTATGAAAAACACAGAATGCTAACAATCTGCTTGCCCATGGGGATAACACCACAAGTATAGGATTGTACCACTTGGGGTACAGTCTTTGCTGCCATTTATACCAGAACTCATGGTATCCCGTCATTAGCAGTAGTACCAGACGTATTGAGACAGATACAAAACGAGTACGGAGCAGAGCCTGCTCTGAACTTAGGGATGAAGTTACTAGGTACCTATGCCCAGGTATCAGCCATAATATTAGCTAATATTAAAGGGGAATCAGCTTCAGTGGCTATCCGCCAACGCCTATGGGAGTTCAGTCCTTTAGAACAAGAACACGAACTACCGAAAATAATTGAAACTGCATATGCAGAATTAGGCAGAGACAGTTTGGGTGGGAAAGCTTTAAAACCACAACTGATGGGCAGTCCTGAAAAGGACACTTCTAAGCAGATACCTATTTAAACAAAGAAGAAGTGGGACAATAAAAAACAACAAACCTTTAAAGGAAACAGATCTCAATCCAGAGGTAGATCTCCTCCATAGGAGCCCTCCAAAAAGAGGTATAACCTTATGAATAGGGATAATATTAGGAAACCTGACAGGTATCAGGATACTGATACACGTTCCTCTCGTTTCTTTCAGGGTTCATCGAAAAACTCCGAGAGGGAAGGACGGTCAGACACACAAGAAGAGCGTACAAAGTCCAGAGACAAGCATCACGCTCAAGATTACACTTCTAAAAAAGAAGAGAAACCAAAACAAAAACCACAGTTCAAAAAGAAGAAGGTTGCAGGTCTAAAGATCAGACATGCCCAGAATTCTGAGGACTCGACTACTGAACGGGGAATGGGCTCTGACGATGCTATTCAGCACAGCAGAAGTAACAATAGCTCACCAGAACCTGATGGAAGTTCTGGTGACAGTGGACTTGAATGATTATATCACGGTAGAGACACCCGATACTAGGGTAAGTGTCCCACATAAGTTATATGAAATACCACTCCAAATGGAGGGGGACAAATGTAGGACAGTTAGAGGTCTCTTTTGGGAGAATCTGTCATTTGGCTATGACATTTTGT
Organism: Calotriton arnoldi; assembly: GCA_963921515.1. NCBI lineage: Eukaryota > Metazoa > Chordata > Amphibia > Caudata > Salamandridae > Calotriton > Calotriton arnoldi. Next base: position 4,351,307 of record CAWUFW010000245.1, read on the forward strand.
TAGCTGAACAAGATTGGCCGCCAGCATTCGTCATGGATTGCCCTAAAGGAGAAACAGTAATTTTACCGGCATTCTCAGACCATATTCCCAGGCACCTGAAACACACATATGCGCAGGAGTGGGCGGTAGCCCAGGCCCCTGCATTATACAAAAACCATGTTGGATAGGATGAGGATTCAACACACCACATAATTCCTTTAAAAAATACTCCAACTGCACAGAGGCAGTATCCAATAAAGCAAGAAGCTAAAAAACAGGTCAGGGAAATCTTAGATCAACTTGAATACCAAGGGGTGATCGAAAATTGCACCTCATCGATGAACAATCCTTTGTTTCCGGTCATGAAACCTGACAATTCATATAGTTTAGTTTTAGAATATAGACATTTAAACACTTGCACTAAGACATTTGCAGTCCAAAATGCACACAGTGCCGCATTAATGAATAACATTGTGCGGAAAAAATATAAAACGACACTTGATGTCTCAAATGGATGTTTCTGCCAAAATATAGCGCCTGAAAGCAGGTATCTAACAGCATTCTCAACGCTAGGGTCACAGAGTCAATTTTGTCGACTCCCCCAGGGGTATAAGAACAGCCCGGGGTTGTTTTCGGCCAGAGTAACTGAGTTACTTCAACTCTAGGAACACTTGCCTGTTCCACAACAACAAGGCTGCCTATGACAGACTCCTGAAACTGAACAAAAGTCAACTTTGACGCAGGAGAACACTCCTTGAACACAACAAAAGCATTGAAAGTTGCTAAATTGAAGAGATGGATGGCCAACTTCTTATACCAAATGTAAGCCTTACGAATAGCAGTGTAAGGTTCCAACCTCTGATCTACTCTATCAACACCACCCATGTGCTTATTGTAGTCTAAAATGCACACAGGTTTGCGCACTTCAGCAATCTGACCCCAAACAGCCACAGGTGAAGTACTCTCATCATGGATGGTAGTCAGCATGTACACATCCCTCCTGTCCACAAATTTCACAGCTAGTAGTTCATCACTACGCAAGGAACTGCACTGTCCCCTCTGAAGTTTTTTGCAAACAAGCTCTTTTGGATAACCTTTACGGTTAGAGCGGATTGTGCCACAAGCAAAAGTGTCCACTTTGAACAATTCCTTAAACAATTGCACAGCAGTGTAGAAGTTATCAAGGTACAAATGGTGGCCTCTGTTAAACAGTCCTCTAGCAAGATCCCACACAATTTTCTCTGAAACTCCAAAAGTGGGCGGACAACCAGGGGGTCAATAGTGGAATCCCTACCAGTGTACACACGCAAATTAAAAACATATCCTGTCCTACTCTCAGACAACATATACAGCTTAATTCCATAGCGTGCCCTCTTGCTAGGAATGTACTGCCTAAAAACCAAACGGCCCTTGAACAGGACCAAAGACTCATCAATAGATATTTCTTTCCCTGGAGTATAGATCTCTGAAAATCGATCTACAAAGTGATCAAGAACAGGCCGAATCTTAAAAAGACGGTCACATTCAGGGTGATCTCGTGGCAACGCCAAACCATTATCAACAAAATGCAGCAAAAGTAAATACCGATCACGAGTCATAACTGCAGGAAATATGGCCATTGCCATCAAGGGACTGGTAGACCAATATGAACCCATGGACGGCTTCCTTATCAAACCCATCAAAAAAGTCAGACCCAAAAACTTCTTCATCTCTTCCAGATTTGTGGGACTCCACCGGGTAGCTCTAGAATGGGGCCTAAGTCTGGCACTGTTGTCCCTCAAAACTGTTCAGCATACAAATTAGTCTGCTCAACAATCTCACCTAAAAATACATCATCCATAAACAACTGAAAATACTGTATAGGCAAATAATGTTCACAATCCACTCTACACCCTGCATAACCACTAAAGGCAGGCAACACCGGCTGCACCATGTTTGGATCAACCCAGAGTCCAGCACTTCCAGTAGGGAGCCTAGCAGCCCCACGCTGCAATCCAGATGCCTCTTGCACCATCGGCACAGTAGTATCCTCCTCTAAAACAGGCACTTCATCCGCACTGAGAGTAGATTCATCCACACCGAGAGTACCTTCATCTGCACTGAGAGTACCTTCATCATCCGATGATTCCATGTGGAGAGAAAACTCACTGCCTGAATCTTCCCCTCCCTCCTCTCCCTCAGACGCACTGTCAGTCTCATAATCCTGCTCAGAGGAAGATTCAAGAAGCAAACCAACCACCTGCTGAGCAGTCATTCTACGGCTAGCCATAATGCTTACTAATAAAGGTTACTTGTCAAACAAGTCAACAACAACAAACCCTTTGTAAAAAAAGAAATAAACAAAATGTAGCTTTATCACAAAGACCTATATACTCCAACACTATACCACTCACGTGACAGAAGCAGCTAGACTCACCACCACCTACTCTGCAGACAGTGAAGATCAACAATATCCCACTAAAAAAGAAGAAAAAAAAATTACACATAAGACAATGCAAAACATTGCAAAGAATTTCATGCTCTGAACACTAACAAATATGCTGCCATTATGACACCACTTACAAAAAAATTCATTCATGCATGACAATAATACTCATTTGGAGTACACACAACAAAAATATTTTTCTTACCAAATAAATGCAATTACGCAAAACTGCAGAACAACCACTGCCGAAACCGCAAACAGGAATCAAAAGCTTTACACTAGAATAAAAAGGAGAAAAAAAACATTACAATCATAAAATGCAAATAATGCACCAGTCCACACACAATCCACCAGCCAAGCTAAGGGGTAGGTGGGCCAAAGAGTATAAATACAATATTCATCCCCGTAAAAGGGGAGCAACCCTTGCCATTTTGGCCACTCCCCAACACAAAAATTAAAAAAAAACCTGGTGACTACTGGCTTCTGCCCTCCTTGGGGGCAGATGGGCCTAAAAACATACTGCTATTCTGCCACCCAAAGAGGGCAGAAATGGCCACAATCATCCTCCCATAAAGGGGAGCGACCCTTGCCCAAGGGGCCGCTCCCCAACATAAAAAAACCCTGGTGGCCTAGTGGACCTACAAATAAACAAATCAGCCAATCTGCTCCTCAGGATGGCAGAAACGGCCAAATTAATGCTCCCCAAAGGGGAGCAACCCTTGCCCAAGGGGCCACTCCCCTCAAACAAATCCCTGGTGGTCTAGTGGGCCCAATTTTTTAAAAAAACATGGCGATCTGCCCTCTGGGGGGCAGACACAGCCACAAATATTGCCCCCAAAGGAGAGTGACCCTTGCCCAAGGGGTCACTCTCCACAAATAAATGCCTGGTGGACTAGTGGGAAGATACCTTAAGGTATCTTCTGCACACGATCTCTCACTACTCAACTCTACTCTCAACTCTATTCACAACTGGATGTTAGATCACCAACTCATTCTGAATCCCGCCAAAACTGAATTCTTCCTCCTCTCTACCTCTCTCTCACCTCCTCCTGTTCAATCTTGGATGGATCAGCTGAACCTACTCAACAACAAACCCATCATTGTCGACAGAGCTAAATCCCTAGGTGTCATTCTTGACAAAAGACTCAACCTAATCTCCCACATCAACTCTATTGCTAAGAACGCACGTTACCAGTTGCGCCTTCTACGGGGGATCCGTCGGTTCTTCCCGGAGAAAGACTTAAAAACCTTGGTACAATCTCAGGTTCTCTCAAGACTGGATTATTGCAATTCTCTTCTGACGGGCCTACCCAAATCACACCTCTCCCCTCTCAAATCCATCCTCCATTCAGCAGCTCGCTTCATTTCAGGGTCTAAACGAAGCGACCACGTCACTCCTATCCTGTCCTCTCTTCGATAGCTTCCGATCGAGGCAAGATCTATTTACAAAAATGCCTGCATCACACACAAAGCCTTACACACCTCCTCCCCTCGTTACCTGGCAAATAAATTGAAATTGTCCGTTGGCTCTCGCCCTTCTCGCAATGCGGAAAAGCTTCTGCTTGAGCCCCCCCCCGTCTTCAAAAAGGGAAAGATCGATGGCGCAATCCTTCTCAGGAAATGCGGTGAGAATCTGGAACTCGCTTCCCCCATTGCTCCGTGCCACCTCCTCTACCCGGATCTTCAAAGCTGACCTCAAATCTCTTCTCTTCCAAAGACACTTTCAGAACTAATACTTTCACTCTCAGCCCCCTCTAGGAAGTTCGCTCTTCATTGTAAATTTGTACTTTTTCCTGTACATTCCTCACCCTTGCGTGCTGTGTTGGATTTTATGTTTGTGTACCCTTCATTTTAAGTCTCCTGTTTAATTCACGCCCTCTCTACTCCCTCAAAGAAGTTCTTCCACTATAGGAAATTCTGTACTCCATGCCTATAGAAGTGCCTTCCCAGTGTGTTCTGAGTGACTGCCACTTATTGCAGTATTATACCTCTATTTGTATTTTGTATCTCATGTATGCACACGTGTCACTTTTTCCTCTTGTAACGCATACCTCTTTTTGTATCTTGGTTGTTTTGTTATTTGCACAATTGTCACTTTTTCCTCATGTAATGTAACGTTTCCTTTTGTATTATGCTCACTTGTAACCTTCTCCTCATGTAATGTTACTGTCCTACTGTGAAGTGCTCTGACACCTTCGGGTAAAGTCCACGCTATATAAAAAGGCATTAATTAAAATAAATAAATAAAATAAAGGGCACTATCATTTGGCCGATCGGCCACAAACAAAGCCCCCAAAGGGGAGTGACCCTTGCCCAAGTGGCCACTCCCCACCGTTTCTCCCTGGGTACAATACGAAAAACTGCCCCCCCCAGGGGGGCAGAGCACAAAAACATATGGCCCCCAAAAGGGGAGCGACCCTTGCCCAAGGGGCCGCTCCCCCAAACAGTATTTTCATTTACATTTAAAAAAAAAAAGAATTCCCTGGAATGCACAAAAGAGGCATCGGGGGAAAGGAAAACCCTTTCCTTTCCCTCGATGCCTCTTTGTTTCAAACCCCCTCACCGGAGCCAAAACTCACCTGATTTCCCGACGCGCTGGAAGCAAATGGCTTCCAGCGCGTCGGGAAGAAAGGGAACCCTCAATGACGCCAGCGCGCCTCGCGCGCTGACGTCATTGAGGGGGGTGGGGGCGGGGGGAGGCAGGGGAAGCCCTTCCCCTGCCTTCCCCAAAAAAAACACAACGATCGCATTCCCACGGGGGGAGCGCCAGCGCTTCCCCCGTGGGTGGGTCTTATGACGAGCTGGACTCGTCATGAGCACACGACCACTGTGTGCCATGACGAGTCCAGCTCGTCATAAGCATCGAAGGGGTTAAGATTTATATTTGATTACAAGAGATTTCACAAGCAAAGCTCAAGCACTGTGCAGGCGAAGCCTAAAAATGTATTTTAGCTTCGGACACTAAATATCGTTGTCTCTTACAGGACACCCAGCACTGGAAAAGCCAATGTGACTGGCTTTAATGTGCTAAAGCATGCAAACAGCATTTGTGCAGGCCTGTGTTGTATTTGTTAGCCCGTCAAAGCCAGACCTTGTGGCTTTGCCAATGTTTGTTATTAAAGAAATTTGAGTAAAAGGAAAAGTTCCTTTTGTGCGGCCTGCAGACTTATCTAAAGTTTTGATGCTTCATAAAAGCTTACCTGTTCATTTTGTCAGAGCTATAGACCTTATTGTTATAACATAACATAACATAACATTTAGGCACAAACATACAACAGAAAAATCCATGAGAGGTCCATGTATGTCCTCTTTGTACTGGCATAGGAAGGGATGAAGGACAGCCACATAAAAACGCCAGCAAGCAGAATGTATTACATATACTTGGCTTCACTGGAGCTGTCAAATGGCTTTGTAGCCAAGAAGGCTACTAAAACAATTCACACTCACAACGAAGTCAAGGCATCCGAGTATGAGCCAAAATGTTTAGCTCTTCATGGAACTGAATGCTTATTACAGCAGTGTCAGATGTTATGTCACTTTGAGAAAATGCAGAAGAAATGGCCAACTGGACCTAATGAATAAGAATGTGCACCACGGTGCAGATTATTATGATAGCATTTGGAAGTCGGTGGCCTATCCATTTGCGACTTGAGCAATTTGGATTTGTGGAATTTAAAGCAACAAACACCAAAACAATTTTTGCTAACATGCATGACACACAGACTGCGAAAATTACACAAAAGGTAGATTGACGCTAAATGCAGGTAATGCACTTGGGCTGACCAATGAAAATCAAAGAAAACAAGCATTGGCAAAGTCAATAGGTCTCACCTTTGGGACCAATTTACTTTGTCAATGGATTTTAGCTATGCTGTAAAACATCTTGGTGCTGAAACAGCATATGCCCCAAAGGGAAGAGCTTTTCAAAGCCTATTGTAAAGTGTCTCTTAAAGCTGAATTTGCAAAGGGACAGTGTGTTTCCCAATAGTCTGCAGAGACACCACAGACATGCGTTCTGTGTGTTGTATACATACTAATAATGCAAATGCTGCAACAGCAACGTGACAGGGTGCCACCACAGACTAGTCCACAAGTGGTCTACCTCGGATTTGAGAATGAAGGGGCTGTTTTTAGCTTTTAGGGAACAGAAGATACAGTTACAAGGCAAAGGGCTACTTCTGCAACAAAAGTATATGTGAGCGGTCACGTGATTTTATTTTAAGAACTTAGGGGCATATTAACAAGGGCTTTATCTCCACTTTTTTGGCTTAAAAAGCCAAAAAAGCAGAGATAAAACCATCGCCCTATTTACAAGAGGGTGCTAACATGCATAATAGCATGTTAGCACCCTTTTTTCCGGCGCCTCCCTTTGCATCTCTAATGAGATGCAAAGTGGGCGTCACTGGGCGTACCCCGGATGGACTACCTTGTAAAACATCGCTGATGTTCACATCACGATATTTACAAGGCAGCCCACAGGATTTTAGCACACGTTAGATGTTGGCGAAAACAGCGGTTTTCGCCAAAAATTAATGTCTGCTAAAATCCTGACTTACCTATGCTTAACATAGGGGGTGGATTATGCTGATATGACCACAGGGTCGTATCAGCAAGGTTATCGCCGTTTGCAGGGAACATCGCTGGAAAACCAGCGATGTTCCCTGCAAAACGGCGATTTCCCTGCTATCTCTGGAATTTTCATCGCCCTGGAGAAACGCGTTGTTAATAATGCGCTACCAGGGCGATAAATTCCAGGGATAGACGGCGATAAATAATAAAGCGCGCTTTGCGTTATTTATCCCCGTCCGTTGTTAATATGCCCCTAAAAAATATATATTTAACACCTTAACCACGGCGGCAATTCCGCCGCGGTGCGGGGCGTTCCATTAAGTGGGCGGGGCCGTGTCGGCCAACGGACGTGCGCAGCACTACCGAGGTAGTGCTCGCGACGGCCATTGGCCGACGGGCGCACTTAAAGGGTTAAAGAAGCTAAAACTAAAAACATGTTTTCAATCAAAAATAGTAACAACAGAGTTGGCAACCTACTGAGAAATAAAAATAACCAAGGCAACTCTTACATATCACCCAAATAGGCAATAAAAAACAATAACATTCAGAGCAGAGTGGAAGGAAGTGACCTGTCATGTAAACGAAAATTCAGCAAAAGGGCATGCACACCCGGACCTGGGAGTACAGCAGTCATGTCCAATCCAAGCTTAAAATACCACTAAACAAATGTTTTTGCCCTCAACACGTACATGTATGCTTGCATGCAACGGTGTCTCTCTGCTGTTCCAAGAAGTGCACAGAGGTTAACTATAAGGAAGGCGCTTTATAATGTATCTGGGCATGTCAAAAACCTTTCGGTAAGTGGGGTTAAATGTCACACACCTCACCCCCCATATATTCCCTTAGGTCTCTAAAGTTGATCAAATCAGACACACCCTCTCCCCTTTCGACCACGAAGTGGGCTAAAGCATGCAGCTTCCTCTACAATGTGCACTGACTTATGCGCAGTGCACCTTTCTCTGCTTGTCACCTTTGCCGACAGATCCTTAAAAGCACATCTTTGCAGTTTGCGCAAGTGGCTGCCAGTGTGCACTGGGCACGTAGGTATGCACAATTTGTCCATCACCCTCCTTTTACTCATGCACACCCTATTTCACACAGGCATGCACGCTTCACAGCATGTGTGCAACATTCTCCGCTTATCTGCGCTCTTCTCGGCTTCTGTGCACATCTCGTTGGATGTGTGCACTGGCACTGGGGCTGTGCACATAGTTCTCCTCGCACACAACCCCATTCTGTCTCTATGCACTCGTTATACCAATCTTGGGCATGGGAGCCCACATGCACACTGTGATGCCCAAGTGTTACCCAGCTGGTCTGTGGGAAAGCAACGATAACAAGCATTTGCAATGCACTAGGTCTCGCATTACTGAAAGTTTGAGCTATTGGCGTTGCTAATAATAATGCACCGCCAATAGCTCAAACTTTCAGTATTGCAAGACCTATTGCATTGCAAATTAATCGCAGCACTCACGCTTTAGCTTTAAACATTTTAAGCTAAAGGGCAGGTGCTGTGACTGCTTCAAAAGTAAAGAAATAGACCAAAGCATTTGTTTTCTGTTTTTTTACTTTTGAAGCAATCGTGGCACTCCCGCTTTAGCTAAAGATGTTTAAAGCTAAAGCGCGGGTGCCACCATTGTAAAAAAAGTAAATAAACAGAAAAAAAGGCATGCAGCCGCATTCGGCGATCCCAACCGCAACCGCCATTATTCCAGTTGAGGCGTGCCACGCTGGTTTAATTGAAAAAAAAAAGCGTTGCAGGAGAGCCATTTAAGAAAATGGTGCTACGAGGCTGTAATTAAAACATACCGAGTAACAACACATGTAACAAGGGGTGTCCTCCTGGAAGGTTACAAGAAGAGAAAAGGCAGTGCTAAGGAGGGACTACTAAGCCTATTGACCAATGAAAAGCCACCATTTACAAAGGACAGGAGCCAATAAAAAAGTTGGGCGGAAAGTGGGCGGAGCTTCGTGCCTGTATTCTGAATACAACATGTCTCAAAGAGACACCGCAATCGCTGCCTAGGAAAGACCTAAAAATAGTGATTTGACCTTGCCACACATGGTGAGGGCGAAGTCGAGTTCAAGCAGTTTGCACTGATCATGCAGTTGAAATGGAAGGACTGCTGTCATAGGTTTACTTGGGTAACTCAGGGTGGCACAAACAGTGCTTCAGGCCCTGGTGACCCCTTCAACCCCCATGCCATGGGCACCACTGGTACCATTTACCAGGTACTTATACATTGTTTGAAGTCCTTCCCAACTGGGGTTACCAATTCATATATATATCAGTTTTAGGAAGAGAGCACTGGCACTGGGGCCTGGTTAGCAGGCTTCAGTGCACTTTCAGAGTCAAAAACCATTAGCATTGTGGTTCAAATGGGGCAAAAAGGCGGGGGTGGGGACACCTGCATAAAGCATGTTTTCATACAGAACTACGGGCCACTAGTGGACAAGCTGGTGCACAAGGGGCACTACCTCAAACTGCAGCACTGTACGGCCTTGCTTCTCCTATTTTATTTTAACATGAATCAGGTGCAGTTTCTGCCTATGAGGCTGGACAGGATTATGACACTGCCACCAAGAATTTTGTTCACTAGCGAGATGAGGAAGGGCAGGTTATACCAGTGAAAAAACGAAACCATGAACAATGTAATGAAAATAACAATGTTATTAACATTTTTCATAGTAAAACACCCAAGTGAGAGATAAGTGAGAAGGCCAAAGTTCACACTAGTACAAAGTGTCAGTAAGATCCCAATACAAACACACTTTTAAGCACTTCCTTCAATAAAAGACAAACGTTTTTAGAAAGAAAGAGAAAATGCAGGAAATACAACTAGTGGATACTACAACTTTCCAGGAAGATAATGAGCATTTTAAGGGTAAAGAATAAGCCCTTCTTCTGGTGGTAGACTCTAAGCCATCAACTGAAGCACTTCTTTCACATAGGGAATTCTTTTCTTAGTTCTAAAATTTGCCATCAATGGTCCTATCCACATTCAGTACATGTGCTACATTAAGTTCAGAAAATTTGGTAGTATCTCCTAACATTACCAGATAGCTTTATGTTCAGCCACTAAAAAGCATTGATTCTCCTCTTTGAACGTGTTGCTTATTTCATGCTACAGATGAAATTCCCACATATGACACCACAGCTTCTCCTTACTGATACCTCATTTAGTTCAATTTAACCAACCAGCATGAACCATCACATTAGTTTTACATCCTTTCAATTTCTCAAAAGAGCCATTCCAATTCTGCACAAGGTGGGCAGACTTGAGATGGTGAAATCAGGATGTAACGTGCGTCTTGACACTGCTTGAAAGGTATCCCTCTATCTTTTCTGACATCAACCGAATGACATTAATAGCCCCTACAAGCTTGATGTCAGTGCAAGAATGCCTTTAGAACAAGTTACTTACCACAAGTTACTTGCCTACCATAATTTGCTTTCTTGTGGATAATCTAACTAACTAATGGTTCCTCATCTTAGACCATATCCACAGGTGCAAGACTGGATGCGAAGCATTTTTTAAGCAGTGTTTCTGCACAGCACTAGGTGGTGTTGTGCAGCTCTCCTCCTGTGGTGGCTCAATATCACCGCCAGAAGTGAGATGGCACATAGGTGCCATTCCTGCACGCTGACATCAGTTTCTTGTCTTTACCCTTTCTGTTCCCTTAGTTGTGTGAACAACGGTGGGTTACAGTGTGCCGAGTACTAACTTGGAAGCCTTTTTAGATGTTATAAATGAGACTATTTCACAGAATGAGGATAAGGGAGGGCAGTGAGGAATCTGCAGTTAGATGGAGTAGCCACCAGAAAGAGTATTACCGAAGATGAGTAACTTTTTTGGATGGCTACTTCTAACTACAGATTCCTCACCTTAAAACATATACCAAATCAGTACATCCCCAAAGTGAAGGATCTGTGGAGTCTGCTCATACCAAAACATCTTGCTGAACTGAGCAGGTAAAGTGTTCTTCCTGTCAAATCAGGCTGTCAAGGCAGTCGTGCTTTTTGACCGGATGAACCAATGCCCACACAGCCTGGCTGATATTAAGTAAGGATAGTACTCACACCAACTTAGTGATAGCAACCTTAGCCATGGTGGAATGATCCTTAGAATGATCTATGTAAGAGACGAAAGCCTTTTTAAGGTCCAACCAATGGGGACCATTGGTAAGAGGGGGAGCAAAGAAACCTGGTAGACTAGAGCAATTGATTACCAAATGTGAAAAGGGAGCCACGACTATTGGTAAAAAAACCACTTGAGTCCTCAACACCAACTGGTATGTAAAACAACAGACAGTGTCGGGCAGTTGCGCTAACAGTGCCTGCAACTCATTCAAGCAACAATCTTACATAATCTCAATGAAGAGCATTCTTCAAGGTCAGGAAATCAAGTTAAGGCAACACCGTGTCATCACAGCCTGCTTGGTAGGGAAAGTGAGTCAAACCTTTCATAAAACTCATGAACAAGGATGCTTGGTAAGACACATGTAGAAAAGGGGCCAACAAATAAACTTTTAAAGTGGCCATTTCTTTAGGTACTTCAGTACACGGCAGGAGAGGCAGTGGTGGGAATGCACACAGGATTCCTTTGTCCCATTCCATGCAGAATGCATCTACTAATGAGTGCTCCTACAGAGACTCCAACATGCAGAATTGTTCGCACTGCATGTTCTTGACGTTGGTGAAAGGTCTAGCCCGGGTTTCTATCTATGGTGGAAGATATCCTGCACTATTTTGGAATGTAATCACACCTCATAATCGGCCAGACGTCTGCTCAGTTCATCCCCACTGGCATTCAGTGACCCTGCCAGGGGGTTGGCAACCATAAAGATGACTTGGAACTCCAGCCAGCTCCAGAGATGCAAAGTCTCCTGGCACAGGACCCCACTCTCCCCTGCTTGTTGCTGTACCACATAGCAGTGGTGACCGTGCAGTGTTTAAATTGTAAAATAATAAGGGTCAAGGTAGAAAACATTACCTCAGAAGCTGTCGCAAGCCCTGAAAAAGGTTGTGGTGGTGAATATCAAGGCTCCGTAGTTTTGAATCACCCACATATATTGTTAATCCATCACCAGACACTCACTGTCACTGTTTTTAAGTCTCTCTTTCCTCATCTTCCCCCTATTGTATTTTTTCTCTATCTTTTCCTGGGTCAGAGTCGGATGAGGGAAAATAAGTGCTGGTGAGCCCCACTGTGTCCTTGAGAACATGCACCAGCCTCCCCCTGATGAACAACTGGAAGGCCTTCAGGGCCAGGTGAATGCCCCTTAATTCCAGTAGACTGATGTAGAGTAGGGCCTCCACTAGAGACCAGAGTATCTGATCTCCACCTCTTCCCGGTAATCACACCACCTAGTGGTGATGTGTTTGACACCACTGCCATTTTTGGGTGGAGGGAGTGGCCTGTCGCAGGACAAATTGTGATTGGTAAGTCAGCACTTTAGACCGTAAGCTATCTCCTTCAAAACCTGGATAGTGTTAGAAAGGCGAGCTACACTCTGTGCCCACTAGGATTTCAGGTTCCACTGCCTGGGCTTGAAGGTGCCACCTGGCTTAGTTGAAAAGGAGGATGCCCAAGGCTAAGAGGCCAGGAAGTCTCAATGACACGCTCATTTGTATTGAGTTGAAATATCTCTATTATACCCTGAATGTTCTGGACTATTTGCTGTTGATGGAGCAGGGTTTTCGTAAAATGAAACCTGCTCGGATTGAAACCCCTAGTAACATTTTCTAATTTTCCTAACAGTGTGCAATGAAAAACGTGTGGTTTTAAAAACTAACATGAGGGAAAATAATACTTCGCAAGCGCTTACTAAAGCACTGAACTAGGCCGCAAATGCTTGACTAATGAAAAATAAAGGGACTAATGCTGCTTTTATGCACGTTATTAACGTTTGCTAGGAAAAATAATAATATGGGTTGAGCATGGTTAGATGCAGCATTGGGAGGGTGCGTAAAGAAAAGCATTTCAAAATGAGAAATAATGCTTGTTTTATTCACCGTAGAAGCATGGGTTAAGGAAAAATGATTTATTAACTGAAAAAGCAAAGAGAATGTGGAGGGAAGGCAAAGGCGAGCGACCTTCGAATTTATGTGTGCCTGCCAAAAGTTAAACGTGGAGACGAAAAACAATCAGCAAGTGATGAACGTTTCCTCTGGAAGCGCACGAGTGGCACAAGAAGTAACAGAACTGGAAACATTAGCGGAGAGAAGAAAGTTGAAGTCTGATACTAATATACTTGTATTTCCTGGGATCATGTAGTCGTGATGTTGAAAAAAACAAAACAATAGAACATTGAGTAAGATGGACATGTCGAGGGTGGTGTGACTGTAAACCCCCTTCCTTAGGCAATCAAATGTACAATTTTCTTTTATTTGAAACAAATGTGGGTTGGACATTTGGGTTTTAGGGTATAATTGAGGTGCGCTGGTGGGAGGGGTATGGCGATGCTGATGCGGATGCAGCTAGAGGCGTTAGGTGCGATCGTCGCTGTCGTCGGTTTGCTGTAGAGGCCTACCTGTTTCTTCCTGTTTCTTGATTCCTGACTTAGGGGTCGATTCCGATTCGGGCCGGAAATTTCTCCGACCGAGCCGGACCCGGAGAGATTTCCGACCGAATCGGACCCGTGCAGTCCGACCGAACGAGTACGATGCGGCCGTATGTTATCGGACACGAGTCGGTCGGACTCCCATTGAACTCAATGGGAGCCGGTCGTACAACGCGTACGCGGGCTCCCATTGCCTCAATGGGTGCGAGGCGGACAAGGGCGCCCCTACAGCGGGTACGCCGCGAGCGCTTCGCGGCGTACACGCACAGGTAGGGGGACCCTTGGGTCCCCCCTGTGTGCGCCTGCGCGGCTACGCGTACAGGGGGTCCGACACGGACCCCCAAAGTACGGCTCCGACAGCTCTTACGAGCCGGAGTGCGCGGCTCGGTCGGACTGCTCGCGGCGCGCATCGTACTTACCCGGCCGGGAAACGTCTCCATTGCGCGGTGCGAACCGGGTCCGACCGAGTCGGTCGGAGCGGTTCGAGTCCGAGCGAGTCGGTCGGAGTTGTCGGGACGCCCGGACGAGTCGGTCGGCGACTCGCATCGTACTCGCTCGGCCGGACCCGCGTACGGTTCGGTCGGGAAACAGGCTTTCGCATGGCTTTTTTCCCGACCGAATGGTATTGGGTGCGCCTCCGACCGAGATCGGAATCGGCCCCTTAGTCTTTGCCCTTTCAAATCTTCTTGAGGGGCCTTGCTGCTCTGTGGACAGGGAGTAGTTTTTCTGTTCTTTCTGGGTTACTATAGATAAAAAACGGAATTTGCATAAATATTTGCAAATGTATTTTGTCTTTGAACCTTTTCTCTCTTCGCCTTTCCACTCCTACAATGCACTCTCAATGTGATGTGAATATTTTTCATTTTCTTTGCTAAATGTTTACTCAGTGATATTTCATGGTTTGTACTGTGTATTGGTACTTGATGAGCATTTATTTCACATTATTTAGATAAAAATTATAAATATACACACTGTCTCCGTGTTTATTTAGGGTGTGTTTATAGATTATTGCCTATAACTAATCAACTATAAAAAGATGACATCGCCACAATATTTTCTATAAGAAATGCAGGTTCAGTTGGAGATTGGTAAGTTAGGTACGAACTTTGCATTACACTGAACCCAGCGTGAAGGGACTTTGTTGGGTAATGTAATTGGGCCTTGTTCATTGCAAATTTATTGATCCCGGAGCGCTGGATCAGTTTTGGTAGCAGAGGATGGTTACTATTGATTAGTTTGGCAATAATTATTGATTTATGGTTACTATTGATTAGTTTGGCAGTCATTATTGATTATTGATTCATGGTTACTATTGATTAGTTTGGCAAATAATTATTGATTATTGATTTTTGGTTATTAATATGAAAAGTTAGTGTTTGTCTTGTATCATGTAGTCTGGAAATACGGGTACGGAGTTGCCTAAGATCCCGGGATGATGATGATGATGTTATTTTAGCCTTAAGGGGCAGAGGAATAGTGTGAAAAAGTATCACACTGCAGAAGTACTTTGTCTGTTGTCGTAATATCAAACAGTGAGATGCTGTTGATGTTATTTAGGGATTTATTCTGTTGAGAAAAGATTGTGTGGAATAGTGAAAAGTCCGCTTCCGAAATTTTGGCTTTACATTCCCAAAGGAGTACCAAGACTTTTTCACTTGAAAATTCTCTTCCGAAACTTTGGCTAGTATCCCCAAAAGAGTACCAAGACCTATTTTCCCTTGATTGGGAGTAGAGTAGCGCTGGTCATTATTTTACGAGAAGTAAAAGAATCTCTTTGAATGTTCGAACTATCTCTTTTATTAGTGGAGCAGACAAAGTAGCATTCTTTTGTGTTGTTTCTAACAAGAATTTAGTTAAGAAAACCTTGTAGTACATTGCCGTATTATTTTGTAAAGGGAGGGTCAGTAGCAGGAGTTATACTGATGTCACAAAAAGCCACGCTGGCATTGGTTGAGACAGTGAGCGCGTAGAGAGTCGTGATTGGTTGGTTGGTGTGAGCCGCGCTGGCATTGGTCGAGATAGTGGGTGTGTAGTGAACCGTGATTGGTTAGTTGGTGTGAGTCGCGCTGGTATTGGCTGAGATTCAGCGAATAGAGTGAAAAGATTTACGGAAGGTTTTCTTTGTTTGTTTTTGGCTTATTTAGCAAGAAAAAGAGAGTTTAAATTGAAGATGGTAAAAAGAATTCAAGATTTCTTTAAAAAGGACAAGCCGATAGTTACTAGAGAGGGACTTCCTGTACCTCCTCCAAGATCACCTGCTTCTTTCATGATGTTAGAGCATGGATATCATACGTGTACATGGTTAGAGAATTGGATGGGTTACACGGAAGATGATGGAGTTTTAGCTTTTCCAAACCATGGTACTTTTAATGTGAGGATATTGGAGAATTTGAGGAGACAAATGAATTCATTAAAACCAAATCCCAGACCTATGCAGTATGAGGCGCTTGAAGAATGGGAACATGAGGCGTATAAAAGGGAGAGAGACAGGAATGGGATAAGATATAGGAATACATTGAGGAGGTATTCAGAAGCTATGTGGGATGATCAGATGAAAAGATGGAGAAGAGAAGGGAGCGCAGACGGGTTATATCCAGTAATAGTTGCTGAGGATCAGACTGGAGGAAAATGTAAAGAGAAAAAGAATAATGTAGAGATTTCAGAATTAGATATGGACACAAATGAAATCGATGATGAATTATTAGATGAGATGCTATTAAAGAGACCTCCACCACATCAGAAGAGCCTGGATGGGATTTCTCCGAGTGCACCGTTAATTGAAATAGACGTTCCACAAGTTTCACAAGTTACACATGTTCCGGCAGCTTCACAGACTTCATTAGGTACTCGAGAGTTACAGGAAAGAGAGATTGACATGTTAAATAGAACAAGAGAGGAGTTGACTCAGAAAATTAGTCAGTTGAGTTTAAATGCAGAAGCATTGTCAATACCGGTATCAATTGGTCCTATAGTTTCATTGTACAGTGAGGATCAAAATATTTCGAGAGTGCATACATTGACAATTTCTATGAATAATGTCAGGAATGCTAGTGGATCGGAACAAGTTGAGAGGAGTGTCTCATTAATTGATCTTCCAGTAAATGAAAAAGTGACTGAAACACCAAAAAGAAGTGTGCAGATAGATCCTAGGAAACTAGTGCAGAATGTGAGAGAAATGACTCCAGTATCAGGGGGTTCAGTGGGACCTTCGCCAGAGGAGTTAGATGATTGGATAAGAGGAATAGAAACTAATAAATTGAGAGTAGATCTGGAAGAAATGATTAATGGCACAATAAGTCCAGAGAGATTGAGTAAATATCAGGATGAAGAGTTGCTATTTTTGGTGTAAAAATATTACATGGAGAGCGAAGAGTTTACATGAGAAATTGGTAGAGGTTGCTCAGGAATATGGAGTGGATATTGGGAAATCTAAAGCTTTGCAGAAAATATATAGATTGGACTTTACTGAAAAGGATTTAGAGAGTTTGAATACATCTGGTAAACGATTGCAAATAAAAGAGTTGATTAATACCTTGAAGAGATGGGGTGATGTGGAATGATGGAAAGGTAGATGGACGAAAAAAAAGGTAGAAATGATTGCTAGTAAAAATGCGAATGCATCTTCTTTACTTCCGTTAAGAGAGGCAGAGCAAGTTGAAATGATATATCCGATGAGAGAAGTTCCAGGTGGTGGATATGTTTACATTCCTTGGTCAAGACAGGATATATTGTCTTTTACTAATGATTTCCCCAGATTGAGAGAAAAGCCTGTCGAGTGGTACAAACAGGTAGAGAGGTTTGTAAAAGTTTCAAAGGTTTTGTTGAAAGACTTGGAGGGTTTATTTTACATTGTAGTTCAGGCTGATTTATGGACTGAGTGTAAAATTGCAGTTGATTGGCCAAAAGAGGAATATCCTAGAGATGTTAAAACAGGAGCACCTTCAGAAGAAGTGATGAAAAAATATAATCAGGTAATTACTTACTTGAAGGGTAAAATTTCTCCAAAAGAAACAGATTGGGTTAAAATTGATAGGACAACACAGGAGTCAAAAGAATCAGTACATGCATATTATGAAAGGCTTTTACAGGTGTTTAAACAGTATAGTGGCTTTGAAAGTATAACTGACAAAGATATGGGACATTTTGTTTATAGGTTTGTATTTGGATTGAAACCTGAGATTAGTAATATGATTCAGCAACATTTGATTTGTTGGCAGAGTAAGACAGTGGATGAAATTTTGAGATATGCTAAGTATTGTAGTGATGATATTGAGTCGAGGCATAAGAAATTAAAAGAGAAGATGATGTGGGCACAAGTGAAAGTGGCGCAACAGAAAGATGGGAATTATGTCAATGGTTCTCAAACAGATTTTCAAATGAAAGGACAGAATCAGAATTTTCAAAATGGTCAGGTATCTAAAATGAATGGTGTATTAAATGGCGGAAAAGGTAGCAGTAAGAATAATAGAGAAGAAATGAAAAAGAAATATCCTTATCATGCGTGCGGAAAGTTAGGACATTGGAAGAACGAGTGTAAGTCCTTGCTAGGAAATAATGAAATGATTCAAAATTTCAATCCGCAGATGCAGAATGAAGTGGTTGTGAATCAACAACAGCTGCAACAGCAACAGGTAGTTACACGACAGGTTCAACAAATACAAGTACCTCAAGCTCCTATGCCGAATGCTGGATTACACACGAGTGAACAAGTTGGTAAGAATCAGAATATACAACAATATTGGTTGCAGTGTCCTGAGAGTGATTCAGATTCATCTCAATGACGGTGCCTGAGGGGGGAGGAGGAGTGCGTGCTTGGCGCATCTCTAGTGGTAGATCAATCAGGTCCTTTTGTTGATGGGAAAGTGGAAGGTAATAATATTACATTCCTTCTGGACACTGGTGCTACCCATTCTACTGTAAGAGCAGCAGAAATTCCAAACCTACCCCTCTCAGGAGAAACTATCCAAGTTGTGGGAGTCTCAAATAAATATATTAAGACTCCAATAACAAAACCAATGGAGGTTCATATAGGAAAATTCAGAGATATGCATCGTTTTGTGGTATGTGACACGAGTCCAGTGAATCTTTTAGGTAGGGACTTACTTTGCAAGATGAATTGTACCATCTATTGTACACCGGATGGTATTGCTTTTCAGACACCAGATGAAGATGTTGCTTTTAAAAGGATGTTAGCAAAGTAAGGGACAGAAGTGAATGATCTATATTCATTGCTCACATTTGAGGATTTGCCTGGTGAGTTAAGAGGCACAGTAAAAACTGATGTGTGGGATTTTACAGGAAAAGAAATTGGATTGATGAAGGGTGTTGACCCTATTCAAATTATGGTCAAACAAGGTGCAGAATTTCGAAAAACACCACCGTATAAGATGAGTCCTGAGACCATAGCAGGAGTTATTCCTGTAATAGAACAAATGATTGAACAGAGCATTCCAAAAGAAATATTGGGATGTCCTTGCAATTCACCTATTATGAGAATTAAGAAACCAAGTGGAAAATACAGAATAGTGCAGGATTTGCGAAAAATCAATAAAATGGTGGTACCTTGCTGTCCAATAGTGCCAAACCCAGCAGTAATTCTTTACCAAATTCCTTGTGATGCGGAATGGTATACAGTGATTGATTTGTGTCAAGCATTTTTCTCGATACCTTTACATCCGGATAGCCAATATTTATTTGCTTTCCGGTTCGGAGACCATGTTTTGGCATGGTGCCGAGTTCCTCGAGGGTATACAGAGAGCCCTTCAATTTTCAATCAGATTTTGAAAAAATGTTTAGAGTCCTTGGTTATGCCAGAGAATTCAGTGTTAGTGCAGTATATTGATGACCTATTGGTGGCATCAAAAACACGAGAGGCATGTGTGACAGATACAATTGCTCTACTGAACCATTTGGCAGAAGGTGGGCATAAAGTGTCACCAGCAAAATTACAATTTTGTCAGAAAGATGTTCAATATTTGGGACACAAAATTGAGAAAGGAGTTAGGAAAGTATTACAGGATCGAATCAATGTGATTTTGCAAATGGAACCTCCCAAAACACAGAAAGAAGTTTGAATGTTTTTGGGCATGGTAGGGTATTGCAGGCAATGTATCAGTGGATTCTCACTGATTGCCAAGCCTCTACAGAGGTTCACTCACAAAGATGTGACTGATCCGATTGAATTGGATGAAGAGAGCATGAAAGCTTTTATTGAGCTGCGAGATAGTCTGTGTCGAGCGCCTGCATTGGGAATGCCAGACTATACAAAAGAGTTTGCATTGTTCTGTTGTGAGAGAGATGGGTGGGCGCTTTCAGTTCTGACACAGACACACGGAATGGCACGTCGACCAGTGGCATATTTTTCTGCTACTTTGGACTCAGTGGCTGCCCCATTACCAGGTTGTTTGAAAGCAGTGGCTGCTACTTGTGTGAGTTTTGAGCAGAGTGAGTCAATTGTTATGGGACATCCAGTGAAAGTATATGTGCCACATTCTGTTGAGATCCTATTAACTCATACAAGGACTCAGTATATGACGTATAGTCGTTTGACTAAATACGAGAGAGTGATTCTGGGTGCTGAAAATGTGACAGTAACAAGATGTACAACATTGAATCCAGCGACTTTGTTGCCGAGTTCAAGTTGTGAAAAAGTGAGAGACGAAGCAGATCATGATTGTTTGGATGTAACGGAGTTGTGTACAAAACCAAGACCTGACATAAAAGATACACCACTGGAAGAATCAGATTGTGTGATGTTTGTGGATGGATCTTGTCTAAGAGATGAGAAAGGTATATTGAGTGCTTCGTATGCTATGTGTACAGTGGCTGTGGTTCTTGAAGCATCTTGTTTGAGAGGGATAAATTCAGCACAAATTTCTGAATTGATTGCATTGACTAGGGCGTGCATAATTGGTAAAAATTTGAGAGTAACCATATTCACTGATAGTCAATATGGTTTCGGGGTGGTGCACGACTTTGGTCAATTGTGGATGCAACGTGGATTTCTGACTTCTTCAGGATTCCCAATTCAAAACAGGAAAAATGTGAAGGATTTACTGAATGCACTACAATTGCTTAAAGAGATTGCAGTGGTTAAATGTTCAGCACATAAGTCAGGAAATGATTCTGTGACCAGTGGAAACAGATACGCAGACCAAGTGGCTTGTTTCTGTGCACAAAATTCAATTTCAATAAACAGAGGAAAAGAGAAAAATAATACAAATTGTCCCTTGACGTTCTCTGCAAAAGAAACATGGGATGAAATTAAACAGTTGCAGGAAGAAGCTAGTGATGAGGAAAAGAAATTTGGATCAAATCAGGCTGTAAAAAGAGATCTGATAATGAAGTATGGGTGTATGTAGATGAAAGGCCAGTAACGCCAGACTGTTTACTTTCACAGATGGCTAGGACGTACCATGGAATAGCACATGTTGGGAGAGATGCTATGATTAGACTCTCCAAACAGTCATGGTACAATCCAAAATTCAGGGTCATTGCAGAGAGTCTATGCCAAAGATGTACAGTGTGCCAGCAGCAAAATCCAGGTAGAAAGACAGTTGTTAGTTGGGGCAGAATTGGGAAAGCTGCAGGACCTTTAACTAGGTTGCAGGCAGACTTCATAGAATTCCCTCCTTGTAATGGACTAAAATATGTGTTGGTTGTTGTTTGTCTGTTTTCTCGTTGGGTGGAAACATATCCAACAAGAAGAAACGATAGCTTCACAGTTGCTAAATTGCTTTTGAGAGAGATAATTCCTAGGTGTGGATTTCCAGTCTCTTTAGAAACAGATAGAGGAACTCATTTTAATAATGAAATAATTCGGATGATTTGTGCAGCGTTACAAATTGAACAAAAGCTGCATTGTGCCTATCGACCAGAAGCATCAGGAGTGGTCGAGCAAATTAATGGCACTATCAAATCAAGACTATCAAAGGTCTGTGCATCCACAGCACTGAAATGGCCAGATGCTTTACCCTTGGTATTGATGAGTCTGAGAAGTATTCCTGATAAAAAGACTGGATTATCCCCACATGAAATTATTATGGGGAGAGCAATGAGACAGCCGATTGTACCAGCAAATCAACTGATGAATATTACTGATGATCTGGTGCTTGATTATTGCAAAGGATTGGCTGGTGTAGTGCGTTCTGTGTCTCATCAGGTTGGAGAAATTGCAACTACAACTCAGCAAGAACAAGCACATGATCTAAGCCCAGGAGAGTGGGTCCTGGTGAAGAAACACGTGAGAAAATCGTGTTTGGAGCCTAGATGGCATGGCCCTTATCAGGTGATACTGGTGACAACGACAGCAGTAAAGTGTGGTGGCTTACCAAATTGGATACATGCGAGTCATACAAGAAGAGTCCCAAGTCCACTTGAAAGACAAGAAGAAGTAAATAGTGGAGAAAATGAAGTTATAGAGTCTGAAGTTACAGATTCTGAAGTCGAACAAGGAACAAGTCGAATAGAGTGGGCACCAGCTACTGGGTCTCAAAAGACTGCTGTTGAGAGAGAAAAAGAGAAAGTGAATATTGAGAATCAAGAGCAAGTACAACAGAGAAAAGGACTGAATAAAAGAACTTGCGAACTTGACAACAAAGCAAAGGAAGCTGTGAAAGCTAAGAAAGCAAGAAAAGGTGATGTGTGGCCAGAAGGAGTGAAAAGACTGAAATACACTCTGAAACAAAGATCACCTGACACGATAATTGAAGTTTCAGATCAGACTGAGCAAAGTAAGTCTGAAGAAGAATCAGTTCGTAAAACGAAAAGAGTGAGGGTTCCAAATAAGAAATACATACCTCCAGAATGGACATATGTGGTGTTGGAAGAAATTGAAAACACAGATCAGATCAAAGAAAACACTGGTACAGAGCAAAGTGAAGGAGACAATTTTGAACCACCTTAAAAGAACTGTGAAAATTAAGTGCAACAATTTTTGAGAAAATTATCCTGAATCATTCAAAAGATTTGAAAAAGAAGAAGATATAAAAAAAGAAGAAAAAGAGGGGTATAGAAGAAAAGCCATTAAGTGTGAGGATACACTACTTTGGATAGATTTTTTTGGGACAGATATTTTTATAGATTAGATTGTTAGATATTTTTTGATTAAAGTTAGATTTTTGAGTTTTTTCCCTTAGTTTTTTCTTTGTTTTTTAGAATTAGCACAAATTTACCTAGAAATGGCAAATACAGCAGAGACCGGACATCAAAATCGTAGTTTTAAACGTAAATGTATTAATGCTTGCCTATTTAGTATATTTCTAGTAATGACAGTATGGTTAACACTAATTGTCATTGTGCCTGTCTTAATGGTAACTAATCAAAAGAATAACACTAATATTAATGGTGTGATGAGTGAAAAAGTAGATACTAAAGGTTTAGAGGAAGACTCAATCAATCAATCCACTTTATTCGATTAATTAAAATCATAAAAGTACAAGACATAAACTACATAAACACACACATACCTATACAAAATTTTGGGAATAAAAGGTTGGGCACAATCCTATTTGTGTAATTCAGCAGCATCAAAAAATTACAAAAGTTAAAAAATTATTTCATTAAAGTATCAGCATAATACAATATATAGCATAAGAATCCATACAATAGCAGCAATAGAACTAGTAATATTAAAATAATCCACAGAATACTCAGCTTCAGCAAATGAGGTTAATCGGCTCGTTAAAGTGCGTAACAATGTGCTTATTTTTTTTAATTTCTTCCTGATCCTAATAGCAGCAACCAAAAAACAAGCAATATTAAAAATGTCCCATGTATTACTTAACATTTGCAGGTAAAGCAGTGCAGGTCTAACCTGTAGGAAACCCTTTTTATTTAATAGAGGGACTAGAAACTTCCTACGTATATCCAAATAGAGGTCACAGAACATTACAAAATGTAGGGTATCTTGTGTGGAAAAATTATCGCAAGAACACGGTCCTGCATCCTCTGGCTTACACCACCCCTCATAGTCACCCAAATTAAAATGAATCAAGTTAAAACGGAACCTAGTCAGGAGCCAGCGATGGAACGGTTTAGTAACGGTTATCAAATACGGCTCAATTAATAACGACGTTTTTGTCAGAAAGTGAGCCCTAACTAAAGGTTTCTGTAGCTCCTGTTCTTCCCGTTCCAACATCAACATATTTATAAAGTTCGTTCTAACCCCTTTCAAATCTTCCTTCCTAATCCTCTCCGGGAATTCATATAGTTCTAGCCGCCCTATTTTGGATAACATAGATCTAACATATGCAAGCCAATTAATGTTACTTACTTTATCCAATTTGACGCAATCCCGCAATATCAAATGATTCAGGGTTAAAACTGGGTTAAGCCATACTTTGAGCCAGCAGAGTAACGGCGCTGTACGCAAAGTATCTGAGACATAACCCAGCCCCAATTCCTGGTGTATGGCAAAGGTTGAAGTAGATTGAGGAACAGATAGGAGACTACGTAAAAATCTGTTTTCCACTGTCTGTAGTCCTGCCTGTTGCTTGTATCCCCAAATAGATGAGCCATATGCTGCAATAGCCAAACACTTAGATCTATATAATTTTATAATGGCCTCCACAGGTCTAGCTCCCAACCGCTGAGCAAACCCTAGTATGGCAGAGGTTGATCTAATTACTGCATTTTTTTTTTTTTTTTGTTGGGGAACCCAAGAGCCTCTTTCATCAAACACTACTCCTAAATATGTAAACGAGGATACAGTCGTCACAACCCCCCCATTACAATAAAAAGTTTTTGCTTTAGGAGCTCTATGACTCGTGGTCATAATATGTGATTTCCCGATATTTACTACCAGGTCTAAAGACTGCATATAGGCTCCAAACGCATCCAGAAGCCGCTGGAGACCTACTGCAGTTCGTGCCAAAAGAACGGCATCATCCGCGTATAGGAGAACCGGGATTGGACAGTCTCCTACACGCGGTATATCCAAGCTCACCTCCACCAGAGATCTATCCAGGGCGTTAGTATATAGTGTAAAAAGCAGGGGTGCCAATATGCACCCCTGTCTTACGCCTCTTCCTGATTTAAAAGACTTTGAGCACTTGCCATCTTGTGAAAGCCTAATTGATGCAGATAGGTCACGATGAAGATCAGCTAGGAAATAAACCAGACCCGGATCCAATCCCATTTCTAATAAAATACTCCACAGCTTCGACCTGTTAACCAGGTCGAAAGCTGAGGACAAATCCATAAAAGCCATTTTAAGCGAACCCTCTTTAGCCATGGTATATTTACTAATTAATAAATACAGGTTGAGACATTGGTCCATAGTACTTCGTCCTTTTCTAAAACCGTACTGTAAATTAGAAACAATCTTGTTATCATTGGCCCAGTCTAAAATCTTTTCTAAAATCACTTTGCCCAAAATTTTAACCGTTGAGTCAATTAAAGATATCGGTCTATAGCACCTCGGGTCCCCTCTCTGACCCTTTTTAAAAACTGGTATAATAATCGACTGAGACCAGGATGCGGGAAACCCGCTCGTTCTCACCGCATTAAATACATTTGCAAGTATCTTAGCCCAAAATTTGGGGTTACACTTAAAAAGATCTGCCGGAACACGGTCTGGACCTGGTGCTTTATTACTAGATGTATCTTTTATTGCTCTCTCAACGTCTTCCTCATTAAAAATAAGGGATGCTGTAACTTGGTGGGTTGATGCCTTAAAATAAGTTTCCATCGTCTCATCAGAACCATAAATTCCCTCAAAATGAGCCAACCACTGTGCCTCTGTGATATTACTTTCCTGAATGTCGTTTTCCTGACCTGTAAAAAGTGGGGAGTTAACAATAGACCAAAATCTAGAGCTATCTTTTAACACATCGACAGAAACGAGATCATTCCAAGCCTCTGCCTTAATCTCTGATTTCCGCCTATGAACTGCAATCTTGTATTGTTTCCGTAACCACACTATCAAGTCCCTATCTCGAGGAGAACATTGCAAGGCTAAAATAAGGGCACGGTGTGCTCGTGAGCAATTTTCATCAAACCATTTTTCACTTAATTTAATTTTCATTTTAGAGTTGATGGTCAAATCCACTGATATCTGTCTACAGATGCCAACAAAGGCTCCTAGGACCACATTCTCGGGACTTAAAGGGTCAGCACATATTGCAATATGTCCGCTAGTTTTTAGGCAAAGATCTTTAAAAAAGGAATCTGGTACCACATTCGACCACTTGAGCCTCCGCCCTTGATCACGGGTTACCATACTATTAACACCCAAATCTTCCCCACCGTTTCCCAGAAACCCACAGCTATTATCCAGTTCCAATATGACGGGGTTATGGTCACTGAAGGATGAAACTATAGCGTTATAAAAAACTACCTTGTCAAGTAAAGTAGAGGACAAAAATATATAATCTATAATAGTGTCTCTAGCCTTGGATTTAAATGTAGGACAACGATCAAATTGATTAAAAAAAGCTGGTTCAAAAAGATCAGCCCCCGACAAAAGGTTCTCTAGACCCTCCCCCTGGGGCGAGTTTTCAAAATGAGGGCTCACCGAATGCGTGTGGGCTAAGTGATCTTCGATAAGACAATGCCGATCGCACAAATGTATATTAAAATCACCCATAATTAATATTTGATAAAAAGTGGATTGATTAGCCCTATAGGCTTCTAAAAAGGAGTTCAACTTAATCAAATGTTGATTTAAAAAATCATTTTCCCCAGAATTATAGAAATTAATGAGTAATAACTTAAAATTATTTGCCCGGGTTACTTCTATTACCAGGGCATTAAATGAGTCTACCTCTAATCTACATAAAGAGCCCGCTAGCTTATTGGAGAGGAGGAACATCAAACCACCCTTTGCTCTACCAGCCGTAGCCGGGCGAGCGGGTAGAACATAGGATCTAAAACCATCCACCCAAAAACTATCCCCCTATCCCAGGTTTCTTGAAGCGCAATTATGTCGTAAGATCTTATAACCTTCAACCAAAGTGGATCATCCCTTTTAGCTTTAAGGCCCGCAATATTCCAACTAATAATTCTACAACTTGGGAGAATTACCACGCCTACATCATCTGAACCTGGATTTATAGGGGATGGTTGTAAACTACCAACCACTGGTTCCACCAGTCAATCATTCTGATCCATCAAAGTGAGTGGAGAAAATCTATTTGAGACAGATAAGCCTCCCTCCCTAGACCTTGGTATCAAGGCTACCACTTTTTTTGTGTGTTACTTCTCCCACTTTAGTTTTACTAGGGTAAAATCCACTACCGTGACTATGGAGCAGCCCCAGGTCAGGGAGGGAGGAACCAGTGAAAGTAGCCCCACTGGCCCTCTCAAAAAGCCGCCGAGCATTTACCGGAGAGTAAAAGTAACCTAAAGGTAAAGCCCTAATTTCCCCCCCATATAGTTCTGTAGCATCCCAGAACAGCCTGTCAGCTACATCCCGTTTATTAAAATTAATTATAATACAGTCTCCTGGTACGCATTTGGGGCCATTTCCCACCCAGGCCACCCGTCTAGTCATTATAATATGGTCTGATATCCCAGGTTGACCTGATGAATAATGATCACACCAATTTTTTGTCTTGCGCATCAGTGCCTCCGTTGGTTCGTTATCATGAACACTTAAAGGGGGAACCCCTACAAGAATCGCAACCAGGGGAGTGGCAGCTATGGGAAGGTCAATTCTACATTCTTTTGGGTTTCTCTTACTGTCTTTAAAGCCGGTATTCTTGTTAATTGCAACATTAGATCTTAAATCTGTAGGTTCGACAGGACTTTTATCAATTTGGGTCAAATGCCCTCCTTCTTGCATTCTTTCCTGGAACACATCCTGCCTAGCAACCTTTTTCAATTTTACCCCCTCACTCAGAACTACAAATTGGTGATTACCTAAAGATTTTCCTCGAAAGTCTAAACTAGATTCTAACTGGGGAGTGGCTAACAAACCTGAATTAATTTTGACATGATTAACTTTTAAGTAAGAGTCCAGAATAGAATCCATATGCTCACATTTTTTCTTCAGGTCAGCGACACACGAATTCATAGTGTCAATTACATCTTTGGCAATATTAGTTAGTATGGATTCGAACCGAGCACTAAAAATCTCCTCCACCAAATTCCGTAGTAATAATTGAGTATTCTCGTCCAGCACCGAGTCTAACTTTGATGGGCAGTTTTTTTGGCCCTTCTGCCTCTTATTAATTTTCCTAGAGGTACTCCGTTCCCCCTGAGGCCTCGCAATTAAGCCCCTAGATGAATTTTCCCCGTCCATAGCAGAAACTTGCGATGGTACGGCCACTTCTCCAATTACAGCACTAGTCGGGGCCTGAGATTCAGAGTTTAATCTTACACCACTAATCAGCACAACTGCATCCAGTGGAATGGGAGCATTAGATAGACGCTCAAAATCCTCAACACCTCCTCCTTCATTATGTCTTGAGCCCAAACCCAATTCCTTTTCGGCATTAGCTATCTCGTTATTCAATGCTCCCACGGCCGAAGTTAGGTATGAGATTATAGATGATGACTGTCTCTGTACTTTTGGTTTTGCACCTCCCTGATCTTGGCTACCACGAAGTTTGCGCTTACCCATGGTTAGATGTTAGAGGGGTGGCCCAGCCCGGCCTCTTACGGGCTTTGACGGGCGTGGACGGGCCCGCCCTTGGCCCGGGCTTTGCCCGGGCAGCGCCCGGGCACGCCCGCGCGCGTCCCGCGCTGCGGGAGAGCTACACAGCTGATAAGCGCCTCCAGGCGCACCGATGACGTCCCCAGCAAGCGACTCCCACTGCCTGCTGGGGGTGGTAGTCCAGCCGATGCCCTCACGGCAGAAGTGACAGTGGCGGTAAAGGGACAGGAGCCGTTCCCCTCACGACAGAAATGGCGATGGCGAAGTGTGGGCAGGAGCCGTTCACCTCACGGCGATATCCAAAGGTCAGGTAGGGTGAAAGAAAGACCGTTCCCCTCACGGTACTGCTGTCGGCTGTAAGCGCGTCCCGCACTGCGGGAGAGCTACACAGCTGATAAGCGCCTCCAGGCGCACCGATGACGTCCCCAGCAAGCGACTCCCACTGCCTGCTGGGGGTGGTAGTCCAGCCGTTGCCCTCACGGCAGAAGTGACAGTGGCGGTAAAGGGACAGGAGCCGTTCCCCTCACGACAGAAATGGCGATGGCGAAGTGTGGGCAGGAGCCGTTCACCTCACGGCGATATCCAAAGGTCAGGTAGGGTGAAAGAAAGACCGTTCCCCTCACGGTACTGCTGTCGGCTGTAAGCGCGTCCCGCACTGCGGGAGAGCTACACAGCTGATAAGCGCCTCCAGGCGCACCGATGACGTCCCCAGCAAGCGACTCCCACTGCCTGCTGGGGGTGGTAGTCCAGCCGTTGCCCTCACGGCAGAAGTGACAGTGGCGGTAAAGGGACAGGAGCCGTTCCCCTCATGACAGAAATGGCAATGGCGAAGTGTGGGCAGGAGCCGTTCACCTCACGGCGATATCCAAAGGTCAGGTAGGGTGAAAGAAAGACCGTTCCCCTCACGGTACTGCTGTCGGCTGTAAGCGCGTCCCGCACTGCGGGAGAGCTACACAGCTGATAAGCGCCTCCAGGCGCACCGATGACATCCCCAGCAAGCGACTCCCACTGCCTGCTGGGGGTGGTAGTCCAGCCGTTGCCCTCACGGCAGAAGTGACAGTGGCGGTAAAGGGACAGGAGCCGTTCCCCTCATGACAGAAATGGCAATGGCGAAGTGTGGGCAGGAGCCGTTCACCTCACGGCGATATCCAAAGGTCAGGTAGGGTGAAAGAAAGACCGTTCCCCTCACGGTACTGCTGTCGGCTGTAAGCGCGTCCCGCACTGCGGGAGAGCTACACAGCTGATAAGCGCCTCCAGGCGCACCGATGACATCCCCAGCAAGCGACTCCCACTGCCTGCTGGGGGTGGTAGTCCAGCCGTTGCCCTCACGGCAGAAGTGACAGTGGCGGTAAAGGGACAGGAGCCGTTCCCCTCACGACAGAAATGGCGATGGCGAAGTGTGGGCAGGAGCCGTTCACCTCACGGCGATATCCAAAGGTCAGGTAGGGTGAAAGAAAGACCGTTCCCCTCACGGTACTGCTGTCGGCTGTAAGCGCGTCCCGCACTGCGGGAGAGCTACACAGCTGATAAGCACCTCCAGGCGCACCGATGACGTAGAGGAAGACTCACATACTAAAATAGAAAAGATGAAAGATGACAGTATCTATCATCATGATAAATCAATTAATGATTTTTCGTTAAATGTCTTTACCAAGTTATTGTATGAGTATGTTGATGTAATGGATGCGAGAGATTGTTATGTGTGCATGCAATTACCGTCATCTGTCTCGAGGGTGACATATCATCACCTACCTTTAACATATGGTGTATCTTGTAGTGTCTTAACTAGTTTGTTCTACGAGAGGGGAAGTCTCCAGTATGTCTACTCTAACATAGATTTAGTATTCTCAGATATTCCTCCTAGAAGGAATATGAATAAAATAAATAGTGCTAGAAATGCGGAATATATGGGAGAATTTTTCCATTCTACTCAAACAATGGATACAGTATATGCACATAGACACAACCTAACATGTAGATTACGATTTGAAGAAATAGAATTCATTAATATGGTTGAAGATAGAAGACAAGAGTTTCAAAGAAAGGCTGCTGAGCAAAAGTCTCATGTACCTCCATGGGCTTTCAGAGAAGGAGATTACAAGAAGGGCGAGACTTACACTGCCATGACCCTAGACTGGTATCATAGAGGGAAGCTTTGCTTACTTAGACAAAAGACTGACTATAATAATTATTTTATTGGTTCTAGTGAATGTGATCATACCTTCCTAGTTATGGGAGGATAGGGATTAAAAGGAGGAACTGATCCTGTCTTTCCGGGAATTTATTATGTGTGTGGGAAAAATGCCTACTATAGGTTGCCTGCACATTGGTACGGGTGTTGTTATTTAGCGATAGTATTTCCTAAAATTTATTACATGGATAAGAATCATAGAATCAATGAAGTAAAGAATGGACTAATACGTAATAAGAGAGCGAGCTTTTCAGGAATAATAGGGGATGTTTTTGGAGCATTAATACCTTCAGTTGGAGTTATTTTGAATTCACACAAAATTAGAAAATTGTCTACAGTGGTTGATCGTTTATCAACAGACACTGCTGGTGGGTTTTTAATGGTTGATACTGAGATGGTTGCAATTAGATCTATGGTTTTGCAAAATCGACTTGCCCTTGATGTATTATTGGCTAAAGAGAGTGGAGTCTGCAATATGTTGAAAATACAACAATTTTGTACTTATATCCCTGACAAGAGTAAGAATCTTGAGGGGTAGAGTAAGAATGTTGCAAATCTTCATCAAGATTTTTCTGAATTGAAAGTTGATGGTGCTTGGGAGAAACTTGCTAAGAGTTTTTCCTCTGTGGGAAATTGGTTTTCTACATTTGGAAATAGTTTATTAGGGAGAATATTAACGCCTATTATTGCAGTGGCTACAGTGATATCAATGATTTCCTTGATTTATAATGTTGCAAATGCAAGAAAGAGACATCAGATAACAAACGACGAGCAAGAAAAAGAAAGAGAGAAGAAATAGAACTAGAGGATAGAAGAGGAAACTATTATGAAATGATGAGGGATTTAGATGGAATAATGATAAAACGAGAGAGAACAACAGCATTCTGAGTGACAAATTGTATTGGTGGGTATTTGGTGATGGCTCAAACACGCCATCAAAGGGGGAATTGATGGAGCAGGGTTTTCGTAAAATGAAACCTGCTCGGATTGAAACCCCTAGTAACATTTTCTAATTTTCCTAACAGTGTGCAGTGAAAAATGTGTGGTTTTAAAAACTAACATGAGGGAAAATAATACTGCGCAAGCGCGTACTAAAGCACTGAACGAGGCCGCAAATGCTTGACTAATTAAAAATAAAGAGACTAATGCTGCTTTTATGCACGTTATTAACGTTTGCTGGGAAAAATAATAATATGGGTTGCGCATGGTTAGATGCAGCATTGGGAGGGTGCGTAAAGAAAAGCATTTCAAAATGAGTAATAATGCTTGTTTTATTCACCGTAGAAGCATGGGTTAAGGAAAAATGATTTATTAACTGAAAAAGCAAAGAGAATGTGGAGGGAAGGCAAAGGCGAGCGACCTTCGAATTTATGTGTGCCTGCCAAAAGTTAAACGTGGAGACGAAAAACAATCAGCAAGTGATGAACGTTTCCTCTGGAAGCGCACGAGTGGCACAAGAAGTAACAGAACTGGAAACATTAGCGGAGAGAAGAAAGTTGAAGTCTGATACTAATATACTTGTATTTCCTGGGATCATGTAGTCGTGATGTTAAAAAAAAAAACAATAGAACATTGAGTAAGATGGACATGTCGAGTGTGGTGTGACTGTAAACCCCCTTCCTTAAGCAATCAAATGTACAATTTTCTTTTATTTGAAACAAATGTGGGTTGGACATTTGGGTTTTAGGGTATAATTGAGGTGCGCTGGTGGGAGGGGTATGGCGATGCTGATGCGGATGCAGCTAGAGGCGTTAGGTGTGCTCGTCGCTGTCGTCGGTTTGATGTAGAGGCCTACCTGTTTCTTCCTGTTTCCTGATTCCTGACTTAGTCTTTGCCCTTTCAAATCTTCTTGAGGGGCCTTGCTGCTCTGTGGACAGGGAGTAGTTTTCCTGTTCTTTCTGGGTTAGTATAGATAAAAACCTGAATTTGCATAAATATTTGCAAATGCATTTTGTCTTTGAACCTTTTCTCTCTTGCCTTTCCACTCCTTCAATGCACTGTCAATGTGATGTGAATTTTGTCATTTTCTTTGCTAAATGTTTACTCAGTGATATTTCATGGTTTGTACTGTGTATTGGTACTTGATGAGCATTTATTTCACATTATTTAGATAAACATTATAAATATACACACTGTGTCTGTGTTTATTTAGGGTGTGTGTATAGATTATTGCCTATAACTAATCAACTATAAAAAGATGTCATCGCCACATTATTTTCTATTAGAAATGCAGGTTCAGTTGGAGATTGGTAAGTTAAGTACGAACTTTGCATTACACTGAACCCAGCATGAAGGGACTTTGTTGGGTAATGTAATTGGGCCTTGTTCATTGCAAATTTATTGATCCCTGAGAGCTGGATCACTGTAAAAGCCCTGAACTCCACTATATCCAGAATTGCCCCAATTAATGGTAGTCTCTATGAGTGAATTAGGTTGGAGTTTGGCTTGTTTATGGTGAAACCAAGCAATGGAAAATGTTTCTCTGTCGTCCCGAGGTGGTTAATGACTTTCAGCAGCCTGTCGTCAAGGTACAGGAATGCAGGACCTATCGACCTCCGAAGATGGGCAGCAACCACTGCTATCACTTTTGGGAAAACCTATGGGGTACTGGTGAGGCTGAAAGGGAGCACAGCAAACTGAAAATTCTCCTGGCCTACCTTTAACCGCAGGTAATGCCCATGGGACTGCAGGTCGGGTACATGAAAACACACACACTGCAAGTAAAAGTAGACCACCCAGTGTCCTGAGTACATAGCAGATAGGATCTGGGCAAATTAAAGCATTCTGAACTCTTCCTCAAGTAGGACGGCATTTAGGGGTTGGAAGAAGGATCAAGATAGGCCTGAGGTCACATCCTTTTTAAGGACTACAAAACAGCAGGAATAGCTACTTTGTCATTTTCTGAGTTGAGTATACGCTTGGACTTGGAGCGGTCGCAGTAACAGCCCGCTGACTGAGGCCGAACTCACGATTTGGAGCAGGATTTGCATGAAGGCAGTGGCTTCTTCTTGTGCTTAGAGATATACAATTTTGCTTCCTGGTCTCTAATCCTCAGTGTGCAATTGTCACACAACTCTGAGTCGTGTCTAGCACCCACGCACCAAAGCCACACCTGGTGAATGTCCGTGACCGGCACCTGCTTCCTGCAATCAAGGCAAGGCTTGAATCCTGTTGTTTTCAGTGTGGACACAGTTCCCTAGCACACTCTGTAAAAAAATTTGAGTAGCTGAAAACTCAACAAAGTCGGTAGTGGAGCTCATGATACACATCAGGTGATGCAGAAAGAAAGGAATTGATGTCAGAGGGAAAGGATGGTGCTGATGTGCAGCTCTGCTCCATCACTTCCACGGTGGTATGGTGCCAACACAAAGCTTCATGACACTGCTACAAAAATCTCCGGATACAGTCTGGTGCCTGGGGGATATTCTAAGGTGAGTAATCTGCGTTTAGAAGAATTTATCAGAACAACATAAAGAATGGTATACTCCCAAAAATACTTGGTCCAAAAAATTAAGTACTACTTTTCATTAAGGGAGGGATGGAAACCACAGCAGTGACCATGGAGGCTTGGTTGCCCTTTGTTTCTTGTCATCATCTATACTACTGAAAGATTTCGTAATTGTTCCTTATATCATGAAGGTATTTA
The DNA here is from genome assembly GCA_963921515.1 of Calotriton arnoldi. Classification (NCBI taxonomy): domain Eukaryota; kingdom Metazoa; phylum Chordata; class Amphibia; order Caudata; family Salamandridae; genus Calotriton; species Calotriton arnoldi. Next base: position 4,385,277 of record CAWUFW010000245.1, read on the forward strand.
TTGTCAGCAATATTAGGAATGTAACCTTTGCTTGCTGTCAGTTATGCCCGAGGGTCCTTCCTTAGGCAAGAAACCCAAATCACATGCACACCCATGTAAAACAATTATTTTGTCTTTCAAGTGAAAAATATTACTTAATGCTATAATATCCTCCAATATCTTCCTGCATAGAGTGATAAACCCCGTCAAAGCAAATGATTTCAAACTCCTTTGGTCCATTATAGGCAGCAAAAACGTTATTGTTGGAACTAGCTGGCACCGATGATGAAATAAATGTCAGCATTTTTTAGAACCAAACTGCCAAGGATCCTGGGACGTGGATGGCCCACAGAATGCCACTGACGAAAGAAAAGCTGGAGACAATTATGCTGTAGCTCTGAGCACGTCTGGAGAATCCCAAAACACTTTTGGAAAAAAATAACACCTTTTTTAAAAAACAGCAGTTTCAAAAACATCATCACTTTAGCAGGTAGATTGTGCTTATGAATAGCGGGCTGTGGGTCAAGGATGTTTGGAGATGGAGTAGCCTTGCTGATCTAATGATAATACCACTTGGAATCACAAAGGCGACAAGAACAAAATTATAAACAGCTATGCAGCTTTAAATCTACGTACCAACGCTCACGCGGAATTTAACAACCATATACTGTAGAAAATCAACAAGCGCTTTTTTAATGGTGTGATACTAAAAAAAATTGCTGCTATTTACAGTTTTAAAATAACCCACACTATATCAAACTGCCCCAATATACGCATCTTTAGAAGGAAAGGCATTTCAGGCAAGTGAACTGTACGTTAAATACTCCCCACCTTGCACTGCAAATGTCAACACTTGTGTGAAACATTGTGAACTTCTCCTCGGGGTGTTAATCTGCGAATTTCTATAAAGTCCTCAACAGGAGTGTGTCAGCACTCTTCCTAATAGCAAAAGTAGCTGGTAAAGAAAATCCAGCGTGTATGAAATCTGACCTGACATTCCTGATTTTAAGATCAAATGAAAGTAATGCTTTACTAAAATCATGATAACAGCGCTGAAAAGGTGCCCACCTAGCTACACTGTAAGTATTAAACCACAATTCCAAAAATATTGCGCATGCTAGGAAACAATTTAGCAGTATTAGTTTTACGTTTGCACACTTCCACCGGATTAATTTTTGCTGATTTTCTTTTTTTCTCCTCTTGTCAGGGCGTCGTTTCTGGTTCAGATATATTAATCGTCACCTTCCACAACACCCTATTTATTCGTCAGTCGTTGGTAATAATCTTGGCAACAAGTGCGCAAGCTATCCCATTGACCTTTTACCTGTGAAGGGAAAAGGTCACGTTAGTCAAATACATACAGTAAATAACTACATTTACTCCACCTGTCTTCATCCGCCTACTTCTCACCCCTGTCGCCAATTGGTTCCTGGGTTAAAGAAAAATGGACAAAACAGGTTAGTGGCCCCTCCAGGGTCTCCCCATGCTAGGGTACAAGGGAACCTCTTTGGGTCCTCAGTCGTCGTCGTCGTCATCATCTGATCTGTCCAGTGCAGCGTAGTCATGCAGGAGGCTGTGGATCATCTTACAGCACACCAGGGTCAATGTCGCCTTCTTCCCTACTACCAGGCGGTTTCTGGAAAACAGAAGAACATCTTTAAAATAGCACAGGAGCCTCCAGCAGCCCTGGAGGTCACCTAGTGCATGTGTCCCTGGGAACAAACCATACATCACGGAGTCTGCGGTGAAGTAGGAATCCAGGCCCTAAGCTCCGTGCCTAGCAGGTCCTGTGCCTAGCAGGTCCTGTGTGTTCGTGCACTCCCAGAAGAGATGGTATGTCATCTCATCCACGGTGCACCCTCTCGGGCAGGACTTGTATCGGTTGAGTCCTCTTGCGTGCATGAAGGCTCTCACAGGAAGTCCTCCTTGGATGGCCATCCAGGCGATGTCTTTGTGCTGGTTCGTCAGGCGCTTGGATGCGACATTTCCCCACACGTGGTCCGCTGTGGCAGAGGGGAGGGCGCCAATCGGCTCGCTGATGTCCCTTGCACGTATCTGGCGTTGGACAAGCTTCGGGGTCCATTCATTTTCGCAGATGCCATACACAGATTAGCATACGTGTCTGTGCTCCACAGACTCCTGTTTGTTCTTGATGCAGGGCTCTATCGCGCCGGCCCCTCCCATTGCTGGACGCTGGGAGAAGTAGAAAGAAGGCTGACCTCTGGTGCTCATAGAGGATGAGGGCCTTGTTCTTGAGGGTGCTCGCAGGGGCGAAAGAAGAGCTCCGAGCCAAAGCCTAGCAAGCGACAACGCTTGCTGCAGGCAGCCTGAAGGGCAATCTTTTTTATTTATTTTTTACCACCCACATAAAAATCTTCTGTGAATAAAAAGGGAAATTAAACGAGCCACAGCCACCATTGTTAAATGTGTGCGCCCGTGTTGTTAAGCGTGGTGCCCCGTGGGTACAGGGGAGGGGGCGGGGGCGGGGATGAGGGGCTGCGAGCCATGCGCTCAGGGAAAAAAAAATTCACCCATAAACAAAAGCATTTACAATGCAATAGGTCTCGCATTTACACGAGACCTACTGCATTGCAAATGGTAGGCATCACGGACAACGGGAGGGGGGGAGAAGGCACGGACAACGGGAAGGCAGGGGGAGAAGAAGGCATGGACAACGGGGGCGAGAAGGCACGGACACCGGGAGTTGGGGGGGAGGGGAGAAGGCACAGACAACGAGAGGGAGGGGGTGGGTAAAGAAGGCACCAAAGCATGTGCCTGCAGTAGGAGAACCTCATTAAAGAAAATAGTGCTCACAGTCTAAATAACACGTACCGTGTAACACTCGAAGGAAAGGGGCCAGCCGCCATGGGAGGTGACAAATGAAGAGGAGGCGGTACTAAGGAGGGACTAACAAGCCTATCGACGAATCAGAAGCCAGCCTACTTCTCTACAATAAGTCTCGCAGTGCATGCGCGTTGGCTCTAGGCTCGACCTAAAAAGACAGGCGAAGCGGGTGGGTTTATAAGTAGGCAAGGACGGAGTGGTGAGGAGCAGATGGGGCAACCACACGAGCAATTGGTGGGTGTGGGAGAAAAGAAGAAACAAGGGCAAAATTGTTTTAACAAGAACTTGCCAGCGAAGGGGTCATTTATGATCTGTGAAAAAAAAGTCACGGGTCATAATCGTTTTAATCTATGTGGGAGGCTCAGTTTAATAGAAGAAGCGTGATGAGGCAACGCTACACGGTATCTAGATGGGGCAACGTCATCCAACAATTTTCAGAGCAGAACACAATGTGGATGGATGAAAACTTCACAGGAAAACGGGTTTACAAAAGGAGTAGAATGCTGCATTTTGGCCAAATAAAAACCAAAATATGGAGCCTGGGGTACATAGGGAAAAGAAATGCAGACTATAACCTGCCATTGTGGCCCATAGACATGTAGGAAGACACTATAGTGTTGATACTAGGACGAGTTGGTTGTCAGGGCAATTGAAAAGTGGACTAAACGAACAGGTTGTGGAAAAAGACCATGAGAGGCCCAGACACATTTGCTGCTTGGATCGCTAAATAAAACGAGCGGATGTGGGGTGGGGGGGAGACAAAACAGACTGAGTGTGAGTGGAACAGGGACAGGGTTGTAGATGAAACAGGGATTAGGAGGGAAGGGTTGGGGGGATGAAGTCAGCTGCAAGTTCACTGTGATGGATCAGTAACAAAGCTTTCGCAAACACACACTTGCATTACGCCGTAGCAAAATAAACAAGCACTCATCGCACGGCTGCACTCCCAGGTCAGCACTGCACGTAGGGACTGCGTGTGCGTCGCTGCTCGCTCCCGCGACAATACTCGATGGGAGTGAACTTTTCAGAAGAGGTGGGACATGCACCCACCATTAGCCATTTGCAGGCTACGATTCTTAAAAGACACACGCAAAATCCAATCCAATGCCTGGGAGGAGTCAGACCCACACAAAGTACCTACAACAGATCGCTTAACAGCGCAAGCGCTGTATAGGCTTGACCTAAAAAGGAAGCACAGAGTAAGATTAATGAAGCTTTGAGATCACAGTCGTTGGCCTTCATTACAGGTGTATCTTGGTTTCTGATGGAGTGTTTTGTACATGGGCTGTTGGACTCATTTTATTTATATGTAAAGTGCAAACTTTCCCCAAAGACATTGTTGTCCTAGGACAGCACCACAGCCCAAAAAAGTCAGACAACAGAAAGAGAGCACTACAGTGGCGGCTCCTCCGCTATGGAAGAGGAGCAAGACCCCCACTGCTTTCAAGCAGTGCTAAATAGAAACATAAAATGATAATAACTTTGAGTTATTATCGTTTTATGCTTCGTGCTGCTTTGCGGGCGGGCAGGTGGGTGGGTGGGGCTGCTCTGCTCTCGGACTGGGCAGGGGAGGAATGGTTTGCCCACTCCTAAGTGCGTAATGACTGATTGCTCGGCCCTCTCGGGCCACCCAAAACAGTCATGCGCGCTTTCCCTGTTCTCCATGCAGGCAGCATTACAGCCTGCATGGAGAACATGCTCAGGCCCCCATTCCCTTGCCGAGCGTCCAACCAGGACGCTCAGACCAATCACAACGCTGCATTGCAGCGTTGTGATTGGTCAGGAGAGCCTGGGTGCTTACCAAACACAACGCTGCAATGCAGTGTTGTGATTGGTCAGTGGGGCCTGGCTGTGCTTCCTGTACCTCGAGTTCGACGAGGAGAGTAGGAGCAGAGAGGCGGGACCCAGCAGCAAGGTAAGTTTATTTATTTATTTATATTGCGCACCGCCCGCGCAATGCCCCTGCCCACCACCACCCCCTGCGAGCCATGCTGGCCGTCACTGGAGCACTGGATGCAAGAAGCAAGAAAGTTAGCACAAGAGCTTCAAAAACAAGGAGTTATAGATTTATTGTAGCTGACAAGGGAGAGGTTCAAGAGCTCTAAAGGCTCACCGTCCGCAGGAATCTTTTTGAAATGTAGGGTTTTTAGCAGGTGCAGTTACCCTGATCAGAGACAAGGCATGTGAGCATGAGGAGTTATAATAAGGTTGTACAGAAACTTTGCATCCGTGCAGTAGAAGAACCACTGAATGAGGCATAACATTTTAAATGGATCCCCTGCTTACAAATGAGCTGGTGCAGGATGTGATGTTCTGAATAGGGTCAGCTTTAGTGAAAACCATTCCTGATGCCACCCAGTGACCTCCTTCTATACTGCCACCCTCCAAAGATGCCTTTCATCTCTCCATAGCCCTTCCCTCACATGTATTTTGTTTCTTTTATATAACGTTACTCATACCAATGTAGGGTGTCAGAACACTTTACATCTCTCTCAAACACACAAACACACACACACATTATATAAAGACGAGGAATCATACGTGTGTAAATGAGAAATTAGCATAAGCAAAATGAGGTCTACAAGGTGTAGGAATCACGTCATTCAGAATGATTGGCAGTATACTTTAAGAATCCTTGGTCTGGCTTTACTAAGAATTTATTTGTACCCAAATGCACCCTTTTTAGCAAAATTAGGATAATGAAAGACTGGCAAAAAAATCAAGGTTCTAAACCTAAGCCTTGCAGTTTGTATGCAGTTCATTGATGCCAATTCATAGCTCATTGAGCTCTATTAGAAGGACTGTAACTTATGAACTATAGGTAACAAAAGAATCTCTATGTCAAAAGCAGTAACCCACTGAGCTATCTACATAAAATACAACTCTGTGATCTACATGTTACACTTGCTTTGCAGCAGGCACATTAACCCTCTGCACTACTTTATAATAAGGCTAAAATGTACTAGACAAAAGCCCTATCTCTCCAGCAGGTGCATTAATCACCAGATATTTTTAATATTGCCTGAGAATTGCTGAGTGAACAAGGAACTCTGCAGCAGGTGCTTTTAATCCCATAAGTTATTTCAAAGTACAGCGAACCCTACCGAGCTTGAGCTGACCGGTCACACCGCCCAAAAGCCGGCCCTGAAGCAGAACCACAATATTCTGCATTTGCTGAAGTTTTCTCTGTTAGATGTATCTTGTTTCTTCTGTGAATAAACATATTCTTCATCAATGTATGAATGGAAACTTCCTGTTTACACTAAGGTGCACATTATGAGAGCCTGGTCGGAAAGGCAATTATTACCTCACATTTTAAACTCCGTTACAACAAGGATGGGAATTTAAAAGGTGTGATAACTATCTCTTATTAAAAGTTGTGCCTTCTAAAATGGGGCATAGCCTGCGGAATCTGCTATTTCCATACTAAATTCTGCATCTTTTTGCCTTTTTAGGGGCTTTTCCTTTCGTAAATTTGGTAGGATGGACCTGCAGGAATTTATCAGGGGAAAACTCAGAGGATGTGATAATTATCTCACCCTTGTCACTGTGATCCTTGTGCAAACATGTTTGCATAGGGATTGGAATTTAGTCCTGCACTTGTAATAAGGGCCTATATTATCAGTTTTCTGCTGCTTGCGATTTCTATTCAAAGCTGATATCATATTATTGAATTCACAAATTCATAAATGAAATAGTTAAAAGATAAATTACATTCTTTACCTTTTTTCCTTAAGGTTAAATTAACAAGAAATTAACATTTTCAAAAAGTGAATAAGGTTTAATAATTGCCTTCCCTGCTCAAATACTTCACAGAAAATAAAGGTAAAGATGAAGAAAACCTTCAAATACTACGAACACCCAAATTCACGAAAAGTAGGCCTGATAGCCAAGAACTTCAGTTTATCTTATATCTCAAGTCCAGCAGACTTAGCTAAACGTTTAGTAATGCATAATAACCTTGTTAGTTTATTGTATAATTTATCTGACCATCTCTCAAAGCAAACATCAAGCATTTTTCTTCACAGTAGTGTTCCTTTTTCCAGAGACATAGTCCTTGCTGTTCATATCTGGCCTGAACAGTATAATATAACATTTAGGCATAAATATACAACAGAGCAACCCATGAGAGGATGAGAGGATGGCAAATATCTCCACGGCGACCATGTATTTCCCCTTTGTACTGACATAGGCAGGGATGAAGGACAGCCACACAGAAACAAACACCAGCATGCTGAAGGTGATATACTTGGCTTCATTGAAGCTGTCAGGCAACTTTCGAGCCAAGAAGGCCACCAAGAAACTCACGCTAGCAAGGAAACCTAGATATCCAAGCATGAACCAAAAGGCCACATTCAGCCCTTCGTGGCAATGAATGCTTATTACACCAGTGTGAGATGTCATGTCAGTTTGGGGAAACGGAGAAGCAATGGCCAACCAGACCGAACAAATAAGGACTTGGATGAAGGTAGAGATTATTATGATTGCATTGGGAAGTCGATGGCCAATCCATTTCCGTAATGAGCTATTTGGAAGGGTGGATTTAAAAGCAACAACCACCAATATAGTTTTTGCTAGCACGCAAGACACGCAGAATGCAAAAGTGACCCCAAAGGCAGTTTGGCGCAAAATGCAGGTAATGCGTTGGGGCTGGCCAATGAAGATCAAAGAACAAAGGAAGCACAGGCTAAGAGCGATGAGGAGTAGGTAGCTGAGATCACGGTTGTTGGCCTTCACCACAGGTGTATCACGATTCTTGATGAAGACAACAAGGATGACTACAGGAAAGACGCCACTGATGATTGAAAGAGCCGCCAAGGTGGAACCCAGACCATCGTGGTAGGAGAGGAACTCGATCGTTTTCTGAATGCATGCATCACGTCTACCATTAGCCCATTGATCTTCTGGACACTTTAAACACTCAGTGGCATCTAGGTAAACAGGTATAGAAAACATGTACATATATGATCAGTAAGTTGATTGCTTTTCTGCAAGGATAATTATTCTCAAAACAATTCCATTGTCGTTGCAGCTATTACCGCGAGAATGACAGTCTTAGCCTGCTTTCACAGCCTTTGCTTAGGATGTACCATGCAGATAAAGTAGTTCCACTCATACATTGATTAGTCAAGTCGAAGTAAACTTTATTCGGCCGAAGGCCATAACAGCACACACAAGAATAAAATGTAATTTAAAATGTCATCTTATACAAGTGTCATCAGCAATATCCATTTTTCATGTAACAATTTTCTAATAAAATGTTGTTTAAAATCCAAAGCAAGTGCGCTAAATCATATCTAAACTTTAATGTTAGAGAATAACCATTAAAATTCATATCTCTTCCTAATGTGGGACGCTGATTTTTATAAAATTAAGAACCACAAAACAAATTTAGACCATCCTAGCACTGTTTCACATTGATCTTGCGCAGCAACTGCACCAAAAAATGGTGTCTTGGATCTTGATACAAAAGGCAAAACAGAAATAAGTGGCTAGTGATTTGAGTCGAGGTATTATCACACACACAAGAAGTTATGTCCTGATTCCATGCCCCCCGAGAAGAAAAAGCTAATTAAACGTGCAAAGTCTAAACCAGATTAGCCAGTGGTGATGTCAAATAAGGCTCTATGCCACGGGTTGTTGAGACTTCGGCATAATTAACAATTGATTGCTTGGCCTGGACAGGCGTTTATTCATACAGTGCTCCAAGAACAATTCTTTTATGGTTAGAGCTGACTGTATGAGGGTATTTGTAAAGATCAAGGATACCCAGGCTGTCAAAGGTGACCTTCAGATACTTTAACCATTGTATTTGACCTACCCCATCTAGTAACAGACTATCAGAAATACAAGTTCTTATCAAACCAGCCTCTGGGGGATGACCATATTTTAACCTAGAATAATGAGGGGCTAATCTAATCTGACCATCCAGTGATTAGTCAAGAAACACATGCTTTGTTACCAAGGTCTAGGCTTACTGATATCTAGTGAGGTTTCAGTGTTTGCTCATTATTCTATGGATCCTTCACAGTATATATTTTTAAGAACTTGGGGGTAAATATACAAAACTACTGTCCGTTTGCAAAGCCCACAATTTGAAAAAATCTCAGGATATGCAGTATGTTGCAAAGTACTTAACACAATGTGAGTCATAAAAGTCTTTCTGGCTTGCAAAGTGCCTTTTGCAACTTAAACCGAACATGGGAATGTAATTGGAATCCAGCTCTCATTTGCATGTTGGTATGCAAAGTATCAATTTTATGCAAATGCAATTGTAGTCTCAAACCATTGACCAGTTACTGAAACCTGAGATGGGATGGTAACAGCTTTGCAAAGTGGAAGCTTTCCCATGGGACAGTTTCCACTTCTGATTGGTGGCTGCTGGCCCCTGATGCCATTCACTGCATGACAATGATTTATCCTGAAACCAGCCCATGTCCTTGAAATTAACATGGACTGTGGATAAGTTTAAAAAATATATACGTTGTCATGTGGTGAATATGTACGCATGGATAAAATTCTCTTACAGGCCTCCATTATTATATTTGTAGCCATTCACAGAGGGTATCTAAAGCACTCTTGTCTCATAAATATTGAGGCAGGAGATTCTGTGACACCCCGCGAATGGGCATGATTAGTCACATTGCAAAATGAAGGTGGAGCCACAAACGAGTTAGTGTGGAAAAATCACAGAGTGGTTTGCCACCCCACATTTGTCCACGGTGGCCTCGCTTATTCAGAATAGATATGAAACACATACTTAAAACAAGCATTTGCAATGCAATAGGTCTCGCATTATTAAAGTTTGAGCTATTGGTGTTGCATTTGCAAGAGTTTGAGCTACTGCCATTGTAAACGACAATGACTTTTATTTATGTGTTTCGAAAAGCTGTATGCGGTGCATAAACACGCCCTTTGTACTTATAGTCCTTGCTTACTGAAAAGGAAGGCTGGCAGTAAAAGAGGCATAGTTACTGCCAGCGTTGCTTCTCGTAAGCAACGACTGCAAGTACAAAGTGCCTGTTTACGCACCGCTTGCAGGCTTTTAAAATACAGAAATAAAAGGCATTGGTATTTACAATGCCAATAGCTCAAACTCTCGCAAATGCGACACCTATTGCATAGCAAATGCTCGTTTTCTTATTGCGTAGTAGAACCACTCTTTGTGGAAAACAACAATTATGCCATGCCAGATAGTCTTACAGGCATTCACAGATATACAAACCTACAATAAGTTTCCTATATTGAGGTTTTGGAATGTTCCGTTTTTTAAAGCACAATAAAGATGGGGGGCTGTTGGTGGGGGTTGAGAGGTAACTCCCACCTTTAACTTGTGAGGGCCTGAGCCTGGTGAGGTAGCCGGTCTGCTTTGTTTCACTGTTCTACCAAGGTTTTAGGAACTGTAAGATTCCTATCAACAACAGCAAGTGATGGATGATCTGTGGCTCAAAACCTAATCCCAAGTAGTAATTGTAATAATTTATTATTATTATTTAGACCGGACAAAATGTTGATAATGAATCATTACAATTATTACTTGGGATTCCGCTTTAGTTTGCCCACAGATGAGTGCAAACATCCTTTTGTGCGAATATTAATCCAAAATGAGGGATGAATGCTAGCCACTAAAAAACAAAAGTGTCTGTCCATCCCCTATTTCTCCTTGCTATTTTTCCAGATGTGGTCTGGATGAGATGCCCACAGATTTGCCCGAGCAGCCGGGAGTGCACATCTGTTTGGTGGGAAGGGATAGCAAAAGATGGTGAGGGCGAGGAAGGAAGTAGGGGGAAAAGTAAGTGTAATAAAGTCTGTCGCAAGCCGCACATTTCAGCACCTAAGGGGCAGGTCTGGTAGAAGGCATAGCCAATAGGTATCGGCAATGAGAGAACTATTGGTTTTGCCAATGGTAATGTCTTTTCGCCAAATTATGGTAGGATCCTATGCAGCATATGCGGAAAACCAATGAAATTGACACCTAAGAATATTTTTTTATCACCAACTCATCCTGCTGATTCTCCTCTTCCAGATTAATCTGTTATTCCTTTTCTGATACTTTCTCATAAATTGTCTGAAAATGAAATAGTTTATATGTTGAAATTTAGAGTTTTACAAATGTTGTAAAATAAATAGAAATAAAGAGCCTCTTTATTAAAAAAGGGAAGGTGAGCTATAATTTCCACACCTTGAAGATGTTTTGGCAGATGGGGCAGCACTATATAGGTGTACATATAAATAAATCAGACCCCTGGTGCCAGCCTGGCCAACGTTTCGCTGAATTTGATGCCTGTGATCCTTTAATTCAGTTAATATAGGCAGTGTTTTGTCCATTTTATATGTGCACATAACACTCGCCGTATTTTATCAATAAATGCTCCTTAGCCTGGTTGGGTAGTTAAAAACACACGCAGTGGTTGAATGGGGCTCCTCATGTCTCTGAGCACCAATGGTCCCCGTCCTGCCCTCTTGATAGTTAAGATCTTGGCAATTTACTGTGCACTTATTAAGTGTGTAGCGTCTTCTCTCCTTTCTACAGACAACACTTTGATTTTGGCAATAAATGCACTCCCTGCGACTTGCTGTTTCCGCGTACCTGCATGGGCAGCAGGGAGGACAGTGCCAGCACCAGCACTACCAGACACAGGCCAGTACTTTCTTCTGTGCACTCCCGGGTGCTGCTGAACGAACTGACATAATACAAACAGTGCAAGGATCAGGTTATTTAAATTAAAAAAACTGAAATATGAATGTATTGTAAACTAAATGAACTCACTGAACTGCTCTGGTACCTTATTAGGAGTAGTTCTGTTTCTTTGCAGATATTATTTAGATATTATTTTGTGCGCAAGATATAGAGGCAGCTTTGTATTCAGTTGCTTCTAATTTTGGAACTTGTGCAATTGTTGCCTGTTGGGCTCTGCGATAGAAAGACGTGCATGACCCCACTCTATCCTACGTTGCACTTCTGCCAGGGATCTCTGCAAATACCAAAGAAACTCGCTTTTATAGCCTAGTTTCAAGTAACGGGTATCCTAAAACGTACCATTTTTTTTACATTGAACAATCTTTTGGCGGCGTCAGTGCTTCTCTGTTCCCACCCCGCCCCACACGTCAGCAACTAGACAACCACAACCCTTGTTTTGGCCATGAGAAGTTCCACACATGAGGTAATGTTATGCCACAACGGGACCAAAGTGGCTGTTGGGTGCGTTGAGACAATTAATATTTTAAAAGGTAAAGTAAAAATTAAAACTTAAAAAAGCCTACATGTAATAAAGGCCTCCCAGTATAAGGAGCACTTCACCTTCCCTCTTCTTCTGCCCTCTGTCTGACCAGAAGTCAATTTTTTACAACGTGACCTGCAGGAAGGGTCAGAATATTTTCACATTGGCACCGGAAATGTACCATAGTCACTCGGAAGTAATCCATAACAGCCTTTTTACTGTTATCACTCCAGAAGTGTTTCCAAATAGTAACGCGCATACCTTCTCCAAATATAGTTATATAAGTAATTAAATGCTGATCACACACGTCTTTGCATTAGCAACCGGAATTGATTTGCCCAGAATCCCAGGATGATTGAGCCTCCCACCAGACTCGAACCCGCTTCCCCAGCTTCAGAATCGGCCGCCCTAGCCGTTAAGCTACATTCTACATGTAGAGATGGCCGGTACAATATGCTGAGTCAGCCAATATTACAGTGCTCCTCTTTTGCACAGAATAGTCACGTAAATGTTGTGCCTGATCACGGCATGGCACATCGTTTTTAAGAAATTGCCTAACCAAGCAGCTATATAATTGAGCAGTGAGTGCAGCACGTAGTTGCAGCTATGGCGAGAACAGCTTTTTTGGAGAAAAAAACAGCGACGTGAGGTAATGCTGGGGGAGGGCACCGCACGGAGTGCAGCGTGTAGCTGCATCTATGTCGATAGAAGCATTGTTTTAAAAAACAGCGACATGACGTAATGCTGGGGGAGGGCACCGCACGGAGTGAGAGAAGGAAGGTAGCAAGGTGCAGGGGCACCAAAGACAGGAGCATATACAAAGGGGAAATTACGAAAAGGCGTCTCCCTGGATGCATAGGTGCTTCGTAAATCAGACAAAAATAAAGAAATTACATTTGGTTGTAGATGTTCCTTGGTCAGGCCTAGATGTTAGCATTTTTTTGTGAGTCGACCGTTCAACCTCTTAAAATCTTACTTGCCTCCTATTTCCTCCATTCTTCAACATCCTGTGAACACTCTGTCCCTTCTCATCTTTATAACCACCCCAACCAACATTCTCAAAATAGTGAGGCACTCGTAAACCCATCACTGTTGTTAGCAGGTCCCACCTTCCAAATTGTTCAAATCCTTCTTTACCTTTCGAGTCATTAGCTCACTGGCACCTGAACAAGAAAGGATGCCATGCAAGATGGAACATAAGCAACAAATGTCAGACAAAGATATAGATGTCTAATTGTACCTCTTCCCACTACGTGCAGGATGCAAAATCTGCATACCTCACGCATTAAATGAGTGACTTTGTCATCCAATGCTTTATGCTTCCCTTGTATATCAATACACAAATCCTTCAACATTGGCTCTAAATTCGAGAAAAAGGACGAACAATGATTAAAAACAACACTTTTCAATGTATCCAGATCTGGTATCCCGGAATTGACCATAAAACTTGAGGGGCCAATGTTTTTATTCTCTAGGAGTGGATCAGTGCTTTTACCTCTATCAGCTTTGTCCCAACGATTGTCCATTTTTCCTCTTTCTATTACATGGCAAAGCGATTGTTGCTGATGATGGCCTGTTAACACTTCAATGTTATCAAATTGTTGACTTTGAAAGACTTACAGATTTTTAGCAGGTGCAATGATGCAATTTAAACTCTTTCTCCCATCATTAGGACTACGAAGACCTCTCCCCTCTACCTCAGGATAGGTTACTAAAATTGGGGAGTTTGCCTCGTTTGTCTCAATAACAGCTGAATCACCCTTAGAAAGGTGGTGGGCTGCATCTATTCTCTCCTCCACCAGGCCAAACTCAGAATTTATTACCCTCATGACTGAGGTGAGATAGCTAGTGATTGTGGGCGTGATGGAGGCAATGGTGACCTTACCGCCTTTCAAAGATTAAGCTTTCCTTTTAGCTATGGCGTCCAAGCAATCAAAGGTGGCAGATAAAACACAATCCTACCTTTATAATTGTTGTCCTTTCTTGGGGTGTGATGTGAGAAAACCAAGGAAGGTGGCCCTGCCCTACCTCTTCCTGGCGATGACGGGTGCAAGACGGGTCCTCCTTTGGCCTGCATGCGTCCCGCACAGCGGCGAGGAGTCAAGAGGTATATAGTGCACGTCGTGGTGTGGCTACACCCTCTCTCCTGGGCAGAGCAGCCTCATGGGACCTGCAGTCCCTCTGATGTGGTACGAGCGTCCCGCAGAGCGTAGAGAAGTCCAGAGCTATATAGCACACGCTGTGGTGTGGCTTTGCCCCCTCTCCAGGGTAGAGCAGCCTCCTGGGAACTGTATCTCTCAGATGCGGTATGGGTATCCCACGCAGTTTGATTTTATATATTGGTCAGGATTTTAATATATAATGTAAAAAGTACTCCAAGATGGCAAGCAGGGTGAATTTGGTGAGCAGCAGATGAAGAGTGGTTAGGGCATGGGAACACAATTTGAGTGGCTAATTTTTTTTAACTAGGAAACAGGGAGTGGCAAAGGAAGGGGGGCAGAAAGATAAAAGAGAGAGGGGGGAGTCAACGTAGTTCCTCGTGACACGAAAATGTCTATATTTCCCTGCATGTTTGTACAATATCTCTTTACCTACATGTTTTTGCTACATGGTATGATTTATTAGTATAATACTACCTAAAACAATGTCTATTACAAAACCCTTTTCTGTAAATTCATACTGGGATCAAACGCCAGTTGAGTTTTAAATGACAGACATGCCTGACTTGCATCTATCACAATATAGGGCACTATTGAGGGATATAAATGGACACACCGGCTTTGCCGTAATTATCACTGTTAGCTATGCTCCTTCCTGCCACCGTCTCAACTGCCCCTCTCTGACGTTCTCGACCTCAGAGATGAGGTGCATTGTTGGTGAGTGGTAGTGAGGGAGTTCATGGGGGAGGGGCAGCAAAAAAGACTGTTGCACCCTGTGTGACGACAAGTGCTAGGGCCAGCCCTGGCTGGGAGCGTTAGCCTCCCCCCACCCCTCCCCCGAAGTTCGTGTCTAGTTGCGCCCCTGCAAGGGACTGACCTATTTTAAATGATGTTTATTTTAAAGGCGTGGACTCGAAAACACAGTAGAGTATTTTGGCTCTACACTCTTTTATTAAAACATTCTACAAATGTAGTATGTGTGTTCCATAAGAGACAGAAATGTAGACTTGGCGTACGTCGCCCCACTTCCTGATATAATATTCTAAGACTCTTTCTTGCAGGTCGAGCGATAATGACAGGCAGGTTTTAACTTGCGGTCATCAAATTCACCCAGTGAAACGTCCTTTTATGCGTGATAAACCCCAAAAACAATGCAGCAAAGACAAACATGTTTAGGTCTAGAGACAGTGCCTGGACAGATTGGAAAAGTGCTGACTGAGCCTGCAACTGTAAACAGACACACGCGGAGAGCAAGCGGGTACTCTGGGTCGTGTTTTCACAGCAGCTGTGCTCCTGTTTGGCAATGTTTGATCATTGAAAGAAAAGGCAAACTCACTCACCTCCAGGGTTTTCACTAAAATCTTTATGTACAGTTCCGAGATCCCCAGCGAGAATCCAAACATGGAGGGCACCATTATAAGAACTAACATCATTGCCACCCACACCGACAGCGCGTGCAGGATCACAGCCACGAAGGTCTCCATGGCTCGCGCTCACAGGTCGACCCCGCACCACGAGAACCCGACCACCCCGCCGACTCCACTGACGCCTCGCATTCAACACGCAGCGAGTTTTCCCTGATCTTTGACTCTAGGGGAGAAAACAAAGTCGCAGAAGGAGAGTCGAGTTCCTCCTTCCCTGACACACCCCCATTACCCCTCCCAGATAATGACTCGTGGCTGGCAACTTCAGTAAGTGGGCGGGGAGAAATCCAGCAACTCTTCCAAGCACTGACAAATGCTTTAAAAAATAATCACGGCATGCAAGTGTTGGAAGGAACTTTTTGGCAAGTGCAAAACCATGACTTTTAATCGGCGGAAGTCACGTGTGAGTGGTTTATCCAGACCGGTTTGTTGTTGCATTCTGGCACTTGCACGTTCAGATTCTCTCTATTTATAACTGCAAGTGAAGGACTGAAGATAAACAAAATATCTGCAGTGAGGACCCACGTCATGATACGTGTGGCACTGGCACCTTTAGCCAGCCCTCGCTTTTCATGCTGATTTTGGAGGAACTAGTTGCAGTTTTAACCAGTGGTGCGCGCGCACCACAGAGGAGCGTGGGGAGGGAGCGCGGCAGCGAGACGAACGCGCGCTGCTGCGCGTTCTGGCCACCGTCGGGAATGGGCGCGGCAAAGGCGGGACATGCGCTCGCCTTTGCCCAATCGCGTGCCGTCACGGTAAAAAAAACGCACGCTCCAGCCAATGTGGGCTTCCAAAAGCAAAACCACACGCACGAGCGTGTGGGTAGCTTTCAGAAGCCCTTTCTAAAGGTCTCGCGCTGCACGAGCAGTGCTACGCACTGCAACGCTAGGCGCGAGACCTAAAAAGGGGAAACATGCTCCAATAAATATATAACATTTAAAAAACACAATCATTAATGTGGCTGTTTTAGTTTTAAAAAATCACAAACGTTTCAGTTGAAACATGCATTTTACCAGTTTATTATTTTAGGAAGGCAACAAGAAGAAATCATCACCCAATGAAGCACTCAAAATGCAGACACCCACAATGCCATAATGTCACATAAACTCTTTATAAGAACAACTTTACAAAGAAGACAGGAAATAAATAACCATCTAACTGGACACCTGAAGTGAAGCAAAATACATAGCATTTTCTTAAAATATTATACAAAAATAAAATAAAAAAAGCACACTTTGAAAGAGCTTTGGGTCTGAAGAAAAAGGAACTATTTTTAAGGGGAAGTGAACAACGTGAAAAACATTTGTGCAGTCACTCAAAGTGGAGGAAGACAATTGATAAAGTGGGTTACCTCAGTGGAAAGTGGAAAGGCATCTAAGGCCAGATCAAAACAACACCAGCAGCGGCTCCTCCGCTATGGCAGAGGAGCGTTGGTCCACTGGCATAGAGCCAGCAGCTAAAAAATAAATATTGTTTTATTTTTCAGCTGCTGGCTGAGGCAGCGTGTGCAGGGAGGGGTGGGGCGGGCCATGGGAGAGGGGGAGGAGTGGTAGATGTATCTTAGGACGGCCAACCTGACATGTGCACTTAGGCTTCTCCAACCCAGCTGTATTGCACAGCGGGGTTGGAGAAACAGCACAGACTCCCTGTGCCTGAGCAAACGTTAATACCGCCTGCTAAGGCCAATCCCCACACTGCTCTCATGCTTGAGAGCAGCTCAGGGATTGGGTGGGGAGTCCGTAATGCTGGCCCAGGGACTGCTGGGACAAGGAACTAGCAGCAGCGGAGCACGAGGTGGCTGGCAGCACCAGGGGCCTTATTATGGATGTGGCGCATTTTCATGGACTGCGCTGGATGCACCTTTCAAAAGGTGCACCCAGCGCAATCCAGAAAAATGCGTCGCATTATAGTGAATGCGCTGCCCCCAGGGCTGGCGCGAACTCGCGATGCCCTGGGGCAGCGCATGCATGTGAAAAACTGGGCTGCTGCTTTAATGCCTCTCCGTGTTTTCACATTGCAGGTGGCAACCTGACTGCACATTTAAAGGGGATTAGAGATCCCCTTACAGGCAGGTGCAGTCAGTGACTGCACCCACCTGCAAAGGGATGTCTGGGGGTCCATGGGACCCCCTTCCCCCCCACAAGAATGCTGCAATCAGGGGGCGCACTGACCTTTTAAGTGCACACTGTCATTGCACCTCCTAATAGCTTCTTTGCCTTTGCACCTGTGTCTGTACTACGGCATGGGCGCAAAGGCAAAGGGATTCCTTAATTTGCATGGGGCCATGCCTACATGCAAACGAGGAAACGCCCTCTTGAGGAAGCACTGGTGCTGTTTGTGCGCCAGCGGTTTCACTATTACAGAAGGGGACACACAAGCGTATGCGGTCCCTACTGTAATACCGAAGTGCCCCGGGGGCGCGCAAAGCGGGTGCAAACACCTGTTGCGCCCCCTGGGCACTTCCATAATATGGCCCCTGGTGTTTTTTTTTTAATTATTAAACCTCCCCGAGCTCCCCCCGTGCGCTTCCCATCAGCCCCCTTTGCCTTCTTGCTGGTATTTAGACGCCACTGAACAGCACTTAGTTAAAAAAGGTTTAAAATTGAAAGCAAAACAATACTGTTTTTGAAAAAATATATGTATATATTTATCACAAGTTTGAAAAATATATATTTTTTTAAAGCCTTGCTTTTTAGAAAACCTCAACCAGCCATGATTTCAACTTTGCCCATTAATTTGTCTTGTCATTACATAAGTACAACAGGACAAACTTACTATTTGAACGCCAGTCATTTCGAGTAATAGAGCCAAGTCATTGCAATTGTAAATGTATGCATCAAAGTTTGAATTTCACACAAAATTGTAAGCTAATTTCTTTTAATTAAAAGATTCACGCTAAATTCTGATGAAATCAAATATTTCAAATAATTTTCCTGCGATCTTTTTGATCAATAGGAGAGGTAATCACCCAGCCCAGCACTCTCCTTGTCTTGCTAAATTAAACTTCAATTGAACCCTGTTGATTGGCTGAAAACAATCTGATGTCTTCATTTGGAGAAAAACATGGTCCATAAAGAGATTTTTTAATTGGTCTGTGTTGGAAAAGGCCCTTTTTTCAGGGCCACCCCCAAACATTGTTGCCTTCCTCCTCTCCTTTTTTCAGAACATGTTTTTGTTGGCTTTAGGACTCTCTGCACTTTACCACTTCTAATCAGTGCTAAAGTGCTTGTGCTCTCCCCCTAAACATGGTATAATTGGTTTACGCCTTTTTGGCATATTTAATTTACTTGTAAGTCCCTTGTAGAGTGGTATCCCATATACCCAGGGCCTGTAAATTAAATGCTACTAGTGGGCCTGCAACACTTATTGTGCCACCCACCTACGTAGCACTGTAAAATTTGTCCCAGGCCTGCCATTCCAGCTTGAATGCAGTGTTACGACTTGACATGTAAAGCCCCTTGCCAAACCATAAACTCCCCTTTTATTGCATATAAGTCACCCCTAAGGTAGGCCCTAGGAGGCCCATGGTGCAGGGTGCTATGTAATTAAAAGGTAGGACATGTGATTTCAAGTTTTACATGTCCTGGTAGTGAGAAACTCCTAAATGTATTTGTCACTACTGTAAGGCTTACCCCTCTCGTAGGATAACATTCGGGATTCCTTTTTACATTCAATAAAGCTGTATTTCCTAACTGAGAGGGAGTAGATCTGTCATGTTTGGTATCTATGGACTTGTAATAATAAATCCCCCTTGATGGCAAAGTTGGATTTACTATTACAACTTAGAAAATGTCACTTTTAGAATGTTGGCATCTACCTGTTATTAGCCCTGTGTGCCTGCAGTCTGTCTCTGACTGCATGTCTGGGTTGGGTGACAGATGCACTTTGTGTATTCCCCCTAAACAGCCTTGCGCAAAGGGAGCTTAGGTGTAACTTGATGGGCCTTGATGGGGCATCCTGGCAGGATGGGATGAGCTGGGCACAGCCTCACACTTACACCTGAATAGGCTGTGTGCTGTCCCCACACAAAGGGCTACATACCCCCCTTTAGTGAATCTGGAGCCAGGGCAGAAAGGGAGGACCTCTGTGCACTTCAAAACTTTCTTTGAAGTCTCCCCACTTCAAAGGCACCACTGGGTATACGAACTGTACCTCAGACCCTACCACTTCAGTACACTTCTGGACCTGAGGATACCCTGCCAAGAAGAAGGACTGCTGTGTTGCTGAAGAGATGCCACACTGCTGGACTGCTGCTCTGGGAGAACTGCTTTCTTGCTATACTGATCTGCTGCCCACTTTGCCTGGGTGAGAAGTACTGGAACTGCCTCTCTTGTCCCCAGAACCCAGAGAGAATCCAAGGGCATGCTGGCTGGACTCCTGATCTGAAGTTTCAGGGACATGTACAATTTCCAACCACCCGTCTCCTACACCTGGACCATTGGAAGTGGACCTAAGGTGTTTGCTTCATCAGATTTGAAGCATCCTGTGCTCCGTGAACAGAATCAAGGCATCACAGCTGTTGTGTAGAGCAGAACCACTGAATCGCCTTCGGTACCAGTGCATCTCTATTGTAACCGACACATCCTCTGGTACAGCAGAGTCGATGCATCCCCACTGAAACCAACGCATCACCTCTGTTGCGTGGAGAAAACCGAGGCATCGCCGTTGTTGTGTGGACCGCTGTCTACATCCCGCATCTTGACGTCGTCGACGACGCAACAAGGTACTTTTGCAGCAGGCCAAACCTGGTCCCTGTATCCGACATGCACTCCATCGCGTTCAGCCTGAACTTTGACTTTGTCCCGGTTCAGCACAACCAGATATCCCAAATAGGCGTTGATTGTTTATAAGCGCTATTTTTTCAGTTATTCTTTAAAAAAAATCATATCTATAGTTCTACTTATTGGATGTTCGTCTTTTTGGTCTTGTGTTATTTATAAAATTAAGTTCTATTTTTATAACCTGGTTTGGAGTCTTTTTCTGTGGTGTGTTCACTGTTTTACTGTTGGAAGTGTTGCACAAATACTTTACACATTGCCTCTTAAGTTAAGCCTAACTGCTCTCTGGCAAGCTACCAGAGGGTGAGCACAGGTTAACTTAGTGTGTGTTTGTGACTTATCCTGACTAAGATTGTGGTTCCTTCTTGGAAAAGGTGCATTCCTCTGCCAACCAGAAACTCAATTCCTAACAGTCTGCCATTACCATCACAAATTATTCTTACCACGTTTAAAAATATTTTTTATATTTACAATACTGTATAAATTAACACTCAGGTATTTAAATACATACCTGAGTATGAATACACTTCCCCACCCAATACACCTATAACCATTGCATCCTGTTCCAAAACTTTTAGTGTTATAAATTTCTAACATTTTTAACAATATTATGAATATTTACATTATTGTGCACATTAATACTCAGGTATTTAAATGAATATTTGAGTATTAAAAATCACCCCAGCTGGGGGCGTAGCAAACCGCCGAAAAAGATGGCTGCCCACTAAAGCTTTGCCCAGCGGCTGTGGCCACCGGAGCCGAGGGGCGTGCAGGAAGTCGAGGGCACAGCCCCGCATTGAAGCAGTGGGCCAGGCGCCTCGGCTGGGTGGCGGCACCCACCCGTGCTGTGGTGAGGAGACGCACGGACGGGAGGCTGCAGGCTGCGACAAGCGACAGGCCGCCTTCAACTGCGGAACACCCTGGGCAGTGGGCGCTGATCGGCCCCGAAGTGGCAGGATCGGCCACGACAAGGGGAGGTGGCCTTAGACACAGCCGAGGCCTGTGGCGCCGCAGACAGCAGGTGAGAGCGCACAGGCCCCAGGGACACAAATAAAATCCGGCTCACAATGGGCCCCCCGCTGCTAACTGGAACAGTGTTAAGGGAACTGCTGCAGGGATAGACGGATGACCGCTTGGCTGTGAGGGCGTGGTCTTTCCGGGATAACTCACGCTATTCAGCTCCAGGCTCAAGCAGGCCTTTTGGTGCTATGGCCCCCGGTCCTGCAGGAGGCGTGCTCAGCGGAGACCCCCACCACTACCTGGGATGAGGCCCAGGAACAAACAGTATATACACAGGTGCTGGCCTGTGAAGGTGTTGGGGCAGTGGCGGTGGGGGAGCGAGCAGTGTTTTGAGTGGTGGGGAGGGGCTGCATCCGAGGGCACAACACATTGGCTCCAACTGACTGTTTAAGCAGCATACCAACACGCCAACGGCACTTGAAGGGGGCGCTGGGCCCTGGCCGACTCTCTGACTGGTGGAGCCCGATTAGAAGTTGGCATAGATCTTGGAGTGCAAGACTGGAGTTCCCCACTGATTTCAAAAATAACGCCTGATCTGAGACTGGCGGCTACCTCCACATCAGCACTGTTGGCAGGGGACCAGGGGTGAAGCCTGACCGAATTTCTGACCTTTGGTGGCTCGGCAGGATGTGGGAGGGATTGGGTAGGTGTTGACCATGCCGGGGGAAACCTGACAGGCCGCGTGGAATATCTGGAACATCCACAGGCAGGCAGCAGTGAGTAGCCTGGTCGGTTTGGTGCCCTCTCTTTTGACCTCCTGCCTCACCCCCCACTTGGCGGTCACGCAGTTTGACGGGTGAAAAGGGAATGCGCCGTTCCCACCAAACCAAGATTTACACTCCAAAAGAGCCAGGACATCGCAGAAAGCTCTCAGTACCCGCTGCAGTCCCTCACCTGGCAGAGACCAGAGAAGGAAGACCTGACACTGCATTACATCATGGCAGCCATAAGTGGAGTACGCGCTTCACTGGAAACGCGGATTGACTCCGTAACAACTGAGGTCTCACTAATCACAGCTGACCTCTGAAATATGAACACAAGAGTCAAAGCAGTAGAAGAAACAGCAGTGAGTCCTCAGACCGACACAGAGGTTACAGAGGTTTTCCAGAAGCAAGTTAGTAAATTGCAAGCCACAAATAAAATCCTAGAGGCCAAACTCGACGATTATAACAACGTACAAATCATTGGAGTCCCTGAGTGAGCAGAAGGACCCACAGTGGATCTTTTTGTGGAGGACCTTGTCCTTAAGAAATTGCAGCCCCTCAGCCTCTCCTGATACTTCTCAGTTGAAAGGGCGCACTGGGTGCCGGATGGAAGACAGAAGCCTGAAGCCTCCCAAGGCCAATCCTGGCCCGCATATTCAATTTTCGTGATCGCGATGTCATACTACAGATGGCCTGCAGCTCCCTGCCAGTGACATATGAAAATGGTAATATCACTTTCTTTCCAGACTTTATGGCAAAGGTCCAAAGACAACGACAAAGTTTTCTTGAAGTTAAAAAAGCTTTGCGGGAAAGGGAAGTGAAGTGCTCTATGCTCTTACCGGCGAAGCTGCGGGTTGAAGCCGAAGGGAAGACCTGGTTCTTCTCGACTACTGATGAAGCCTGGGAGTGGCTGAACAGATGGCGAGTGGTGGGGGGCTCCAGCCCCAGAGCACGGAGGTAGAGGTAGACAAGGAGACCTAAGAATCCCACCGAGCGACGAGCTGAGGCACCAGCCAAGATGAAGACAAAACACCGGATAAAAAACAGTCTTAATAAGGCAGGCCGATAATTGACGAAAACTATTTTCACTCTGGTGACCGCAAGGATATTCGGTGACTCTGTGTGATGCCTTGCGGTGGCCAACTGATATATCACTGAAACAGGCTTATGAATCCGAGGCCCACTGAGGGTCCATGACTATTTACGAACTACACCCCAGCGAGGAGCTTTGGTGGCTGATCTCACAAGACAATTTGATATCTCTTGGAGCATTGGTACCAATTTATTTTTCCTATATACGCATGGAATGGGTGGTGGGCAGATTGGTTGGGCCACAGTCCTCCAAAGTTCAGGTTGGGTTGGGGCGGCAGGTGCTCTGCAGAGTTGGGCAGGCGGGCAGTTCAAGGTCCGTCATGCAGGGAATCAGGGAGAGGGGGTTTGATATATAGTTTTCTAGTTATAATAGAGAGGGGGGGAAGAGGCAGTTTCTACACTCAGTTTCCTTTTCAACTTGTTGGAGACAGGGACATCTAGAACCATACACCACATGGAGTGACAAGACAGGGTTACACGTAGGATTTCGATTCCAAACTCCATCTTCCGATGCCGTCGTCTGTAGTGGGAGGGAGGGACTAATGAACCCCACCATCAGAGTATGGCAAACACAATGACTATTCCCACACTGCGGCTACTGCTCTGGAATGTCAATGGTTTGGGGGACAAACTGAAACACGGGATAGTGCTCCAATACATCCAACTCCATTCCCCAGATGCAGGCCTGTTACAGGAGACGCACCTAGTAAGCAAAAACTGCAAAGCTCTAGATCGATGGCACTATAAGTTGATATTTCATGCTGGGTTCCCCTCAGGGTCCAGGGGCATGGGGATACTTCTGAGAAGCAGCTACCTCTTACCATAGGGCAGACCTAGACTGATACACTGGGAGGGAGGAACTGTAAATATCCTGTTAGTATATGTCCCACCAGCACTGCACAACATCGCCTTCCCAGACGTTAACAAATTGCTACTGGCTTCCCAGACGGGGAGCTCTTGGTGGGAAGAGACTTTAATATGGCACTGTGTGACCATAGGGATCGTTACCCCCCACGAGGCCCACCACATCGCCACTCTCGCTTGTTAGATTTCCTGTCGGCCATGGGATTAACCGAAGTATGGCGAGCTCACAATCTAAATACACAGCAATACACATTTCATTACGGAGCACACAATAGCATTTCACTGATTGATTTCATCCTCACCTTAGCCGACCGTGTCCCCAATTTCCGAAAGGTGTGCCACTTGGCGAGAGGAATCTCCGATCACTCCCCGATATGGGTGAGCTACAGCTCAGACAAACCAAGAACCATCACACTAAATCCCTGGTATCTTAAAATCCCGAATGTACGGAAAGGACTGCTGCAGGCCGTGGAACAATTTTAAAGAGAACAAATCATCAGCTTAGTCCCCTCAAATTATCTGGGAAACCTTCAAAACTGTGATCAAGGGACAGGCACTCTCCCTCTCGATTGGGCGCAAAAGGGATAAGAGAGTAGCGATAGAGGTGCTGGAAAGCGATATATTAGAAATGGAGGCTGAGCTACTGAGGGATGATACTGAAACCACTAGACACACTCTGGATCTTAAGAGGCAGGAATACCGAGACTTAGTTAACAGAGGGTGCAAGGGCTAGGCATCATGCGACGTGACACAAAATCTACGAAGTAGGGGACAAAGCAGGGAAATTACTGGCATGGCTCGATAGGCCAGAGCTTGTGAGCCGATGGATCACTACTATATACACTGACAATGGAGCACTTTCGAGAGACCTGCAGGATATCGTTGAGGCATTCAATAGCCACTATTCTAATCTCTATTCCCCCGCAGCTATGGCCACTGAGGAAAAGTCTCGAGAGAGAGAGAGAGAGAGAGAGAGAGAGAGAGAGAGAGAGAGCTTCTGGCTGACTTGCCCCTCCCCACCCTCTCAATTGAGGACCTGACGCTAATGGAGAGTGATCCTACTGATCATGAGGTGGCCCAAGCGATCTGAAATATTCAGGGCCCCATTCACAAAAGTAATGTGAGACAAAATCCTAACTTTACGACTTTCGGTATTCACAGAAGGCATTTAGGAGTACTAAAGATAGGATTTTGTCTCAGTTAAACTTAAGTTTTGGTCTTAAGTTAAACTTAAGACAAACTTAAGTTTAACTGAGACAAAATCCTAGTCGTAAAGTTAGGATTTTGTCTCAGTTATACTTAAGTTTGTCTTAAGTTTAATTAAAGACCAAAACTTAAGATTAACTGAGACAAAATCCTAACTTTTTTTATTTTTTTATTTTATTTATTGGCATTTCCAAAACAATGTTACAAACATTGCAAACAACAAGCCAGTTGCTAATCAGTACATATTGGTCTGTACATCCACCTATTACTATTATTACAGATAGTAATTCAGACGTGCACATTCCTCTGCATAGTGTGTGGTAGGATTGATAGCCATCCTAATACAAAGCATATTCCGACAACAGGGTAATATTTTAGAGTCCATCAAATCCCACCCACCAGTTCTTGTTGAAACAATTTATCACGATAAAGGAAACCGTTGCACCCATCATGCAGTATACTCCTTCCCCCATACATCAACCTTCTTCGGACCTTACTGCGCTGGTCAACATAGCCACAGATGCCACCGGATCCCCCCATCCGCCTCCTGTTGCTCCCGAGCCCACATCACAAATGGCTCCCATATGTCTCTAGGCCTGGACGCTGACGGCATTAGTTCCCAAAAGGTAGTTAATTGCGAATGGCTGAATGTTACGTCTCGTAACCAATCCTTTATACTGGTAGTCCCTTTCCTCCCCCAATGTATGGCCAGACGGCGTTTAGCAAGCAGAAGTAGCATAGCGTGGAGTTTCCGAACTTTAACTGGTTTGTCTTTCACATATACCAACAGCCGTTGAAGAGGGTTTGGGTCATCTGTTGTACCTATTATCTTGTGTATCGTTGTGAATATGTTGGACCAGAATGCCGACAGCTGTGGACAACCCCATGCCATGTGTATAAAAGAAGCTGAGGCGGAGCCACATCTCCAGCAGCCATCATCATCCGTCAGACCCATGCAGTATAAGTTGGCAGGGGTCCTATGGAACCTATGTAGGTATTTAAAGTGTATTAAACGAAGCTTGTAGTTAGGCGACAGGGCCGAGAGTTGGTTACAACAATAGGCCCATTGTTCTTCCGTGAGTGGAGTTTGCAGTTCCTCGTTCCATGCCTGGAGCGCCCGTGGCTGTGTCACGGGGGCTGAGTTTTGCGTATGATTGTAAATGTGTGTGATTAGTCTGCGCGGCGAGTCCGACTTAAGCACATTTTCTAATGCAAGCAGGGTGGGCGGGGGGCTCAGGAAGGTGTCGTGCAAAGACCTACAAGTAGCCCTGAGCTTGTAATATAAAAAAAGTTCGGAGAATGGTACAGCCTGCTCGACTACAGCTACCGGTGGGGACCTAAACGTCTCCTCTGGATATAGGTCTGCAAACGTACGGAGACCCATTTTTTGTGCCAATATTCTACTAGTGCCCTCTCCCATCGTTGGTAACATTGGGTTATGTGCACTGACGGGGCATATAGGATAGAGAGGTTAGCTCTTTTCTTTAACCCGTCCCACGCCCACCGCAGAGTGTTGACCGTGTCTATGTCGTCTTGGGGTCGTTTGTAGGTTTGGTATAATGCTACCTGCAGAGGAACAGGTGCTGCAGCATCTGTTTCCACAGCTGTGTGGGGTAGAAATGGGGTTGGGTGCACCCAGTGATGCAGCAACTGAGCCTGTGCACTCCATGCATACAGTTGCATATCCGGTGCCCCCAGACCACCCTCGTGTAATGGAAGGGTAAGGAGCTCCCATGAAATCCGTGCCTGCCTACCCGCCCAAACAAGTAAGACCAGTAGAGATCTAAGAGATTTAAAAAAGGCTTGAGTGAGGGGAATTGGAATGTTGACAAATAGGTAAAGTAGTTTTGGCAGCACCACCATCTTGGCCAGCGCTATTCTCCCCGCTAAAGACAGCGGGAGACCGGCCCACGCAGTGACTTTTCCTTCCAACCACGTTATAGCCGCCCATAGTTCATGTCCCATATATGTTTTGGAAAGAATGGGGACCCCTACATACAACAAATGAACTTGCTAGCTGTAGGGAAAACAACATAAGGGGGAAAAACAAGCTAGATACAAGTGTACAGTATTCAAAACCAATAATCTAACAGGACAACATATAATTAGTCACAGACCATAGTGCGTAGATATTATCAAAAATCTTTTTATTTTCATAATATTTTATCTGTGGTGTTTCATCACAAAGCATGTTCTAGCACTTTCTATTAATTGCATATTCTACTTTTTGATTATGGTTTTAATTGCACTGATCCTGTATGTTTTTTAGTTTGAATTGATCCCCTCAAACACACTGAACTTGTCCATCTAGAACGATTTATGCTTAAACGTTTCTAAATTAACAAACCAATTGTTTCAGGACATAAACATTGACATATGTGCTTGCAAATATTAAGATTATTCCATTAATTGTTCAATGCAGAGAAAGTTGAGACGGTTTCCTGACGAAGTCAACTGCCGAAACGCGCGTAGTCCCCATCTACCGCCGACCCTCCTTTCTGTCCATGAACCACCTGCACCCTGTTTCAAACATATGACAATTGTTGTACTATATATAAAATTGTACTGTATTGTATGACCTTTTCAACAATATGATCATGTTCCAAATCGTCATAAATTGTTTGATGCATTGAAGATTTTAGTGAAAATGAAATATTATTGATTTAAAAAAAAGATAAAATATTATGAAAATAAAAAGATTTTTGATAATATCTACGCACTATGTTCTGTGACTAATTACATGTTGTCCTGTTAGATTATTGGTTTTGAATACTGTACACTTGTATCTAGCTTGTTTTTCCCCCGCATGTCCCATATATCCTGCATATTTCTACTGAGCCATATCCCCAGGTACTTCACCGGTTCGTCTGCCCATTTGAGAGGAAATTCGGTTGGAGTAGGGGTAGTGGTGTCCGTCAGGGGGAAAATAACTGATTTAGTCCAATTAATGGAGATACCGGAAAGGCCCCCAAATTTGATAAATTCGCGAAGTAGTGGAGCAAGGTTAGTTGTCGGGTCTGTTACATACAATGTAACGTCGTCCGCATACAGTGAAATTAGAAGGCTTCGCGTGCTAAATCCAATCCCCCTGGCGCTGTGATGCTGTCTAATGCGAGCCACCAGAGG
Source organism: Calotriton arnoldi (assembly GCA_963921515.1). Classification (NCBI taxonomy): domain Eukaryota; kingdom Metazoa; phylum Chordata; class Amphibia; order Caudata; family Salamandridae; genus Calotriton; species Calotriton arnoldi. Next base: position 4,413,694 of record CAWUFW010000245.1, read on the forward strand.
TTCCATGGCGATCGCGAAGAGTAGTGGGGAAAAGGGCATCCCTGCCTCGTACCCCGTGAAATGACAAATGGCTGCAACAGCATTCCATTCACCCGGATCCGAGCAGACGGCTTCACATATAGCAGACGTATTAGGCTGAGAAACAGAGGGCTGAACCCCATTCGTCCCAAAACTTCAAACAAGTACGGCCACTCAAGCATGTCAAACGCCTTAGTAGCGTCAAGGAAGACTGCGGCGGCTCGCACGTTAGGGTGTAGGTAGTGTACCACTGTAAAAAAGGTCCTGAGGTTGTGTGATGTAGACCTCCCGGGGATAAAGCCCGATTGATCTGGGCGTGCGATTAGCGGGAGTAGGGGCTGTAACCGATTTGCGACCAATTTCGCCAAGATCTTCACATCTGCATTTATAAGCGACAATGGTCTGTATGAGTCCAACTCGTTCTTGGGCTTCCCAGGTTTCAACAATGTTATTATTATTGCTTCTCGCATTGTAGGTGGTAAAATGCCCGAGGTCTGAGCCTCCTCGTATAACGCAATTAAATGCGGCGCTAATTCCTCCACTTACGTCTTATAAAACGCAGTGGTTAATCCATCCGACCCTGGAGCCTTACCCAGCGATAGGCTTTTGATGACCTGGGTGACATCCTCCACCGTGAAGGGGACGTCCAGATACTCCCTGTGCCCCCGACCCAGCCAGAGTAGTTCTAATGAGTCTAGAAAAGGCTGAAGGCCTTCCGGAGTGGAATCCTGATTGGTGGTGTATAGGTCAGAGTAGAATTGGGAAAAGGCATCCAAGATTTCTTTCGGGCCTCTAATCACGGTATTATGTGCACTGTTAAGTTCAGTTACGTAAGCATTGGATCGTGGTGTTCGAAGCAGTGACGCCAGAGTCCTCCCCGGCCTGTCTCCCTCCCCGTATCTTCTGGCCTGGGCATGTTTCCCTAAACATTTTGCCTCGCGCTGTGCCTCCTCCTCAAATGCCAACAGTTTCTCTTTCAAATGGGCCATTGTCGTATAGTCGCTGTGGAATAGAACTGCGTCTTCAGCTCTCTGATTTGCTTCTCTAAAGTTTCTATCATGCCGCGTATTGCCTTCAGAACCCCAGCCTGACGAGCTATGCAACTACCCCTGATTACCGTCTTGAATGCCTCCCATAAAGAGGCCTGAGTGTTAACTGAACCCTCATTAAGGGTAAAGTAGTCAGTTATATCACTTCTAATTTCCTCTTTGAAAGCATCGTCCAGGAGAGCCTCCGGTGGCAGCCGCCAAGTGAACATAGGTGGGGGTGAGTTCGGCAGCGTCAACCGCAGGAGGCTGGGTGCATGATCCGAAAAGGACCTAGGGAGATGTTTGACCTCATTGGCCCATGTAGCCACATCTCGGGACACCAGCCAAAAATCCAACCTGGACCATGCCCTGTGATGTTCAGAAATGCACGTCCCTTCCCTGATCAGTGGGTGATTGTGTCTCCAAATGTCAACCAGGTCACCATCTAAAATAATAGCATTCAACGCAGCACTGGCTGAGGGGTGTAGTGATCTTGATACCCCTTTCCTGTCCAGTTCGTCATTGAGTATAGCATTAAAATCGCCTCCCCAAATAATGGTGTCGCAATTCATCGCCTTCACTTTAGCCCATATGTCTTGGAAAAAACTAGGAGAATCAATATTTGGACCATAGACTGCCACTAGTACAACCTGCAACCTGCCCAGAGTACCTAGTATTATAATGAACCTGCCGTCGGAATCAACTTGTATTTCACTGTCCTTCCAGTCTAGCCCCCTTCTGACCAACACAGCCACCCCTCTAGAGTACTTTGAATAAATGGATGAGTACACGTAACCCCATCTACTGTGCTTTAGCCTGGGAGACGGTGCAACGTTTAGGTGTGTCTCTTGCAACAACCATATGTCTATATGATGGCGTATGAGATATGTGTGGACCAATCTTGACTTTCCGCAATCATTCAGACCCCGAATGTTCCATGTTAAAAAATTAATACTTGTCATCTGATGGCCAGCCCAGTATTGTACAAAATTACAGTAGGAACAGAGCACGTTTCGGTGGACCATAATTCACAATGGTGGTATTCTAGTCTGTATAGCATAGTACTGGCTAAAAACATAACAACAACCCTCACCCCCAAGCCGCCACCCACTCCAACCCCCTAATCAGGTTGTAGAAAACCCTTCCCGAACAACTTAAAGGGAAAGACCACTGTTGGGAGCTCTCCCATGGGGGCACAGTAACGCCAGCTTACTCCCCTGCCATGAACAGGGTGGCCAAGAGAACTGCGGAGAGGTATGCTTATCTCACTGTGAGAATAAGTGATACCAATAAGCCGTGGAAACCAGGTCTGGAACAGATAATATCCGTGTAGACCCAAAACAATAAGGCACTTATAGGCCCCAACCCAACCTAATATATAACAGAGTAAACAGTCTACATAGCGGTACAAGATCCATATCAGTTATTATCGCTCAGACGATCCGCAGGCGAGTCCGCAGAGATAGGGCCCTGTTTAGCCTTCTTTCCCCAAACATGTTTAGCGAACTTTAAGGCGGACTTTGCATCTGTGAAGAAGTGGGCTGTGCCATCATGCGTTACCTTAAGCTTGGCGGGATACAACAGAAAGTAGGGGATTTGGGCTTCAAGCAGGATACGTTTTGCGGGGAGGAACTCCCGCCTCGCCGCCTGCACAGCCGGCGTGAAGTCTGGATAAAAGGAGATGGTGTTACCTTTGTGTGAGATAGTCCCCATTTCTCTGGCCAGCCGCAGGATGAGATCGCGATCTTGGTAGTTCAGGATTTTGGCTAGGATGGGCCTGGGTGTGGCCCCTACTGGGGGTCTGGGACCCAGGGCGTGGTGAGCTCACTCAACAGCAAACACTGCAGATAAATTGGGATCAAAGAGCTCGTGGAGCAAATCAGCGAAGTAGGTCTCCATCTTGGAGATGGCCGTCATTTCCGGTATCCCGGTAATGCGCAAGTTGTTTCGATGGGAACTGGCTTCCAAGTCCTCGTTCTTTGCTCAGATTATGCCCAACACTTTATCCATGTGTAATAACTGTTCCTTCGTTTCAACTTGGAACTCGTGGAAGTCCGAGGTGCGATTTTCAAGTACATCCAAACGGGTCTCGTGTGACCCCACTTGTTTTTTGACAGCGTCAAGTTGGGTAGTAAGCGCATTTAGTTTAGTGTCAATATTACGCAGACTAGACCTCATCTCCAGCATCAGTGACATCAGATCTTCTCCTCGGTCCTCCGTCTGTGACTCGGGCGGTCTCTCCGAGCTGGCTTCCGGATCCGATTCCGTGAGCCTCGTGGCTCTCCTGTTGTCAAAGTTTAGATTCGGCTGTTTTGCATCTTGTTTACCCATGTTCCCAGCGCAGGCAATACACACCGTTCACGCGAAGCACCCAGCCGTGTCTTGGCGCTGGCGCACCATGCAGATTAGTCCAGCCTCTGGCACGTTGTATGTATTCCACTCCTCCTCAAACACCCTGACCAGAATGAGAATGGACCACGTACAGATGCTTCACCAGGTCCCTGATGGTGCATGTGTCGCCACAGTGGCTTCTCCCCTGCCAGCCTGTGCCAACCGAGTCTATGGGTTGACCACTATTCCAATCGGTAATCTCTTGGTTGTGCCCATTAACTGTATCTCAGAATCATGTGAGCCGGGCTGTCTCATTGGCAGCAGCGGACTTACGCGCACTGTCTCTAACTAATGTGCCTCCATGCACTCCATCTATGCACTTGCCCTATTATGCCCACTTCAGGTGGCCAGGCCCCACGCCTGTCAGGGTGTTCAAGATAGCTATCCCTTGCCTCGGGGCACCTTCGATAGTTGTATTTGTGTGCCTGTATTACCCGATTTTCATAGGTTCACCCGCCTATCCACGAAATTTCACCCCGGTGCAGCGCACAAGCTCGTTTTGTTTAGCTGGGGCTGCCCTCGACCAAGAGTCTTCCACCAGGCCCGCAGTGCTCGTTCCCCACCTCTTCACTTGTCTTCTTGTTCCCACTTGGGAGATCCAGACCATCGCCTGCCGAGGTGAATATGTAGCTGCTCCCGGCCTCGTGGCGCATTCACTGTTTCCCTCTGTTTGCCCAGAACATCTGATGACCAGGGGCTTTTTTTGCCTGTTCCCAAAATGGCACCCGGGCCACACACTCAGGATCGTCCTGAATCGCTGGGGCTGCCCGCGCCTGGAATTCTGCTGGCGGGCACACCGCTCACGTTCCTGTCGTCCAATGGCCGCAGTCCGGCTTCCTGGGCCCCCGGCGTCGCCGCAATATCTCTGCCGGGGTCCCTCGTTCCCTCCTGGTAGTCGCCGCTCGCGGCTGCAGCGGTGCGCTGGTTAATGTGAGCGCATGCTTCCCCGCATATCCCAGCACCGCACCTCCAGGGCCCCAGCTCCGCACAGCTGCACCTTACTTGGGCGAGGAGTCGTACAGCTGATCACTGCGCAACTTGCGGCCCACACCGTAGGCGACGCCACGGGCTCGAGTTTCAGGCACCGCCGATCTACTCTCCAGAGGCTTAGATAGGCCCCGCCCTGCTCTCCGCCGGGGCTCACCCCTCGTCGCTGGATCGGGTCTGAGTCTCGGCGATCGGATCACCTAGATCCCTGATTTCCAGGCAACGTCTGGGGATGTTTATCGCACAGCAGTAGTTCTCCAGCTGTACGGATAACTGTAGGATTAATTCTCAGCCGGCGGAGCTCGCTTAGCTAGCGGCCATTTCGCAGCTCGTCAGACCACGCCCCGACAAAATCCTAACTTTAGTACTCCTAAATGCCTTCTGTGAATACCGAAAGTCGTAAAGTTAGGATTTTGTCTCAGATTACTTTTGTGAATCGGGCCCATAGTCTGGCAAGGCAATGGGACCGAACGGCCTGCCAATAGAGCTTTATAATCTAGCAGCTTCCAGCGTAGCACCCTATTTACTCAAAATGTATTAAGAAAGCCGGCAGAGGGGTATGCTTCCTGAGGACCAAAGTTTGGCCTCAATAGTGCTTATACATAGAGAGGGCAAGCAGGCAGAAGTGTTTACCTCCTATCGTCCTATCCCGCTGCTCAATGCAGAGGTCAAGATCCTGGCCAAGCTGCTGACTTCCCGACTCATTCAAATCATCTCCAAACTGTAACATCCGGATCAATCCGGGTTTATGCCAGGGCGAAATACAATACTTAATCTACGCCAACTTAAGGAAGTGCACAGTAGGGTGGGCACATACGTGAAAATGCAGTGGTCCTAGCCCTTGATGCCCGTATTGCTTTCGACACAGTCGAATGCCTTACCTCTTTGCCATATTCGAACGTATGGACTTTGGCCCAAAGTTTCTTGTGTGGCTCTACTCGAGACCCTTAGCTCAAGTGGTGGTGAATGGGCTGACTTCCTGAATATTCCGGCTCCTGTGTGGAACCAGACTGGCCTGCCCCCTTTCACCATTAATCTTTGCTTTACTCCTGGAGCCTCTGGCGACCTGGGTTCGGGGAGACCTGTTGATTCGGGGACTGCTTTGAACTGAGCGCTGGGAAGATAAAATATCCCTATACGCTAACGACGTGCTGCTCAACGTTGTGACACCACAATTCTCCATTAATAGAATACTGAATATTTTCACTAATTTTGGCAAGTACTCCAGCTACACTTTCAACTGTTCCAAATCCATGATATACATTCTACACAGCCCAGCTTCAACCCTGAGGCCGGAATGTGTGGCGGACGGATGGTTTTCGGTATCTGGGGATATATGTCATCACCAACCCAGATCTCTTCTACACCCATAACCCAATGGCGCGACTACAGGGAGGCATCCACCATTGGAGGTCACTACCGCTCTCCTTACTCAGAAGAACGCGATTTCATTACGCTCTACAAAATACACCTGGTCTTGGGGTCTTACTTTACGGCCATACAAAGTGAGGTAGGGGCCCTGCTATGGGATGGAAAGCCCCCGCAAATAGCCACAATGAAACTGACGTGAGGGTGGTATGACCGAGGGATAGCCTTGCCCGATATCCAGAATTATCATTTAGCTGCACAACTAGCGATCATCAATCAGGAGGTACACTGGCCACATGTAGAGCCTGCATATCGTATGGATAGATATGTTCTGCATCTGGGACGGTATGTGCGAGCATTGTACACCAACTCCAAGCGCCTCTGCCTCACGGAACCAACGGAACACAGTATTGACTTTGGCGTTCAGTACATAGAATGCTGGGCTGGCATAACAAGATGACCCAAGCCACACCACTATGTGACACTGAAAGGCTAGGCACGCTGAGCAACTGCCCTGGCTTCGACAGATGGGATCTCATTCAATCAATCAATCAGGGTTGGTAATGCGCAACTACTCACCCGTGACGGTCTCACGGTGCTGGGGGGAGGGGAGCAGCTACGTTGAATCTCATTGGAAGCTCTAAGGTGGGAGACCTGTGGTCCAGGAAGGAGTTGGTCCCATTCACCGACGTACAGAGGGAATATGATCTAGCAACGACGGAGACTTTTGGTACCTACTAATAAGGCATGCCATTTTGGCAGTAATCCCATGGGGAGACGATCTCCCAGAATCATCCCCATAGGAGGACAATCTTTTAACAGACCATATGAACCATAGGGCGATTTCCCTGACCTACCAAAAATGAATTAATAACTCCCCCGACCCCCTACTACGTCTCCAAGACAAATGGAACACAGATCTGGGGGAACTAGAGGACGAGGATTGGCCAGAAGCCCTAGCCTCTCCTAAGGAGGTGCCCATTTCGTCAAGATTTAGATTAATACTACTCAGGATACTCCATAGATCCTATCTCTCCTGTAATACCTTAGTTAAGATGGGCAGGGGCTCAATTTCCAACTGTTACATGCTGGGTGGGCGGGAGGGTACTTTTTATCATATAATTTGGGAATGTCCAGTGGTGCAGGCTTTCTGGGAGGCTATATTAAAATGCATGTACGAGGTGTGTGGTGCGAACTTGTTGCCGCCGCCTAAATGGTGTCTCTTTAACAGATGGGTAGCTACTGATTAGAGCCGCAAGGAATAGATCTGGTTGACCTTGGGGATGACTATAGCCAAACGTAGCACCCGCCCACTTGTGGGGAGCACCATCTGCACCAACTCTGAGAGACTGGGAAAAAGACATGGACTGGTGCATGGTGGCTGAAAAGGTTGTCTATGAAAGCAAGGGTCCCCCAAAAAGTGGGAACAGATCTGGGATAAATGGAATGTCTATAGGGGGAGTCCATGCGTAGCCCCCTCCACGCTGTCAGGTAGTGCCGCAGTGTTTGGATTCAATGCCTTTGATTTTTTTTTGTTTAAATCTTTTTATTGTCATTTATAGTTTTACCAGTGCAGTACAACAATAGATAAACGACCCCAAATACTGAGGAATAATGCGTTAGCAAAACATATGCTGAGGTTGTAGCAGTGATAGCGGGTGAGTACTGTGTCCGGTATGGTGAAGTAAGGATATCAACAACATTAGAACACCTGAGAGGAGGTGCAAGTGGATGTACAGCCATCACGCTGCGTATTGTGGTGTCAAACTATGCGTGATGTAGTGTAACTCTGAACAGTGGGCAGAGGGTACAACATAATGAGGACAAAATAACTTAACTGAGGGAAAGGGGTAACCGCCCGTGACCTAAGGCCCTGAAGTGGTGCAACAGGTGAATAACTGCTTGTAGCGCGCAGAAGGGTCCTATGATCCGCCAGGGTGAGTGGGGGTTGTGAGGTGCTGCCCCCACTGAGGCGTTGCGTTAATGGTGGTGGAATTTTATCTTAGAACTGCTGAGACCCCTTCCTCTTCCTGTGTGTCTTCAGTGGATGTAACTAACTTCTGCAATTCATTCACAATAGCCCCCCAATCTATAGCTAGGGGGAACTTGCGAAGCCCCAGCAGGTCCTCCCTCTGCAGAGCCACGCCCTCTGCCCTGGCCCAATTGAGCAAGGAGCGGCGCCAGGCCAATGCACCTGTACCTGAGCAGTATAGTCTGGGAAGAGGGAGACCGAGACGTTTTGTACCTTGGGCCTGGATGTCTCCTGACTTCTCTCAGGATCGCATCCCGGTCCCGGAAATTTAACAGGCGGATTAGAAAAGGACGTGGGCGAGCCCCGGAGGGAGGTTTATGAGCAGGGACCCTGTGCGCCCGTTCAACAACATATTGCGGGGAGAGTGTCCCAGGGGGGAGCAACTCTTCAACCAGGTCTCCGCATATCCAACCGCATCCCGTCCCTCTGCTCCCTCTGGCAGGCCTATCACACGCACATTGTTACGACGCGAGCGACCTTCTGTGTCATCTAGTTTTTCTTCGAGGGTGCAGACCCAGTCAAGTAGATCCTGTCGCGTCACAGTGTGGTTGCGGGTTTTGGGCTGGAGGTCTGCCAGTGCAACCTCTGCTCCTTGTACGCGCTCAGACAGTTTTTGATGATCCGTGCGCAGAAGCATGAAGTCGGAGGTGATATTGTCTATTCTGCCTTCAAGAGAGGTGTGAGTTTGATCCAACACTGTGCCTATCCGCTTCACCGCAGCCAGTACTGAGTCCAGTTTTGCCGAGAGGTCCGCCTGGTTAGGCTCGGAGGACTTCCCCGTGCCTCCTGATGCTCCCCTGGCCGTACCCTGAGGAGGGCCATCCTGGACGGAGGCTGAGCAAAGGCAGCCCATGGTGTCAGGAATGCAAATTCGATCTCTAGCTTCAAGAGATTAGGTTACAAAAAGAGATTCAAAATAAATAGATACCCTCGTTGGAGACTTCAACTGCCCTTCACTTGTTTCCTCTTACGTGTTCTTTTGAAAGAACTGAGCTCTCACTGCCCGGTGGAAATCCAACATGGCCGCCATAAAGTTCTTGCAGGTCGGCATTCCAGTTTTCCAGCGAACTCTCAGAAGAACTCAAGGTACTAGTGCTACTGCACGAGGCATGCGCAGTGCACTTCAACTGAACCAGTTTCCAGTGAGCAGCGTCTCCTCTACGAGCCGGAAAATTTACTTCAGAGAAGTTTCGTTTTCGTCATAGCAAGTCTCCTCCCATATCTCTGCCTACTTATAGGCTGGTGTGCACACCCTAGGAGAAGTTTTTTTCCCTTTTTGGGATAATAATTAGTCGCATTAGAAGAGCAACAATTTTTTGTGAGGCGACATTATTTCAGAGTTACGGAGCTTCACTTCAGAGCTTATGTTGACTGTCAAGTAAGAAAATTCGTGAGGCTCAAGTAAGGAAATATTATTCACAGAAGTCAGAGTATGTAAAGTTCAAGACGTCTCTAAAAACTATTTAAGACAGAACTGCTATATTATCTCTCACTCCATTTTAAAGGAAAAGACAATAATATACTAGCCTAAAATATACCTACTAGTATATTCAACATTGAAAACACTATTCTCTCAAGAAATAACGAACTTTCCTATTCAACTGCCAATAAGAGAGGGGCTAGTCCATGAAGCTCATTAGGTATTGTGAATTGTATGTTCAGGAATGTAAACATATTAACAGTGTTAATAATTAATGTTAGCGAATAGTTAGCGTGGGGAGTGTAAATATTTATTGTTATTCTCTTTATTGTAGGAAGTGTCTTGCTCTAATATTTTCCTGTTGGCTGAAGTCAGAACTCCTGCAGGCAGATATCTAAGGCATTTCCTGGATCTTCAAGGCGGTCTCTCTTCTCTTATCTCCCAATCCCCTTCCCCCAGGTGAATGCCTTTTTCAATTAAGAATTCTATTAGGGTTGATTTGAAGGCATTCACTAAGGGGTGCAGGGAATTGTTCTTCTGCTCCTGTGGAATCTCTGGCACCAGTTTAGTGAATCTGACACATGGCCAGCTGTTGTGCACTGGGCATAGGGATCTGCTGGTTCAATGGACTTGCACACCACAGACGATAGGGGAGGGCGGGTCACTACCAATGTTCGCAAGTGCCCTTAAGAATGAGTAAGCCGTCTCGGTCGATCGGGCCTCAGGCTTAGCAGGAACTCTCCAAAGCCAGATCTCCACGGGTCACAGGAATATTGATCGGCTCTGCGGGTGCCCAACCTCAGCTAGTCGCCTCCCACATTAGGAGCGTGTAGTGGGAGCCGTTTTAAAGTCCTGGATATCGTCCTTATTGACCGAGTTGCGAGGCACTTATTAGGAAGAGGCCCAGAGCATTGTGAGGGAAGTATATGAGTGGACCCAGGATCTGAACCTGCACATTGAGCCCTAAGCTTGGAAATTTTGCAACTCCAGAAGGGTCTATGAGTCAGAGAGAATTAGGCGAGCAAGCGGATGGTCGGTCTCCCTCTAGGACCACCATCCATTCAGGTAACTGTACATGCGGGGGAAAGGTGCAGCCTGGGCCCGATGAGACCCCCAAGCCAGCGCAGCGCAGTCCGCAGCGCATGTCCACCACTGCCACAGCACACGCAACACACACTACCAGATGCCACAGGGAGGGCCCAGAGCCGAACGCCTCACGGGATTCAGGGAACCCAGAGGTCTCCGCAGGAAGGGGGTGGACAGCCTAGGCCCAACTCGACCCCTCTGCTGCCTGTCAGGATATTGTGGATTGTGTAGGATCTGCCGTCGCCCCTATGATGTGTCTCCTAGGGGGGCCTAGGCCCAACCGACCTCCGTGTCCCCCTACCCAGGATGGGCGTCAGTAGTGTACTATGTGGGCCTACCTTTCACCGCCGTCTCACCATCACCCATCCGATGTCACAGCAGCAGTAAGTGGAGGTCTGTGATATCACCAGCCAGGACTGGAGTCATGCCAACATTTCCTGCAGCTACCCCGGCCAGGTGAACGCCTCGTCCCTGCAGCAAGGGAATGAAGGGCTCCTGCCTCATCACTGAACCGCCCGGGAGGGCCAGAATATAGCGATGGGGCCCGGCAGTGTCAGCGACGGCCTGCCTGTGCCTTAGCAGGGTCTGAGAGCCAGTCAGATGTGTGGCGCCCGCATCGCTCCAGTGACAAAGGGGAACAGGGTCAGCACTGGGCCCACAGCAAGGGCCCACAGCCCAGAAGGAAGCGGGCCGCAGACAGAGTCCCAATCACTGAATATCTGTAGGCCCGTTCCGCTGCCTCCAGGGGCTGCTCCGGCCTGAGCATGTCCTGTGTGCTGCCAGCGAGTCTTTCCTGCATGTCACCCTGAGCATAGACCCGCGTCTTGGGCCAGGAGAGCAGCACGTTTCCGCAGTGAGGGGGTGGAGGGCCCCAGTCGCAGCCCTGTGCTCCCAGCAAGGGCTGGCAAGGCCGATGGGTCCCAGAGGCAGCGCCCGGCCACCCCTGGGGCCCTCAGGAGTGAGGCGGCAACACGGTATTGAGCCAGGAGCAGGCCCACGTGGGAAGCAGGCAGCGTCTCTCACCGGGTAGGTTCCGGGGTTCCTCCGCCGAACGTGGCTGATGATCACACCCACCGACCTGTAGAGCGGCGGTCACCGGAGAACTGCAACCCAGCAGGCCAGGCCAGGATTCACTGCGCCATCTTCTGTCCTCCTGCGCCCAGCCCGCTCTGCCTCGCCAGGCAACACCAGGCCCAAAAAGTCAGCTTCAGGGCTGCTCTGTCCCGAGCTCGCCCCGTGCAGTGTCTGCAGAGCTTCCCGGAGTGCAGCCACAAATGTAGTTCCGAGCTCCAGGCCAGGCTGGCACCTCACTTCAGCTGCAGGAGGGCAGAAGGCCTCCTACGTAGAACCGGGCACCCAGCAAGGATCTGGGTCCAACGGCGGTGCCAGCTGACCTTAGAGGCGGCACCCACCTCCACACCGGATCCGTTGGCCGCTCAGGTACTTGGCTGTCGTGGGGGCCTCAGGGCGAGAGCGAAGCTCAGAGCCCTCAACGAGAGCCGCAAATCTGCATATGCGCAGGCCGGAGCCAGGCTCTTCCGAGGTAGCAGGCCGCATCCCTCGAGGCACCACTCCTGCCTGCCACTCGACCACAGAGAGCCCTCTGGAGGGTGCAGCAGTCTTAAATGCACATCATCCGTGTACTTCATTTCATGTTAGGCCCGCTGGATGTAAGGATGGTCAGGATAATCAGGGGATAGGGTGCGGAGCGCAATCAATGTGCGTCCTCCATCTTAGGTGCTTCGCCACGCCCCTTGGATGCAATGCCTTTGATGTACATAACGATGGGACAATCTGGATAATCTGGCTCTACAGTGAAAAATGTACACTGATATGCTATATAACCTGTTTATACACACAGTCGCAGGGGTGTATTTGCTACCGTATGATTTGTTGTATGATCAATAAAAAGAAGTTTAAAAAAAAAAATCACCCCAACTATTTTTTTAAATATTGTGCTTAGAAATTTGTATCACTACAATTTAGGCACAGAATGCAAGGGATTTAGGGATATTGGGTGGGGAAGTGTATTAATACTTAATTACTTGAGTATTAATTTATACAGTAATTTAAAATAACATTAACATTTCCTAATATGTGATAAGTAATTTCTAACAAGAATTAGGCACAGGATGTAAGGGATATGGGGGTTTAGAGCGAATATTATTACTTATAAAATTAATTTATATGTGCTTAGAAATTTGAAACACTAAAATTTAGAAGCAGGATGTAAGTGATAAAGGGCTATACGATGGGGAAGTGTATTAATACTCAGGTATTTAGTTACATTCCTGAGTATTAATTTTTAAATCAATTAAATAGTACAAATGAAAGTCTTTACATATTTTAACATGATAGATAGAATACTATTCTAAAAAATTAAAATATAAAACATATTTTATGCACAAATAAATAATATAAATACAATACATTGGTAATTATTGTGAATTTATTTAATAAAAAAATGCAACACAATTTAAAAAAGAATTTCATTATAAAATTTCTTAAAAATCTGCAAAAAATGTAATAAATATGTACTGAAAAGAAAAAGAAAAATTTCAACAGTTGTAACAATTTATAAATATTTTTTGAAAAATAATTTGGGTGTAAAGAAAAATTTCAATAGTTGTAACAATTTATAAATAATTGTCCTTTGTCAGTTTTTATTTTCAGCCATAACATGCATGGTTGGGCGTCCATTTCACCAGTCAATCGAGCGTCATGGTGGAAATCGGAGGCAAGGAAGAGCTGCGGTCAAGTAAGAACAACTTTATTTACAATATAAAAGTATATAAGTGACTAAATTTATTGCAAGGATAGATGGGGGAGTTTTATATATTAGTAAGGATGTACGATGTTGTATTATTTCTATGTTTTAAAAACATTTTCATTCACAAACAGGTTGCTATAGTATGCCCGGGTCGGATGGCTGTATTTTTTTCAATATACGTTTAAAAAAGAGATAAAAGTACATTAGTAAGTACTTTTTCAAACGCTTTTGAAAAAGAATCAACATTTTTCATTTTTTCATATTGTTTTTGTATTTCAAACATACATTACGTACTTGGTGGAAACAGGCCGGAGCACACAGTGGGAATTTATTTTGATTTTTTTCTCATTTGGGGATTTTTGTTTCCTTGAAAAAGAAACTGTTTAGGACCTTGTACATGTTGGAACAGTTATAATGCCTTTTAGATGATGGGTTTTTTCTGGTTTTGGATATCTACATCGGATTTCTGCACGGGAATTGAGCTCACTTCATTTTTGGAACAGTCTTTGGAAATGGCATTTTGGATGATCCTTTCTTCAAACACTGGATGGATTTTTGTATTGAAAAAATAATTTGCTTTTCATTTTAGCATATTGGTCGGGTTATGGACTTTGGTTTGGATGCTGGATACACATTTGGATAGTTGGAACGCAAAAGACTCTTGGTGAGAGGCTGAGTTAAAACGTTGCCAAGAGTTGAAAAAAGAAGACATCTGTTGGAAGGAGGAAATTATTTGTTAAATTTGAGAAATATAATGTTAACAAAAATGCCAATTTGAATTTGAGTGTTGGTAAAACGGACAAGTCATGGGACAGGGTGTTAGATAATGTTAGTAGTGTAAGATATAGGTAATTTTTCTACATAGTCTGATGCACCCATCAAAGAAAAATCTTTGATCTTTGCCAATAGTCTTTCTGACATTTCTGCGCTTCTTTTAGATACCCGGGGGTTCACAATACCTGTAAAAGATTGAACAATTCTCATTTGATGGAGACTTTGCTCCTTCTTCAAAATGTCCAGGAAGTGATATAGGTTTGGGTGGTGTTTGCAATAGATTTATTGAAGGAGTTGTGCCATCCCTCAATGGAATTGTTAGTCTTCGCACCTCTCTCTAAGTAGGTCGCGTAGCAGTTCCACCAGTCAATAGCGTACCTTGGCTATCTCCTGTGACCTGACCTGCTTATATGGCCAATAAATTCAGTGTCTTCAAAAGAATTTAGTAAGGGTGCCAATTTCGCATGTTTTTTTGTAAAATAGTCACATTCGTCTACACAATCAGGAGGTACAAAGCATAAGGCAGTACGTTTTTGTAATTTAAATTATAATTTACTGTCACAAAGATAATCCTCAACTAAGGATGTTTTTTGAATTTTACGGCAATATGCTGAGAAAAGTGGAAAAAAGATCCTTGAATTTGAATAGTGGGGTTCACAATGGTGTTAATCATTGTTAATTTGAAATCGATTATCACTTTTCTTGGACTTTCATCTAAGATTTTGGATTTGATCACTCACAAATTTAGCATATGTTGAAGAGTGTTTGTCTGGGAGAAAACTGTATACTAATGGTACGGTTGTGTTATTTATTTTAGCATGACTAGTGTATATTTGGGTGAATGGATGCGGTGTGGATTTAAGCGTACCATCCATCATCCAAACATCACTATTCTAAAGTGTTACCAGGTTATGGGATGATGCAAAAATTAGTATTCTTTTTTGAGGGTTTTTGTTGTCATGCAGGAGGAAAGTTTAATTAGAGAAAGTAATAGTTAGTTCTGGGGGAATATTAATATCAGAAAAGGTCTTTGGGGTGACACGTTGGGGATTACTTGCCTCTGGATCATCCTTCTAAGGTTGGGAATTGCAAGCATACTATTAGCTACATGAATGGGAACGTTTTATGCTACCTCCATCAAAACTGTGTCACAGGGTTCATTGGAGGTGGATGCAAGATGCTTTATTTGTTGGATGTTTTCTCTATCTTCTATCTCCACTGCAGAGGCAGAGAGGTTATGCTTAGAGGTGCTTTTAACACAGTCACCTAGAGTAACCACTCTGCCAGCGGAGTTAGAATAGTAAATATACCCCCAGTCACTGTCCAGCACCTGCCCTGAGGAATGCCCCCAGTGAGGTTAGGATAGTAAATTTGCCCCTAGTCACTGCCCAGCACCTGTTCTGAGGGACGACCCCAGTGGAGTTAGAATAGTAAATTAGTCCCCAATCACTGTCCAGCACCTGCCTTGAGGGATGCCCCCAGGGGAGTTATAATAGAAATTTTGCCCCCAGCCACTGTCCAGTACCTGCCCCGAGGGCCACCCTAGTGGAGTTAGAATATTAAGTTTGCCCCCACTCACTGTCGAGCATGTGCCCTGAGGGACGCCCCAGCGGACTTAGACGAGTAAATTTGTCGCCAATCTCAGTCCAGCACCAACCTTGAGAGACGCCCTCAGCGGAGTTAGACTAGTAAATTTACCCCCACTCACTGTCCTGCACCTGCCATGAGGGACACCCCCAGCGGAGTTAAAATAGTAAATGTGCCCCAGTCATTGTCCGCACCTATCCTGAGGGACGCCCCCAGTGGAGTTAGAAAAGTAATTATTCCCCCACTCATTGTCCAGCACCTGTCCTGAGAGATGCCCCCAGTGGAGTTAGAATAGTCATTTTGCCCCCAGTCACTGTCCAGCACCTACCCTGAGGGATGCCCCCAGCAGAGTTAGAATAGTAATTTTGGCCCCACTCACTGTCCAGCACCTGCCCTGAGGGTGATCCCAGTGGAGTTAGAATAGTAAGTTTGCTCCCACTCACTGTCGAGCACCTGTCCTGAGGGACGCCCCCAGTGGAGTTAGAATAGTAATTTTTCTGCCAGTCTTTGTCCAGCACCTGTCCTAAGGGATGCCCCCAGCAGAGTTAGAATAGTCATTTTGCCCCCACTCACTGCCAGCACCTGCCCTGAGGGATGCCCCTAGCGGAGTTAGACTAGTAAATTTACTCCCAGTCACTGTCCGGCACCTGCCCTGAGGGACACCCCCAGCGGAGTTAGAAAAGTAAATTTGCCCCCAGTCACAATCCAGCATTTACCACAAGGGATGCCCCCAGTGGAGTTAGAATGCCCGCACACCCTTGAGGCTGCCAGCTCCCCACTCTACTGTGCCTGACCTTAAGATGGCCACCTGGGGCACATAACCAGCACCATCTAACTATCCACACAGGCGAGGGACTAACTCTACACAAAGAGGTGATCTCACCAATCTCTATCGCCCTCACCTCGACCCGCCGGCAACGTCGAGTCTGCCTCTCCTCACTTTATGGACCGGACTGCTATTCCATCACCCTACGTGCCTGACCATTTGATGGCCGTCGAGGTCTAACTCCAGGGCTATCTACCGGTAATTTGCACCAGTGAATCACTGACCAACCCCACTCTTGTGGTAGGGTCACAGCTTCAACTCGCCCTGTCCCGCTGGGCCCAGAAAGGAAGTCATCATGACCCCCACCTTCATGACTGCCGTGCCAATTTGTATCTGCCCATTGCCTGACCCTTGATGCCTGACCGTAAAATGGCCTCCTAGGAGTAACTCCCAGTCAAATGCACCGGTGAGCCACCGACCAGCTCAAAAGAAACAGCACGAATCTCTCTACTACTTGCACATTACCCTCAAAGGACGGCTCACCAACCTCAGAGGATCCCCGCCCTCCACTCCACTCTTTACCGACCCCTGACCTTGACTGGTAGGTCGCTCCCCCACCACACAGCTCCGTCTGTGTGCCCTGCTGCTGCCCCTGATTGTGCTCGTTTTTCCTTTCTGTGCCCCCTTGCTGCCCCTGATTGTGCTCGTTTTTCCTTTCTGTGCCCCCCTTGCTGCCCCTGATTGTGCTCGCTTTTCCTTTCTGTGCCCCCTTGCTGCCCCTGATTGTGCTCGTTTTTCCTTTCTGTGCCCCCCTTGCTGCTCCTGATTGTGCTCGTTTTTCCTTTCTGTGCCCCCCTGCTGCCCCTGATTGTGCTCGTTTTTTCCTTTCTGTGCCCCCTTGCTGCCCCTGATTGTGCTCGTTTTTCCTTTCTGTGCCCCCTTGCTGCCCCTGATTGTGCTCGTTTTTTCCTTTCTGTGCCCCCTTGCTGCCCCTGATTGTGCTCGTTTTTTTAATTTTTTTCCTTTCTGTGCCCCCTTGATGCCCTGATTGTGCTCGTTTTCCCTTCTGTGCCTGTTTCCCGCCGCTGCGCCCCTGCGGCCCCGCCCCCTCACTGCCCATTCGCTGCCCCATTCCCTGCTCCTCCCTCCCACCTCCCCATTTATGGTGGCCGCTGTGCGGCCGCGCCGCTGGCGCGCCGAAGGCACGCCTAAGGCAAGCCCGTCTGCGCCCGTCCGCGCCGTGACCGCGCCCAGCGCCAGACCCCCTGGTCCGGGCATCCCCCGCGCCCGCCACATCAACAGATGCCGATACGACGCCAGCACCCTCCACGCACTCAACCCCGGAAAAGATCACGCCTGCTACCAGGCCACCCCGAAGCGCACCCAAGGGCCCTTCACCTGCCGGAACTGCAGCTTCGCCAGCACCCGCCCCGCCAAACCACCGCCCAGGAAAGAACCCAACTACCTCAGATGCATCCTCCTCAACACCCGCTCCGCCCGCAAACACGCCATCGAACTCTGGGACCTTCTCGACTCAACCTCCCCAGACGTCGCATTCCTGATGGAGACCTGGCTGAATCCCGCTTCAGCCCCCGACATCGCCATTGCCATCCCGGACGGATACAAGATCACCCGCAGGGACCGCACCAACGGAGTCGGAGGAGGCATCGCCATCGTCCACAGGAACACCCTCAGAGTCTCAACCAACACCGACGACACCCTCAGCACCGCCGAACACATGCACTTCCAGATCCACACCGATCCCAACACCACCCTCAGAGGAACCCTCATCTACAGACCCCCGGACCCCGACCACAGTTCAGCGATTCCATCGCTGACTTCGTCAGCACACACGCCATCGCCTCCACGGACTACATCCTCCTCGGGGACCTGAACTTCCACCTCGAGAACAACAAGGACACCAACTCCACCACCCTGATCGACAACCTCGCCACCCTCGGACTCAGACAGCTCGTGACTACACCCACCCACGCCGCCGGCCACACGCTAGACTCCATCTTTTCCGCAAGCCCACACGTCTCCTTCAACCACACCTCCGAACCCCACTGGACTGACCACCACTGCATCCACTTCACCTACAGGAAGCCCACCACGCACCACCGCACCGAACAAATGCCTCGCCGCTGCTGGAGCAGAGTCACGGAAGACCAGCTAACCACAACCCTCGCCCTGAGCCCACCCGCCGAACCCTCTGACCCCGACACCGCTGCCCGCAACCTCAGACAGTGGATCGACGACTGCGCCAACACCCTCGCCCCGCTCAAGAATCCGCCCAACAGCCACACCAGCAAGAAAGCCACCTGGTTCACCGAAGACCTCCAGGCCTCCAAACGAACATGCCGAAAACTGGAGAAGATCTGGCTCCACGAACAGACAGCGGACAGCTACGCCGCCCACAAGAGCGCCACCCGCAATCACCATCACCTCATCAGATCCGCCAAAAGGGCCTCACTCAAAGACCGCCTAGACAACAACGCACACAACAGCAAAGAGCTCTTCAACATCGTGAAGGAACTCTCCAACCCCAGCTCCAACACCAACGACATCCAGCCGTCGCAAGACCTGTGCGACTCACTGGCCACCTCCTTCCACCGCAAAATTGCCGACATCCACGACAGCTTCAACACCACGACCGCCCCGGCAACCACCGAGACCACTGCCCCCACAACCACCAACCGCCTGCTCTCCTGGACCAACATCAACGACGAGGACACCAGCGAGATCATGAACACCATCCACTCCGGTTCACCGCTAGACCCGTGCCCTCACCACATCTTCAACAAAGCCAGTACAGCCATCGCGCCCCATCTCCGGAAAATAATCAACATCTCCTTCGAGACAGCAACCTTCCCGGAAAGCTGGAAGCACGCCGAGATCACCGCCTTACTCAAGAAACCCAAGGCAGACCCCAAGGACCTCAAGAACTTCCGACCCATCTCTCTGCTCCCGTTCCCCGCGAAGGTCACAGAGAAAATCGTCAACAAACAACTGACCCGCTTCCTCGAGGAGAACAACATCCTGGACCCTTCCCAGTCCGGCTTCCGCAGCAACCACAGCACCGAAACCGCCCTCATCGCCGCCACCGATGACATCAGGACCCTGCTAGACAACGGAGAAACAGCAGCCCTCATCCTCCTGGACCTATCAGCCGCCTTCGACACGGTCTGCCACCACACACTACGAACACGCCTTCACGACGCCGGGATCCAAGAGAAGGCCCTGGACTGGACCACATCCTTCCTTTCCGGCAGAACACAAAGCGTCCGCCTCGCCCCTTCCGATCCAAGGCAACCAAGATCATCTGCGGCGTACCCCAAGGCTCCTCCCTCAGCCCAACGCTGTTCAACATCTACATGGCACCCCTCGCCCACGTCGCCCGACAGCACAACCTCAACATCATCTCCTACGCCGACGACACCCAGCTGATCCTCTCCCTCACCAAAGACCCTCACACCGCCAAAGCCCACCTCCACGAAGGAATGAAGGCCGTCGCAGAATGGATGAGGACCAGCCGCCTGAAGCTGAACTCGGACAAGACGGAGGGCCTCATCCTTGGTTCCAACCCTTCAGCCTGGGACGACTCCTGGTGGCCAACATCACTGGGAACAGCCCCGCCACCCACCGACCACGTACGCAACCTAGGGGTCATCCTCGACCCCACCCTCTCCATGACTAAGCAGGTCAACGCCGTTTCCTCATCCTGCTTCAACATCCTCCGAATGCTCCGCAGGATCTTCAAGTGGATCCCCACCGAAACAAGAAAAACAGTCACCCAGGCCCTCGTCACCAGCAGGCTGGACTACGGAAACGCCCTCTACGCAGGAACGACGGCTAAGCTCCTGAGACGGCTGCAACGCATCCAGAACGCCTCTGCACGTCTTATCCTCGACATCCCCCGACGCAGCCACATCACACCCCACCTGAGAGACCTGCACTGGCTCCCTGTCAACAAGAGGATAACCTTCAAGCTCCTCACCCACGCACACAAAGCACTCCACAACTCCGGACCAGCCTACCTCAACAGACGACTCAGCTTCTACACCCCCACCCGCCAGCTCCGCTCGACCAGCCTCGCCCTCGCCACAGTCCCCCGCATCCGGAAACGACCGCCGGCGGCAGATCCTTCTCCCACCTCATCGCCAAGACCTGGAACACCCTCCCCACCAACCTCCGACAGACCCAAGACCTACTGGCCTTCAGAAGACTCCTCAAGACCTGGCTCTTCGATCAGTAGCAGCACCACCCCCTCTTCCCCCAGCGCCTTGAGACCCTCGCGGGTATGTAGTGCGCTTTATAAGTGACATGATTGATTGATTGATTGATTTATCTCCACCGCCCCCCGGTCCCGCCGTTCAGGGAAACTACCTACCACTGACCCTCAGACCCCCTAATACAACAGGCTCACCACACTACACCCATCACCCACATTCGTCAATTTCCTAAATTGACGGCTCCCGACCTTATCTAACGTACGCCTTCGGACATTGCCCCCGACTCCCCCTTTAGAAACACTATCCCACCTTTCCCAAAGGGAGCTTGCCCCCCGTCCTACCTAGACACAATGCTATCCGTCACGTCAGCCTACACCAACCCCTCTTCTGCGAACCACTTAAAACCGCACGGCCCGTACTCCTTCTCGATCAGTTTCCCTCCTAACCTCTCACCCAAAGCGAAAAAAAACTTCAAGCAAAAACTGATCAGACAATACCCTGAATCACTATTCGCGGACATCTACCACTGCTCCTCCAAAGGACAGATAAAAATGGATCTCATTTTCCACACTGAAAGACCCGAAAAATGGAACTCCATCCTCAGATCGCAGCTCCACATTTTCAAAACGACTAACACTTCCCATAGCTGCAAACTAACATTCTCAGCCCCTAACCGCACTAGGCGAAATGGGAACATCTCTGTGACCATCTACTCCAATGGCACAGTCCTGATACAAGCCAACAATGACAATCTAGAGTCATTTGACGACCTCTTCCCATCTCTCCGGACTGCCCCCTCTCACGCACTCCTCCCCTGCCCGCCCTTCCTCCTCTCCTTGAAGAGCCGGACCCGCCAGCAGAACTCACCTACCACTCCGGTGCATCCTAGTAACAACACCTGCCTTTCGCCACGAGACACCACCCTCAACACTACCAGAGAGAACAAGGCCCCACTACCCCCTCCGGCAATCACCCCTACCCGTCCCCCGCCCTCCATCTCCCCCAACCCACATCGAACGATCCCAACACACAGTCTGTGACTCCCAACCACCTCCCCAGACCCACATGCAATAAAACGCCGACGCCTCAACATGACCCTCTTCACCCTGCACTCACGGCCCCGCCCAGAACCCACACGGACAGCACACTCACAAAAAGGCAACTTAACAATGACAGGCTCTCCCCCTCTAGGTTCAACATACCCACCCAGAACACCCTCACCGACATAGAGACTGGGCAGCGCCTCACCCTACTTGAAAAACAGACAGCAATTATAATCCAGGGCTTTAGCGAAATCCTAACCAACCTCGCCACGCCCCATAAGCCTCACCGAATCCCCTCCTTCCCCACCCCCACACAACAAAGGCCTTCCAAGGCTCCCCACCCGAGATGGATCTCAACCCCCTCTCTAATCAGACACAGAGACCCAAAAGAACTAGAGATGCAATGTCTGCGAGTGAAGCGGCAGATCTCACTTCCTCGTACGACACTCCAATTACTGTCACCCTCCAATCCAAAATTCAGGTGATCACCGGACTGGGCAGAGACCAGGCCCTTCCGAAATACCCTAGGCCCCCGGCCACCCGCACTATCATCCCCACGGCCCCCCAAACGAAGAAACCCAAAACAGAGACAACCCCCACCAACTGCATGCTCATAAACTGCAGATCTGCCACCAAGCATGCCACAGAGCTAGCAGAATCCATCCTCACCCATGACATAGACATAGCATTCATCACCGAGACATGGCTAAATGATTCCTCCCTACCACTCATGGATACTCTTGTCCCCCCAGGCTTTGCAATCACCAACAAAGATAGAAAACACCAAAGAGGTGGAGGCATAGCAATCATCCACAAAAACAACATTTCCGTGACGGAAATAGACTCCTTCAACTACAACACCTTCGAATGCCTAACCGCCAACATTAACACTAGCAATAACAAAACACTAATCTGCCATCTTATTTACCACCCCCCAGGCAACACCACCGCATTCCCTGAGCACATGTCCGACCTGATTGCCCACTGCTCTCTCCGAGACACGAACAACCTAATTCTGGGCGACCTCAACCTACACTGGAATGAAGAAAACAACCCGCTAATCCAGAACCTGAATGAGCTGCTACACAGCAACAACCTTACCCAACACTGCTCAGAGGAAACTCACAACAAAGGAGCAATCCTAGATGCCATTATCGCCCAACGCGACTCAGTCACGATAGACCACACCCTGCCCACTTAATCTTATTCCACCTCACTCAACTGATCACACTCCAACCCCCACCCAAGACCCCCACAAATGGACGAGAAACCTTACTCAGATCAACATGACTGACCTAGAGGAAAGGGTTAACTCCCTCCTCACTGCCTCCACGGATGATCTATCCACAACAGAACTCACTGCCCACTTCAACACAACCATGACATCCATTCTAGACCAAGGAACATCCCATCCAGATCCTGGTTCAACACGGACATTAACAACGAAAGGAGACAACTAAGAGCTACAGAACGACTATGGAGGAGCAACCCCTCCACAAGCCTACACGAACAACTCAAAGCAGCCTGAAGGAAATACAAAAAACACATCAGCAGCGAAAAATCCACTTTCTTCTGCACCGCCCTGGACAACGCAAAAAACAGGCCCAAAGAACTGTTCAAAATCATCAGGCAACAAACCTCCAAGCCCCCTGAATCCTCAATGCAGGCCTCCAAGGACCTGTGCGAAAACTTCGCCAACTTCTTCGAAGACAAAATCACCAAGATTGAGCTCTCACTGGACATCAACGTCAACCCCGCCTGCAAAAGCTTGCCCCCAGTGACAGAAGACAGCACTCGCAAGCACCCCACGAAAACATGGAAGTCCTTCAACCCCATCCCGGACGCCGAGATCCTCAAACTGATCTCCACCTCCAAACCCGCCTCTCACGTCCTTGACCCTATACCCACCCAATTGACACAAAAACTGAAACTCTCCATAGCCCCGTTCTGGTGCAAGATCATAAACAGCTCCCTGAGAACCGGCGTCATACCTGAATGCCTCAAAGTTGGCCAAGTCACGCCACTACTAAAAAAACCAGGCCTTGACTCCAAGGACCTGAATAACTTCAGACCCGTCTCCAATCTCCCCCTCCTATCTAAAATCCTCGAAAAATGCGTCCTCCTACAACTGACTCAGCACATGGACAGCATCAACCTTCTTAATCCCCACCAATCGGGTTTCAGAAAAGGCTATAGCACCGAGACCGCGATCCTTAACATCATAGACGATATCCACAAAGCCCTCGATACCGACCAATGTTGCCTCCTCATTCTCCTGGACCTATCGGCAGCCTTTGACACGGTTGATCCCCAACTACTCATCAAGGCGTTACAAGAAAGGGTAGGTGCTGATGAGGTGGTCCTACATTGGTTCTCCTCCTTCTTACACAGCCGCTCACAAAGGATAAAAATCTAAAACTTTACTTCCGATTTACACCCCGTCAGCAGGGGCGTTCTCCAAGGTTCAGTGCTCTCACCACAACTGTTCAACATATACATGGAACCCCTCACCACCATACTTAAAAATACCAACATCCCTTTCCACCTATATGCCGATGACACCCAGATCTATCTAGAAACCTCCTCCATAGATGACATTCACAGACTAAATGACACTCTAAAAGAAATCCAACACTGGCTGTCCCTAAACCACTTAAAACTCAACCAAGACAAAACAGAGATCCTCCTCATTTCCAACAAAGAAGAGAACCCTCAAATTTCAGAATGGCTAAAAGCAATGGATGCTCTCAACGGCAATATCACTCTGGCCAACTCCGTAAAATCATTAGGAATCACCCTAGACCCAAAACTTGACATGGCCAAACACATTAAGAACTCCGCAAAGAGTGCCTTCCTCAATCTGAAACTACTCAACAAAATAAAACCCTTCATCCCAACCAAAGACCTCAAACAAGCCACCCAATCACTGGTGCTATCCAGACTCGACTATGGGAATGCAACCCTCACCGGTACAACAAAATCTCACCTAGCTCCCCTCAAAACAACTCTCAACGCAGCAGCCAGAATGGTCACTGGAGTTAGGAAATACGATCACATCTCTCCAGCACTCAGAGAACTAAAATGGCTCCCAGTCGAATTGCGTGCCAGCTTCAGAACTGCCTGCCTTACGCACAAAGCTCTGCACAAAGGAAAACCTGACTACCTGGCCGCCAAACTCAAGAGGGCCGGTCAGACAAGGAACCTCAGGAGCTCCAATACCCTACTACTCATCCCTACGAAAACACGCAAACAAAAAACCGCCGCACGGTCCTTCGCCGGAAACGCGCCCAAAATCTGGAACTCCATCCCAGCAGATATCAGGACTATCCCGTCCTTCACAAAATTCCAAAAACACCTAAAAGACCTCTTCCTCAACCGCTCCCTCCCGAACAGATAGCCGCCGCCTAAAACTAAAGCCCTGCTCGCCGTAGCTCCCCGACATTGTATCACTAAGACCTACCTCCTCCTTGCTCTTTGACCCCTACCTGTTTCCTCCCCCCTCAAAGAGGTTCAACCCAAGACAACGTGAACTCAATGAGGTTATCTCAGAACTCTCGTACTACCTCAATGCTGCACAGCACACTTGGACTTCCGAACCAATATGTCTACTACTGCTCTATTGTATGACTCTTACACTAAAACTGTTGTAAAGCGCTCCGATACCCCCGGGTCCGGCCAGCGCTATAAAAAAATCCTTAATAAACAATAATAAATAAATAAATAAATAAATAGAATAGTAATTTTGCCTCCAGTCACAGTCCAGCACCTGCCCTGAGGGATGCCCCCAGCAGAGTTTGAACAGTAAATTTGCCCCCAGTCACTGTCCTGTACCCGCCCTGTGGGTTGCCCCCAGCGGAGTTAGAATAGTAATTTTACCCTCACTCACTGTCCAGCAACTGCCCTGAAGGACGCCCCTATCGGAGTTAGACTAGTAAATTTGCCCCTACTCACAGTCCAGCACCTGCCCTGAGGGATGCCCCCAAAGGCGTTAGAATAGTAATTTCGCCCCTAGTCACTGTCCAGCACCTTCCCTGAGGGACGTCCCTAGCGGAGTTAGAATAGTAATTTTGCCCCAGTCTCTGTCTAGCACCTGCCCTGAGGGATGGCCCCAGTGGAGTTGGAATAGTAAATTTGCCCACAGTCACTGTACAGCACCTGCCCTGAGGAACGCCCCCAGCGTAGTTAGAAAACTAAGTTAAAAAAACTTGTTTAAATACGTTTGTACATTTTTTATTTTAGGGAATTTTTTTTTTTTAAATGAATCTCAATATTGTCCTTTTTCTTTTAATGAGATGTCAAAATCTGTGAAAGAAGGAAAACAATTATTAATATTTGATTTGGACATACTGTGGATGTGGTTTGTTTAAACGTTATACTTACTAACCCTGGTAGATGGCAGTGTCTCCTCAGCAAACTGTCACTTTCCTCAGAGAGTCTGAGAGACGTGTGGTCACGATCAGTGTCAGTGTACCAGTGGTCACAAAATAGAGGACTGCTTAATTTATAAATTTTTTCAAGGAAAAAGCTAATTTCAAACAAAAATATGTTTTGGAATATGCATTTTAACATGTTTTATATTCTGACTGAGTGTGTATTTAATTGCAATGGTAGAAAAAAACATTTATTACAGTACGCACATACGACATCCATTTTAGTTTTGGACAAGCTGTATTATTAGCATTAAAACAAAGGAAGGACTACTGTTGAAACTGGATCATTTCAGATATATTTCTCTGAGTTGTAAATGTATTGCATTTTGCTTTCACCAATAATATTTAGTGATGAAAAGGTTTTTGAGGTAATATTACGTTGTTGCTGTATTTTCTATTTAATTTAGTGAATGTCAAAATTTCATTTATAAAACAAAAAAACTTTTCAGTGCAGAACCTTTATTTTAGGCATCAATCATTTTTATTACGTGGTAGAAGAACCAGAATACACAGCTTAGCTGCCTACATCAGGACGCCGGCAGAGCATACTCTTAAAGACAGAACACAGCGTTTAGGTCTACACCCCGGGGGGCGACCCCGCGATAATATGCAGTCTTCAGCACGATGTTAGGGCACTTGGCTAAGATACCACTTTTATAGAACAAGATGTAACCGGAAAAAAAAAAAAAAAAAGACAAACAAGCCCACCTCCCTCCGTCCTAGCCCCCCCACACCCCCCTCCGCATCAGTTCAGGACCTACTGTTCTACCTCCTCCAAGCTATCAATCCCTGGTTAGCATCCTTCGGATTACTTATCAAAGGCACCTGGAGGTGTCAGTGGTATGAGCTGTAATATTTGCAGATATTTCGGGCATGTCACTTCCCTCATGTCTTTGGTAAGGAGCTGTAAGAATGGG
Source organism: Calotriton arnoldi (assembly GCA_963921515.1). Lineage (NCBI taxonomy): Eukaryota > Metazoa > Chordata > Amphibia > Caudata > Salamandridae > Calotriton > Calotriton arnoldi. The sequence goes on from CAWUFW010000245.1 coordinate 4,440,543, forward strand.
GCCCATATTTCGGCATACTCCGAGCCCTTCCCATCTACACGGAGCGAAAGACGCTCCATTGCTAAGAGATGCCAAAGCCTCTGAATCCAATCTCTAGGGTCCGGCGCTGATGTGGACCCCCACTGCGCCAACAGCACCTGCCGTGCCGCCAGCAAAGCCAGGGCTATTTCCTTACCCCTCAGTGATCGCAAAGGGAAGGACCCAGAGTGGGGAAGTCCCAGTAGTGTGTGCTCAGGCGTTCTCGGAAATGTGAGCTGAAATGCTGCATCAAGGTCATCGATGATTGCTGTCCAGTACCGCACCAGTTTCGGGCAATGCCACAGCAAATGCACCAAGGTGCCAGTAAGACCACACCCCCGCCAGCAGAGGTCTGACTTAGTTCTATCCCATGATTTGATGCGCTCTGGAGTATAATACCAATAAGTAACCACTTTATAGGCGGATTCCGTCCCCGAGGAGTTGGAAGCAGTGTGATGCGCCCGGTAAAAGATGTGTTCCCAATCTTTCTGTGTTAAGGGCCGCCCTAATTCAGTCTCCCATCGAACCTGTGCTTTTGTGCGTTGTGACTTAGGGCGTGCAATAATCATAGCGTATAGTTCAGATATGAGTTTACGGTCATCTTTTTTATAGACCAACCACTTTTCGAAAGTCGTCAAGGGGCGGGACATGTGTGCGAAGTGTGAGGGCTGTGTCACCCAGTGTGCAAGCTGTGAGTAATGGAAAGCATCTGACTCTGGTAGATCGTAATGCTCCTTGCGCAGTTGGGGAAAGGGAATCAAGCCATCTAGGTCAAAGAGCGAACCCACCCTTTTACAACCTTCCTCCCTCCATCGGTGAAAGACTGGCGACGCGCAACCTGGTGGGAAATCGGGATTATCCACAATAGGGGTCATAGGGGAGGGGAATGTGGTCCACCCCCTCTGGCGCGCCAGCTGATCCCACACTTTAAGTGTCGGCGATGTAACCGGAGAGGAGTATAGGCCCCAAGCCCTGTGTTTACGTGGGAGCCATAACTCGCGCCAGATATTACAGCCAGCCACTGTTTGGTCCATAAAGTTCCAGTGTTTACTGGACAAGGGCCTGTTCCATTCCGTAATATAGCGAAGGCAAGATGCCTGGTAATATGCACTCACTAGTGGGAAGCCAAGCCCACCGCTAGCTTTCGGAGAGGTTACTAGGGATAGCGCAAGTCGCGGTTTCTTATTATCCCATAGAAATTTGTTAAGGAGCCCCTGCAATTTTCGAAGGGTGCCTGGAGGGGGGGGGGTTACAGCAAGCATTTGAAAGATATATAGGATGCGTGGGAGCACGGTCATTTTCACTGCCGCTAATCTCTCGTACCATGCCAGGTTAAGACGGGACCAGGCGGACAATGCCTTGGTCGTTTGTTCCAGCAATAACTTATAGTTAATGGCAGTGGTTTTGGTAATGGATGAGGTCAGTCGAACACCCAGATACGTTATGTCTGTGGGAGCCCAGTGGAAGGCGAAATCCTGTTGCAGGTCTTGGATCTCAGCTTCAGGAATAGAGACGTTAAGAATCTGCGATTTAGAGAAATTAACTTTGAATCCCGCAACCTCTCCAAAAGCAAGGAGCTCTCTCGACAGATGCCTTAGGGTTGACTGGGGCTGTATGAGTGAGAGGATAACATCGTCAGCGTACATACTGATCTTATGTATGTCAGCGCCAAATTTGATACCTACAACGTCGGGATTAGATCGTATGCGTTGGGCAAAAGGCTCCATGCAGAGCGCAAATAACAGCGGGGACAGGGGACATCCGCGTTCCCCGAGCAATGGGAAAAAGGGTCGATTTACACCCGTTCACCCGTACTGCAGCCTTGGGGGAGGCATATAGGCACTGTACCCACCGGACAAAGTTATCGCCGAATCCGAAAGCCCGTAAGACTTCAAACAGATAGCTCCAGTCGACGCGGTCGAAGGCCTTCTCCGCGTCGATGGAGAGGAAGAAGGCCTGAGTGCGGGACCGGTGAACGTAATCTAGGAGATGAAGGAGTCGTTTAGTATTGTCCCCTCCTTGCCACGTCGGGATAAAACCGGATTGATCCGGGTCAATCAGGCCATCCATCAAGGGACCGAGACGCGCTGCCAATATACTTGCAAATAGCTTCGCGTCGATGTTAAGGAGTGAAATGGGCCGGTATGACCCGCACTCCTTAGGATCCTTTCCAGGTTTAAGGATGACAGAAATGGCCGCTTCAGACATAGAGGGTGTCACTTCCTTGGTTTCGAGGAAAGAGTTAAAAAGCCTCGTTAAAAGGGGAGCCAGCTCCACGCAGAATGTTTTGTAAAACAGTGCGGAAAAGCCATCTGGGCCCGGGGATTTGGCCAATTTTAAACGTGCAATCGCTGAAATGACTTCCTCTATTCGAATAGTCGAGTCCAAAGTGTCAGCCGATGATTTAAACAGAGGGGTGATATCGCAAGAGTTCAAGTATTCCGTTATGTTATGTGAGCTAGTGGACCCCTTAGTGTATAGGCGTTGGTAGAACTGGCGAAAGGTGTTGACAATGAGGGTGTTTGTGGTGTTCTCCACCGCGTTCAGATCTCGAATAGACTGAATCGCGGTCATCTGTTTTCGCGCTCGCAATCTGTGTGCCAACATTTTCCCTCCCTTGTCCCCACTGAGATAGAATTTATGGCGTAGCCTCAGTAGGGCGTACTCTGCCCTGTCTAAATCTAGGTGTTTTAGCATACGCCGCCGTGTTTCTAGTTCCCTCCAGACTCTGGGGGCTCCGGTCCGCTTGTGAACTGCTTCTAATTCTCCCACCTCCCTTTCCAGCTCTGCACGCTTTTCTCTGCGTAGTCGCGCAAAGGATGCGGCAATCGCAATAAATTCGCCCCGCACCACTAACTTCAAGGCTTCCCAAATCGCCGCAAGAGGAGTGCCCGGGTGGTCATTGTCCACGAGGTAGTGTACTATAGTACTCCGGATTCTAGTAGTGACCTCCTCGGAATGTAAAAGGGAGTCGCGAAGACGCCAGCCCGGCGGTGAGGAACGCGTACCATGAGACGTTAATTGTACTGAAATGAGGGCATGATCCGAAAGAGAACGGGGAGTGATATCTGCTGTGTGCAAGTCAGAGAGGAGAGAGGGGGAGGCTAAAAAGTGATCTAATCGTGCATAGGTTTTGTGAGCTGCAGAGTAGTAAGTGTAGTCACGTGCGTTCGGATGCAATGTACGCCACACATCGCTCAGCCCACAGTCAGTTAATCATTGCTTCCCTCCCTGCGACAGTGCCCCCGTTTGATGCGATCTTTGCTCTGATCTGTCCACCGCGGAATCCATTACCACATTCAGGTCGCCTCCCACCAAGAGTGCCGCATCTGGAGAGGCAAGAACCTCAGAGAGTGCTAGTCGTAGGAAAGGTTCTTGCCGTTCATTCGGGGCATATAAAGACCCTATTGTCATGTGTGTATCTCCCCATTGAACGCGTACTGCTAAAAACCTGCCCTTGATGTCTGCTACAGTGGAGATGACTTTGCATTGTGAACGTGCACTAAAGAGGATCGCCACCCCATTTTTCTTAGCCGACCCCGAGGACCACCTCTGCAGAGGGAAGCGTTTATCTCTCATCCGCTTAGTATCTTTGGGTAACAGGTGAGTTTCCTGCAGCAGACAGATATCTCCCTCAGCATTTTCTAAGAGAGAAAGTATTGCAGCGCGTTTGACTGGGTTGTTCAATCCACGGACATTCAAGCTTACAATTTTCAAGTCCCTACCCATCGAATCTAACAAGGGAAAGAAAGGCATCTAGTAGCCTAAGCCTACCTGCGCCTAGCCCAATGCAATTCACTTTTCTTAAGCTAGACACCTGCCAAACCTGCCGGAGAACAAATGCGGAGTCCCCAAAGACCCACGGTCTGGATAACTGCCATCCTTGCCTATGAACTGATGCGGAGCCCCAAAAACAATCCCATAAACCCCAAAAACCCCAAATTGCTAGAAGAACAAAATAACAAGACAAAATAGAAAAACTGGAAAAACCAGTAGAGTGACACAAGTCCGTCAGATAGATCAAATGTTCCAGGGGGCATGGCTCACCCCCAATTCGAGTCATATCATACAGGGGAAGACGTGGCCGGGGCTCACAGCCCCCGCAGATCAACGCGTCCAGCACACCGATGTCTAGGGTGCAGGAGCACTACGTTTCATCGAAGGGCCGCCTCCCTCCGGCGCCGACCAGGGTGCCATGTGGTCGCCAATTTAAGAACCTCAGGGTGTCGTGGGGTTGTCGGTCACTCGAGTAACTGATGAGAGGGCTGCCTCCCTCTCTAGCTTGCTAGTAGCTGTGTCCGGCGCAGCGCCCGGAAGCGGCTTCCCCACTCGCTGCCACTCCGAGGAGCGCCTACGCCTGCGGCGAAGTGGGTGATCCTCCATTGTGCCAGCAGGTGGCTGTTCTATGCCTAGTTTATCATAGGCTTCCTCTAGAGAGCGTAACTGCAATAATTTGCCCTGGAATTTGAAAATAAGGCGGAATGGGTGGCCCCAAGAGTAAGGAATCTTCTGCTCTCTTAGATGGTTGGTGATAGGCTTGAAGTCTCTTCGTTTCATCAATGTAGAAGCTGCTAAGTCCTGATAAAGAACCGGATAGTGATCGCGGAAGTGTATTGGATTAAGGTCTCTAGCTCTATGCAGGATACGTTCTTTTAGCTGAAAATTATGCACGCAGACAAGGATGTCAGGGGAGGAGCCTTAGGACCCCGCGGCAGACCCACTCGATGAACACGGTCCATTTGGACCTCTGGCGTGTCCTCATCCCCAAGGATCTGCAGGAACAGAGCATTGACATATTCACGGAGGTCGTCACCTTCACCCTTCCACGGGACTGCTCGAATCCGTATATTGTTACGTCTAGAGCGATTCTCCAAGTCCTCCACGTGCGCCTGCAGATCTATGTTTTGGTCGCGGAGACGCAGCATCTCCTGCTGCAGCTGGTGCATATCGTCTTCTCTGCTTAGATCATGCTCCTCTAATGTCGCCACCCTCTCTCCAATGCCATCCACGTCCCGCCGTACCTCACGGAGATCCGCAGACAGCTGCGAGCGAAGATCTTGGATGTCCTCTTTAATGGCGGAGAAAAGCTCCACCATAAATGCTTTTGTTGCTGGTGCATCCTCCCCGTCCATCAGCGCCGCTCCTGTCATGGTCTGCGCTGCGGAGTGCTCCGTGGTCTTCAATAGCAGGTCCTTTAGGGATTTGTCCCTTCTCCCCCTAGCGGAGGACATCTTGGGGTCTTATGCCTGTCGAGTGCCTGTCTCAGGCCAAGCCCGTGCCTTTCACTACTGCACAGGAGGAGCAGGCCAGTGCACCCACCACCACCGGCCCCCCCCGCAGGATCAGCGACCCGCCGCAAGCTATCTGTGGCGCTTCAGTGCTTCAGGAGCGATCCTTATTGTGTCCTGACACCGGCATGAGCTACTTCCCCACTCACTTGAGCTCCTGCCAATGCTCTCCTCAGTGATATGCCCGGGCCTGGCAGCGTAGGGTTAGCGTGGGAGTTAGGAGGGTGCAGTGAAACAATCAATTCCACATGCTAGCAGGGGGAGACAGCGTTTACCAGGGGCTTAGGTCGCATGAGGGCCCTCTCTCCCCCCTGCGCGATTTAGAAGGCGGCTCCGGTAAGACGGGGGAACTCTATAGTCACTTCACCGATACCCCGCGGTCAGCCACGCTGCACTCTCAAGGCTCGCAGAAGCCACTGGCACTCCCAGGGTGATCCGGAGGTCCCCTCCTCAGGCCCAGGCCGGGCAGCAGAGATCGTCAGAGCAGCCCCAGCAGCACCCCAACCAACCGGCGCGGTCAGCGGCAGCGGGGGGGGCTGCGCGGGTACTAAAGATAGCAGTGCCGGGGCTATGGTGATGCCAGTCCCTGTCCCCCTCACTGAGGCAGGCCCAGAGTAATCCCAGTCTGTATGTGCTAGCTAGGCTCAGTCGCACTAACACCTGGTAGGCGGTAGTGCAGTCCGTCTCCGCATTCACCGATTTTAGCCTCCGGGGGCCAGCAGGACACCACTCCGTCTGCCGAATTGCAGACCGAGCTCCACTGCCACACGCACGTCACTCTCTCAGGCTCGCTGCTCCTCACCTGCAATCTCCGCCGTAGATCGCCTCCTCCACAGAAGGCGCAGCTTCCCGCCACCGCACCAAATCAGGTTTCTTCGAGCAGGGCCCACCGCTGACTCTAATATGGCGCCGTCTCCGGATCCCCGCCTGCGCGGCCGCGCCAGTGACCAGGCCAGCGGGGGACCCGCCGTCGGCGGAGGCAGGCACACCTCCCCTATGGACTCTCCGAGGGGCCGTCCCGAGGAGCACAGCAGACCATGGCAATATTCTTCCTTTCCCCCAGCCGCACCTCCTCCCGCCGGGCCGCAGCAAGGCCGGGGCCGGATGGGGTTGCACAGCGGGGCAGGTCGCTCAGAGGGTGCCGGTACTGCGATGCTGACAGGCACTTGTCTCTTCCCGATGGCAGGCACAGAATTATCCCCAACTCAACAAGCTGCGGAAGCTCCTCCGTATCCACACCCGGCAGGCGGAAGCGCAGCTCAGCACGTCTCCGCAATCACTGCTCCCTGCCTCCGGAGACCATCAAGGCACAACTCCGTCCGCCGACCTGCGGACCGAGCTCCCCCGCCACTCATACGCCGCCTTCCTAGGCCCGCTAATCCTCACCTGCAACCTCCGCTGGGCAGCGCCTCCTCCGCACAGGGTGCACAGGGTGCAGCCCCCAGCTACCGCACCAGAGTAGGACTCGTCGGACGCAGGGAGGACCTGGGCCGATCGCCGCTCCGCAGTTATTCTGCTGTCTGGGCCGCCAAGTCATCACGGCCCGGGCAGGACCCGCTGTAGGCCTCAAAATGGCGCCGCCTCCGGATCGCGTCCCTCGCAATCCTGTCAGTGTCTGGGCTAGCAGAGGATCCGCTGCAGGCGGGGGAAGCACGCCCCCGCTATGTGCACTCGGGTGGGTCGCTGGAGATAGTACCGTAGATTACGGCGATGTTCGGCCTTTCACCCGGCCGCACTTCACCCGCCGGGCCGCAGCAAGGCCGGGGCCGGAAAGGATCGCACGGCGGAGCAGGTCGCACAGATCACAGAACGGAGCCCGCCATCAGGTCCAGGACAGCTCCGCAACGCAGCTCACCCGTCTGTAGGGTCAGATGGGCTCCAGGTAGGGCGATAATGCAAAGCTAAGTAGTGGGGGCGCGTGGAGGGATAGGGACCCACGTCCTATCTCGCCGCCATCTTGGCCACGCCCCCAGAACCTTTATTTTAAATAAAGCTGCATTGTAATGGCATGCATGGTATAGGTATGCATGGTAAAAGTAAAAATAGTAGTTTTAATGTATCTCTATGAGTATGCGTGGTAAAAAGGTGAGTGGTTCAGGCATATTCATGGTTTAGGCTGCGTTGTAAGGGCATGCATGGTAATGCCGTTTGTGGTTCCATCATACAATCCTAAAAAGAGTGTATGATTCACTGTATATTTTACATTAAGGACCATTATGCACCTAACTACAGCTTCGCTATAGCTAGGCTCAAAGCGAGAAGAGATTTAATTTTACCTTTGTCACATCTGCTCTCATTTCTAATATTTCTCGGACTCCTAATTTCTGGCTTTTGTTCACCCTGCTGGGTCAAGTTATTACTCTTCTGGGTAGCAGGAAGATCAAAGCCCTCCACGTAATAGGATAATTAGGCAGTGATTAGTCCGGTTCCTGGCAAGGGACAGAGTGAGGACAGAATCTATATGTGCTAATAGCCTTTTTACAATGCACCAGGCTAGAAAGGGCTCCTCCCAAGGAGAACAAATGGGAGAAATCCAGACCTCTGGAGGCAATAACAGGAGGGGTTCCCCTTTGACATTTTGGAGGGGAAGGACCAGGCAATTGTGGCAGGTTGAGCAGGGCTTCAGGTTCTCAGAGAGGACTTTCTTTGAACAAGCCATTTCAAGTCACTGTGTTACAATGTCTAAACATGCTGTGCAGGTGACTAGGGACACAGTGTGTTATCCTAAGAATGAACAGAGGTGCCTATCTGCTGGAACTTTCCATCCACTTTAAAAAAAAAAATCCTCTTCACAGGGGAGATGAAGAAAATGAGAAGATGGGTTTTGCAGGGCGCTCAAAAGAACTGGACCTCTCTCTTTGGTGCTGGGTTACCCTGGACTTGGACTGGATTGGAATCTGTGGATTCACCTCTCCAGGGCCAATGGTGTTCATCCTCCTACACCCTCTGAGGGAGAGTAAAGGGATGACCCTGCTGGGGGCCCCAGGAGGAGTATAGTTTGGCTGGAACTTCTCAGGACTGACCCTGCAGAGGGTTAACCCTCATCAGGTGGCAGCCCCCTGACCTCTGCCACACTGGTGCCATGCATTTGGCTAAAGGAGGCTGTGGGACCTTAAGAGTGATGGCAGGAAGGGTATTCTCCCTTGAGGGATGTGGGGTGCTCCTGGAGGCAACCCCAGACCGAGGGAAACACCAGGCACTGGGCAGAGAACAGGTTCTTGACCAGGAGGTAAAGGGCAGGAGTGCAGGCTCTGAGCTCAATGGAGGAAGAGCAAAGAAGAAACAAAGCTTCTGGAAGCTCCCACAAGAAAGGGTATCTTAGGGGCCACAAGGCCAACAATATTCACTACTAGTGGCTGCCACCATGAGTAAAATGTGCCCAAGATCCCCAAAAAAAGACCAACACCTCTAGAAATGATAGGGGAACTTAGCACATATTGCTGACACTGCTGTTGTAACCAATAACACAATGGGGATTGATTGTGGTGGATAAGATGGAGTTGAGCGTTGCATAATACTCTGTTAGAAGTTGTAAAAGATACATAAGAAGCAAAAGGGCAAAAGAGTATGGTTCTTTCATTGGTTGTTGATGTTTCCTTTCGCTCTTTTGGTCTTTAACCCTGCTCTTCATTCTTTTTTTCTTGGTCCTCGTTAATTCCCCTACTCCTAAAATATGATGATGCCCTGACTTGATATATAATTTGAAAGGGATCAGGTAGACCAGAGTGCTGAATAATACAGTTTGTTATCCTAGTACAGGAGCCATAGTGAATTGCTGATTGCGAACTGTTATGTTAATTCTGAGGAAATACCAATAAAGAAATGATTTATAAAAAATGGACCAATTGGGCTAGGCCGGAGAAAAGTTTGGCCATGCAAGAACCGGCTGGGATCAGGCATGTGTGGCATCCTGCACCCTAAGTGTTCCAAATTCCCTGGAGAAAAAACTGCCTAGGTGGGTGCACATGTAATCCCCCTATTTTTTCTCATATTTCCCCCACCCCCATCTCCCCAGGTGCCAACACAAAAAGGAAAACACTAGCACTAATGTGTCCCCAGGGGACACCATGTCCCAAGGGACTGAATGCAGGAGGAACCCAGCTTGTTCCAGAACATGTCGCCTCCAGGAAGGCTAAAGCCTAGGGAGCATCAGGCTTCATGAGACTCCTGCTCCCCGTGCATGTGTCTGGGAGGAACAGGGGGCGCAGCATACCAGGAACACACCTGCAAAGACTGCAGGAGGGAAACAGATTGCCAGCTTCCACACTGGTACAGCACAGTGTTGACTGGTTGGGGATCCGGCTTGGGGCTCACAGGTTTAGATCCTGCTTGTCCCCTTTGTAGTACAAGTCTCGGTGCCCCATAGGGGCAGAGCTACCCAATCTGAAAAAAAATGAAAAAGCAGAAGGCAAGCCTGCGGCCGCAGGAAGGATCATTCTATGGGCATGATAAAAAAGATAGCCTCAGGACGGAGTACTGCCCCATAAATCCTTTGGGGTGCTGGGGGGCTGGCTGCCTCCAGGTGGGTTGGCAACTGGCCCAGGCCGAAGGCCATGCACGGCCAGGGGTTGGCTTTACGTATAGTAATAAAATATTAATTTGGGTTTTTAAGCCTAGAAATTCACTGAAAAAAGCGAAGGTTAACATAACGTTATAGTTAGTGTGATAAAAACGTCTGTTTTTGGATTTAAAAAATCCTTCGAAATTTACTGAAAAAGCCAAAGGTTAAAGTGATGTAATGATTAGCTGAATATCTCCGTGACAACATTAACGTTTGGAACTAATAAAACACAGAAATTCAGCAGTTATAGTTAAGAGAGCATATTGCGCACCCGCTTTGCAGTGATTATGAGCTCACGTATTACATCACTCATGACATGTTCTAAGGCATCATTTATGACATCCCTGATGCCATCTGATGCCATCTCAAATGACATCATTGATGCCATCACTGATGAGTAGGGAGTGCAGTAGCCCCCCAGGAACATTAAAAAAAACAGTAAAGGCACTATTATGAGTTTGACGGTGCGGCGGTGTCACCAGGCTGGAGAGTCTGGGGTGGAGCAGATGACAAAGAGACTGCCTCGTCTTTGTTATGTCTTCTCTTACCAGCATTGTACTGAGTGGTGTCACAAGTATTCAGTTGTTTCCTCATGCCAGATGTCCCGAATGAGTATTTCTTTCCAGTACTCCTGGAAAATTTGCGGTAGCAGAGGTTGTATGTTACCCCATCTCTGACATTTTCTTCTGTTCTGGAGGGACTGTGACTCTCCCAAACCATATTCTAGGGGCTGAGATGGGAAGGCAGGAAGAGGAAAGTGCACAACCTGAGGTTCTACGGCAGGCACAAGAAGAGTGCAAGCCTTTTATTGGGTACTATGCAACTCAGAGCACTATGTGTAAAAAAGTTGTGTCTTCAGGGAAGAAAAACAAAAACACTTTCTTCAGAGCTCTACAGCAACAAATGAAGGAGTAACATTTAAATATAAGTAAAATACAAGTTTATATTTAAACAAAATTTAAAAAAAAAACTAAAAAGTCATACGGTTCACTAAGATGAAAAATGTAGCTTCATCACATAGTCTGCCTAATAGCAATTTCCTAATAAGAACAAGAAATACAAAAATGTTGAAAAAATAGGGAACAACCTGCATAATAATACCCCTTTACACAGCTATTGGTTTTGTACAGAAGGGGTAGGATTGATTGCCTGTAAAGGATCAGAAGCAGTTAGAGGCTGGAGGCCTGCCCCTGTTCACTAAGGTCAGTGCACACAGCACAGACGCAGGTTGTGCAACATGGTAGTAGCCCAAACTACAATGCTTATACACACACAAAAATTAAAATATGATTAAAAAAAATCTGAAAACTAAAGATTAAAGTGATGTTATAGTTAGGTGTGGAAATAAGACCTTAACTTTCATTAAAAACAGATATTAAATGAAAAAAACAAAGGTTAAAGCGGAATTATAGTTAGGTATGGTAAAAAGACCTTACCTTATGGAGAAAATAAAACAGAGACATTCACTAAAAAGAAACAAAGGCTAAGGTAATGCATTAGTTAGGTGACAAAGTCACACCAGGCATAATGTTTAAAAAGTTAACTATAACTTGCATTCCCGTCATGCACTGCTTATGACCTCACGTTAGCTCACTCATGATTTGTTAAATGACATTATTGATAGCATCACTGATGACATTACTGATGACACCTCAAAAGACATCATTGATGAAATCGCTATTCACAACACCATTTGTTAGGTCTTAAGCAGTGCAGAATGGGGCATAATTTACAGTTATCTCACTGAACTATAACTGGTTATATATATATATATATATATATATATATATGTGAAAACAGGGTTTTGCCTCACGGCAAAATGATAGAAACGCACTCACTCGTGTACAGGAATCAAGGCGGTTTTATTTTAGATGTTCGTCATGCCCAACGCGTTTCGCCTTAACACGGGATATATATATATATATACACATACACATATATACACATACACACACACACTCATGCACACACACACACACATACACCCACATTAATTACCCAGTGGCCGTCACCACTGGGTAGTGATAGTTAGGACCATGTTTCCTTAGGAAATTAATTTGTGTGGGTTTGCTAATAACTTTGGCGCCATTTGAAAAATCTTCACAAAACTTTTAAAAAGTCTCATTCGTCTCAGCTCCTTGCTGGAAAGTAATGTGATTCATCAAGTGGGGGTTGAGAAAAGGGGGGTGCAAAACGCATTTTCTTCATGCAATTTCCCATAGAAAAATTACACTAAATTTGGCAGAAAGTCTGCTTTTTGTGATTTTGTGTAAATCCGTTCATTAGCTGTTGAGAAATTTAGATTTTAAATTGATATATGTATAGAAATCAAAAGATAATATCTGACTGGTCCCACAACATCAACAAAGATGCTGCGGCAGCCATTTTAGGACTCGGAGACTCAGTCCTCTGTCCCGATAAAAAAATGAAAAAAACATATAGGGCAGCAGAGTAGGATTTCCCTGACCCCCTTGGCTTGTTTGGGGGAGGAGGGGCAAAAACGTAATTTTCTTTTTTAGCAGTACAGTAGTTCCGTGGAGGATTTATGGATCTGTGTTATAATTTATACCTTCATAAATGATATCCCCGGGTGGGACAGGGCCCGGGAGGGGGCGGGCACCACATTATCATTTCAAGAAGTTTACTGAATATTTTGCAATATTATACATTATTTTATGTGAGGGCATGTGACTCCCCCAACTGAGCCATTCCATGGGGACCTCATCCCCCACATAAAGGGGTTGACAGCGCCAGAGCGCTGCCATAATAAAAATAAATGACACAACTGGCAGCACAGGTGTGGGCAAATCGTTAAGAAGACACTACTAAATCTAAGCTTCTGGCACCACTAATGTATCACTCTTTTATCAAGCAGCATTTCATCTTTTCATATATTGTTTTTATTTCTAACAGTAAGACTTAAATTTGACTTTGTGGTATTAGAGCATTGTACAAGTTTTTAAAGGTGGAAAGCATTAGATGAGGTTACAAATAACACATTAGAATGTTCATATCATGGAGCGGGATTCATTGTACAAAATCCATATCAAATCTAAGCAAGGCGAATGCACTGTTGAGCCTATTCCAGTATGAAAAGTTGCCCAGCATAGGAGCACTATTCCTGGCCCTGGGGTTGATCAAGGTTGTGGCAACAGCACCAAACTTTTAAAATCATTAAAATCCATGTTGGTGTGCAAGTCTATCCTGAAAGACCAAACAGGGAAAGATCAAAGGGACAACAAAAGTCCACTAAACATAGGATATTTAAGATGTTCGAATATACTAAGAGTTACCATGCAGAACATTTACCTGAAACGTCTTGGCGTATGAACGGGGCTCATGTACGCTAAAGAAAACGCATCTTAAAGACACAAACTCTATAGACTTACTTTATCAGGTCAAGCACCTGTGCAAAAAGGGGTGTAAGAGTACTGTGTAGATACTAATCACACATGGAAATATAATAAAATGCATATAACAAAAGGAACAAAGTGCATCCCATTTTCTAATGGCCCTAGTAGTATGGAGTGGTTCTAGTGGTTTTCATTAGCGGCTAAAAAGCTGGCATACTGCAGGGATGGGGGATAGTGAATTATTTGTATTATATTTGCTAGTCTCTAATATTTGGAGACTTGTCATCTTTTATAGTGCATCTTTTTTCTGAAGCATCTGTTTGCAGCCTGAATTAAATGAGACATTTGTTTATTCCAACGGCGTAGAAGAGTCATGTTTGATCAGACTGTTTTCAACAGTCGAGATGTTAAATTAAGTCAATTTGGTGAAATTAGTTTGTTTTCTAATTGCAGCTGCTACGCCGCCACCCATTTTCCCTGCTGCTCTATTTTCTTGTAGTATATAATAGTCTGTTGGGAGGGTGGATAGAATGACTGGGGAAGATTCATCAGTGAGCAATGTTTCGGATAGTAGCAGTATATCCGGTGGACAAGGCATCACTGAAGTAGGGATGCAAGTGTTTAACAGACCTAGTTTGCATAGTTTTGGTATTGGGGTGGCTATATTCAGGCTTACAGAGTTAAGACGGCAGAGCTCTTCCGTGGAATAGGTAAGTATTTGGGCATAATGGCTGGGCCCTAGCCCCGCACGTGGACGGGCTTGCCTTTGGCGTGCCGGCAGCACATTCACGCCGCAGTGTCCATAAAATAGGAGCTTCGATCTTACATCCTATTCTGAAGATACCCAAATTGTAGTAGCCATGATCCCCTATGATAACAAGACAGGTGTGAATCTCAATGACTGTATGGCAGCAATTGGAAACTGGATTAACCTAAACTGCTTGAAATTTAACTCTGAAAAAACAGAGATTATCCTTTTTGGGAACAATCCCACTCTTTGGTCCCCTTCATGGTGGCCAGAGGAATTGGGGAACCTGCCCTCCCCAGTGAGCAAGATTAGGAATCTGGGAGTGGTAATAGAAACAAACTGACTTTGGGCCAGCAGGTCAATACAGTCATGTCCTCTGCCTTTTGTACGCTGAGGATTCTTACAACGATCTTCCCCTTCATTCCCTTAAATGCTCAAAAAACAGTGGTAACTGCACTGGTTCTATCAAAGACTATTGTAATGGCCTATACTTAAACTTTCAACATAAACACCTCAACAGGCTACAAGTATTGCAGAAAACTTCCACTACATTGCTGGCAGGCATTCACAAACATAAATCTGTTTCTCAAATCGTCAGCACGTTACACTGGCTCCCTGTTAGGCAGCATATTATGTTTAAGGCCCTCTGTCTTGCCTACAAAGCTATTCATGACGTAGGCCCGGACTAGTTGAAACAATCTTTCAAATGGTACAGTCCAGGGAGAAACCTTAGTTCCACTGGCGCCTTGAAACTTGTGGTTTCCAAGTTCAAATGGACCAACTGGGGAGGAATAAGTTTTGTGACTTCGACCACAAAAAAATGGAACCAACTTCCTTTTTACATTAGAGCTAAACCTAAACTACTAGCATTTAAGAAGGAAATAAAAACTTGAATCTTCTCTAGTTAAGGATGATTCTATGTCCACTCACTCAGAGCTACCACCTTGACACGTCTGTGTATTTGTGCTTTAGAAGTTAGTATGCAAAAGAAACAATTGATGGACGGAATGCTGGACAATGCAAACATTCACCCCCAGTCACAAGGATCTGGGTTAAATCCGTCATTCTTTTGCTCACCACACCACCCCAGTTTGGACCCAGCCATATGCAAATCAGTCTTGACCCTGTTCCTTGTGGGAACAGTCCAGCCCGAACTACCAAGCCAGGTCCTCCCTGGACCGGAAACAAGCATCCTGGGACCGGTTTCAGGGCATCACCCTTCATCAGCCAGGCTAGCTTCAATCCAGTAGTGTAGTGAGCACGGGACCCACGTCTCGGCATACCCTTCCCACTTAGGGCGACAAATGCAAAAGAAACAATTGATGGACGGAATGCTCGACAATGCAAACATTCACCCCAGGTCACAAGGATCTGGGTTAAATCCATCATTCTTTTGCTCACCACACCACCCCAGTTTGGGCCCAGCCATATGCAAATCAGTCTTGACCCTGTTCCTTGTGGGAACAGTCCAGCCCGAACTGCCAAGCCAGGTCCTCCCTGGACCGGAAACAAGCATCCTGGGACCGGTTTCAGGGCATCACCCTTCATCAGCCAGGCTAGCTTCAATCCAGTAGTGTAGTGAGCACGGGACCCACGTCTGGGCATACCCTTCCCACTTAGGGCGACAAATGCAAAAGAAACAATTGATGGACGGAATGCTCGACAATGCAAACATTCACCCCAGGTCACAAGGATCTGGGTTAAATCCATCATTCTTTTGCTCATCACACCACCCCAGTTAGAAGTTAGTATAGCATAACATAACTGACTTCGCTCACCTCTACCCTGATTGGTGCTGATTGGTTCCCCTACTATCCAATCCGATCTGAGCAACTACAGTAGGTTGCAAAGACAGGTTTTTCTGTTTTATAAACTCCATGCAGGTTTAGCTTCATGTAAAAACAATTAAGAACAGTTTCAACTATGTGGAGAAAAGCCTAGAAAGGTACCGCCCGTGTGAATGGTTACCAGTGCGTCCGAGGCGCAGTTAAATATGCGTGAACATGTCCATCTGTAACACAACTGGTGCTCATGTAAAGCGCTCTAAAACCTTCGGGCGAGTTCGCACTATATAAAACTTCCACAAGAAAAAAAGAACAGTTTCAACTATGAGCAAAAAAGCCTAAAAAAGTGCAGCTCGTGATAGTGGTCACCAGCGCGTCCGCGCAGCAATGTGCATTAAATATGTGTGGAGCTTAACTGACTCTGCTTGCCTATACCCTAATTGGTGCTGATTGGTGCCCCAGCTATCCAATCCAATCTGAGTAACTATGGTATGGCGCAGAGACGGGCTCTTATATTTTATAAACTTCATGCAGGTTTGAGAGGGTGGGAGTGCAGTGTGCCCAGTAAAGGCAGAGTCAAGACCGATGGCAAAGACCTGTAGAGTTCCATGAGGCAGCACAAGGGGCGTACTTCTATGTATCAGTAGAAGTCAATAGTAATGATAACAAAGGCCAGTTTCAGAAGAGTCTTCCTAACGCAAGCCAAAGACAGCCACTGGATCAATAATACAACAACAGTACAACATATTATGTGCTACATCTATGACTTTGCTTTCACCAATGCACTTAATATTTAGCAAATGGAGGGATGAAGAGGGTAAACTCTGCCTGATCATATTTTGCTTCTATCTCTTACTTTAATTCTCCATAGAATAATAAATAATTGTCTTGGTCCTTAATCCACAGAAAATTTAGAGTATTTAATTCAAAGACTTTAGCTTTGATTTTTACTCTTAACCAAAACTCAGCAGAGGACAGGAGACATTAATATTCGTACCAGAGATGACAGCTTATCCTCAAACTTCAAGCCAGTTTGTTACAACTTTTATGCATAAATGCCTTCAGTGAGTATTAGGGAAATATAAGCAGTTCACGCTTTAGCATCCACATGTAAAGACTACCAGTCACCCCCAAACTATCAACCCCAAAGACCAGGATCCCATGATCAAGTAGATCAGAATTATGAGTGATCACTCTTTAATGTGTATTCTGAGTTTGTTATGACTAGATGCTGATTTCTAATACTGCTAATATTTATCTTTTCAAAAGTCAGTAGGGTGTATTGAGGCTGTAATGGAGAATGACCCATTTGAATGTGTTGTAGGAAGAGGCTCCATTTGTTAGATTTTCTATAATATAGTAGGAAATAGTCAAGGACATATCAGTTTGTGCTAAATTCTTTAAAATAGCCCTGTCCCCTTAGACCTTCAATCTGAATAAAACTCCAGTAAAAATGTGGGCAGAAATGGACATTTCCTCCTGAATCGGTGTAATAAATAATGTGCTAATTTCACATAAGGTATTAATCCACCATGTTTTACCATAGACATATTTTGCCATATCATACCAAGCAGAATCTGATCCTGTAGAAAGTGGTGTGGTACCTTTTATTTCCCTGGCAAGTCCACATTCTTTAGGAGAACACTCAGACTACTGCAGTACTTTTGCATGCGGTGTAACTGAGACACACAGTATCTGATGTTCTGGTTGTGAAGTTATGGAATCAGGAGTGAATACATCAGTGTTTTGCTAGGTATTTAGGCTGTGTGCAGAACGCTTTCCAGGTTGAGTTGAAATAAAAGTTAAGAAATGTAAGCGCTTGACATCCCACAGCACCCACATATACGTATTGGTAACTTGGATGAGCTCACTGCTTAACCTCTGAAGAAGTGCTGTGGAAGGGATAAATCACTATTCACAATGGAAACCATTAACGGTGGGGAACCAGTGAGAGAGAAAAAGTGTAAGTAAAAATGTATTAACCACTAAGGATGGCTCAGTGTGTTGATTGGGATTAACTTATCAAAAAGTGATCTCAGTTAGAAGTTCAAATCCCGGTAAAGGCGACCATCCCATTGGGTAGTAGGAACATACCTTACTGAGCTGAAAAATGGTGAGTTTTACGATGCCCTGTATAAAAACAAGACATTATTACTTATATTTAGCTATATCATTATTAGGGCTCCCGGTTTTATGGTAGTTCTTTTTTTTACATTTCCATCAGTATTTATCCATATTTCTTTTTTGGCCATCCTATTAGTAGTTATCCATATTTATTTTGTGGTTTGCAGATAAGGGGAATACAAAATTGCACTTTACTGCATTTATTTAACCGATAAACATGCAATTATACTTTGATGCCTGTCCTGTTTTACCAAATTCAGCAGCCAAATATAGCAAACACTACAACCACAGGTAAATATTAGACATTTACTACAAATATATTTTAAAATATGCCTGTATTTTGAGATATCTTAGCCTGTTTTTTAACTCCCCATGCTATCTATCTGCTCATCTGTGGTGTTGGAATTCACAATAGACAGCATGGAAAGTCATTCATTAGAAGCACAATTTTCAGTATTTTTCCACTTATAAAAAGATATACAGACAGGAAATCCATTGTTTTCTGTCTGTATTTATCTGCAAAAAAAGGAAAAACAGAAAAACAGGAGCCTTCATCATTATTTATTATATGCCTGACATATTAAAGGAACAAAATATAATAACAATATACATACTGTTAGAAATTAGGTTTCTGGTTGGCAGAGGTATGCACCCTGGCTAAGCAGTAACAACAATCCGGATAAATCCGATGCACACCATAAATTAACCTGTGCTCACCCTCTGGTAGCTTGGCACAGAGCAGGCAGGCTTAACTTAAGTGGCAATGTGTAAAATATTTGAGCAACACTTCTAACAGTAACAGTGAAAAGACCACAAAAAAATACTCATCACCAGTTTAGAAAAATAGATTATGATTTTAGAAATAAGACAAGACTAAAACAACAAAAATCCCTTAGATATGAATTTTCAAAGATTAAAAGTAAAAATAGTGCTTAGAGGAAATAAGTGCCTATGGGGGTTATCAGGTAATGCGGGACTGAGGCAAAGTCAAGAGTTCAGGCCAACTGCGATAGAGAGCAGGCCGGGGACAGGAGCCACACAAGGCCTGCTGAATAAAAGTACCTGGATCCTGGTCACAACAACAGGACGTGGGGTGCAGCCCAGTGATGCGTTGGTGTCGATCCAAAAGTCGAGGAGATGCATCGATTTTCTTCATGCCAGAATGGTAATGCACCAGTTCCGAAGACGAAGCGCCAGGTCCGAGATGCGTTGGTTCCAAAGCCAATGCGCAGGTTTCTCCACGCAGTCAAGGGGATGCGTCAATTGTGTTAATTGTGTTTCATTGCAGCAATGCGGTGGTTTCATTGGCGATGCACTGGTTCCAAGTGCAATGCGCCGCTTCTGTTCCCACAAAAGCAGTGATGCATCGGTTCTGCATCACGCAGCAGAAGATGCATCGCAAGCACCTGGATCCACTTCCAATGGACCAGGCACAGGAGCAGGGATATGGCATTGATATCCCTGAGTCTTAAAACAGGAGGCAAGCCAGCATGTCCTTGGAGATCACTCTGGGTTCAAGCAAGAGTCCAGTCCTTCCTCAGCAGGGCATAGGATAGCAGGTAGCAGGTCAGCACAGCAGAAAATAAGTTTTACCAGAGCTGCAGTCCAGCAGAGTGGCAGTCCTTGTAGCAGCACAGCAGTCCTTCCTCCTGGCAGAGTTTCTTTACAGGTCCAGTAGTGTTTTATTTGGTGGGGCAGAGACCCAATACTTATAATTAGTTGTGCCTTTGAAGTGGAGGTGAGTTCAAAGAATGTCAAGTCAACATGGCAGTACAACTGCACACACAGACTCTGCAGTACCAGGCCTGAGACATGTTTAAAGTGCTACTTATGTGGGTAGCGCAATCAGTGCTGCAGGCCCACTTGAAGCATTTAATTTACAGGCCCTGGGCGCAGGTACTGCACTCTACTAGGGATTTATAGGCAATTTAAATATACCAGTTGAGAATAATCAATCAAATCATGTTTTGGGGGGGAAGCACATGCACTTTAGCACTGGTTGTCAGTGGTAAAGTGCAAAGAGTCCTAAGGCCAAAAACAAGAAATCAGCAAAAAGGTGAGGCAAACAGGCAAAACATTTGGTGAAGACCACCCTAAGGCTTTCAGGTCCAACACGTGTTGTCCGCCTCCAGTTGAAAGTGTGAAGAGCTACCCAGGCTCTTAGGAGGTCTCATCACTTAGGCGTAAGAACCTGGAAAGACCATGAGCATTGTCCATAACCTGTAGGGCGATGGATCACCTTAACAATTTTGGATTCTTACCCCTCATTTGCATTAGCCACCTGAGGGGACTGTGGTCTGCCTGAATCAGGAAGTGAATTCCAAACAGGTATGGTCTCAACGTCTTCAGTGCCCAGACCACAGCAAAGGCTTCCCTTTCTATAGAACTTCACCTCTGTTCCCTGGGAAATACCTTCCTAGAGATGAAAGCTACAGGTTGGTCTAGGCCCTCATCATTTAGCGGTGATAAAATTGCCACTATGCCATGTTCTGAAGCATCTGTTTGAACAATGAATTTCCCTGGAAAAGTTAGCAGCCTTGAGCATGGGGGCTGTGCACAAGGCCTGCTTTAGGGAGTGAAATGCTCTTTGGCATGCTTCTGCCCTAATCACATTTCTAGACTGCTCCTTTGAAGTCAGCTATGTCAAGGGAGAAACAACAGTGCCATATCCCTTAACAAACCTCCTGTAGTACCCTGTGATGCCTAAGAAGGCTTTCACATCATTTTGGATTTTGAGGGGCTTCCCAACCATGATAGTCTCTATTTTGGCTTGGAGGGGCTGCACCTTATACCTGCCCACCAGGTGTCCTAAGTATACCACAGACCCCTGCCCTATCTGGAACTTACTGGCCTTGATAGTCAAGGTGGTCTTTCCACCTGCTACTGAAGACAGCTATGTCATCCACGTAAGCAGCACTGAAGGCCTCCATAGCAGCCAAAACCTGGTTCAACGGTCTCTGGAAGGTGGCAAGGGTATTCTTTAATTAAAAGGGTATCACTCTAAATTGGTTGTGGCCCTCTAGAGTAGAGAAGGCTGACTTCTCATTGACTCCGTCAGTTAGGGCAATCTGCCTGTACCCTGACGTAAGTTCAAAGGTACTCAGGAACTGGACAGCCCCTAACCTCTCAATCAGCTCATCACCCTGGGGGAAAGGGATGAGCATCAGTCTTGGTGACTGAAA
Organism: Calotriton arnoldi; assembly: GCA_963921515.1. Classification (NCBI taxonomy): domain Eukaryota; kingdom Metazoa; phylum Chordata; class Amphibia; order Caudata; family Salamandridae; genus Calotriton; species Calotriton arnoldi. The sequence continues at coordinate 4,461,601 of CAWUFW010000245.1, forward strand.
AGAGCATCCTGCAATCTACACAGAACCTGAGTTTTGGTGTAGTGTCGGTGGAGCATCTTTTGGTACCAGCACCACAGTGCTGGACCAGGGGCTACTGGAGGGTTCAATCACTCCCAACTCCAGCATCTTAGAAACCTCGGGGCTATTTATAAGAAAATGCCATGCTCCGACATTTTCAAAAAAGCAGGGATGCGCTGTATTTACAAAAATACGATGGACCCCTGCATTTTCCATAGCGCTGATGCTAGAAAAGCTGCCTAGCGCCAGTGCAGGCACCCTGCCGCCATGTTGCAAGGGTGCCTGCACTGCAGGGGCGATTGTTTATGTGTAGGAAGGGACACCTTGATGCATATAAACAATAATTCATGGTGATTTGCTCCTTCTATGTGTGCTGCAGAATAGAAAGAGCAAAAATTGAGGAGAAATTAATCCTTTCTCCTTGTATCGTCACCCTAAGACCAGGTATTAACTGGCATTAGTTTTTGCCACTGCCCCAGCCTCGTAAATCTGTTGCAGCGTCAAAAAGCAATGGGTTTTGCGGTGGAACCCCCACTGCAATGCCCCTTGCCCGCCCCTTTGTCGCAGGGGACTGCAGCAGAAAGGGGCATATTTACAATGTAGCGTTAAGCCACGTTAAGTGGCTTAGTGCCACCTTGTCAATATGGGGAATGGCGCAACCCCACTGGAGCGTCAGAAAAAGTGATGCTCCAGTGGTGTTAGGAGCTTGTAAATATGCCACCTCATCTTTGATGCTGGCCCTCACTTTGTCAGACAGCCTGTAAGTTTTATTCTTGACAGGGAGGCTCTATACTGTGTCCACATCATGGGTACACACATGGGTAGTCCCTGGAGTGAGAGGAAACAGAGAGGATAACTTTCCCAGCAACTGGCGACAGTTCTTCTGCTGTTCTGAAGTCCGGGTAGGGGAGAGGTTCACACCTTCCACTGACCAATCCTTCTCTTTGGAGGCTAAGAGATCAGGGAGATGTTCACTCTAATTCCTCACCTCCCTCTGTCACCAGTAACATGGTGACCTCAGACCTCTCAGTGTGGTTTGAGACAGTTGATATGGAGCACCCTGTGGGATGCCTAGGGGTCTTGAGGGCCACCAGGGTGACCTCAAGAGGTAGGTGACCTCCCCCTTCCTCTCAACTGTCTCATACAGCCTAGTCCAACAGTCTTGGAGGGCCCTGGGCTCCACAGGTTCCATCACCCACACTTTCTGCCCAGGCTGTAAGTCCACAGGGACAGCCATTTGGTCATACTACTGTTTCATCCCTCCTGGTTAGCTTCTAAGTTATCAGACGTTTGCATCCACAACTTGGCTATCTGGCTCCTGAAGGTCAGCATGTAGCTAACTACATCCTGAAGGGCTTTCTTGGAAGCTTAGGATGACCATACAGAAGCTGAAAGGGGCTAAATGCAATCCCTTCTGTGGTACCTCTCTATAAGCAAAGAGAAGGCATGGTAAAAGAGTGTCCTACTTTCGCCTCAGTCAGGCCCTTGATCATGCGTTTGAGGGTCTTATGAATCTCTCAACAAGCTCATTGGTTTTTGGAAGGTCGGGGTGGAGAATATGTAAGTAACTCCACACTCCTTTCACATTGACTGCATATAAGCAGACATGAAGTTGGTGCCCCTGTCAGACACTACCTCCTTGGGAAACCCATTCTGGCAAAAATCCCCATTAGGGCCTTAGCCACAGCTGGTGCATATTTTAACGACTTTGAAGTGGGAAATAGGGATGAGAGTGACCACAGACCACTGAGGGTATCTCTTGATCTAAATGGGAAATCCGCAAAACAACCGGGAACATTGGGTGCCTCAACTGGAGAAGAGCATCATGAAGTATTGAGCAGAATAAAATGGACCACAAATCTAGGTCCAAAACTCTTGGAGTGGATCACACACAAAGAGTTGAGCCAAACAGGGAGAAGTTTGGCATCCCCCTTGGAGCTCTGGAAAGCAATACTTGACGAACTAAAAACCGTTCTCGGGCGTGTCACTGGTAGCCCTAAAGCACAGGACTCCTATCCACAAAGCCTATCATTACAACTAAAACCAAGGGCCTTAGCGGAAACCAAGCGGAGTCTTTTAAAGGCCTTGAAGGCAAGAAGAACAGGAGCTACAAATCCCCACACATTGGAAATAAAAGTGCTTCGCAGGGAACACAGGAAGAAAATATGGGAAATACGATTAAAGAAAATCGAGGCAGAGTGGCTGAAAATATTTAACCTTTTCAAAGAAAAGGGTCATATCCAACTTTGGAGATATATCAGACCACTGAGCCACACCGGTCAGAGCAAGGAAAACGGGGTGGCAGCCTCTGAGTGGGTCAAATATGCAAAGCTACTGTATACAACACAGCAGAACATGACTGATACCCAATCACAACAAACCCCTCCAGTAACCCATAAAGATGGCAAAACTCCTGTTATCACCAAGGATGAGATAACCAACCTGATTAAAAAAATGAGGTCAGACGGCGCGCCGGATCCCAATGGAGTCCCAGCGGCAGTGTTTAAAGTCACTCATGGATTCTGGGCGGATCAGTTAACACCACTTTTTAAGTATGCATTTGAAACTTCCACCGTTCCATCATCGTGGAAAGGCTCAATACTCTTCCCGATTCACAAAAAAGGGGACCGCACGAAACCCGAAAATTATCGGCTTGACGCTCTATTAGATATAGAAGCAAAAGCATATGCCAGAGTATTGTTGAAGGAACTTGAAACCTGGGTAAAAGATCATAATATTCTTCCATTCTTCCAATCTGGTTTCAGGCCCCAAAGCTCCACCATAGACAACATCCTAGTACTGGGATACTTGTCACTACATGCGACCCAGCCATCACAATTACCTTTGTTTTGCTGTTTCGTGGATTACAGTGCAGCTTTCGACCGAGTCGACCGCGGGAAGCTATGGGAAAAACTTATCAACTGGGGCATTCCTCAAAAGCTGTTAAAGGCAATAATTGCTCTCTATGAAGGGACCTGGGTGCGAATCAAAACCAGCCAAACGTCAGTAACAACTAAGGTTCCAACCAACAATGGCCTCAAACAAGGGTGCGTTCTTGCCCCTTTACTTTTTAATATCTATACAGCCGATTTGGGAAAAGCCCTGGAGGGGGCAAACCTACTCATACCAAGGCTGGGGGACGTGCGGCTCCAAATTCTCCAATATGCCGATGACATTGTTATTATGGATCACACTAGGACAGGCCTACAGAAAGCCTTAGAAGCTCTGCACAGATTTAATCAAAAGAACAACCTGCTGGTGAATCAGGAGAAGACCAGGATAATAGTCTTTGGGAAGTACCATCGAAAGAAGACAGCTCAATGGCGCCTAGGTGATTTGCAAATCAGAACCTGCAAAAGCTATAATTATTTGGGTCTCAGGCTTTCGGAAGGGGCCAAACCATCAGCCCATTTGAAACATTTAAGAAGTAAGGGGGCCGGCATTATCAGTAGCCTGAGAAGTCTCAATCGAAGACTACACAGCCCGACTGTTGAACCTATCCTGAAAGTCTTAAAAGCAAAAGTAGTGCCCTACATTAACTACGGCCACCTAATCTTTCCTGGTGCTCTCACTAATTTCCTCATGAGCCACCAAATCTCGGTATACAAGAAAGTATTAGGCATCCCACGACAGGCCAGGAGAGCAAGAGTGAGGCTGGAGCTGGGACTTACCCGACCGGACATTACCTGCTCAGGGGACATTTTAAAATATTACATTAGTACCTTGCGAGCTCCAGCAACATCTTTGAAAGCGCAAATTAAAATAATCTTCGAAGAAGGTGGTTCCCCATGGCAGGTGCAGTTGACAGCAGCCACAAAATTGTTAGAAATAGATGTGCAAAATTTGCACAACTCAAACATTCCAGTTGCTGCATGGAAACGAGCAGTGAATAGACAGGCCAAGAAAATATCACATGAAAGAGATCTGGAAAGCTTACACCATCAATCCAATCTCTCATCACTGGACGCCTCCTACATAGTGGGAAAACCACAGCCTTATTTCGAACAAGCACTGACAGTCCCGGTCCGGAAAAAATCACTTATATGAGACTTCTTGCATTGCCCATTGTGGACTTTAACCAAGGTTGGGCCCGGCAGGACAATTTAGCCGCATGTCGACTCTGTAATTACCATCAGGAATCCTGGCTCCATCTGCTGTGCTGTTGTCCCAAGTTAGCCAGCGAGAGGCACCGACTAGTTCTTCCAATTTGCAGAGCTCAGGGTCTTGTACGATGCAGAGAAGTCTCAGACTTGTGTTTCTCCGCTAAAACAGCTCAAACAGTCGCGCGGCTGGGGAAATTTACAGAATCAATTCGAGCCGCACTGACGCTGAAAATAGAGTTACAATAAGAAATCAGTCGGCTAGCAAGCAAGAGAGACTCTGACAAACCACCCTTCTAAGTCTAATGCATTTGCACTTGTATTTTATTACCAGATCTTGATATTAGTTTTAAAGGTTTTATGCCCCACCAGTTTGTAGTAACATGCGTGGGATTTTAATAATGATAGTATATTGTAACGATTTTAAGTAATTGAACAATAAAGTTTAATATTATATTATTATTATAAATACACTGCTGGTGCAGTTGCAGTTCTTAGAGGTATGGCCTCTGGGTATCTTGTGGCATGTTTCACCAGTACCAGGATAACCCTGTTTCCAGATGCTGTCTGGGGATCCATGCCCCTACAATGTTGATGCCCACCCTTTCAAAGGGGGTGCCAATGACAAGCAAGGTATTAAGGGTGGGCTTTCAGCTTCTGCCCTGTCTTCCCACTGGCCTCCAGGTCAAGCAAGTCCTACAGAAAGTATCTGAGGAAATCTTTATCCGGGGCCAATAAAAGTGGGAGACAAGCCTGGCAAAGGTCTTGTCCTGCCCCAGATGTCCTCCCAGGGGTATCTCATGAGCCAGCTCCAGTAGGAATGCCCTGTAGCATTGGGGAATGACCAATGCCTTTGTTGCCCCATGCACCGGTGCCTTAGGCTCACTATACAGGAGTTTACACTCCAAGTAAATGTGGTGATTCCCAGAGGCATAACCTGCTGTCTGGGGTTTGGACTGTTTCCTCATGCCCTCCAGGGTTGGGCAATCCTTCTTTGCCTTGCAAAACTCCTCACTGGTGGGTCCCCCTTCTATTTGCCATTCAGCAAGTTCAGCCAGGTCACCAAGGGAGGCAATGTCCTCCTCAGTGGGCTCTGGGTTAGCCTCCTCTGGCGCCCCAACCACCTCAGCTGGAAGACATTCAGTGGCTGGTTTCCCACACCCCTTGTCCTTCCCTCTTTTGGCAGCTGGGAGACGTTCAGGGGCTGGTTTCCCACACTCCTTGCCATTCCCTCTTTTGGCAGCTGACTGGGCCATTCTTTTAGGCTCCCGACTTCCTTGACTCCCTTCTTGGGCATCCATGGACCTTGTGGTAGCACATATCCACTCAGGCACACCTAACAATTCCAGTTGTGACTTGAGCTCCACTTCCTTCTGGTTAGTGTGCTCAAGATCATTTCCTAACAAACAGTCCACAGGCATAGCAGGGCTCACAGCAACTTTCAGAAGACCTGAGACCGCTCCCGCACTGAAATGGAACAAGGGCCACTGGATAGTGACCCTCACGGTTGTCTGCCACCACAAACTGGTGAAATGCATTGGGTATAACTAGCTCTGGGGCCAGCAGCTGACTCCTTACCAGAGTCATGTTGGCTCCTGTGTCCCTCAGAGCCTGAACACCTTGCCTTTTGATGGTAACCCACTGCCTATACTTTGCAGCATTGAAGGGCAAATGGGTTTTAGGAACCATTTCAGTTTCGCCTAGGAACACTAAGGTAACCTCAGGAAAACCGGTAAAACATTTGGGGAAGACCCCTCTCCCCACCAAGGGTGTCAGGTCTAACACATACACTGATAAAAGGTAAGCTTAACAAAAAGTTGATATGAGGGCCATGCCTTTAGCACAAAAGTTACTTTCAAGGTCCCATTGAAATCTTGCCACTAAGATGTGAACTCCCTTACTCTGTTCATAAGCTCCTCTTCACAGCACATTTTTCAAACCTCTTTGAAACCCCATCTCACTGACACCTTCTAGTCCCATAGCAGAGTCACCCTTTTGCACACGCTCATCACATTCTTTGTTATGTACTCGGTTAATGTTTACTATTGTACTCTGTGCAGCACTTAGGTGTGCACTCTTAATGAATAATATTAAAATGAACTGAAAACAAAATATATGCCAGTAGAAAAATATTCATGAAAATTACTGAAAATACATTTAATTTAAAGGAACGTTGATCTGGGATTGATCTGAGTAAATACCTATCGTGCTTGGGAATATTTACTTACTTACACAATACTGTATTAAACAGCAAGTGCTTCCCTTCTGCCCACTAATTATGAGTGTTATAACTGATGATAAACAGAGTTATCACTTGACCCTTGTATAGTGCTTGCCAGTCACATAATCAATTGAAATGAAATACAGTCCACACTGTGTATCATTGAGTGCAGCAACATCCTCTTTATTTGTAAACTGAACTCTGTTAGGAACAGCTATGAGATTTTCAGCATAAAGCATTGCAAGTGAAAGTCTTCAGTAAGGATATCGGATCCTGATTGTGAAATCAAGTCGTGGATATTTAAGTGACCACAAAGGGCCCTACTCAGAGCTGGGTGGGTGTGAGGCATATGACAAAAGGTGGTCATGTTGGTGTCAATGGCACTCTAAATAGGGCATCTGCCAATTTTGGGCAGATGTACATCTTTTGCAACCTTTAAATAAGGCTTTTTGGTCTCCATGCATAGTTATATAGTTACCTAAAACTTAGGTGGGATATGTTTTGTGGGGTATTTGACATAGCATATCACCAGGCACCTATTTCTTTAACCTGAAACAAGTGCACAATAGGCAGCATTTTCAAATCATTATTACTTTAAGATTCTGATTGAGATACTTTGAAATTGCTCATAGTGTATTGTATTCATTGGGTAACTGTCTGAGGTCAGTCTTAATAAATAGTAATCAGGACTGGCCCAAGACATACAGAACCCGATTCACAAAGAGCCTCCGCACTCATGGCAGAGGCCCCACAGTCATGGTGGGGGGCAAGCACTCGTGGTGGGACCTCCGCAAGGAGAAACTGCAATGCGGAGGTCCGGCTGAGGCTGTGGGGTCTCAGCCATGAGTGCAGAGGCCCTTTGTGAATCGGGCCTATTCACGATGTTGCAGAGATGCTGAATTTGAAGATTTATGCTCAGCATGCCAGATACATTCTTGGTTCTCCCTTGATTCCCTCAGGCTTGCTCTGCCATACTTGATGGCCTATCTCATGTATGTCTTACAATGAACCTACCAGTTTGATTGGAGATCTCGCCCTCAGAGCACATGACACAATCAAAACAGCAGACTGGCAGTCCAGGCCGCGTCACCCTTCTAAGTCCTGGGAGGCATGGATCACTGCATTTTGACTGTGGGACCTAGAAAACATCTTTGGTACAATGAAAACTCAGAAAGAAAACATTATTTTCTGCATGATATAAAAGGTCATACTTATCCTGGCCTGTTTATTTTGTTTTCGTATCATTCTTTAGAAAATCTTTAAAAGCAGCATTTATATAATTATCTGAATGCACCCTGTTGGTTTACTGCAAGAAGCAGTATCTAAAGTAGAACCCATCTGTGGTGTAAGTGTATTCAAAATGGTCAATGCACGCATGACAGTAATACTACAACCAGACAGATATTCATGCCACTATCTACCCCTCTTTCAATGCATGACTCCTCCGAATACAACAGATAAAAACTGTCATAACCCATAGAAGAAGCTACATCATTGGAATCAAAGTGATCACTCATAAATGTACACAAACCAAAGTAAAACAAGAACAAAGGCATTGTGCCAGCCTCAGGTCTGAAGATCCATATAGTTTGAAAGGTGCATAAATCACATAACAAATGATAACATGAAATAATGTGTAAGTTTATCTCACTACAACAGCACTTCTTCAGGCAAAGATTAGGACTCTACAAGCTTCTGTGAAAAAAAAGGTGACTAAAGAAATTGTTGATCATAGCCCATGGTTATTATTCTTAGTTGAAGGAAAGATCAATAATCAGTGCACAGGAGTAGAGATTTAAATATAATAACTTATTTTTTTCAGTGCATTTTCCAGTAGATAGTACTCCACAATATCCCCATCATCACCCATTTCCTTTGTGTGGTCATAGTGATTTAGTGAGGGTAATGTCTCCAGATTGGGTTATATTTTCCCATCATGTTATAATAAGAATAAACAAACTGAGTTCCAGTTTGGACAATATCCAGCATTCATCTCTTAAATTTGCTCTAAGAGCTCTTCATAATATTTGGACTGTACCAAAGTTATTTTATCTGCGGAGTTTGAATGTTGCTATCGCTGTGGGAAGCCTATCTGCGTAAGTTATTATCTGAGCTTTTCTTGATTATTTTATTGTACCGACAATGACTGCGACTATTTTTGATGTTTGGAAAGTTGTGGGCACCTGACACCCTTTGAATGTGCCCTGTATCCCTCAATTTGTTTCCACCGATGCCAGCCATTTTGAGTGGGGTTGGAAGCACATACTAGCGTAATGTTGTGAAACTCTTTGTTGCACAAAACCATAGAACCAATCTTGTCATCTGGGAGTCTGCTGGAGCCTTGCAGACGAGCAGGTATGCACCTCCACTCTGAGTGATTGTGTGCTAATGGAGACCATTCGCAGGACTGGGTGTGAATCTGCAGTGTTTTTGACTGTTGTCAATTGGGTCTTGCCACGCCACCAAAGAGAGCAAGAGTTTACCCTTCAGAATCAAAAGGGAGTTTGTAAGTCCAAGAGCCTCCACATCCACAGTAAATGTCAACTCTGGGGCAACTGTGGATCAACACACATGATCACAAACAGAATCAGGCTATTTGAGGTCCCACAGCACTATTAGAAAACTACTAGATATGCCTTAGAGAATGACTTTTTGGCGCAACAAATACATTCCGCAGTTGAAGCCACAAAACAAAAGGTAGAGAGCTGACAACGGATGTGAAATTCCATGACGCACAGTTGATGGAACACGAACTTGCAATACAGGATCACATTTTTTTAAAGATTGCACTAGAATCATAATACACAGGCGAGAGTGCTGGGGGTCCTACCCCTTTTGGAAAGGGAAGCTATGAGGTGGGTCCTTTTGAATGTTTTCAACAGAGAGGTTTTCCAAGAGAACCTCAGCCCTATTTGACAATAACAAAGTGATCCGGCTTCCCACTGAATAGTAATGAAAGATACAAGATGGAGGAAGAAAACTATTGGCTGTGCACACATGAGGTAAGGCTTGACCATGGTGGCAACAGAGAGGAACAGACACTATGAGGCAACAGAATTCACCAGCTTCTGGACCTGTGGCAAGCCACACAAAATAGAAAGCTTCAAGACATTAAAATAGAGTCCATATTGAAAAGTGCTGGAGCACGGGTTTCCATTGTCACTTACTCATCACCATGAACCCTACATACAAGGTCAATGGATCTTTGATGTCGACAGAGATGTAAAGAGTTGAAGTCAATCTTAAACATTATCAATTATCATTACTTTAGTTTAGTCAATCAATCAATACTTTATTTCGCATTTGTTTCCAATGCATAAAAGTTCATAAGCCACAAAATATCAAACACTTACAATACAATAAAAATTCATATAATGTTAAAATTAAAACAATTAAAAGCATGAGAATAATTTCATTAGTCAAATTACATAAAATCGCATAGATGCTAAAATGATTATACAAAGATTACAATGTTCCCCTTTCAGCCCCCTATACAACACTGATCGTTGTGAGGCATCTCAATTCCTTCTCTTAGTGCATGACCTCACATATCTTCATACAAACATCTACGCCTCATTACTGCCCATAAAAAAGATGCAAGTGCATAGCATACATATGGGTCTTCTAGTTTTTGGATAAAAGCAAGAGCCAGATGATAATGCCTAAAACTGTACTTTCATAAAAGGGGTAGAATAAAATCTTTCCTCTGCAGGCCATGAAAGGAACAGAAGAATAAAAGATGTGAGTTAGATTTTGCTGCCCTCCCATCACATGGGCAAGATGGTAACTCCTTCATAGAATATACATTTTTAGGAAAACCAAGCATAAGTGGAATATAGTTAAGACGAAATCTTGTCAGTGTATATCTATGCTGGGGATTCGATACAAAGGTCAATTAAGCCTGAGTTCCCGTGTTCATGAGGGGCAGCGTGAGGTACATAACTATTGTGCTTTCATATTTATTTTTTCCAATCTGTCTTCTGAGGCTTTGGTTAAAAAATCTTCCTTAAATTGGCCTTTGAGAAGCGTGCACACAACGAAGGTGAATCAATCAGACTTTGAAGGCCTAGTGCTGAAAAGGTGGTTTTCACATAGTCCAGCCACGGTATCTTATGGGCATAATCCATTATTAAACAAACTCTAAGCACTGCTTGATTCAGGGGAACACTTTCTCTTTTCCAGACCGAGAGCCATAGTAGTAAGGGGGCCAGTTTAATATGGTCCTCAAGGTATGAGAGGTCTAGTTCACTGTGTGGGATGTAATTAGTGCAGGAGAGAGGATGTGATATCAATCTTTTACAGAACGCATCCTCCACCTGCTGCAATAGCCCCACATCCGCCATGCCCCAGCCCCCAGCCCCATACGTAGCTACAGCTTTCGCTTTAGCCGAGTAGATGTTCCAGATCTCAGGAATAGATTTGGCTCCCAATTGTTTTGTGAATTTAAAAATGGCCGCAATACTATTTTCCAACTCGACAAAGCTAGTTACTTTTCAGTGCAAAATCTTTCATCCTAGGTTACTTAGCAAGACATATTTTTTCCTGGCATAGTGGTTAAACTCTTTCCCCAAAAACCATCATTTGATAATTTTTTTCTTATTACATTTTTCCTGTTACCTAATTTGGAGTAGACTTTTCCATTCTGCACTTCACACCACTGTTTTTTGTAGTATTCGCTGTTGTTTTGTTAAACCGATTGCTGCCTCCTTTTAATTTGATGTATTGCATAGACAAAGCTACAAAATATGAACCAGAATTACTCTCACTGATACAGGTGCCCAGCCATAGCACTTATCAAGACAACTGAATCGCACCACCTTAGGCTGACACTCAGGGGTATATTTACAAGGACTGGCACATTGCTGCGTTGCCGCAGCGATGCGCCTAAAAAATTACAGCTATTGTATGACAGTTTCTTATGGATGCGTCATATTTACAATACGATGTACCATGGCGTAAGGAGTTAGCCAGCATCGGAAAAACTGACACTGTTTTGTGCGCCGTGTCGTAAAGAAATCCGACGCTAATGCCGCACAAGTGATGGCAGTGGGGGGATTACTGTAACAATGGGGTGAACCATTTAGATGATGTCTTCCTAAATCACTGTTGCTCCTCATGGACTGGGCTGATTTTTTGTACAACCATTTCACACAGCAGAAAAATGAAAAGAGTGCGGTTAACAAGACTACCTGCAAGCAGTAACAGTTGTGGAGACATTTTCACAAAAACAATCAGAACTCTATATATTCAGAAATTTCACATTCTTTGGGTTCCAATATTTTTTTCTACAGGATCTTAAGATTTCCATGGGGCATAATGTTTTAGGTTTTGATCGAGAGTCCGCACTGGCATTGTTCTAAAGGCACACTAATATGCTGGAACCATTACAAGCGTGGCCTCTATGTATAAAGAGAGATTTAAACACATTGCATCTAGCATTAAATACACCTAGGCCCATACTAGGGACAGGGCGCACTGGTCCTGTTTGCGCCATGTTGCACCTTTGAATAGGTGCATTGAGCACAACCATGGATAATGCACTCTGTTACAAATAATGCACTAGCCTGAGACCATTCGTAAACTCGTGCTTCCCAGGGCTGGAGATTCAGTGAAATACAGAGCAGCTGACCGTAGTAGCCCCTCCATCTTTCTCTGTGCAGGTGGCAGCCGTCTGCACTTTAAAGAGGGGACATAGAGCCCCCTGCTGGTGCATGCAGTGAGTGACTACAATCGCCTGCAGGCTGATATCGGGGGATTCATGGGACCCCTCTTTACCCCTTGAGAGTGCTGCCTTCAGGGGATGCACTGATGGTGCATCATCGTTTTGCTGTGCACTGTCAGAACGCCTCCTAAGGCCCTGTTTGTCTCTGCACCTATGTTTGTAATAGGACCCAAAGGCAAGGTGTTGCCCTCATTAGCATGAGGCAACCTCCCCCAATCTAATGAGAGCTTTGCGCTATATGTGCACCTGCACTATCAGTATTACAGAAGGGGCTTTGCAAGCATCTGCAGCCCGGCGCTCCTGCTCGGTTTGCCCCTTTGGCACTATACATAATATGGCTCCATAAGTTCTATAAGACAATATTGGCAATTAGAATACAATCACTAAGATCCCGATATTGTACATCCATTAGATTCATCAGACTACATGCAAATGTTACATTAATAACATCAGCAGGACTGAGTTAATTTCATTCTTATACGCCATGCTGACTGTAAAAACGTAGATGAATGCTATTGTCCATTTTGCATGTGATCAGTGCCACCCACCACTTTGAAACACCCAACAGCAGCATAAGAGGCCATACAAATAGATTTGTGGTATGCCCCATACTTTTGTTGGCAAGCTTACAAACCGGACAAGGACAAGCCCTGGATCTATTGGTTAGTCATGTAGAGGCCCAAATTGGCAATGGGAGGGTACCAAGTCAAACTTTTACATCCAGAGACCTTGTTTGAGCGGGGTAGCAGGTTAAATACATTTAAAAAAACTCAAATATTAGATCTACCGTGACTGTTAAAAAGCAATCAGTGAGGCTTCCATTAGCAGGTGATGTCAGCGACGCCCTTATAATAACTAGATCTTATTATTTGGTCTTCAATATTTTTAAGCCTTGTCGGGGATCTGCTGAGGGGCTGACCACAATGTACCGTAGCCCAGGGTATGCAACCATGATCTTAAGTAGGCAACCCACGCAATCACAAGAGCACATGGCCTGGGTATAACATTTTGTAATGCTTCACTGTAGACACACAATTCGATAACTGCCCAAATGTGTACCAAGTACAGAAGTGTTTTAAATTTAGCAAAGAAAGAAATAGGTTTCAAAGCACAATCAACTCTTAATGGCGGGGTCCCAGTACTTTTTGGGACCTTCAACAGTGATTTAATAAATTTGTTCTTGCTCTTATCCAGCACTTATAGCTTTTAATGGACACAAAGTTTGGAATCAGAGAGAGCTGCTCTAATAGCCCTTGCCCTTTACATTTCTGTAACTGTTGATATGGAAAAAGTAGATGAGCAATTCGCAAATGTAAGTATGGCAGCTGCTCTATAGTTCAAAAGAAGATAACTTTTAATCATTTCGGGGGCCCATGTACTCGAGTCTGAGAGTCTGATGCCGAAGTCAAATCCACGGAAAAAGTCCTTTGTGACAATCAACTTCTTGAAGGTTTGAGCACCATGTATTTTGATTCTGCCGCCATTATTCCTAGTCCATTGTTTCCACCAAACTCAGAGAACCTTTTTAGAAGTATTTTAAGAACCATCAGTGTTTTGGATAATAATATTGTATTATCCAAGAAAGGCCCTTTAGGTGTGCAATACATGGAAAGTCATTAGAAGAATTTAACAAAAAATCCCAACATCCATTTATATTAATTGAAAAGAGGTTAGGGGCTAAAACACAGCTTCTGGAGAACTCCCCATTAATATTTATCCTCTGAGTTAGTTATCCATTGGATTATTATGAGGGTAGATTTAAACTCACACCCTGTTTTGTTAGCATCCCCAAATGGTCTTCCACTTGATTACCAAAATGAAGAGAAAAACCTTGTCTACGGTATTGATCTTAGAGCAAAAACCAGCCTGAAAATGAGAAGGTATATGGTTTTTCTCGATCCATAACAATAATTTATCAAGTACCTGTTTACTAACTATCTTGACTTATCGGGTAATAGCTCCCAGGTAGGCTACATGAGCCCTTTTAATATACTGGATTAATCTCAGCACCCCTCTAGGATTCCCGGGTTGACTCATCTTTACCGATTCCGTTCAGCAGTTTTTTGATATATGGACCCATACCATGAGCTCCAAACGCCACAGGTCACCAGGAATTTTGTCTAGACCAGGGGCCTTACCTGGATTTTGACCATTAATGGCATTTACTGTATCAATTAAAAAAGCATGAACCAAAGAAGCACCAGCACAGCTGTAATTCTTCCGCACACTTGACAGGGTTTTGTAAATTTTGTGATGGAGTATCTTATATCACAGAGAAATATGACTCCCACTCTTGCGGCTGAATATGTACTTCAGTTTAGTTCTCCCTCTGTGAGATACAATGTACCAAAATTATCTTAGAATTATGAAATTGCGCATCCTCTAACAGGTCATCCCAGATTTTATTTCCAATTTCTTTTAAATGATCTTAGAGTTGATCTATAGTCAGTCCTAGCTTCAGATATAGTTTTTCACCTTGACAAATTGCAAGAATTAAATGATTTTTGGGAACTCTACAATCACTGTTGAACCGTCCATTTGTTTTATGAGTTCTATAACATGGGTTGACTTCTCTAGAAAAATATCTTTTTAGATAGTCAAAAACACTTGTGTGGGCATCAAGTATCCGATAATTGGAATCACAGATAGAATTAAATAACTCAAAGATTGGGATCAAGGCTTTATATATTTTAGATATGTGGTGAGGTAGCTATATTTCCACAATCGATGTTAATATGGTTATTGGAGATAGCAATTATATCACCTACATTCCTAATAGAATCAGCTTGATCATCAAATCGGTCCCCCTTCATAGTTAATATAACAGATTAATGGTCACTCGCCAGTCTGCGGTAGTCTTCCACATCCACCATTTTGTGCCAGTTGTGAAAGTCTAACATAATATAATCAATGTTGCTTTGTAGGACCTACCTCTTAATAGTAGGGTTATCTGTGGCATCTGATAGAGAATGACCATTGAACGCTCAAATTCCATAGATCGTAGTCAGGGCAAAACACTGGACAGCCAACTTAGACCAAGTTATTTTATTTGGTAAAGCAAAAAGAGGAACTCCCCAGTACTCATCTTACTCCTTAGTAGGATCATAGGCCAACCCAAGGAATTCACAGAATATATTTACGTCACCTGCAATAATCACATGGTTATTGTTGCAGTATAGTTCTAAAATGTCACCAAGTTTGTTTAGGATGATAGACTTCTTGTTAGTGGGAATTTGCAATTTATAAATGTTTACTAAGACAACTGACTTCCCATAAGAGAATTTTATAACCAATCCCAGGACAACATCTGAGTATGCGTTAATTGGCTTGAGTTTACAAACTAGTGAAACTTTAACCCACACTATTAAACCCTGATCGTCTTCCTATCTTAGAACCATGTGCCTCACTACTTACAGCCAAAACCCAATCTATGTACTACAGCAGTGGCCCGTGTCTCCTGCAAAAGAGAAAAATGATAGTTGTCAATGAATGTGCCCCAGTCGATGTCCATTAATTTAGATTTAATCCCAGCTGCCATCCAAACTTGAGAAATTGCTAAAGTCATGGGATTTCCATTGGTGCCAGGAAAGCTAGAATTTGCACTACCTGAATAAGAATTTAAAGTATCTGAGCATCTAACATTAATATTTGATTCTCTATGTATAATAGAAAAATAACTCTGGTAAAAAACAACTCTTCTAAAGTTGGGGCTAGCACCACAAAATGAATCAACAAAGCCCATGGGAGTCGATCAATTGCTTTCAGAGGATTTATAAGAATTTCAGAACATGATTTTGAGTTACCAGGTATTCTGATATTATTTGAGATTTGAAACACAAGCTAAGGATTTTGCAGAGCTCTTATTTTAGAACCTGATTTTAAAGCTTGCCAATAGGGGAAATCTATGTTCAAGCAAGATAAGTCCATGGGCTAGGGTAGAATCTACTAAACTCACCTCTGCATAATGCCACTTATGCACTGGATTACAATGAGACAAAACATGCATTAATTCCAAACTAGCAATGGAACAGCACTGCCAGACATTCATAACCTAGTGGATAACCTCATTTTTTAATGAGTTTTGATCTTCTTGTGAGCTCAGTCTTAGTTGCGGGACATAGGTCATGAACACAGTGTTTGAGTTAATCAACCTTGCCGTAGTATCAATATGCAAGTCAATAAGTGTTTTGGGGGAGAGGACCCCTTAGTGGGGCACAAAGTGCACGGAGTTCTAAAAGCCAACAAAAAGGGTTTCAGAAAACAGGAGGGTGAAGGCAAAAGGTTGAGGATGACCCTGCAGAAAGGGCCAAGTCCAGCATGACCCCTTTCCAGCCAAAAGCCATAGCAGACTGAAGAATTCCTTGATGGGCTTCTCCACCTAGGTGATAGAACATGGACAAAGGCCCGGCCATGGAGGGGCACCTGTCAGTTGTACCCCTCTCCTAACCCTTTCGGTGCTCATGACGGAATGGTTCCGTCATGAGCACCAGTGCTCCTGTGCTCATGACGGAACCATTCCATCATGAGAACAGGGTCACTAAATCCCTCTGCTGCTGATAGCAGAGGGATTTCCTTTTTTTTTTTATTGGCCTTGGGAGGTTGGGGAAGAACTTCCCCAACCTCCCGAGGCCAATTTGCATTTTCATTGCAATGCCGATCGTGCGCATGGCGCGCTGACGTAATTGCAATGAAAATGAAACTTAGTTTCAGTTTCATTGTTTCTGTGCTCATGGAGCTATCTCAGCCCCCGGAGCACCGAAACACTTGGGAGAGGTATCATTGGAAAGGGGAGAATCTCCCCTTTCCAATGGTACCCTTCCCTAGTGGATCCCCAAGCAGGGACCCACCCACTAGCCACCAGTGAGGGGGGAGCGGCCCCTTGGGCAAGAGCCTTTGTTCCCCCATATAATGTGGATACAAACAGTCTTTATGCCCCCCCCGGGGGGGCAGATGGGGGCATTAGCCCCCAATATGCCCCCCGGGGGGGCAGAAAATACCCTAGACGCCAGGGATTTTTTTTATAGGCAAGGGGAAGGGGCTGCCCAGAATGGGCACGCAAATGCCCCCACCCTAGCCCCACAAAGAAAACAAAAGCATTTTTGCCCCCCCAGGAGGCAGATGGGTGCAATAGCCCCTGATCTGCCCCCCGGGGGGGGAGAAAGCTCACTAAGCACCTCAGATTTTTTTATATAAACGTAGGGGTGGGGGCTGCCCAGAATGGGCATATCAATGCCCCCACCCCCCAAAAAAATGCTAAGTCTTTCTGCCCCCCCCTGGGAGGCAGATGGGGTAGTAGCCCCCAATCTGCCCCCCCGGGGGGGCAGAAAGCACCCTAGACACCAGGGATTCTTTTTTTATAGGCCAGGGGTAGGGGCTGCCCAGAATGGGCATCCCAATGCCCCCACCCTACCCCCCAAAGAATACAAGTAACAATTGGTTCTGTCGGGTATAAGAACAATTTCTTTGTAGTATTCGATATTAGATATAAGCCAGAAAATTAAGTAAAGGCAAACAACTTGAACACAATAGAGAATCAACAAATTTATCTGATTCATAGAGAAGAACGTATTTTTACCTCATATTTGCAAATCTTCAAAACAGAGTCACAGATTCTCATAACATAGAGGCTGTCCAATAGCTCAATTATAAAAGAGCGGCGCATGTAGGCGTGGTTATAGTGACAAGGTGGATGAAGTGACAAAGTGAACAAGTTTGTGTATTATACAATAAAGTGGACAAATACTGTACAAATAAAGAGATATTGAAAAGGGTCCAATTACAAATCAAACGATAATGGTCAACCTAGCAGGATCAATGAATTACATGAAGTGTTGTGCTAGGTAGCCTATTACATGGACCAAAAAACCGTTGACGTTTCGACCCAGACACACTGCACGAGTTAAAGATGTCAACATGGGTCTTCTTCAGGACAAAGAACTGCTGTGGACAGCCTGTGGGGAGATAACTACGGTAAGCGTGTGTTCAAGTCCATGGATTGCATGTCAATACATGGGGTGGGAGTATAATACCCACCGATACTCCTGAGCGATTTGTAGTCTTACGCCAAACTCAACCCCAAGGCCTTGGGGAGAGTGAAACAGGGGTTTAAATCCAACTGAGCGTAAAGTTGAGTGACCTGAAAATGATCATGAGGGAAGTGATTTAAAAAGGGTCATGGGATGCAGGTCCCTTTATTGTTAATACCAGGTTCTGTGGGTGAGTTGCCCATAGAGCTGTGGGAGCGTACCTGATTAGTGGAGGTCAGGCAGGAAAATCCTTGGCGCTCAACTGGTGTCAGCCAAAACGGTGGTGGAATGGTCAAAGGATCGCTGTTCCATATGCTGGTAAAACAAGGAATCGGTCTTTACTGAGGGGTATTAAAAAGAAGGATTGAGTCTAAATTACGGGGTATTCAAAAATACGCGACCCCGGAGGAACAGTAATGTCAAGGGCATACCTGGAAAATGTCATCTGGTTCCTGGCGGGAATGCGAGGACACGTTAATCGTCCCAAGTGGCAGCGGCGTGATGAATCAAGGCTGCTGGATCTATATGTGTGAAAAAGGTCAGGTCTTAGTCTAAATTGTGATGCAAATGCTAACGTGAAAATCTGTGAAATCTGGGCCGGGAGAGAACTCGCACGTACCTGACAAAACGCCGGTTTAGGGCAATGTACCGCAGAGGTCTCGCGGACCGCCGGACAGCGCGAAAATAATTATCGCGTCTTGCATGCACAGAATGCGTGTGGCAGCTGGGAGCGCTGGAAGCCCAGGAGTTAAATGCCGCGTCTTGCGTGCACGTTGAGCGTGCAGCAGCTATGACAGGCAGAGACTCGGGAGATTACAGTGAAAGAAGACTTCCCGGTGAAATGTGGTGATGACAAACTATGGCTCAGTAAATGAATAATACTAAAAACATTTCACGTAAATAAATTGAGCACGTTATGCAGAATGAACAATACAAGTTGGTTCATTTAGGTAACATACCAAAAATTTGTGTATAGATCAAAGTAGTGCCACACAATATACTAGTGCCATTTTAGTTGCAATATGGTTAATAAAAAACATTGCCATTTGTAGGTATAAAGTTGCCATGGCATTTCACGTCTATTGCATTCAGATGAGGTAATGATGTCTCTAATGTCATAGCATGTCATTCATATCGATTTAATGCGTGTTTTAAAACAACGATGTGGCTTAATGATTATTACTCTATTCATTTTGGATCCATGTATGTTAAGAGACACCGTGTCTGGTGTCATCTCCACAGCTGAAGAAATTAAACTAATGAAAATCAAACAGGGTAACAATTCTGAAATTCAAATGCATAACCCATATTATATGTAGGAGACATTTTGCTGGCAATCTAGTAAATGAACACATTTCAGTCTGCCTAGTGTAGTCTATTCTGTCTCTAGTGTAGTTGGTAAATTGCTGGTGTTCCGTGTGGGTTGCACCTATCGGGCTACTGCTCCAGAATGTGGAAAAGGAATGTCATGGAGCGTTTGGTGCCTGATTGTCAGAGAATTAAATGTAGAAAAAGTCATTTATGTCTCAGCTGGCCCATTTGTTTGTAGGTCTCCTCCAATTCGTTCAAACCGGAGGCCACAGTGTTTAATAAATGAATCCACTTGCATTCCTTTAGATTGAGAGAGGTCGTTAAGTTACCCCCCTGGGGTGTAACTGTATCTTCTCAAGTACAGTCCATCTGAGGCTTTCAGGTTGATGCACGGAATTGACAAAGTGGTCAACTAGCGGTGCCCCTTGTGTGCGGCATCTAATCCGACTGATGTGTTGTAGGATTCGGCACTTGATTTATTTGTGTGGTCTGACCCACATATAGTTTGTCGCAGGGGCATTTGATGACATAAATCAAGTTGGAGCTGTTGCAGTTCGTGAAATGTGGCTTCATATATGTGCGGTTGTTGTGCGAAAAGCTGTTTCCCTCGATGGTAAGGGGGCAACTTTTACAGTGTCCACATTTGTAGTGGCCAGTCACCGGAGGTAGATGGAGTTGTGTTCTTAGGTCTGGTGGTTTGGGCATTTCCAAATAGGCACAGACTACAGAGTCTCTGATATTTCTTCCACGTTTAAAGGCGAATAATGGTTCTTCTGTGATCCCAATCTCTGTAGATACCAAGGGCCAGTATTTCTTAACTATCTTCTTGATTTCATGGCTTTTAGGATTGTAGGTCGTGACGCAGACAATTTTATCATCTTGCTCCATCTTGGGTTTAACTTCAAGTAAAGCCTCGCGGGGGCAGTACCAAGCTCTCTTCTTGGCACATTTCAAAAGGCCTAACGGGTAGCCTCTATCTTTCAGTCACTGTGTCAATGTCTCCGACTCTCTGAAATAATCAGATCTATGTGAGCAATTCCGACGTAGGCGTAAGAATTGCCCATATGGCAAATTGTCCCGGAGACTCCTGGGATGGTTGGAGTTGTATTTGAGCAGGGTGTTGCGCTCGGTGGGCTTTCTGTATAGGCCGGTGAATATTAACCCTTCTTCTACCTGTAAGGTAAGGTCCAGGAAACTGATCAAAGATTTACTGGAGGCCATGGTGAACTGAATGTCTCTGGATCTGCCATTCAGCCAAGTGAAAAAATCATTCAATGTGGTTTCGCTACCACATTAAATGATTTTCAGCAACAGCTCCAACTTGATTTATGTCATCAAATGCCCCTGCAACAAACTATATGTGGGTCAGACCACACAAAAAATTAAGTGCCGAATCCTACAACACATCAGTCGGATTAGATGCCGCACACAAGGGGCACCGCTAGTTGACCACTTTGTCAATTCCCTGCATCAACCTGAAAGCCTCAGATGGACTGTACTTGAGAAGATACAGTTACATCCTACCTACAAACAAATGGGCCAGCTGAGACATAAATGACTTTTTGTACATTTAATTCTCTGACAATCAGGCACCAAACGCTCCATGACATTCCTTTTCCACATTCTGGAGCAGTAGCCCGATAGGTGCAACCCACACGGAACACCAGCAATTTACCAACTACACTAGAGACAGAATAAACTACACTAGGCAGACAGAAATGTGTTCATTTACTAGATTGCCAGCAAAATGTCTCCTACATATAATATGGGTTATGCATTTGAATTTCAGAATTGTTACCCTGTTTGATTTTCATTAGTTTAATTTCTTCAGCTGTGGAGATGACACCAGTCACGGTGTCTCTTAACATACATGGATCCAAAATGAATAGAGTAATAATCATTAAGCCACATCGTTGTTTTAAAACACGCATTAAATCGATATGAATGACATGCTATGACATTAGAGACATCATTACCTCATCTGAATGCAATAGACGTGAAATGCCATGGCAACTTTATACCTACAAATGGCAATGTTTTTTATTAACCATATTGCAACTAAAATGGCACTAGTATATTGTGTGGCACTACTTTGATCTATACACACATTTTTGGTATGTTACCTAAATGAACCAACTTGTATTGTTCATTCTGCATAACGTGCTCAATTTATTTACGTGAAATGTTTTTAGTATTATTCATTTACTGAGCCATAGTTCGTCATCACCACATTTCACCGGGAAGTCTTCTTTCACTGTAATCCCCCGAGTCTCTGCCTGTCATAGCTGCTGCACGCTCGACGTGCACGCAAGACGTGGCATTTAACTCCTGGGCTTCCAGCGCTCCCAGCTGCCACACGCATTCTGTGCATGCAAGACGCGATAATTATTTTCGCGCTGTCCGGCGGTCCGCGAGACCTCTGCGGTACATTGCCCTAAACCGGCGTTTTGTCAGGTACGTGCGAGTTCTCTCCCCGGCCCAGATTTCACAGATTTTCACGTTAGCATTTGCATCACAATTTAGACTAAGACCTGACCTTTTTCACACATATAGATCCAGCAGCCTTGATTCATCACGCCGCTGCCACTTGGGACGATTAACGTGTCCTCGCATTCCCGCCAGGAACCAGATGACATTTTCCAGGTATGCCCTTGACATTACTGTTCCTTCGGGGTCGCGTATTTTTGAATACCCCGTAATTTAGACTCAATCCTTCTATTTAATACCCCTCAGTAAAGACCGATTCCTTGTTTTACCAGCATATGGAACAGCGATCCTTTGACCGTTCCACCACCGTTTTGGCTGACACCAGTTGAGCGCCAAGGATTTTCCTGCCTGACCTCCACTAATCAGATACGCTCCCACAGCTCTATGGGCAACTCACCCACAGAACCTGGTATTAACAATAAAGGGACCTGCATCCCATGACCCTTTTTAAATCACTTCCCTCATGATCATTTTCAGGTCACTCAACTTTACGCTCAGTTGGATTTAAACCCCTGTTTCACTCTGCCGAAGGCCTTGGGGTTGAGTTTGGCGTAAGACTACAAATCGCTCAGGAGTATCGGTGAGTATTATACTCCCACCCCATGTATTGACATGCAATCCATGGACTTGAACACATGCTTACCGTAGTTATCTCCCCACAGGCTGTCCACAGCAGTTCTTTGTCCTGAAGAAGACCCATGTTGACATCTTTAACTCGTGCAGTGTGTCTGGGTCGAAACGTCAACGGTTTTTTGGTCAATGTAATAGGCTCCCTAGCACAACACTTCATGTAATTCATTGATCCTGCTAGGTTGACCATTATCGTTTGATTTGTAATTGGACCCTTTTCAATATCTCTTTATTTGTACAGTATTTGTCCACTTTATTGTATAATACACAAACTTGTTCACTTTGTCACTTCATCCACCTTGTCACTATAACCACGCCCACATGCGCCGCTCTTTTATAATTGAGTTATTGGACAGCCTCTATGTTATGAGAATCTGTGACTCTGTTTTGAAGATTTGCAAATATGAAGTAAAAATACGTTCTTCTCTATGAATCAGATAAATTTGTTGATTCTCTATTGTGTTCAAGTTGTTTGCCTTTACTTAATTTTCTGGCTTATATCTAATATCGAATACTACAAAGAAATTGTTCTTATACCCGACAGAACCAATTGTTACTTGTATTGTACATGCCCAGGTTCTGAGGAACACCGGGTTACCCCATAACTTTAGATATGATACCCCCCAAAGAAGGCAAGACTTTCTGCCCCCCCAGAAGGCAGATGGGGGCAGTAGCCGATAGCACCCTAGACACCAGGGATTATTCTTTTATAGGCCAGGGGTGGGGGCTGCCCAGAATGGGCATCCCAGTGCCCCCACCCTACCCTCCAAAGAAGGCAAAAGACTTTCTGCCCCCCCAGAAGGCAGAAGGGGCAATAGCCCCTGATCTGCCCCCCGGGGGGGGCAGAAAGCCCACTAGGCACCAGGGTGTTTTTTTTATACGTAGGGGTGGGGGCTGCCCAGAATGGGCATGCCAATACCCCCACCCCCAAAAAAATTGTACACTCTTTCTGCCCCGCCTGGGAGGCAGATGGGGCAATAGCCCCTTATCTGCCCCCCCCCCCCCGGGTGGCAGAAAGCCCACTAGGCACCAGGGTTTTTTTTATACGTAGGGGTGGGAAGGTGCCCTGAATGGGCAGGCCAATACCCCCACTCCCAAAAAAATTGTACAGTCTTTCTGCCCCCCCCCCTGGGAGGCAGATGGGGCAATAGCCCCTTATCTGCCAGCCGGAGGCAGAAAGCCCACTAGGCACCAGGGATTTTTTTTTCTCCAAAGTTCGGGGTGAGGGCTGCCCAAAATGGGCATGCCAAAGCCCCCCCAAAAAAATGCCACAGTCTTTCTGCCCCCCCCCCCAGGAGGCAGATGGGGCAATAGCCCCTTATCTGCCCCTCGGAGGTAGAAAGCCCACTAGGCACCAGGGATTTTTTTTTCTCCAAAGTTCGGGGTGGGGGCTGCCCAGAATGGGCATGCCAATGCCCCCACCCCAAAAACAAATTGCCACAGTCTTTCTGCCCCCCCCTGAGAGGCATATAGGGGAGAAGCCCCTGTCTGCCTCCCGGGGGGGGGGGCAGAAAGCCCAAAAGGGATCAGGGAATATATTTTTTTTTAATTCAGGGGTGTGGCCTGCCCAGAATGGGCATGCCAATGCCCCCACCAACCCCTAAAAAATGCCACAGTCTTTCTGCCCCCAGGAGACAGATGGGGGCAGCAGCCCCTGATCTTCCCCCCGGGGGGGCAGAAAGTGCCTAACTGTAGATTTTGAACCCTAGCTCTGCCGGCATTTTGGGCCATTTCCTGTCGCGGGCACTAGGCCTACCCACACAAGTGAGGTACCATTTTTTTGGAAGACTTTGGGGAATGCGGGGTGGGTGGAATTTTGTGGATCCACACAGATTCAAGAGCTTCCCACCACAGAAATGTGAGGAAAATGTGTTTTTTTTACAAAGTTTGAGGTTTGCAAGGGATTTTGGGTAACGACCCTGGTGAGAGCCAGACAAGTCCCCCCCATCCTGGATTCCCCTGGGTGTCTAGGTTTCAAAAATGTATACGTTTGCTAGGTTTCCCTAGGTGCCGGCAGAGCTAGGGTTCAAAATCTACAGCTAGGCCCTTTGCAAAAAAAGGGTCCGTTTTCACTGTGAAAATGTGGTGTGTCCATGTTGCGTTTTGGGCCGTTTCCTGTCGCGGGGAGTAGGCCCACCCACACAAGTGAGGTACCATTTTTCTCGGAAGACTTCGGGAAATGCGGCGTGGGTGGAATTTTGTGGATCCATGCAGATTCCAGAACTTTCCACCACAGAAATGTGAGGAAAATGTGTTTTTTTTTACAAAGTTTGAGGTTTGCAAGGGATTCTTGGTAACAGAACCTGGTGAGAGCCAGACAAGTCACCCTATCCTGAATTTCCCTGGGTGTCTAGTTTTCAAGAATGTATAGGTTTGCTAGGTTTCCCTAGGTGCCGGCAGAGCTAGGGTTCAAAATCTACAGCTAGGCACTTTGCAAAAAAAGGGTCAGTTTTCACTGTGAAAATGTGGTGTGTACACGTTGTGTTTTGGGCTGTTTCCTGTCGCGGGCACTACACCTACCCACACAAGTGAGGTACCATTTTTATCGGGAGACTTAGGGAAACACAGAATTGTAGAGCAACTGTTATTACCTATTGACTTTCAATGCATTTCTGCCTTCCAAATGTAAGACAATGTGTAAAAAAGAAGTCACTTTGAAAAATGTCCTATAATTCACATGTTGGTATGGGTACCCACAATTTCGGAGATGTGCAAATAGCTACTGTTTCTAAACTCTATTTTATGTTCCCATTACAGAAATACATAGGTGCCTTTCATACCGATTTTTCCCTGTTTATATTTTCCCAAATGAATTGCTATGTACCAGGTACAGAATAAAAACCATTGCAAGACGCTGCTCTGTTATTGGCTCTGGGTTCCTCGGGTTCTTGGTGAACCTACAAGTCCTATATATCCCCACAACCAGAAGGGTCCAGTGGATGTAATGGTATATTGCTTTAAAAAATATGTCATACTTAAAAGAAGTTACAAGTGAAAACGGCAAAAATGGCTGTTTTTTTTAATTCATTTTCAATTTTTCCTATTTTCACCTGTTAGTTTCTATAAGAAAACCTTGAAGAATCTACACAAATGACCCCTTGCTGAATTGAGAATGTTGTCTACGTTTCAGAAATGTATAGCTTTCCAGGATCCATCATTGCTTCCATACCCATTTTTACCATTAACTGGAAGGAGGTTGAAAGCACAAAAAATAGCAAAAATAGGCTATGTCCCAGTAAAATGCCTAAACTGTGTAAAAAAATGTGGTTTTCTGTCAAAAGTCTGTCAGTCCCTGAAAGCTGGGAAGATGATGATTTCAGCACCACAAACCCTTTGTTGATACTATTTGCAGGGAAAAAACCAGACGCTTTCATCTGCAGCCCCTTTTCCCATTTTTCCCCCCCAAAAAAAACTTAGCTGTATTTTGGCTAATTTCTGGGTCCCCTCCAGGGGAATCAACAAACCCTGGGTACCTTTAAAATCCCCATGGTGTTGGAAGAAAAGGACGCAAATTTATCGTGGATACCTTATGTGGTCAAAAGGTTACAGGGGCCTAAGCAGGAACTATCCCAAATAGCCAAAAAAAGGCTTAGCACAGGGGGGGAAAGGCCTAGCAGCGAAGGGGTTAACTCAGTTGGATCCCTCTGTCTACTCTCTCCTGAGTCCCTGAATTGACCCATGGAGAACCCTTCTCCTCATCTCTACACCCCTTCTGTAAAGCACCTAACCTTAACTAGCTCACAGCAGTATCTTGGTAGGCAGACAGTACCACCATGGCCAATAAAGTGATTTGGCCCAGTTCACCCCTTGGATCAGATGTCTGTCCCCATCCCAAGGAAAACTCTGCCCATAAGGACAACAACCAACAGAGGCTACTGACAACCATCAGTGTCGAGAGCCAGGCCATCCAGGGTTCTCTGGCCTCTGAGGTTTATCAGAATAAAGGGCAACATCCCTGGGTGTTAGGCACCCTTCTTCCACTCTCCTTCCCATCAGTTATGGGGTGGTACCCTGAGGCTGGCTTTCCAGCCCAGGGTTTATACCCTGAGGCTGAACAGGGGACAGGGGTGAGTCCTCCTTCACCCTTCTCCTCAGACTGTGCTCCTGCACCTTCCGCTTGGGAGTGGTACCCCCAGAAAACTAAACTGTCATGGACAGTTCCTTTTCTTCCATCCTAATCTTGACCATCTGCAGCCTAAACGCCCTTTCAGCCTTCTTGTCTGCCAGCTCCTCTGGAGATAGACCTTGGGAAGATACACTGCTCTCTGCTCTGGCAGGGAGCTTCAATTCAGGAGACAAGTCATCCCCCTCAGCTGAATCTCAGGACTGGTATCTAAGTCCTCTCTCTGCCTTTCCACATCATCATCCTCTTCTGTTGCTGTAACCAGTGACTGGTGGACTTCTGCCCAGGACCTCAGCAACTTCTGGGGCTCCAGCTTTCTGGTGTTGCTCTTAGTTAGAAGTCTCCTCTCCTTGCAGAACTCCTTGAGCTCTCTCACAGTGTAGGGATCCATGTTGGCAAGCTCAAACTGCATCCTTGCAGATGTGGCTTCAGACACAACAGTCAAGTAGAATGAGAGGGAATTTGGAAACGGCAAAAAGGCCAATCAAGGAGAATTTAAAAGTACTCGAAATGGTATGAAGATATTTATCTGGGATTTTAGTGCAACACAAAATCACTATATGGCACTGCACAAACACAAGTCCAAATCTCACCGCTGAATACCAATGTTGGAAATTGGGTTACTGGTAGCAGCCACAATTTCTGATAGGGTGAAGTCACCAGAAAATCCCAAATTAGCATGTTCCTAACTGTCTGGTACCATGGCACAAAGCAGTCAGGCTTAACTTAGAGACAATATGTAAAATATTTATACAGCATCACACTCAAACAGCAATGAAGTGAAAATACAACAGAAGAAAAATCCCAGACTGATTTAGAAATTTAGGGCAAGATTTTATAAATTATTTGAGACCAAAATGACATAAATCCGATCGGTAGAACCAGAGATATGCAATTTTAAAGTTTTCAGGTAAGTAAAGTGACTAAAAGCAGAAAATGCCACTTGTGGATACATGGTCATGCGAAACCAGGTGAAAGTCAAAAGTTCAGGCCGACTGCGATGGCGCACGGGTTGGTAACAGGGACCAGGTTAGTCATGCAGAAAGAGTTCCCTTCTAAAGTCCAGCGCAAAGTGTTCCATTCACAGTGGAGGGGCTCGTGAGGATCAGGGAAAGTGTCATGGATGGCCGTCAATGTAGCGGGAAGGGCAGCCCAGACGTCGCAGATGTTTGTCACTGTAGCACGAAGGTCCTGTCGGACGTCATGGTTGGTCGTTGCTGGTGATTCGCATTGGTGGTCACCGCAAGCTGTCGATGCTGTGGTGGGAAGAGCAGATCTCGCATTGCTATGCATTACTGGTGGTTGCTGTGGCATGGAGAGTGAGGTTCACCGGAGCTTCACATTGGCGGGCAGCGTGGGCGGGAAGGTCTGGGCACAAACAGGCCCGTTTGTGGTTTTGAAGAGCCCTAAACTTCAAGATTTCTCCTTTTCTTTTGGAGAGGAGCTCAACTGATGCCACACCACAGGCTCAAGGCCAGAGGGGCACCTCTTGGGGGTCAGGAAGTCACTCCAGCAGAGACCAGCAAGGGGCAGATAGGTCCCGGTAGAAGGTCAGCAGGGCAGTTGCAGGGAGCTTCTGGGACTTGGTATATCCTTGTAGCTCAGAACAGGAGGTCAGTCAACTGACCCTGGGAGTCACTTCAGTCTGGGATGAAGGCACAGGTCCAGTTTTCCTTCTCAACAAGCAGGGCAGCATGCAACAGGGCAGGAGAGTAGCAGGACAGCAAACAAGCAGTCCTGGCAGCAATGCAGAACAGCAGTCCTTGTTCTGTAGTATCCATAAGGCCCAGAGGCATACAGTAGAGTGGGTCTGAGGGTCATATTTCTATACATGATGCTTTTTATGAAATAGCAGAATTTTCTAGAAAATTTCCTTTGAGGTCTCAGATGTTTTCTGCCTCCCTTGCCCTGGCTCCAAGCTGGCTGTATGAACAATGCAGTGCTGACAAGTCCTTTGTGTGAAGGCAAGGCACACCCTATTCAACTGCGAGTGGGGCAGTGCCCAGCTCTGCCCCTCCTTCCTGCTGGTGGATGGCCCAGCCAGGCACACATAATCCCTCTATTGTATTGCTGTCTTGGATGAATAAACAAAGTCAAATTGCTAACTACACTCAGTCATGTGACCCAGGAACAGGCCGAAGGCACCAAATGGTTAGGGCAGAAAAATGTCAAACTTTCTAAAGTGGCATTTTCAAAATTGTAACTCAAGATCTGACTTTATGATTCAAGAGGATTTTAATGAGAATTTCTTAGACACCAAACATTAAATGTTGATGTGTTCCCAATCAAAAGTTAACACTTATTAAATCTAATAAGGTAACCCAATGTTAGGTAGGCCTCACATTAGTGAAAAAACTATTTAGGAGTTTTTTCATTAACAGGATATGTAAAATTGAAAAGTACATGCCCAACTTTTTAAATACACTGAACCGTGCCCTATGGGTTGCTTAGGGCCCACCCTAGGGGTGACTTATCTATTTTAAAAAAAGAGTTGAAATGTCAGTTTAAAACTGCACACATAGGCTGTGATTGCTGGCCTGAGACCTGTTTAGAGGACTACTTGGTTGGGTGACACAACAAGTGCTGCAGGCCCACTAGTAGCATTTAATTTACAGGCCCTGGGTACATGTAGTCCCACTTTACCAGGGACTTGAAAGTGAACTAAATGTGCCAATTGGGTCTAAGCCAATTTTACCATGTTTTAGGGAGATAGTACAAGCACTATAGCACTGATTAGTAGTGGTGAAGTGCACTGAGCCCTAAAAGCCAACAAAAATGGGTTCAGAAAATAGGAGGGTGAAGGCAAACGTTTTGTTGATGACCCTGCAGAAAGGGCCAAGTCCAACAACTGTGAAAAAAAAAACTAGCAATGAACATTAGGCAGTACGGGAAAGGTCATTAGAAAAACAAGTAGAGGAGGTAGGAGGGCCTCGCCCTCCAGTCAGTTGTATAAGAATAACACGTAGAGTCACTCTGTCAAAAGACGTTTAAATTGTTTCCCCTTCAGGAGTTCTGGAAAGTAGAGACATTTTCTAAAATAACCCTCACCCACCAGGGTTACCCCTTGGTGGCATGCTTCCCGCTGCGGGACGGGGCATGCTACAACCTACGGAGACGCAGGAGCATTATAAGTGTGGAATAAACCAAATATGAGAGATAGGAGTGGGGGGGTGTTTCCAAATGCCTGGCTTGTAGGGAAAAATACTCTTTATTTGGACCTCTATCAGTATTGTTAAAAATTGGGGAAAATGGAGATTTAGAAAAAGGATTAATGTCCTAAAGTCTCACTGGTTGACATGTTTCAAGCCCTACCCCAAGGCTATTCTTCAGGACCAAGTATTAGAGAATATACTCCCTGATTTCACTCCTGTTAGTATCCAATTGAATATGTGATTATTTAGAAACAAATTGTAGAAACAAATTTTAAATACCAATATATTCTGCACCTATTTGGCGAAGTAATTATTGAAATCTGCAAGTATATGAAGGGGATAAAGTTAATAGGACATGGCAAAATCATACCATTTAAAATAACTTATGCCATTACATACTACACCTTCGTGGATTTTGTGATATATTTTTCTCGAGTACATGCGGTGAGCACTTCTAGTGATTTAAAAATCTGTGCACTGCGAAAAAGACATACAACATAGAACACACACACGCTGCTATTGTTACATCTAGTGCCAGGACATTCATGTTGATAGCTCTAATGAGGCATCATGAGTCCACAACGGGGGGAAGGGACGCCTGTAGTCAAACTCTGAGTAAAACATAAAATAAAATGTGCTCCAACATCTCCATAGGTTGTAGCACGCCGAGTCCCACAGCGGGACGGGAAGCACCCAATGATGAAGCATGCCACCAAGGGGTAACCCTGGTGGGTGAGGGTTATTTTAGAAACATTTTCTACCTTCCAGAAATCCTGAAGGGAAAACAATTCAAACGTCTTTTGACGGAGTGTCTCTACGTGTTTTTCTTTTAGTACCGGAAAGGTGTCAGCTAAAAACTGAGAATAAAGAAAGTCAAGACTTGGAAGAAAAGTGGTAAAACAACAAATTACCATGGAAAACTGCCCAGGCAGTTGAGTTGTGCATAAGATGTGTGGAGGAACCAGATGATTCCATGTTACTGAGGCCCATT
This sequence comes from Calotriton arnoldi, assembly GCA_963921515.1. Classification (NCBI taxonomy): domain Eukaryota; kingdom Metazoa; phylum Chordata; class Amphibia; order Caudata; family Salamandridae; genus Calotriton; species Calotriton arnoldi. The sequence goes on from CAWUFW010000245.1 coordinate 4,492,382, forward strand.
TTCCATTCATGGCCTTTCATTTTACAAATCATCATAATAAGAATTACCAGTCCAATTTTTTCTATTGAAGCAAAAGAAAACTTCCCTTGTCAAAATACACGGGTTTGCTACTTGAACTACTTAGCATAGGACCTGAGAAGTGGTGTTTTTGGGAACCTGGAGTTATCTGGTTACTTTATGATGTAAGCAATCAAGTTCTAGGAACAGTAAAATACACTGAAACTCAGATAAAAATGCATGTAAACAAAATGATGGGCCTGTTTACAACTTTGGCGGTGCTGCGCCGGCTTTGTGCTGGCACAGCACCGCCAAAGCCGCACATGGTCCGCCCGCCATATTACGAGTACAACTCGTGTCTGGTGAGCTTTTCTTTTGTCGTTCCCACGGCAGTGCCCTGAAAACAGGCATAGCAATGGGAACGCAAAAGAAGTTCCAGAACGGCATGGACTTTGAAGTCCATGCCGTGCTGGAACGTGGGTTGCATGCAAACAGGGGGCACATGTTGTGTCCCCCTGAATGCATCCCCATAGCGGTGGGCATGGGGGCCCTGTAGAGTCCCCTTTGTTTCCCACTCCCAGTCTTTTCCTGGTGGGCTCACCGGCATGAAAAGGCTGGAGGTGGGAAAACTCAAAATGTGCTCGGCAGACTGCGGTGGTCCTGCCTTGCATATTCGATACCCCTGTCCGCTGCGCCACCTCCAGGGAACGGCGGTTCCCTGGACCAGCCGGCGCAGCAGTGGTGGTCCAATTGGCTGGCTTGAATTAGGATGGCTGCAGGACCGCCACCGCTGCGCCATTGCGAGTCTGGCAGTCTTTCGGAATCAGCCCCTAAGTTGTTTGTAATATATCTAATACTTTGTGTCACAGTGTCAAAACCATTTGACAATAAAGAATCAGTACTTGATGAGTTGGAATGTTTGTACACAGGATTCGCAATTCCTTATCTGCAAATAGGGAATCACAAAATCAAGTTTTAGTACACCAGGTCTTTGGTTCACAAGTCTCATTAGGAAGAGTATTTTTTAAAGGGAGACCTTGTCTTGTGGTTTGTGGCCTCCTGGCCTGCCTGGATACGTTGGCATAGGCCTGGCTGCCATGATGACTTTTGCGCACGTTACTCTTGGCCGTTGTTCTGTCGCCCTCTGCTCCTGCCAAGTTATTTTACAATTGTCTGCATTTTCTGTTTCTCACCTTTTCTCCTGTTCCCTTTGGGCTCAGTCTGAACAACAGTTACAAGGTTGAAAAACAACGTCCCTAGTTCTTGCTGATATGGCCAGTCCCTCGCACCTAGACATAACACTATGTACAGCTGCCATGGAGAAATTGGTGTGCTTTTAATATTGCGGTGTTCCCTCTTAAGAGGGACTTGGAGAAAAACCTTTCCAGGGAGAAGAGCTGTGATAGTCTGCTGATGTAGTCTTTGCATCTAGAGACTGAGGTATGGGGGTTCGCTAGTCAAAGCCCAGAGGTCTTCTATGTGTATAATAAACTAGCTTCTAGCACGGGGAGGGTGGTAAGGTCATTTAGCCATATAGCCACTGCTTTATGAAATGCTTTCCCCGTTTGTATTCTATGGAGTTGTAACTATGCTGATTATATTATTCTTATGCATTATGCTGATAGTACTGACACGTGTACTGTATCTTAGAGCACGTATGTTGAAATAAACATTTTAAACTATACTGTGTCTCTTCTTACGCCCGTTGTGGACAAGTATGAGTGAGTGACGAAAGGGTGTTCTTGCTACTGCGAGTCCTGAGAGAGAGAGATACCGTGTTCTGGGTTGTCTAATCATTGGTACGTTGTTGCTAATGGGACGCTAAGGCTAGTTGGGTTGGGGTTTTAGGTGCTACGGCTTATGGTAGGCTCACCACTATATTCCGAGGTCCTATTATCCTGTGCATAGCTCTGTGTGTGCAGAATCCCTATAACATGGCGCGACCAACGAGTGGGGCAGCTTATCTGCGAGACGCTTGAGTAGTGCTTGTGCTTGTCCACAAATCCCCTCACAGACGCTTCCGGAAGCGTGTGTGACGGTGATACCTCCTATATTTACGTTTTTATAGGTTCTTTCAAGCTTGAAGTTGTAAAAGGTTTCTTAACTAAAACCCTATTTGTGCTGCCTCCTTTTAGATTGTCGACTATTTCTAGCCTACAATGGCTGTTCAAATTGCGGCACATAGCCGTGCAGCACTCCGGGCTCACTTAACAGTGTATGGAGTGCCTGACGCGGGTGTCGAGCTGATCTTTGTGGTACAAGCCGATCCGGCTTACCACTTTGAGGTGTTCTACTCTTGGGTCACCTTTCCAGCGGTGGACGCGAACGATAATTTGTTCCATGCATATGATGCCACTGCGGTTCCTGCTGTCTATAGACCTTATAGGAATCTTGAAGTACCGCTCACGGCTTGGCAGCACCGTGTTTGGTTTGATGGCGCCCTCCCCCAACCGGTTACCACGGTTCGTTTAGGCCCCTTATCTATTGATGGGGCCACTTGGCCTGTTTTGGCCGGGTACACCCCACATCCGCGATATATGACGATACCAGTCGCGGACCTACGCAACATGTATTCGGCTTTAGTGCGAGTGCATCAAGCCTTAGTGCAATATGTTACAGGCAACATCCAGGGAGCCCCACCTGGAGTTGCAGGCCATCCAGCTGTTGCAGGCGGCGTGACCATAAGTCCTGTCATGGTGAACTCGGTGATGGGCAAGCGCCCACAAAATAAGGATGATTTTCCTTATTGGCTTGCAGAGAAATTTGACCAGCTGGAGGCAGTTTTTCCAAACACAACACCGGTGGATAAACATAGAATTCTTACGATTAGTTTGCCAAAAGACTTAATCCCCGAGTTGACAGCATGCAACAACTGGGGTAGGGTATTCGCAGCAGTGTATTCGAAGTGTTTCGGCACTCCTTCCATGACGGTTCTCCCCTCTGTAATTAAACGAGTGCAGGATGAACATGGCCCTGAAGCGGCTGTGGAATTAGGGATGAGACTGGTGGGAGTTTTCGAAGTAGTAGCTGAGTTGATCCTTGCGAATGTCAAGGGCGATGCAGTGAACTTTCAAGTAGCTAATGCTTTGGTCCCAGAATTGGACAAGCCGCGCGAATTACCCAGGCTTGCAAAACTATTGGCAGAAATAGCCTGGGCAATAAGCCTTTTGCAAAACAGCAAACACAATCGCAACAACAACAACAACCCAAACCTCAATCTGAGAAAGATGAGAAACCAGTCTTCACCAAAAAGAGCTGGAGGTTGAAGAAACAGGGTAAGCAACAAAAGAAGCCGGGGTCGAGAGGCGCATCCCCGGTTTCAATTTCCTCTGAACGCACTTATGATTTGCGCGATAGGGCGAGAATTAAATCTCCGGATAGGTTTCAGATCCCTGATACGCGTTCTCCTCGTTCTTCACAGGCACAGACAACTTCGCAGGCCAGTGGAGGAGATCGCCAGGATAGGGGAAGGGGTCGAGAGGCTCCCCAGGGACGAGACCAACCTCGACAACAATTCACAGGGAAAGCAGAAGACTTTCAACGTTCTCGCCCACAATTTCAGAAGAAGAAAGTTGCCACTGTAACAGCGAAATATGCCACAGACGGTGAGAACGAGACTCCTGAACTGGACGTGGGCAGTGACCCTCCTAGACAGCGCCGCGGAAGTTACCATAGTGCGGGAGGCGCTACGTCCTCATATGGAGGCGACAGCAACTGAAACATTCATTACTGTTGAGACAGCAGACACCAGAGTGGCACCCCTGACAGACTATTTAATATTGTCATTCAAATTGAAGGTGATATACAGCGTTTAATTAAAGGGATTTTTTGGGAAAATCTGACCTCTTCGTACGACATTTTGTTAGCGGAGGCGGATTGGCCACCCCATTCGTACTTGCTGCGCGTAAAGGGGAGGAGGTAATCCTTCCGAGCTTTTCTCGACATGTCCCAAAGGACAAAGCGGAGGCTCTTGCAGCTGAGTGGGCTGTGTCCCTGGCTCCTGCATTATACCGCAACCACGTGGGTTGGGATGAAGACTCTCCCCCCATGAAATACCTTTGCGGTCTCTACCGCAGCCACAACCCCAATATCCCATTAAACGGGAAGCCAAAGGCCGCGTTTCCGAAATTCTGACTCAGATGGAATTTCAGGGAGTAATTGAAACATGCGTGTCACCTATGAACAATCCCCTTTTCGCGGTTTCTAAACCCGATGGATCGTACCGCTTAGTTTTGGATTACCGGCATTTGAACTCTCATTGTCGGACCTTTGCGGTGCAAAATACCCACAGTTCTGCGCTTGTAGACAGTCTTGTTCGTAAAAAATATAAAACAACACTTGACCTATCCAATGGATTTTACATGCACAACTTAGCCACGGAGTATAGCCAATGGAGTGCTTTTACCTCCGGTGGTAAACAATTCAAATTAAGGCGACTCCCTATGGGCTACAAAAACAGTCCAGGTGTGTTCGCTGCCCGTGTTGTCTCTTTGTTAGACGGCATAGACCCAGATGCATGTTCGTACGTCGATGATATTTACCTGACAGGCGACGAGTTATACCTTCATCTTTCTAGAGTGGACCGCATTATTCTCGAGTTTGCGGTTTTAGGTTACAAGTTTAACTTTGCCAAATCACACATTGCTGAATTAACAGTTTTGTTTTTGGGCTACGAGCTCAACAATGAAGGTAAGGGCTTAGCCCCCACTTCTTAGAAAAATGTGCACTTTTGTGCCCTCCTACTACTCTGAAAAACTTCAGTCTCTGCTGGGTTTCCTGAACTTCGGGCGTACTTATATTCCCGAATACGCCCAGCGTATCAAGCCATTGTATGCCTTGATACAACCAAACTTTTCGAAGTCTTGTTGGCTTCCGGAGCATTCCTCCATTCTGCAGTCTTTGCAGACAGACCTTCTTGGGTCTAAATACCTGTTGACGCGTGATAACCACACAAACCTGGTGATCAGAATAATTCCGGGGGCAGTGGGTTTCACGTACTTAACCTTTAACGAAGGTGACACAGTTCCGATCGCGTACAAGTCACATCTTTACACTTCCGCAGAAATGCGCTTTTCATCCGTGGAGAAAGTTCTGACTGCAGTGCAGATGGCGATCCTAAAGGAGCGCGCACTGGCACAGGGAAAACGCATTCTGGTGGTAACACCCTATCCTGCCCTAGAGGCAGTGACAAAGGCAAGTGTACCGAACTCCAAAGCTTTACACCCCCGTTGGATTCAATGGGCAACATCTTTGACGTCTCCTGATGTCACTTTCATTTTTGATTCATCTCTACAGACTCAGGAGTTTTTACAGTATGAATTCGTTCATCCTCCTCCTCTGTCATTGCTCCCGCTTGAGGATTACGACTGCGTGATGGTTCGGCACAACCGGCCACGGGGTCCAAGCATGCTTATTCTGCCGCATGTGCTATTGTTGCAGGTACCTTCGTGAACGGAAAGTTCAAATCCACTGTGGTGCACACTCAGGCACTCGGGGACAGTACTGCACAATTGGCCGAGCTGCGCGCATTGGTGCTTGCGCTGGAGTTTGTTAATCCGGAGGTGACCACTCTTATTGTATGCGATTCTTATTACTGCGTTCAATCATACAATGACAATCTGTTCTTTTGGTCGCAAAACGACTATAGAGATGCTAAGGTAGCACAATCAAGCATGAAATGCTTTGGGTTCGGGTGGCGGAATTGAGACAACATCTGCCACTCACACAGGTGGTTCACACCCTAGGCCATCAGCGGGTGGGCGCACACGCTGATGGTAACGGTCTGGCAGACGAAGCTGCCAGATCAGCAGTAGTCACGTGTTCAGTAGCAGCAGTTACTAGATCCATGTCTAAAATTGATACTGATATTTTGGCGGCTATTGCTGCAACAAAGGAAGGTGCTAAATACCCTAGGGTTTTCCTTCCAAATATTCTTACCAGTTAGGTCCCGAACAGGCTCCTTATGTAACAATACCCGACGTTGGTGATCGGCTGATCCCCAACGCGGACCGCAGACCTTCCTTGATAACGGCAGCACACGAAGGCATGGCTTCGGCACATGCTGGAGTGTCTGCGACCGTTTCCATCTTGCAACAGCGTTACTGGTGGCGTGGTTTATATAAAGCGATACCAAAGGGGATGATGGACGGAGCGCTTGAGCAAATCAAACACTCACCCCCAGTCAACTGATCTGGGTTTAATCCATCATCATTCTAGCCTGAAACCGGTCCTAGGATGCTTGATTCCGGTCCAGGGAAGACATGGCCTGGCAGTTCGGTCTGGACTGTTCCCATGAGGCACAGGGTCAAGACTGATTTGCATATGGCTATGTCTGAACTGGGGTGGCGTGGTGAAGCAAAATAACGATGGATTAAACCCAGATCTGTGACTGGGGGTGAATGTTTGCAAATGTGCAGCATTCCGTCCATCATCTTGTGTGTTTTGCATTTCGCCCTATGTGGGAAGGGTATGCCCAGACGTGGGTCCCGTGCTCACTACGCCACTGGAGTCAAGCTATCCTGGCTGATGAAGGCTGATAGCCTGAAACCGGTCCTAGGATGCTTGATTCTGGTCCAGGGAAGACATGGCCTGGCAGTTCGGTCTGGACTGTTCCCATGAGGCACAGGGTCAAGACTGATTTGCATATGGCTATGTCTGAACTGGGGTGGCGTGGTGAAGCAAAATAACGATGGATTAAACCCAGATCTGTGACTGGGGGTGAATGTTTGCCAATGTGCAGCATTCCGTCCATCATCTTGTGTGGTTTATATAAAGACACCCGTACATATGTGCTTTCTTGTGACGTTTGTCAGCAGATTAAGCCTTCCACGGTTACACGACCACCACAGACCCCGCTCTGCATTTCTAACAGACCCTTTGGGTGTGTTTACCTGGATCACTGTGGTCCATTTTCTTCAGACACTGCCTATAAATATATCTTAAAACCACAAAAATCGGACAGTGGACCAAAAGCAACCAATAAGGCACCAATCACATGAAGTCACCAATTCAAATCAGGCAATACAAAAGTATCATGTGTGCACGTCTCCAAAGGTACCCCCTGTCCAAGGGCACTCCCCTGAAAACAGGGGCAACAAAATGGAAAAACTAAATCAGAGCTGCACCACTTTACAGGGAACTTAAATTCATGTAAATAGTCAATGTTCAATGAAGTAGTTGTACAGAGATCCAATTTTCTCTTCTTTATTAGTTCAATCTTTAAGAACAAACAGCCAACGCGTTTCGTTCTGAAACACAGGACTTCATCAGGGCATTGATAAGTCTATATGGACCAAGGTAAAAATAGAGGTAATAACCCCAAACGAATGGACAAACAGGCAATGGTGACAATCGCACCAATACGTAAAGCTCATATATCAAGCCAGCGGATGATCCGATTAAATAAAGATGATAGACTGTCCAATAAGCGTCCAAATTCTTTATATCGATTAGAGATCAGCAATAATTAATACAGAGCGCGTGGTATGATAACCAAAAGCTTGATCTATTATTGTACAATCAGCGCTCCTTTGGACATATCCAGAACTCGACGAACATACTTCGTAGTGGGAAGTCTCACGCCACCTGGTAAAGGAGCGCTGATTGTACAATAACAGATCAAGCTTTTGGTTATCATACCACGCGCTCTGTATTAATTATTGCTGATCTCTAATCGATATAAAGAATTTGGACGCTTATTGGACAGTCTATCATCTTTATTTAATCGGATCATCCGCTGGCTTGATATATGAGCTTTACGTATTGGTGCGATTGTCACCATTGCCTGTTTGTCCATTCGTTTGGGGTTATTACCTCTATTTTTACCTTGGTCCATATAGACTTATCAATGCCCTGATGAAGTCCTGTGTTTCAGGACGAAACGCGTTGGCTGTTTGTTCTTAAAGATTGAACTAATAAAGAAGAGAAAATTGGATCTCTGTACAACTACTTCATTGAACATTGACTATTTACATGAATTTAAGTTCCCTGTAAAGTGGTGCAGCTCTGATTTAGTTTTTCTATAAATATATCTTGGTGGCAGTGGACTCGTGCACACGTTTCATCTGGGTCTGGCCACAACGGAGTGCTGACGCTCGAAATGTCATCAGGGATTTGCGTGTCTTTGTGGGAATTTTCGCTTGTGGCACCTTCCATTCTGACCAAGGTCCAGCGTTTGCCTCTAAGGCTTACAAGGACGCAATGGGTTCACTGGGGGTGCGGGTGAAATATTCGTCTCTGTATCGGCCTGAGGGCAACTCAATCGTTGAACGAATGAACCGTGACTTAAAGCAATCCTTGACAGCAAGACTCTTAGGTACTGGCAGGAACTGGCTGGCCCACCTGTATACCGTACAACGTGCACTTAATAATCTCCCAAGAAGACCTCTGGGTGGGCGGACCCCATACGAAATGCTTTTTGGCATACGAATGTTTGTGCCTGACCTTGATGGTCTAGACATGGCGGCGCAATCCGCCAAGTTTGATGTAGATAACCATTCTACTATGTTACAGGACTTACAAGAAGCCCGAGACAAACTTGCAATCGCACATTTACCTTCAGCCACAGACCCTGCTTTGCAGATTCCGGTTGCCGGCTGGCTTCCGAAGATTGGAGATCTGGTTCGAGAGAAGGTGGAGAACAAGAAAGAATTCGGCCCCTCTTATCGTGCACCGGTTCCAGTCCTGGGCTTGAAGGGAACACGTACAGTCATCTTACCACCGCTTCCTGGTCGCAATGAGAACAGATACATCTCAGTGGAAAATGTCAAGCTACAACATCTGGCCGATCCTGAATAGTGTTACACCAGCGGTCTCTTGTCCTGCCATATACCGGACTTGTGTTCGAGGCCCTCCTACCCGAACGGTCACTGATGTTACACTTGAGATGGTTGATTTGCCTGAAAGTATACTCGAACCCCCCGTCTCCCCCTGCATCGACGAGAATGAGTATACCTATCCCGATACCGAATCGGTGGCACACTTACCAACAACGCCACTGAGTCCAACTCGTTATTCCTTTGACTCGGAGTCTGCCTCATCAATTGTCCCGTCCAAGTTCAGTATTTTTGTATCCTGGTTCCGAGACAATTTTTTGATTCCCCCCTGGGCATACATTTGGTTGGTACTGTTCCTCATTTTTTTGTTCATGTCCATTGGCTTTGTCACTGTGTTTTTTCTACTCATCAATGGTCACTATCTACCGGAACGCTCTGCTGTGAACAGTGTTGCTGGAACTTTGGCTCCACATTCCTCATCTCACATCATGAAGCGTGACCACACATTTGTGAACATTTCAGCTTTTCCAGTTGCTGATGGCATTGTATGGGATGCAGTAAACTTTCAAATTCATGGACCAACAGAAATTATTAATGTACCCAATGTCCTTCGAGTTTCGATGGGTGATATAGTAAAAAATAATATTCATTCTGACGATTGGGATGTGCATGCCGTTGAAGCATTGTTTGCTGATTTAAAATATTATGCTTCCTTTAATTCTGAGGATTTGTATATGAATTCTGCGAATTATGCCGATTTGTATTGCTACCAGCATTGGGGCAACCATTTTGTCCATAAACCAAGTGCACTACGTGTTTCTTTCGCCTACACCCAATGGGAACATTGTCCAAACCCTTTACCGGGTAGCTCCCAGACTCTTAGAAATAAATTTACATATTTGACTGATTTTAATAGATCGAACCCTGGTTCTTATTTTTTTTAATTAAACGCCCCATCCACTCAGAAAATCATGTTGACCCACACCAAATTGCTATATTCGGGTTCCTTTTTAAGTGCCTTAGCTGTGGGTGGTTATGAGTACTGGAAGGACACTGTAGATTTGAAATCAATCTGGGGCTCAAAACCATGGCAAGTGCAAGGCACCGAGGCTTTGCATCGTGCTTGCCTTATCCCGACCCAAATTGTGTTTCTGAATGCTTCCATCTATCAGACTACATGTTGGGGCTTGGCTACTACCAAACAATTAAATGCACCTTCCATTCCATCCCTGTCTTCCACTACAAACACTAGCGTGCACCTTAATATGTCCCTTGCGACTTTGCAGGCTTTGTTGCAGAACAATTCGTTTAATGTTTCTACACTTGCTCAGTCACCCTGGTTGGCCTGGCCCATTTCGTCTAATGGGTGCCAACTACGTTTTCAGGACTCAGTCCCTGGCTACATACAAGATAGGCCAGATCCTCGGTTTTCAGACTCCCGTATTGTCACAACATATTCTGTAGGTAAATTATGTAAACAGTGGTTGCAGCATTCTTCCCTGGAATCTGTTAAACAACATTTATCCCTCCTATCAGGCAACATTGATCTGTCTGACTTTATATTGGGACCTCGTGGTCCACGACCGAAGAGATTCATTTATGAAGCTTATAATGAGCTCTGGAAGCTGTCGCAAATGGAAGCTGCTTCCCGTCTAAGGGAGATAGACCAAGCAAATATGGAAAAGGTGCTTGCTGTTGTCGACAATAGTATTAATACCCTGTCTTCCCGCATTTACACATTAGAGAATATTGTGTTATCTGTTGTTGATATTGTACAGGATGATGTTTCTGTGTTGTACCATGGTCAAAATCAGTTACGTTCAGTTATGCAGTTTGCGTGGACTTTGCAAACACTTAAGTTGGGTAAGGTTCCTTGGCATTTTTTGAACACCACTGCCTTATTTCTGCATTTTAATTTAACTGACAAACAGCTGTTCATGTCCATGAAAGATGCAGCTTACACTCTGTTACATATCGAGAAAGTGAAGCCCTTACCATTCTCTGTAGCGGAATTGGATTCTGCTGTGTGGCTAGTTCATGGGGTTATCGCTTTGCCTTTTTCCTTGTTTGAATTTAGTTCCTGCATGAAACATTATCCTGTGGGCCGTTTTCAGCCATTGGGTAGTGCCTTCCTTCATGAACTTTGGTCCCTCCCTTTCATGTATAAATGCCTTAGAGACGGCAAGGAAGTTTTTCTCACGGGGGAGTCATGCGATTCAACTGTGGGTCATTCCCTTGTTTGTAAACATATTAAATTGCACGGAGCTTGTAATGTTTCTGCTCCGAATCTTGCTTGTGTGTTAAAGGGCATTCCTGCTCCTGCTATTTCTCCTACCTTTACTTTGCTTTCAAATGGTAGCTATTTGCTTTTGAATAACGAAAACTGCTGTGGCATGCAGGCCGGCATACCCTATATTGTTACAGTTTCGCACAGGGTTGTCTTCTGCAAGAATGTGCTTTTTCCTCCCCCTCACGACATCATAGATAATTCTATTTGGCCTTCCATTCCTACTATGAAGGCGGATTTCAATAAGCTGAGCAGAATAAAGGCGCTATTATTGAACGAGGAGGTTATGCTCACATCCGCCCGGGAGACATTCATTCTCCAGGTGGCAAGCACCCACAGTGAAATACATGCCCTTTTGAACACTAACCTCCCACAACATTTCGGTGAATTGATTCACCGTATTTTTAACGCATCTAACACTGTGGGTCTGGTGCACTTTTTTAAGGTGGTGGGGTCCGGCCTTGTGTCCACTTTCCAAACTATTTTTGGTGTGATACCGGCATTTATTCATTCGATTTTTTCCAGCGTCTTTGGTGGCTTTCCATTAATCCTTGCCTTGGCGGCTGGTGTACTGCTGTTGGTCTGCTTCCTCCGCAATGGCTGCTCCCCAATGGGCCCTTCTTGTCCCCGGACGCCTCCAGCTGCTCCGTGAGCGACTCCTGTCTGGCTTCGGGGTCCTGCCGTTGGCGACACTGAGTGTGTCCTATACCCTTTCTTTTCGCTTTGCGTGTTTCACTTGCGTGCAACCTGTGATGTCTTGCATCCGCTGTCCTTTCACCTGGACCATAGATTATTGCCTCTCCAATACGTCGTTGTCTGTTCCGGATTTTGTTCGGTTGATGGGTCCCTTAGAGGCCCATGAACGGGACTGTTCCGTTGCGGGCTGCATGACGCGTGCGGCTGCACTGGGAATTTTGGCGCAATGGGATATCTGGGCGGCTGCTCAGAATCTCCTACGACAAAGCTATATTGAATATCACGCAATCTGTCCCGCATTGCTTTTGGATGCTCCGTCCTCTGAGGAGCATTTCTGCAGCTTTGATCTGTTAGACTGGATGGCGTCTATGTTTTCTGACGATTCCAATGATGTCCTCTTGGACGGTATAGCGTTTTTCTGCACTTCCACGTTTTTGGATTGATATGGCATTCACTGACCGTGAACTGCCTCGCTGACTGTCTTGTTTACTCCCTTTTCCCATCCGTTGTCCTTCGTTGGGACTGCTTCCGCTGTGGACGCCTCTGTTCTGCTCAGGTGTTTTGAACTCTGTCTTCGTCCCACGTCTTGGCCGATGGACTGTCCAAGGGAGGGTGTCTTGTGGTTTGTGGCCTCCTGGCCTGCCTGGATACGTTGGCATAGGCCTAGCTGCCATGATGACTTTTGCGCTCGTGACTCTTGGCCGTTGTTCTGTCGCCCTCTGCTCCTGCCAAGTTATTTTACAATTGTCTGCATTTTCTGTTTCTCACCTTTTCTCCTGTTCCCTTTGGGCTCAGTCTGAACAACAGTTACAAGGTCGAAAAACAACGTCCCTAGTTCTTGCTGATATGGCCAGTCCCTCGCACCTAGACATAACACTATGTACAGCTGCCATGGAGAAATTGGTGTGCTTTTAATATTGCGGTGTTCCCTCTTAAGAGGGACTTGGAGAAAAACCTTTCCAGGGAGAAGAGCTGTGATAGTCTGCTGATGTAGTCTTTGCATCTAGAGACTGAGGTATGGGGGTTCGCTAGTAAAAGCCCAGAGGTCTTCTATGTGTATAATAAGCTAGCTTCTAGCACGGGGAGGGTGGTAAGGTCATTTAGCCATATAGCCACTGCTTTATGAAATGCTTTCCCCGTTTGTATTCTATGGAGTTGTAACTATGCTGATTATATTATTCTTATGCATTATGCTGATAGTACTGAAACGTGTACTGTATCTTAGAGCACGTATGTTGAAATAAACATTTTAAACTATACTGTGTCTCTTCTTACGCCCGTTGTGGACAAGTATGAGTGAGTGACGAAAGGGTGTTCTTGCTACTGCGAGTCCTGAGAGAGAGAGATACCGTGTTCTGGGTTGTCTAATCATTGGTACGTTGTTGCTAATGGGACGCTAAGGCTAGTTGGGTTGGGGTTTTAGGTGCTACGGCTTATGGTAGGCTCACCACTATATTCCGAGGTCCTATTATCCTGTGCATAGCTCTGTGTGTGCAGAATCCCTATAACAACCTAGGGCCGTATTATATGAAGTGCCCCGGTGGCGTAACGGGCATGTCCGCCCGCTTTGTGGACTTTGGTAATACAGAAGGGGCTGCAGATGCTTGTGTAGCGCCTTCTGTGATGCAGATAGCGCTGGCACGCATGTAGCACCAGTGCTATCTCAAGAGGGCGTTCCCTCATTTGCGTGAGGGCATGGCCCAATGCAAATGAGGAGATCTCTTTACCTCTGTACCCGTGCTGTATTATGGATGCGGAAGCAAAGGCAAAGAAGCTGTCAGGAGGCGCACTGACAGTGTGCCACAAAAAGGTGGCTCACTGTCAGTGCACCCCCTGATGACATCCCTCTGGAAGGGGTCGGGGGTTCTATGGACCTGAGGGCAGCGCATTCAACATAATAGGGTGCAATTTCCCTGTTTGCGCACAGCACACTTGTTTGAAAGTGTGCCGTGGCGCAAACACGGAAAGTGCCCTCTATATGTTATAGGGCCCCTGGTGAACACCCACACTGGGTGTGACATGGCCTGCACCTTCTTCACCAGGTATCAATTAGAAATCCTACAGATCGAGGCGGCATACATGGAATTTAAGCTAATTGCCAGGTTCCAAGGTATTATTCCTTATATTAAAATATCCAAAATGAAACGTATAGACACATAACCAGTGAAGCCGTTCTGAGATCCCAGGCATTTGATTTACAAACAGGTGACAGTGGGCTATGGCAGATTCTGAGTTTAGAGAAAACACAAAGCAATGTTGCCTTGTGGCCTCAATGGAGATTCTTTCCTGGCATACATGGGCAATATTTAGCGCATGGGCATACGCCCTGTTGCTTATCCCAAGAAGACATGTACCTAAAGACACAAATCAGAACATCAACCTTTGTTGCTACACACATGCAAATTAAATACATGCTGCTTCCTCTGAGTAACTATAGTAGTCACATAATGGGAGAGAAAAATCTTTGATAAAATAGGGCATGCCAATCAAATAATCAGAGACGTTTTAAAGCATGGGCAAAGATGGCTCTGGCCCAGGGCACCAGCCTTTCAAGGGGTCCCCTGATACAGCCAGCTCTGTTATGCAGAGTCTTGCCCTGATGATCTTGAATAATTCTTAAAAAGATTGTTTTAAATACCGTTTTCCTTTAATTTAATTTTTAATGTAGGTGATGTGTGGGATTCTATTATATACATTTTCCAGAGAAGCGTTATGTCTATGTCTAATGCAACATCCATAAAAAAGTGGTATGCAGACATAATATCGATTTTTTTATTATCGACCTACACTAATATCGAGTTTTAAATATCGTAGGGACAGAATATCGAAGTCAAGAATATCGGTGACCAGAATATCGACCTTAAGGTAAGTAATATTGTTTTTTTTATATTGAAGTAAGTAATATCGAAGTAAGTAATATCGTTAGCAAAAATATCTTTGTTAATAATATCGATATTTATATTAGTGTTATGTATTTTAGTATGTATTTTATATGTATATGTTTAACATTTTTTGTAATGTTTTTTAATTATTTTTAAATATATGTATTAAATGTTTAGAAATTAGTAATTTTTTTTAAAGTAAATATTTTTGCGTTTTAGTATTAGAGCGGGTTGTGGGTTTATAGGGGAATAGGGTGGGAAGTAATTCAATTATAATTAACTATTTTTATTTTTATTATTGATTATTAATTTATTGTTAATTAATTATTAATTAGTAATAAATTTTTATCAATTGATTATTTTATAATTATATTAATTATAATTACATGTTTTTTATTTACTGTTATTGTTAATTAATTTATTGTTAATTAATTATTAATTGGTAATTAATTTTTATTAATTGATTAATTGATAATTACATTAAATGTGTTATTTTTTATGTGTAGCGGGTTGTGGGTTTATGGGGGAATAGGGTGGGAAGTAATTTATTATAATTAAGAACATTTTAATTTTTATTAATTGGTATTGATTATTAGTTTATTGTTATTTAATTATTAATTGGTAATTAATTTTTATTAATTGATTAATTGATAATTTAATTAATTGTGTTATTTTTATGTGTAGTGGGTTGTGCGTTTATAGGGGAATAGGGTGGGAAGTAATTTAATGTTATTTAAGTAAATATTTATTTAATTTTATTGGTATTTAGTATTAATATTTTTGTTAATTAAATATTAATGTCATTTATTTAAAAAAAAAAAAAAATTATAAGTATGTTAACCCAATCACAGCAACAATGTAACACAATCTCACGAAATCGACTACAGCAACTAAAACACATCATAAGGCACACACATGGCGCCACCAACACTCCAGAGGAAACCCAGCATCCCTATCCATGTAGTATCCCATTCTAAATGAAGTAGTCCACGCAAAGCAACATAAAGCTTGATGTAGCACTATTCAGTAAAGGTCAAAGACAGCTACTGCACAAACCAATCACCGCAAGGGCTCACAATATGTGATTTTCGGTAAATTGAGCCTTCACTGTTTGCTACTGCTCATTTGACTCCTACAGGTGACTATTTCCTATATATGCATGTTCAGGTGAACATAGTGAAGCAATGTAAGGCTTACACTGTCTGGAATACCTCCTGTACTCAATGTTCAACGCAGAAAAGTAAATAAGGTGATTTGTGAATTGAAACTTCAAGGAATAATCTCTTACCTGTACTTGCTCTGTATCATTGAAAATAAGACTATCATTCATCAACAGTCGACTGCTGTCTGAGGCACTTGTGTCAAAGCGTCCAACTGTGATGTACCTGGCATCCCCGTGGGGATCCAGCTGCCAGTTCACAATGTCATACTGCTCTGGAGGGTCGCCATACTTATCAAAGAAGACCTCGTCCCCAGCTGGGTTCTGGAAGTGCACGCGCTTCAGATAATGGAGTAGCTGAAGAAGGAAGAGGGACAATCAACTTTCATCTCTACTTACAACACATGAAATAAAATTATGGTGGTCTTACTGTTTTACACCTTCAATTACAAAAGGCATGGTATTAGGTGAAGAAGAGTAATCACATGGCATTTAATTTTTATTTTAGAGGTTAACTAAGGAAAAAAACAGGGCTTGCAAAACGTTTTGGTTGTGTAGGTAGTGCCTCAGTGAAGAAAGCATAAAAAACAAATTACTTACCTCCGGTAACGATCTTTTGGAGGATCCTCTAACCACAAATTCCTCACCTTAGAATACTCCCCAGGTGTCAGACAGGTGGTGCCGTCCAGCTCCCTCTGGCTCCATCCCACGCCAGAGTGGAGCCACATATAAGTGCCACCCCTGCATGCTGACATAATTTCTTGCTTGGCTCTTTCTGCACTCTCTAATGTGGAGCATGAAACACTTGCTAGTATCAGTGTGCCAATTCATAACTTGGGACCTTTTCGTTGTTAGAAAGAGGCACCTCCAAAAAACGTGGGAGGGAGGTGAGAAATCTGAGATTAGACTATACACCAGAAAGAGTGTTACCATAAGAAAGTAACTTGCTCTTCTGACGGATACTTCTAACCCCAGATTCCTCACTTTGTAATAAATACCAATGTAGCATCACCCATTTATTTATTTGGAACATTTATTGAGCGCACAGCTACTTCCAACGGAGGTGTCCCGGCGCTAAGGCTGCAGAAATAGCGCATCGGTACAGGAGAAGGGCTAAGTGCGGTCGAACAACCAGGTCTTCAAAGCTTTCCTGAAAGCTGATTCTGGTTCCGTTTTGCGGGTATGTAAGGGCATGGCTTTCCAGAGCTCTGCAGTTCTAACCCCAAAGGCTCTGCCGCCTATCCTGGCCTTACGAAAGTGGGGAGTAGTGAGCAGATTCAAATGGTTGGATCTGAGGACTCGTCGTGTTGGTAACTTTGCAGTCTGCATCTCAGATATATCGGGCCCCGACCCATGGTGGCTCTATATGCCATGGTGAGTGCCTTAAATTCAATTCTTCTGCTGACGGGCAGCTAGTGAAGATTTGGCAGGTGGGGAGAGATGGAATGACTGAAAGGCACCTTGCAGATCAATCTAGCCGCAGCATTCTGAATCGTTTGTAATCTGCGGATCAACTATGCTGGGAGACCTAAGTAGAGGCTGTTAGAGTAGTCCAGGCAGGATGTAACCAAGGCATGAACTACAGTCTGCCTACAGTCCAGCGGGAGAAAGTGGAGGAATTTCCTCAGGGTGCGCAGCTTCCAGAAGCATATGGAGGAGACCTGACTGATCTGGGCCTTACAAGAGAGAGCATTGTCGAATTTAAACCCCAAATTCCTTACCGCTTCCACTGGAACAGGAGGGGGATTCAGTTCTGTCGGCCACCACAGCATGGAGGGAGGTGGGACCGGTTGGTTAAAGAAGAATACCTTAGTTTTCTGAGTGTACAGCTTTAGGCAGTTTTAAGTCATCCAATCCGAGATGTTGCTCAGGCACCGCCTAAAGTTGACAAAAGCAGCCTCCGAATGTTCTTTAAAAGAGAAAATCAATTGGGTGTCGTCAGCGTAGGAAATCACTTTCACTCCGAGAGTCTCAACCAAGATCGCGAGATGGGTAAGGTATACGTTGAAGAGTAGAGGGCTCAGAGCCGAGCCCTGAGGGACCCCGCAAACAAGAGGCTTCCGAGTGGAAACAAAGGGGCGCAAATAAACCTGTTGTGTGCGGTTCTCCAGG
Source organism: Calotriton arnoldi (assembly GCA_963921515.1). Taxonomy (NCBI): domain Eukaryota; kingdom Metazoa; phylum Chordata; class Amphibia; order Caudata; family Salamandridae; genus Calotriton; species Calotriton arnoldi. The sequence continues at coordinate 4,510,289 of CAWUFW010000245.1, forward strand.
AAAGACCGGAGCCAGGACAGAACCGTACCCCGTACTCCCAAATGCTTAAGTCTCTCTAGTCACAGCTTGCCTGCAAACACAGTGGTAGCAGCCTTGGCTCTGGTGGACTGAGCTCTCAGATCTTCTGGAGGCAGCTTTTTGGCCAGTGTATAGCAGCTCTTAATGCAGAGGACTATTCACCTCGACAGGGTCCTTTTCTACACCGTCTTCCCTTTATACACCCTGGAGAACCCCACACAAAGCTGGTCCTTGGTACGAACAATGTAAAAGTTTAATCCCTTTTGGGGTCCAGACGATGAAGTCTCTCCTCTTTCAAGGGGTGAGGAGGGGCCAAAAACCCAGTCAGGCTGATGGATTTTCCAATGCGAAAGAAAGTCACACCTTTAGGCAAGAGGATCACCTGAGACCTTAGCACCAGTTTGTTCAGAAAATGTATCACTGCAAGCCATTTCTCATGTACTGTAAAAAAAGAAACCCTGAATTTCTTTGCTTACCAAGTGGCAAGAATTCTAACATGGAACATGTTGCAGTGCCAAACTCACTAAAAGTGTCGCCCAGCCTACTCTCAAGGAGATGTTTCACATCTACACCAATTACGCTGAACACTTGGTAGCCAAGGGTGTTTTTCGACTCCAGTTTTTTGATTAAGTCCACAACAGCAGTCATGTTTTCCTGTAAAAATCTAGGAATGCAGAAGAGTGTACTTTTTTTTTCACATCACTATCAGTATGCGACCAAAGATCCTCACATTTCTTGCCTTTGGCATCATTACTAAGCAAGAATTCTGTAAACCGTTGCCACATGGATAATATAGAATTCACGACCTCTAGGACTGAGAACCACAGACTGAATGACACAGTTTGGTTGGCACTTTCTTTGATGCCACACAAAGCACAAAATGAGAAATATTTGCGTTTTAGTTCTATCGCATAACGAAACAGTGCACCAGAATGGACTGTAAAGTCAATAAAATTCTTCATTGAGTCTGAAGATTGTAAAGATGCTTTCAGCGTACCATCTAGCAAGTGGCAAGGATCTCTTACAGGGAAGCACTTCAGCTCAGGTATCAATTTTGAAAGGTCATCACACAACTTTCTCATATACGTAGCTGAATTACTGCAAATACAAACAATATTACTTCAATCTTTGTTGAACTTGGTAAGAACCTTTTGCAGTAGCATTTCAAGTGACACTGCGTTCCCTGTTTTCCAAACGTCTGGTGTCATGTTATCACCACTTTACCCGATGCTTGATGACAGCACTCTTTTCACATATACCTGTCACTACACCTTGCATTGAATGTTTGAAGCCTGGGGTATTTGGCAATTCACCTACTATCAATACTGATTCACTAGAAAAAGGGGCTGATGTATCAAATGGTTTCACCCATTCTCTGTCTGTGGGTAAACGTGATGGTACATATTAGGAAAGATTCTTATGAAACCAGCCATTTTACCTATCAGTGAAAGAATCAGACATAGCCAAAATATCAAACATGATTTTGACATTTCTTGATTCTCTACAGTTTATAAAATAATTAAATAAGACCTAAAACATGCTTCTAAACCCTGCATCTTTAGACCAAAGACCACAAAACTGACAAAAGCAAAAGGAAGAAGAAACAATATTTTAGTGACATCCCTATACAACAAAACTCAAGCAGAATAATGTTAGGCCAGTCTTTCTTGCTGTTGCCTTGTATAACAAAGTTACATTGTATCAGCCCCTTCAGGAAGAAATAAAAATTACTCTTTCACTCACTTTTTTTTTCTTTGAATGGCATTTAGTTTATGGTTTCGAAGGTGTTTTTTCAGTGTTTATATGTTTACACTGGTGAGGGCTATTTTCCTTTCAGTGGGGTTTTATCAGTTATTATAGGTTTAAACCTAAAACAGGATAGCCTAACGATAAACCATGCCTATTTTGGAGAATAAGAGTTTTTTGTGTCAAGAGAGGGAGTTCTATTCACTGAATCACAAAGAGTCCCACGGAACCGTTATATTTGTTTCCACCTATAGATATAGACTCCATTTGTGGTCCGCCAGATGCCCCTGGCAGTGCTTGACCTCACTGGCATTCAAGGTTCCTGCCAGGTGATTCGCAATCAGGGAAATGCCCTGATGCTGTAACCAACCGGTGCAGAGTCTCCTGGCGCTCCTAACCCAGGACTCCACTCTGGTTGTTGCACTACCATATAGCAGTGGTGTTGTCCATGAGAACCTGCACCAGCCTCCTCTCCATAAATGGCAGAAAGGCTTTCAACACCAGATGATGGCCTACAACTCAAACAGATTGATATGGAGCTGGGCTTCTGCAAGAGTCCTCTGATCTCAACCTTTCCCAGACAGCCTCCCCAACCCAGTAGGGACGCATCCGTCAACTCCATCAGGGGAAGGAAGAGGGGACTGCCACTGGACAAATTATGTTTTTAGCGAAATCTGGTTGGCACCTGTTAGATTTTCTTGGTGGTGGACACACTTCAAATTCCATAGCACAGTCTGCATATGCCACCTTGCGTAGTCAACCAGGGAGATGCAGGAGACTAAGATGCCAAGAAGTCTCAGAGCTGATCTCACCAAGATACATGACCGAGGCTGAAACATCAGGATCATAACCCAAATTTCCCAGACTCACCGTGGCAGTGGGAAGGCCTTGAATTGCACTGTTTCCCAGACAGTTCAAATTAATGACAACCTCTGCGAAGGAGTCAGGTGAAACTTTGATTCATTGATCATGAACTGCATAGACGTCAAGAGGCTCGCTGTCATCTGGAGGGGAGCTACAGCTGACTGTGGTGAGTCTACCTTCAGCAGCTAGTCCTCAATAATTATTTTTAAAATGAAATTTAATAAAATAATATTTAAAAAATCTCCCTAGCCTTATTCCCTATAAACCCAACATCCTGTACCTAAATTAATTTTTTATTTAAACAAATATTTAAAAAATAAACATCAAAAAATGTACACTAATACTGTGATGGATGTTGTCATCAGTGATGTCACTGACCATGTCATGAGTGATGTAATATGTGAGGTCATAAGCAGTGCATTGCGGGGGCGTAAGTTATAGTTAGCTCAGATAACCATAACTGCTGAATTTCCATGGTTTTGTACGAGCGAAATTTGAGAGTAACAATAACGTCCCTGTAACCTTTGTTTTTTTCTGTGAATTTCTAAGGTTTTTTTAATTGTATTTCCTAACTATAACGTCCCTGTAACCTTTGGTTTTTTTCAGTAAATTTCTATGTTTTTTTAACTAATAGTCACATTTGCAGAGTGGTGAAGAAAGGGGGCGAGGCCTCTGACCTGCTCTCAGGAATACTGCTATGTCGAACTTACTGGAGGTAACAGGAGGGGTAGTTGTCCCCCAAGGACCTTCAGGAGCCAAGGGGACATCATCCCCCAACCAGTAGTGCACCAGGAGGCGCGTTTGCAGAGTGGTGGTGAAAGGGGGTGGGACCTCTGGAGACTTGCAGGGCAGCCTACTTTTTTTTCATAATTCTTACTTTTATTAGGGAAGGGGAGCCGTGTGACCCCCCTTCGCTGTGCCGATTTTGGCCCCGGAAACCCCAGCCAGGCCTGTTTGGAATGGGGACCGGGCTGCGCAGCCCCCCTCCCAGGCTGATTTCAGCCCTGGGACTCCATCCCTGGGGCCTGGCCTTTCCATTTATGTATTTTTAAAAGGGAGGGGGGCTGTGTGGCTCCCTTCCCCAGGCTGATTTCGGACCCGGGGATCCCATCCCAAGGGCCTCGCCTCCCTGTTGGGGACCACGGGGGGAGCCTGAATGGCTCTGCTGGGGAGGGGGACTGTGTGGCCCAGGAGGGGGGCCACACGGTCCCCCTCCCTCTTTAATTAAAAATCTTTCCCCGGGCAATGGTGGTCCCCGGGGCGCGGGGGTCCGTGCAGCCCCCACTTAAATTGTAAGTGAGCCCTGGGGAGGTGATAATCCCCAGGGCTCGTAGGTGGCCTGTGCAGCCCCCCCATTCATATTTGGCAAAGCCCAGGGGAGCGGGGGTGTCTTGTGGGCATCCTTGCATAATTTATAACAAATACCCTGGGGAGGTGGTGGTCTCCGGGGTTTCATTAACCCTAGGAGGGGGGCCCCATGAGCCCCCCTCCTTTAGTTTTCATAAGCCCCCAGGATTTGGCCTACCTTTCTTGGATCTACTTATCAGGGCATTGGAAGCGATTTTAATCACCAAGGTCAATAGAAAACCCACAGGCAGAAACAGCATCTTGAGGTTGGACAGTGCACACATAAGGGCATTATGAGATAACCTCCCGGTAGGACAGTTCCTACGCATCAGAATGAATTGTTCCAATCTCAGGGATTTCAAATCAGAGGCTAAAATCCTGACTGAGAAATTGAAGGACAGACATTATTCCGCACATCTGATATAAAAGACTGAGAAACAAGCCAGATATAATAACAGGGATATTCTCTTAACAGCTACAGAAAGAAATGACAGCACGCAGGTGGCATGAGTAACTACATACACTAATGTGTCCAATAGAATGGAAAAAATAATTAACAAACATTGGGGCATTCTGCATAGCAATAGCTTAGCACTACAGAGACCCTTTTTTCCTTTCAGAGAAACACTAGTCTAAGGAATACACTGGTACACACCAGACCAAGAATAAACAAACCAGGGGAGCAGAACACACTCTAGAATCTCGCACCGGTCATGGGATATTTTCCCTGTGGTCAATGCAAAGTTTGTTCCCACACATCACACACCAAGACCCTGGATCTCGGTCTCGGTTTGCCTTGGGAACAAAGAAATCACACAAATTGTAACTCTAACAATGTGATCTATATGATCCCCTGCCTATGTGACCTTAAATATAGTGGGTTGACCACAAGGAAAGTCAGGCTAAGGACAATTGAACACCGCAGCACCATCAGGTGCCACAGAAATACAACCTGCATGACCCTCCATTTCTTATCCAAAGCTCAAAATAAAAATGAAATGTGATGGACATTACTAGAGAAAATCAACACAAACCAAAACATTATCAAGACCATCACAACCCGGGAACAAAGATGGGTCTATGGACTGAAAACACATAAGCAGGGCTTGAATGATGATATCCCATGGAACTTGATTAATACACTCAGCAGTGACTTAATAAATTAAAGTGAAAATATGTAATAAGATTTTACCTCTCTAAAATATGAACACTTTGCAAGAGAATGTGGCCCATCACACTACCTACGTTAACAATGAGGAGGAAAACACATTAATTGAGGAACATGAGCAGCTTCCCTTCTCTTTTTTACAGGCCAACTAAGGAAGCATAAAATGTATAATGCATTTTGTGACAAACATGAGCCGCCCCTTTTTTCAGGCTTAATAAGGAATAATAAACATTTTGGCTATAATATAAATACCAAAATTGGGTTACTGCCTCGAGCTACCAATTTAAAAAAAAATTGTATCCCCAGGATAGTTGGCAGAGGTATGCACCTTTGTCCAAGTAGGGACCCTTGCTTCTAGTCAGGGTAGGGGGTGATACACACTTTAGATAACCCCTACTCACCCCCTTGGTAGCTTGGCACGAGCAGACAGGCTTATCCCAAAGGCAATGTGTAAAGTATTTGTTCTCCAGACACACAGTAACACAGTGAAAACAACACAAATGGACACCACACCAGTTTAGAAAAATAAAATATCTTTATCTAAACCAAAACAACAAAATCCAACATACATATATCACAATAGCCCTTAAAAGCAGTAACTAGCAGAAATAGCACTTGTGGAAATAAATAAATCCACCAGGTTCTATTATGTTGTGACAGGCATAAGTCCAAATTACGGCGCCAACCGTGAGGTGTGCGGCATCGGGCACGGAGTCACACGGACCCCCAAACAACTGTGCCTTGGAAAACAAAGTCTATGGACGAAGCACGGCGTCGTGGAGGTGAGGCGTCGGTGCAGAGGTCCAGGCCGGTTTCCTGGTTGCCACGGGGGAGGCGAGGCATCGTGTCTGCGAGGAGGCGACGTGTCGAGTCCAGGACAGGGGAAGACGGCGTCGTCGGCAGTGAGGCAACCGTTCCGGTGAGGCGATGCAAAGTCGAAGAGTTCCGTGAAGTCACCCTCATCGGTTATCGGCTCGCGATAACGGGATGCAGGTGATGGTGTTGACAGCGTCGGTGCGAGCGCTGGCATCCGGACAGCCGATAACTGCAGGTGTCGGCAGGCATCGAAGGGCATCGGAGCTGCGGTACAGGTGGGGTGGTGCGCTGTGCACTTCACGAACGGTGCCCCTGGCCTCAGTGCAGGTTGCGGCGTCACTGGCGGTGTCGCTGACGGTGTCAAAGCTGTTTTTCTTGCTTTCTTTAAGTTTCTTACAGCTCCCAAAAGCAGGAACAACCTTCAGAGGGCCAGAACTGGTATAGGCACCTCCTGGCAGATGAGAACTCCCAGCAGTGGAGTTCAGGGGAGCTAGTGGTGAAGTCTTTGTGTCCCTGAGACATCAAAACAGGAGGCCAGCACACACAAGCCCTTGGAGATTCTTCTTCAAGCAAGTTCTCAGCAAAGTTCCAGTCTTTGTCCTCTTCCTTGGCAGAAGCAGCAACCCAGCAAAGCACACAGCAAAGGAGGCAGTACTCCTTACAGCTCTCTAGCTCTTCTCCTTGGCAAAAGGTTCTTCTTGAGTCCAGAAGTGAGCTAATTCTGTGGGGCTTAAGGCCCTCTACCTATACCCAATTATGTCTTTGTTCTCTTTGTGGCAAGGGTCTCTGAGCCCAGTCCAAACCAGGTCTGTCCTCTGTAGCGCAGCATCACTACATGAGGTGGAGACAGCAATGTGCAGAGGAGATACTGCCTATTCAGGTGTATGTAAGGGATACTCCTCCCACCACTCTAGAGGCAGCCAAGGTCTATTGAGCTCACCCAGGAACCCCCACCTCAAACCCCCCGTGGCTGTCTACAGTGAATGCACACCCCCAGCCCCTGTCACTCCAAAACCAGACAGTCACTACACAAACCAGCAGAGCCACACAGTATGGCTAAATAAAAAAATGCCTACTTTCTAAAAGTGGTACATAAACAAATGGTCACAGTGGAGAATTGATTTAGAATTCACGTATGTAGAACCAAATTCAAATGCATTAAACAATTCAAACGTCACTACAAAAACAAATGATTTCTAATGATTTAATTCGCATCACAGAATCAAAATCAATCCAAATATAAGAGTATACAATTAATCAACATTAATACACATTGGTGCTCAGAAAGAGAAAAAAAAAAAAAAAAAAAAGGGGGAAGGAGGTGGGGTGTGAGTGGTCAAGGAAAAATGAGTGACGGTGTAGAGAAACGGAAAGGTAATGTGGTTCAGATACATTCAAATTGTTAGATCCAATCCGGCCTTTTACTTGGCAAACCAGTAAAGTAAACAAAACATAGCATTATAGGCACAGATAGACATGTCTCTGTCGCCTATGTTTGATACAAATGCCAATATGTCAACGTTTCGACCCCTGTATTCATAAAGGTAGCTTCATCCTTATTGGGGGGTCTTCATCAGGACTCAAGGGAAGGTGAGTGAGGGGAAAGGGGGCACCATTAGTTGACAGCGCGTGTAATCAGGCTGTATTTGCAAGATGAGGGCCTGTAAGCTCTTGAAAGAACTGCAAGATTCCAATTAATGAAATTAATGGGTGCCACAAGTACACCTGGGTGTCCGGACTGGGTTGAATAATCACCACCGGCAGCTCCATAATGAGTCAGAAAAAGTGTTTCTAAAAGTGGCAGTTTCAAACACTCAATTTAAAAACCACCTCCCTAAAAAGATGTGTTATCAAATTCTGTGTTCAGAGAGTCTACTCTCAATTTCTCTGTCTTGTCCCAATGGAAAGTTATACTTGTAAGATGTTACAAAGTAACTCCCATGTTAGCCTATTGTACATATAGCCTTTCAATAGTGAAAAACGAAATTGGTAGGACACCAGTACATGTCCTACCTTTTACACACACTGCACCCTGAGGGCTACCTTGGGCCTACCTTAGGGGTGACTTAGATGTAAGAAAAGGAAAGGGAAGGGCCTGGCAAGTGGGTGCACTTGCCAGGTCGACATGGCAGTTAAAAACTGTGCACAGACACTGTAGTGGCAGGTCTGAGACACCTTTGAAAAGCTATTTGTGTGGGTGGCACAACCAGTGCTGCAGGCCCACTAGTAGCATTTTATGTACAGGCCCTGGGCACACACAGTGCACTGTACTAGGGAGTTAGTAGTAAATCAAATAAGCCAATTATGGAAACACCAATCCATAACCACAATTTACATAGAGAGCATATGCACTTTATCACTGATTAGCAGTGGTAAAGTGCCCAGAGTCCTAAAGCCAACAAAAACAGGTCAGGAAAAATAGGCGGAAGAAGCAAAAGGTTTGAGGATAACCCTGCAACAAAGGTCATTTCCAACAATCGGCAACTCCAATTCCCAGCATTCTGAGGGGCGGGATGATGCATGCGTGTCATGACGCACCCAGCAAGGCCATAAATCCACCTGCAACACTGGCAATGGAGATGAGATGGCCAAGGTTTAAAAACGCCTGCTTTACGCTCATGAGCTACCGGCATGGGCACATTTGGTTTAAGGATAGGTTACCAGTGACACGCAACCCTTGGAGTGGTGAGCCCTCATCCTGCTGGACCTCATCCTGCTGGACCTCTCCGCCGCCTTCGACACTGTCTGCCACCGCACTCTACGCGCACGCCTCCACGACGCAGGGATCCGAGACAAGGCCCTGGAATGGGCCACCTCCTTCCTCGCCGGCAGAACCCAGAGAGTCCGCCTCCCACCATTCCGATCCGAAGCCTCCGAGATCATCTGCGGCGTACCCCAGGGATCGTCCCTCAGCCCAACACTGTTCAACATCTACATGGCCCCGCTCGCACGCATCGCCAGACAGCACGACCTCAACATAATCTCCTACGCCGACGACACTCAACTGATCCTCTCCCTCACCAAGGACCCCCTCGCCGCCAAATCCAACCTCCATGAAGGAATGAAGGCCGTCGCCGATTGGATGAAGATCAGCCGACTAAAACTGAACACGGAGAAGACAGAGGTCCTCAACCTCGGCTCCAACCCCTCAGCCTGGGACGACTCCTGGTGGCCAACGACGCTGGGAGCAGCCCCGACACCCACCGACCACGCACGCAACCTGGGAGTCATCCTCGACTCAACGCTCTCCATGGCCAAGCAAGTCAACGCAGTCTCATCCTCCTGCTTCAACACCCTCCGCATGCTTCGCAAGATCTACAGGTGGATCCCGACAGACACAAGAAGAACAGTCACCCAGGCCCTCGTCAGTAGCAGACTTGACTATGGGAACGCCCTCTATGCGGGAGCCCCGGCCAAGCTCATCAAGCGACTGCAACGCATATAAAACACCTCCGCACGCCTGATCCTCGATGTACCATGCCACAGCCACATCACCCCCCACCTGAGGAACCTGCACTGGCTCCCCGTCGACAGGAGAATCTCCTTCAAACTCCTCATCCACGCACACAAGGCACTCCACAAGACTGGCCCAGCCTACCTCAACAGACGACTCCTCTTCTACGTCCCCAACCGCCAACTCCGCTCCGCCGACCTCTCCCTCGCCACCGTCCCTCGCATTCAAAGAACTACCACCGGCGGCAGATCCTTCTCCCACCTCGCCGCCAAGACCTGGAACACCCTTCCAATAAGCCTACGACAGACCCAAGACCTGCTGACCTTCAGGAGGCTACTCAAGACCTGGTTGTTCAACCAGTAGCAGCACCCCCCCCCTTTTTTTCCCTAGCGCCTTGAGACCCTCGCGGGTAAGTAGTGCGCTTTACAAATTCTGTGATTGATTGATTGATTGATTGAGAAGGACTGCTCCCTCTTTTTATTCCTGTCTGATTTTGGTGTTCTCGAGTAATATACCAGTAGGTGGAAATGGGCTATGTTAATTGATTCCGATTTACATCTTAGAGTGTGACTACAAGGATGTGTCCCACCTGCCTGTATAAGGTGATTGAAGACACCATTGAGGGTAACAACCGCTACTTAAAATGGCCATGATGTTTTATGAGACACAAAAAGCTATGGGGTGGAACCTCAACAAGTGTGTGTTTCTATGTATCTATTTTGTATGTATCTATTTTTGTGTTGTGCACTGCATTAACACTGGTGGAAATGTCTGTGATAAAAATATTATCTTTTCTTCCCCACTATTAAGAGCATGACTATAGCATGGATAGACGTGACTTTATAGCATGCATTTCCCACAACAGGAGTACAAAAGAGCATGATAGAGCATGCAGAATAAGGATATAAAGTAATATATCCACATATTCACATATTCCATGGACAATTCTGAGATAATTGATTTTCTGTATTGTTGTTTTTTCTCTTACATCTACGTTGTCCTCATTTTTTGACCTCGCAGCAAGGCCCAATGGTATGCCTCCAGATTGGAGGCTCAGCACAAGTAGGCCAGCCTCACACGTTGCATGTTTTGTCCACGTCCTACTCGTGTGACTAACAATAACTGACTGAATAGACTTAAAAAGCCTGCTCAGACCTGTGACAACAACAGAAAAAATGGGGTTTGATTCATAGTCCTGATGAAAGTCCGGAACCCCATGAGGGCCATAGGAAGGTTCTGAAACATGATGACTTTGTTATACGGTATAGAGATAGTAACCCGTCCCTACGTAACCCGACCTTTTAAACTTTTTTCATCTTACCTGTGATACCCAAAATAAAGAGAAACCAGGGTAACTACTATGGGGCCGATTCCGATGTCGGACGGACCGGAGTCCGCCAGACATCGGTCAGGGACTGGAACCGAACGACCTTTTGTTGTCGTTTCCAGACCTGCAAGTAGGATGCGACCGATGGTCGCAATCCTACACTTAACAATGGGAGCATGCATTCCGAACGGAATGCATGTTCGCATCATTAAGTGCAGAGGTGCAGTTCATCCCGGCACCCTGTGGCAGGCACCCCAAGGTGCCTGCCACAGGGTGCAGGTATTGTGCACCATTCGACGGCCTGGCACCCATGGGGGCCCTTCTGGGGGCCCCCAAAGGCAGTTTCCCACTGCCTTTCTGTGTCGGAAAGGCTGGCACAGAAAGGCAGTGGGAAACTGCCATCGTACTCCCTCGGCCGTAAAGAGCTGGCCAGGGGAGTACTGAAGGGTTCCTGGATGGCGGACGGGCTCTCTGAGCCCGTCGGAAGCCATCCGGAAAACCGAGTCGGATTCCTTTCTGACCGAGCCCATCGGAATAGCTTGGTCGGAAAGGAATCCGAACGGGCAGGTCCGATGCAGTTATGATGGCTCCGACCAAGGTTTGGAGCCAATCCTAACCGCATCGGAATCGGGTCCTCAGTATTTTTAAGTACACTCCAGTTAGATCTAGAGCTTTATCTGAAGTGCTCCCTTGAAAATGGTCGAACCCACCCTGGTTTTTAGGGACCAGGGTATGATCCGATGATGAAGCATGACACCAATAGGTAATGTGAGGGTCATCATCTTTATTAAATTAACCACAGATCACAGGGTAGTAGGATACCTTATCTTGATAGTGAATTGTAAGGGAGATACTATCCTACGGACCCCACTGAGAAATTCCTCTCTCTCCCCTCTCACACTGTAGTAGTGTGTGTCTTTATTTTTCACGTTTGTTATACACGACAGCATGCATCACCTTTGCAAACAAACCCCATACGTACTTCCCGTACAATCCTCGCAACAGGCATTGTAAACAGCAACATAAATACAAAGATATCTGAGTTCCTAGATCTAAAAGCCCCATTGTGTTGGAACAGTGCAATTGGAATAGTTGGGAAAGAGGTGTGCCGGTCGAATATGAGGGCTTGCAAAATTATGTCTGTAGAAAACAAGCTTCAGGGCAGTTCAATATCATTATTCACAAATCTTGCACATATACACAACATCTCATATTCTCAAGAATGGAGATAGATAAAACTGGCTCAGTCTTTCATGAAGGTACTGGGGAGGTCACCCATAGATCTGCCACAATCTACAACCCTATACTATTTACACACATTGGGGGAAAATAGAGGCACTATTTCAGGCATATACTCTAACTGACAGCGGTTTTTCGCAGGACACCTAGGAAACACTTCATATAGCGTGGGAATTAAATTTACAAACACAATTTCATGAAGGAAATTGGGAGAAAATACTAGAAGAACATAACAAGGGGATGAGAGTGGCCCATCTGTAGTATAGCTACTTTAAGATACTCCATTGTTGCCAATGGACACCACCAACAAATTAAGCCTGGGCTCTCCTTGCTAGGCAAAGGAATGCTGACATAGTTTTTTTTATTTTTTTACTTTATTTACCGGTTTCTCAAGTAAAACATTGAGTATGTTAATACACATTGCTAATTACATAACATTGTTTAAAAAATAGACATCAATAAAGTACATCCCCACTATCCGACACGTTTGACAACCACTGCAAATTTTGATAAATGACAGCATCACTCCTCCGACCCACCAACCCGTCCAACTGAACGTATCTTACAGGCTACACCAGGACCCGCAAAGTAGCTTCTAGATACAGACATTTCACTAATTGACGGATCAATCGTATTTAGCGCACACATCGTGTTCAGCCCACTCCCGCTGGGACAATCCCATGTTCCTGTTGTGAGGTATTTAAGGACCGTGATGCAGCTACATAGTTTTTTAGAGGACCCCAGATGTCCTTTGGTCGGGATGACCTGGGTAAGGTGCTGCAGTACAGTTTGCTATTAGTATTACAATATGTAAGGCTATTTAACCAGCTCTGTAAAGTTGGGGCAGACTTTTTCCCCCACTTTAGTGCAATCTCCCTCTTCGCCAACAGTAACCCCAAAGCAATAAATTTGCGGATCCCCTTCGGAAAATTAACCACATAACCCATCAATGCGACCTCCTGAGACGGTGTAATGTCCATCTCCACCATGTTTCCCAATGTTCGAAATATTTCTACCCAGTATGTTTTGACTTTACCACAAGTCCATGTGAGGTGTGCAAAATCCGCGTGTGGGGCCCCGCATTTCAAGCAAAAGTGGGGTCTGTTCGGGTCAATCTTGTGAATTTTCTCTGGAGTTACATAAAGTCTACGTAAAAATTTAAAGTGTATCAGTTTGTGCCGGCTGTTTAAGGAGATTTCCTTTGTCTGCAAACAGCACGCAGTCCATTGGTCATCTAGGATCGGATGTCCCAGATCAACCTCCCATTTCTCCCGAATTTTGGAATCGTCAGTTGGGATGATGTCTGCGCATGCCCTGTATAGTTTGGAAGTGAGATGTTCTCCCCCTTTGCACTCAAGAACTATAGAGAGTGGAGTGAATGGTTCCGGCTCAAGTGGGAATCCCGGTAGCAGCGGCCTCATTGCTGAACGTACCCGATTAAGAATGAACTGATCCATGAACGTTGTCTCATTGAATTTTTCTTCCTCAGCTATAGAGAAAACCTGCCCACCAGTCCCCGACTTTACCTATGTCGTATTTGGAGAGCGTTTTTTGCACCAGTTTTTCGTCGGTGATTGGGATCCAATTTTTATTAATTATCGGGAGTCCAGGAGAGTATAGTATGGGGCCTTCATGATTCTAATCAGTTTCTGCCTGGCCCAGCTGGTGGTTGAAACAGTTTGTATGTCATTAGGGTCTCGAGGGAGACCCTGAGGCAGCACCGCGTTTAGAGAGTCAGGGAGGACTAAGTCGGCCTCCGGACGCAAGTACGGGATTCTGGCGTCTGGATGGAACCAAGAGTGTGCGTAGCTGCACTGCGCTACTAAATAATATAACTGAAGGTTAGGAGCCCCAAATCCGCCTCTACCATAAGGAAGCGTCATAACCTCCCAACGGGCCCTAGGTCTCTTGCCACCCTAGGTAAGCCTAATGAGGAGAGTGCGTAAAGTCAAGAAGAAACTGTTAGGGAGCGGTATAGGAATATTATTAAACAAATAGAGACATTTGGGGAGGATAACCATTTTAATTAAAGCAACCCGGCCAGCAATCAAAAGGGGAGTCGTATCCATTTTTCAACCTGTGTCTCAAGTTTGTGCACCGCCTGGCCATAATTTAGTCGGATTATTTGGGCAGTATCCAGGTGAATATGTATTCCTAAATATTTTGTCGAGTCATCGCACCACTCCAGAGGAAACTCACAATTCCAATGTGTAGTGCTTGTGGTGAGAGGAAATATTACTGATTTGTGCCAATTTATCCCCAATCCTGAAAAGCGCCCAAATCTAATGATTTCCCTTATCAAGGGTTCAAGGTTTGCCTGCGGGTCCCGAACGTACAGAATGACATCATCCGCATATATGGAAACCAGCAGGGGACCCATGCGGAACTGGAGTCCTCTCTGCAGATGCCTCTCCTGAAAGTGGCGGATGAGGGGGTCCATTGCCAGAATAAACAGGAGCGGTGATAACGGACAGCCCTGTCTGGTGCCCCTCGAGAGAGAGAGAGAGAGAGAGAGAGAGAGAGAAGGAGCGAGATACGGTGCCATTTAAAAGGATCCTGGCTGTCGGGCCACTATACAGGAGAGCAGTGAGATTAATGAATCCCATGGGCATTCCCATCCTGCGCATAACCGAAAGAAAAAGGGCCACTCCAGGGAGTCAAAGGCTTTCTCTGTGTCTAGGAGAATTGCCGCAGCTGGAGTCTCAGGATTAATTCTGTGCAATACTGCGAACAGTATTCTTAAATTCAGGGAGGTGTATCGATTGGGTACAAACCCCACTGAGCAGGGGAGATTATTCTATCAAGTAATAAAGAGAGCCGCAACGCTATCATCTTTGCTAGGATTTTATAGTCTAAATTTAACAAAGACAGCGGTCTGTACGAACCACAAAGTAGAGGATCCTTCCCAGGCTTAGGGAGTAAAACAATCACAGCCTCTCGGAGCGAGGGCGGTAACTCATTTCGCTCAAGTGCCTCAGCGTAAACCTCTAGCAGTCTGGGAACCAGTAAGTCTTTGTAGGATTTGTAAAAATCACCTGTGAATCCATCAAGGCCTGGTGCAGTGGATCCGTTTAGCGCCTCAATGGCGCTTATAATCTCGTCAGAGGTGAAGGGATCTGCCAGAAAATCTTGCATGTATTTTTCTAGATATACCAAGGCAATTTCGGAAAAATATTCTTCCTGTTCGGCGAAATTATGAGTGGACTTGGAAGTGTAAAGTGTACTATAATACGTCAAGAATTCGTCCCGAATTTCAGCAGTATCAGTGAGTTGTTGTCCTGACAGGGATTTAAGTTCTGTGATATAGGAGTTACCATAAGGAGGTCTCAACAGACGTGCCAAGGTGCGCCCTGGCCTCGCCCCCTCACCATAGCGGCTAGCGGTTGCATATTTACTCAGGAAGTGGATTTCCCTTTCCGCCACCTCGCAGAATTCAGTGAGCAATGCTAGTCGTCTCCTGGCACCATCAGGGTGAGGGGAGTGGAGTAGCTCTCTGTCTATATCATCCAGTTGCTGTTCGAGGCGGGCCAGAGTCGTCCTGAGATCTTTCAATACTCCTGCATGCTTGGCAATGCACACGCCCCTAATGTAAGCCTTAAAGGCCTCCCAAAGTACTGCCCAGGTGTCTACCGATCCAGTGTTTAATTCAAAATATTCAACTATGGCCTCCCTAATCTCAGTGAAGAACAGGTCATCATTCAAGGGCCTGCCAAGGAAATCGCCACTGTCGTTCGTGTCCCTCCGGCCTAGGGACGTTAACCTGTAACACCACCGGGGAGTGATCTGAATATGTTCTAGGGAGTGTCTTGGTGGTCTTGTACCATGTGGCTAAGCCCGGGGAGCGTAACCAGTAATCCAACCTGGTCCATGTATCGTGTTGTGCCGAGTAATGTGTGTAAGCGTTGGAGGTAGGGTTGCGTCGTCTTCAAATGTCAAACAGATTCAGTGAGTCACACATTTCTATGAGGGCGCATCGTGCACGTGGTTTAGTGTCGGGGGAGGTGGAAGATCTATCTAAAACGGGGTGAAGCAGTAGGTTGTAATCGCCACCCATTAAATAAGATCAGAGCCCATGCGGAGAACCAAAGAATGGAGTTCGTGAAAGTATTCGGGGCTGTCAATGTTAGGGGCATATAGGCATACCAGTGTAACGTTGTGGCTCATCAATTCTCCCATTACTATGGTGTGGCGGCCATCTACATCACAATGGGCCTTGTAAAAGCGAAAGGAGAGCCGCTTATGTATCAGTATCGCTGTGCCCCTAGCATATGAACTGTAATTTGAAAAATAGCGATGTGGACCCCAGCTAGCTGCAAAATGAGTGTCAGTGGACTTCGGAAGGTGTGTTTCCTGTAAAAACGCCACATCAATATGATGCCTATGTAAGTATTGGAGAACCTGCTTCCCTTTTTTGTTGTTGTTGAGGCCCCTGACATTCCAGGTAATCAAGGACAGGCAAGATCGGTCAGATAAGTCAAGTGTCGAAGTCATTCAAGCAGTTTATATGAAAAAACAGTATGTCATCAGTGGAGAAATACATTTCAACATAGCAACAAGCTTTCTGCAAACTATAGCTAGAGAAACAAATCTGTGAATATTCCCCTGCCCCCACCCCCCACCCAGCCTCACGCCCGCAGGCGTCAGGCACCAACCCATTCATACCATAACCAAATGCATCCAGTAAACATCCAAGTTGTAAATGCAAATGAACAGACTGATGCATTATTATCAAGAAAACCGATAGCATGAGAAACACTCTTGGGGAGAGGCAACGCCCCGACAGCTCCCAGCATTGTAAAGTAATGATCAATGATACGTATTCTGCCTAAGCATCCATGAAGAGATCTAACCTAGAGAAGCTACAGCTTAGAACGGATGCTGACATAGTTCATATATTGTGGGAATCTTACAAACTTGAGAGCTACTGGAGAACAATCTAGAATGCTGTACAACCACAATTAGACATGAAGACGGACTTTTATGTCTAGGATGGCAATTCTACATGACCCCACTGACTTGCCCACAATGCCCTTTCACATGAAGAGGTGGCAATCCATAGTGTTGGCAATGGCAAAATTAGGAGTCTTACGGTCATGGAAAGACGCGGCGACATTTCACACCTGGTTGAACAATATGCATGAAATGTTGGCATGAAAAAATTAGTATACAAAACATATGACAGACTTCCAAAGTTAGGACACCTGGGACAGTTTTAAAGAGGATCCCCATGCTGACATATAGAGACTAGTATTACACATGGGCTGGAATTAGGTCCACCAGACATTTTATCTCCATGGAAGTGGCCGCCACTCGCTCTCAGGGGAGGGCCTAGAGGGTCAAACAGATGGAGGATGCGCAAGACAAGGGAGGAGATGGGGAGTCTGAGCACAAAGATTGGGAGGAATAACTCATACAATTTTTCTATTTCACTCTCCCTAGGGCCTAACTTGTCCGCCTCACCTCCCCACCTCTACCAGACTGATCTGTGAATGATGCATTTTTACTAATTATTCTTTATCGCTAGTCTTGTGGATAAAATTTTGGGTATAGCTTTTGTATTAAAGAAAGGAGTTGTCACAATGGAGGTAGGGTGGGAGGGCACTAGGACCCTGTCCACTGGACACCTTGACACGGCTTCCGATCAGTGGGAGGGAGGAGCAAACACACACACCAACACAGACATGACACACACGAGAACTGAGGAAGGACAAGGGCCATTCGGCAGGGACACGACAGGAGTGCAGGGAGCTCGGTGGCATAATTTCATTAATTATGCAGGCTACATGGTTAGGGTTAACTAATACTAGCCAATACTAACCAATTGTTTTGGGAGATTTTGTTATGAAAGATGGTAATGATGGACTTGGATATATTTATGTTTGGGTTTTTACTTGTGCATGCTAGCGATGAAGATTTCTAGTATGTCAGCCTCATCAGAATTCATCGGTTATCTGGCACTTACTGTGAAATATACTGTATTTATATATTGTCATGTTTTAGAAGATTCAATAAAGAAATGTAACACAAAAACATAAAGTAATAATACGTCGCCTACACCATACTTACAGCTTTAGTGACATGGACTAATCCATACTGCTACATTTGTTGACATATAGTGAATAACAGGTAACGGTGGCAGCGGCATTTGTGAGCACTGGTTACCTGTTCAATCTGAAGTGGCCTCCTGTGTAACTGCTTGGGCCTGGGCACTTATTATTAATATCATTTAAAAAAATTAGACACACAAACGTCCTAGGAATATATTTGCTTGAGGACATTCCAAAAGTTGCAATTAAAAGCTTCGTGCAAGCCTGGGACTTTAGTAGGTCTCTGAAGGTCTTAGGGTACACAGACACATGCTCGCAAAGATGTCATTTTATTGGTGACCAGGGCGCGGAGTATACAGGACCAGTCATGTACAACATCCATGCAAGGACTTTGAACATAATCTAAATACCTGGTCTTCTACCTCTGAAGGCAATCAGGATTGATTTCAGATAAATGACAAAGAAGTGTGATGATTCAGGAAATGCATTTTGGGTATTGTGCTCGAGTATGAAATATGAGGTTTTAATTGTCACGGAGAGTTTAAATTGTGCAATGGGCTTAAATAAATAATTTCAAGCAACAATTCCCTGTTTAGTGTCAAGGACATGTTGGACTATGTTTCCTCGGAACACTTTGAGTGTTATCCCTCTGTAGCTCGCAAAAGTCATCACGTTCTTCAGGAAAGTACCTCATCACAGACTGCACACCAGAAAAGACTGATAACAGGAAAAATTAGCTGTTGATACAGGAAGAGGGCCAATACTTTGTCAAGTATGTCAACAATGATGGTTATTACTTTAACAAAGTGAGCGGACAGCAGTATGCTGACTCACTCTTGAATTAACAATAGATAGTGAGGCACTCAAACTAAAAATACAAGTTATGCACCCTTTATGGACTTTGTAAATTACATCTGTAAATGTAACAGAAATACCTATTCTGAAGGCACATTTGACAAATGTTGTCCAAAAGAAATAGCTACTTACCCCGTTGTTAACAATACCTCTCGGGGATAAGTAATTGTTTTGCAGATTCTTCACTTTCTGAATTATCCTACCAGGCTTGAGGCTGCTCCAGAAAAGTTTTTCCTCAGCAATAGCTCTCCAGTGCCGTCTTGTAGTGCCATGTAACACCAGCCTCGACCCTGCCTCCAAAAATGACCACAATTATGTATAGTAGGCATTAACCGGTGCACTGATGTCAGTTCCTGGATGTTTTCTGTGTTCCCCAAGAGGCATGCAGAGAGGAACCAAGAAAGCAAGGACAGCGAAAAATACAGCACACAGCATGTTTATATACCTTGAGATCTGAATATTCACAGCACTTACACCGCAGGACAGGGGACTAAGTAATGCTTTCTTCTGATAGGTACATCTTCCTGCAAATTCCTCACTTCCTCGAAGTAGTGCCAGTTAACCAAGAAAGCTATGTAGCATATCTCAGGAAAAGTGCCCATCACTGTGACATGAGGCACAAGTACTTGGCAAATGTAAGCAGTGATGACTATGTTGCTGCCCAGTGGTGATACTTCCAACCCACACGATCCTCCGGCGTGGGCAAACGTGCTCGGTCAACTTTCAATTAGTCCCTTAAGCGACAACCGATTATTAAGGGTGTCTCTTCGTGTTTGTTTTGTCAATTTCATCAGTGCCCGACGCCGGTCCCTCGAGTACGAGCTATGGTGGAAGCTATGTAGCATATCTCAGGCAAAGTGCCAATCACTCTGTGTCTGAGACATGAGGCACTAGTACTTGGGTAAACGTATGTAGTGAAGACTATGTTGCTGCCCGGTAGATGCTTGCATTCGGGAGCCTGTAGAAGAAGCCATGGTGACAGCTATGGCTCTACTGGAATAGACACAGCTTGAAATAATGTATTTGGTCACTTTATTCTCCTTCTTAGCGCTGGTGATGTCCACAAAGAGGTGATCATCCACTCTATCATGAAGAGTGTGGTTGATTCTATGAAATTGCTACTCCTCCTTGGTTGGATTTGGAGGAGTGAAGAAAGATGAAAAGGTAATGGACTGGACCATATGAAATACAGAAACCCCCTTGGGTATGAAGTATGAGTAGGTGCGAAGGAACAACATATCTGGGATGAAAGCTGTTATAGGTGGGCCAACTGATAGAGCTTAAAATTCTACAGCCCAATGCACTGAAGATATTGGCACCTACAAAACTGTCTCTAGTGTAAGAAGGTAACCAGGTCAATTGTGCATTGGTTCAAATGGGTATGCCATTAAAAAAAACAAATGGCAAATCAAAGGAGTGAGAGAAAGCAAGTGAGAGTCAGATCAAACAAGTGAAGTAGTCATTTTAGAAAACATGCCACATTACGTAATATAAACTGGAAAGGTTGAATAAACAGATATATATATATTTTTTTAATTCTTTTTTATTGAACGATGTGGTCACTTCTTTACATAGATACATTAGACCCAGTAGCACAGTTCTGGAGACTTGACTGTTACACATCATAGCACTCTATACACAGCGAGACATGATAGTTTTTATGATTACGGCGATGTTGGATCATCTAGGGAAGGAAGAACAGGGGGATCACATATATTTCCACGATATACATTCCATCTGCCCCAAACAGCAATCCACTTTTGGAGGCAACCACGGGCAACATAGACAGTTTTTTCCCTGACCATACACCAGTCCATGTCCGCCTTCCAGGATGCTAGTGTAGGCGGTACTGTCGCTCCCCACAGTCGAGCGATGTTTCTTTTGGCTACCATTTGACACAAAGTTGCCAATAGTTTGTCCTTACTGGTGATGTCTGTGGGTTCCCACACGTTCAAGAGACACCTCTTGGCTTCAGGCCTGATCACAATTGCCAAAACTGTACTCATGCACTCGTGCACCTTTTTCCAATATTCCTGAATCCGCCCACACTCCCATATAATGTGTAGAAAGGAGCCCTCGAGGCCACACAGTCTCCTGCATAGCCCCGCAGTCGCCCTACCCATGTGTACCAGTCTGGGTCCAGAGACATAGATTCTGTGGAGAATTTTAAGCTGAACGAGGCAAAGTCTGGACGAAATTGCAACTTCCCGTGGGGAGGCAACTGCCTCCTGCCACTCTTCATCGTCTAGTTCTAACCCATCCCTTTCCCATCGCTCCCGTAGAGGTACAAGAGGATCTGGAGTATTTTTGATAAGTTTTTTATATGTGAGGGAGATGACCTTATCTGGCAAGTAGCCATCAAGCAATCTGTCCTCCAGTGGAGAGGATTCTGGTAGGGAGGACCCCTCTGAAAGGTTAGATTGGAGGGAGTGTCGGACTTGCAAGTATCTGAAATATTCTGAGTCAGCCAATTGATGTGTTTGTTGAAGCGAGGCAAAATTTACCACCTTGGCTGCCTCCCAGAGGTCACCAATTTGTGACAACCCAATGAGGTCCCATTTATCAAACCCTTTTGTTCTCCCAAGGGTTCCTAGTTGTTTCGCGTCCCATAGTGGAGTGGCTAGTGTGAGTTTTTGGTCCCATCCTAATCTACGGTTTACCATGTGCCAGAGTTGGACAGAGTGTTTTGTGGGTCCCGTTAATGAATATCTGTTGGGTCTGGAGTAGAGTGCTCTGTTGAAGTTCCCCCCAGGGAGTAGCCATCTGTCCATCCTGTATCCAGGATCGTCACCGAGACGATATGTGCAGTGGTTCACGGCTGCCAAATGGGCCACCCGGTAGTATTTTTTTATATCTGGGAGCCCTATGCCTCCGTTGTACCACCCGAGTGTGAGTCTGTGTAATGCAATGCGTGGTCTACCGTCCCACAGCAGGTCTCATTGGATGCTCTCTATTTCCTTGAAGAACCTAGTTAGGACCAGGTCTGGGGAGTTCTGCAGGACATATAGGAAGCACGGGAGGGACATCATTGTGAAGAGTGCCGCTCTTCCCAACAGTGACAGTGGCAGCGCCTTCCAGGTCGCGGCGTCACGCTTTAATCGTTGTAATGGGGGGAGGAGGTTGCGCTCGTAGCGAAGTTTGGTGTCGGAGGTAATGAAGATGCCCAAATATCTAAATCCCTCTGGAGCAACTTGTATGGGGCAGCCCCGAGGTGGGGAGGGAGGGTCTCCAAGGAGAACGTAAAGCAACGACTTACTCCAGTTAATTCTATACCCAGAGTTTTTCCCAAAGTTCGTGAAAATGTCGAGAACGATATGGAGCGACTTTTGGGGAGAGGCGAGATATAGGAGAACGTCGTCTGCATACAAGGAGATGCGGTCCTCCCAATCCTCCGCCCACTTGAGTCTCCTGATGGATGGGTCTCTACGTATCCAGGCCGCCAAAGGTTCAAGGGAGAGAGCGAAGAGCAAAGGCGAGAGTGGACAGACCTGTCGAGTCCCTCGGCTAAGAGTGAATGCATCTGATTTCTTGTTGTTTACTACTACTTGTGCCAGGGGGTCCGAATAGAGGAGCTTTACCCACCCAATGAAGCTGGGGCCGAAGCCCAACTTCTTGAGAACCGCAAATAGGTATGGCCATTCGAGTGTGTCAAACGCCATGGTGGCGTCCAGTGAAACCACTATCGCGTCTTCTTGGATTGTGGCCAATCGCCCCAGTACGCCGTGCAACCGTCGTAGATTTAAGGCTGTGTTTCGATGAGGCATAAAGCTGGATTGATCGGGGTGTACCAATTTACATATAACCTGATTTAGCCGGCCTGCCAATAACTTAGCTAGGATTTTGGGTTCCGCGTTCAAAAGAGAGATGGGCCTATAGGGTGAGCATTCGTCTCTTGGTTTCCCTTCCTTGTGTATGGTGACTAACGTTGCTATTCTTTGGTCGCGTGGAAGTTGGCCTCGATCTCTACTCTCCTCAAACATGTTTTTAAGGTGGGGGGCCAATTTGTCAGGTTTAAGCTTGTACAGCTCGATTGGTAGTCCATTAGGACCCAGGGCTTTCCCTGGTTGGAGGTTCCTAATTGCCAGTGCTATTTCATCATTCGTTAGGGCGCTGTCTAATGTTTGCCGTTCTTCGGCTGTCAGGGTAGGTAGAGCGATGTCTGCGAGGAGTGCAGTGGAGTCCTCCTCCGGCAAGTCCGAGCCGCTCTGGTAAACCACTTTGTAGTGGTCTGCGAACTCGTTGACTATGTCCTTGGGATCTGTTAACACAGCGCCAGAGCTACTTTTAAGCTCCGGGACCAGCCTATGCGCTCTCTTTCCGATCTAACCAAGCTATTAATTTACCAGCTTTGTCTCTCTGATCATACAGTCTGCCATCCCTATCCCTCGCTAGGGTTTTGGCCATGTCTGTTGCAACAGCTTTATACTCCGTTCTTTTCAGTTGTAATTGGTGGAGAGTGTCCTGCCCATCCCCTTCACCCACTTCTTCCTCCAGGCGGAGGAGATCGTTTTCAAGGCGAGCCATGTCCTTAAACCTTTCTTTACGCGATCCGGCAATAGCCGACAATGCTTGCCCCCTGATTACTGTCTTAAATGCTTCCCAGAGAGTCGTGGAAGAACCGACCGACCCTTCGTTTTCCTGAAAGTAGTGGTCGAGAGCTCGTGTGAGTGCGGTTTTAACTGCGGGATTGCGGAGGTACCAAGGGTTAAGGGGCGCTACACTACCCACTCTCTTGTTGCTCAGTGCCAAGTGTGTCCATATCGGGGAGTGATCAGAAATCCCTCTTGCCATGTGTCTTATTTTGCGTACTGTCGCTGTCTGAGACACGGGCATGAGCATGTAGTCTATTCTGGAGAAGGTGTGATGTGCTCCCGAGTAGAACGTGTATTGCTTGCATTCTGGGTGTTGTGCTCTCCATAGATCCGTGAGGCCTAATGCTTCTAGAAAGTTTGTGAGCCAGCTGCTGGCAATGCCAATGTCTCGGGGTGGATATCGGTCAAGATGGCCCGAGACAACTGAATTGAAGTCTCCTCCCACCATCAATTGGCCCTCTGGAAGCGAGAGCAAGAAAGTCCCCAGGTCCTTAAAGGTCTGGTTCTGTAGACCCGGTGGTACATAAACAGCTATCACTGTAAGGGTGCATCCCTCCCATTGTCCCGAGATCGCCGAGTAACGCCCCAGTTCGTCAGTCCAAGTGTGTTGTATGCTGAGCGGGAAGGATTGTTTGAGGAGAATGCCAACAACTCTAGATCCTGACGTGAAACCGGAGTGTGCCACAAGTTTGTACCCCCATCTATTCAAAGCCTTACAGGTGTTTCCAACTAGGTGTGTCTCTTGAAGTAGCGTTATGTCTGGGGCATGCCGTTTTATGTACTGGAGCACAATACTCCACTTTACCTTGTCCCCTAGTCCATTGACGTTCCAACTAAGGAGCTTAAGGCTCTTGTCCCAGTGCGTACTCATTTATAGGAAGGAGGTATGTGCTAAGCGCTCGCGATGTGCAACTCAGTCCTAACATTTGAAAGCGAGTGAGACGTGACCATTGATTACCATCCCAACAACCCCCCTACCAGAGTCCCAACGAAAAAGAAACTAAAATCATCAGTGAAATTTCCCCGTAAACCATTCCCCCCCTCCCTGCTACCCTGCTGCGTAGGTTTGAAACTACCCACATCCCCAACTAGCAGAGCGCCTGTCGCCCAGTGAACTAATCAACAGTTACGGGGGGCATAGGGTGACACTGCCTCTGGCCACCCGGGGCCCAACCCCAGCCCGCATCAGGAGAGTGTCATTGTGGTGCGCCAACAGTCCCGCAGCGCCAACCCCTTGCAGCGGATGCCGTCCCCTTGTCACAAAATCAAACATTATACATTACTGATTGCTGGAACGTGTCCTAGAGTCTGACATCAGGGGAGATGCGTTCAGTCTCCACTGGCCTTCAGTGTCGTCGGGCTCACAGATCTCGACCTCCGGGATCGCTGGCTTCACTTGTCCGACTCCATCCGGCCGTCCAGGGAGCCCGGTGAATGTTCACAGGTGTCTCTCCAGCTTTCTCCAGTTTTCGGTCTCGCCTTCCATGCGTTCCCTTCGTCTAGCCACGCTTGCACTTCCGACGGGGCCGTGAAGAACCATGACTTCCCATCAGCAATGATCTTGAGCTTTGCTGGAAAGAACATCATATACTTGATGCCTTTATCTCTTAACGCCCGTTTCACTCCGTCAAAGGAGAGTCGCTCTTGCTGCACCTTAAGAGTAAAGTCTGGGAAGAACCGCACTATGGTGTTCTCATATCGGCGGTCCCCCTGGAGACGAGCAGCCTGCAATATTGCATCGCGGTCCCTGTAGTTGAGGATTTTGGCTATGATTGTCCTAGGGGCTGCTCCTGGTTTCGGCGGAGGTATCGGGGCTCTATGCGCCCTCTCCACGGTGAAGAAGGAGGAGAGCCGTTTCGGTTTGAGGTGGTTCAGTATTAAGTCCTCAAGGAAGAGGTCATCGCTTGGCCCCTCCGCCCCCTCTGGAACCCCCACCACTCGAATATTGTTGCGGCGGGCCCTTCCCTCCTGATCTTCCAGCTTAAGGGAAACCTGGCGGTGTTGATGGACAAGCTGTTGGACTCGTTCTTCCAGTTTCTTAGTTGTACTTTGGAGCTCCGTGACATTCGCCTCTGTTTTTGTTACACGTTCGATGTCTTATTCATGTCCGCTCTAAGCAGGTTCATTTCTATGGAGACTTTATCAATTTTTGTTTCGAGCGTTGCTCCCAGGACCTGGATAGCTGCCATTATTGAGCTGAGTGATGGTTCGGGGTCGCCAGTCTGTCCGCCCGAGGCCCCATCTTCTGACATTGATTGTTTTGGGACTGCGTATTTGTCAATTCTATTAGACTGCACCGACGAGCCGCTTTTAGGTTTCATTCTGTAAGGGTGTCCGCTGATTGTATCCTTAGGGTAGAATGGCCCCTTGATTCTGTACAGGTCTTTGTACCGTTCTGACGCGCAAGTTCAGGAATCAGAGTAGATTGTCAGTCTTCCCACCATCCCAGAGGCAGTGAGACTGTCATTGCCACCAAGCTCCCACCGATAAAGCAGCTGCGGGTGGATCTGTGCCCCTTGGCGTTGTTCTGAATCTGACAGTGTCCGGGAACCCAGGGTGCGACGTGGCCCGCAGCACACCTCAAATGTTGCGCCTAGTCCGCTTCCAGGCGTCAGGATGTCCCGCCGGCCCAGCGGTGTCGCATCCAGGGGCGAGTCCGTGCCCAAGGAGCCCGCAATGCACCACCGCGGTAACGCAGCCCCGTGCGGCCTCACCCGGTGAATAGCTACCTTACGCCGTTTCAATCCTCCGGTGGTTGTACAGCTTGCTGCGTCCGCGCGTGGCGTGGCCTACCTCACGCCGTCCTGTGCAACTCACGCCTCAGCTTCCACAGCCAGGCCTCAGGGAGAATCCGACGCTGAAAGCACTCCGCCCCGGATTCCAGTCTACGCCAGCCACTTGATCCAGCCTCGTCATGGACAC
Source organism: Calotriton arnoldi (assembly GCA_963921515.1). NCBI lineage: Eukaryota > Metazoa > Chordata > Amphibia > Caudata > Salamandridae > Calotriton > Calotriton arnoldi. Next base: position 4,536,684 of record CAWUFW010000245.1, read on the forward strand.
AGTGAGTACCCTAGTGCTGTGGTAATCTCGTAGGGATTCCGGTCTCAGAAAAAAACTGCACAGGGACTCAGCTTCAGGCCTACAGCTCCGACTTTACACAGCGTAGGGAGGGGGACATCGTATTTGCCAGGAAAGTGTGCCTTGAGACACGCTGAGGGAACCTTATTTAAATGTACTTCCCTATCTTCGTTTCAGCTGTTAACAGATTGTGCGTTTTTACTCTGTAAGTATCCTCTAGATGTAATAAAAATTTGATAAGGTCATCCAGCCTCAGAAAGCTCAAATTACACAGAAAACAGATTCTTCCTGTTGGGACTGTCCGTATTCCAAGAATGCTGTTTCCCAGGACCAAGACTTACTCCCCCTCCAGCTGCTCCAGCGCGTCTCGCAGACCGCTCACTGGCTCACCTTGCTGGTTGTTAAGCGGTCTCCCCAGGCTCCAGGGAACCCACTGCAGACGGTCTCTGGCCGACTCGGCCCTCCTGGAGCGACAGCGCAGGATCGTTATCAGGCACCTTCCCGCCTCCCAGCGCAGCGGATCTCGATTATCGCGATCCCGGGCTGCGCGATCTTGGTCCGGGCTCCGCTGAAGCTCGGCACCGCTCCACGTCACCTCTGCTCACAGCGCCGATCGGAGAGCAGGCCCCTCTCCGCAACTCCAGCACTACCACCTTGTCTGGGGACAGAGTCACACCCCCAGCTCCGGGCCACCGCCACGGGGACAATGCAGGTATTTTCCAACCTCCTGCCGTCAGATTATTTACGGATATTAAGGGCTTTGTTCAGGGCCCGGGCGGAACTCACATACTGTTATGTTATGTTATGTTAAAAATTCTTATAGAGCGCTCGTACACCAGTTGGTTTCTTGGCGCTAACTTAAGGAACTGTTGAGGCCTCCTGAATTCAATTGTCTGAACTAGTAGTAAGCTTGGGTGAATAGCCAAGTCTTAAGAAGTCTACGGAACCTTGTGAATTCAGTACAAGTTCTTATGTCCAAAGGAAGGGTGTTCCAGAAACTGGGAGCTAATACTGCAAACCTGCAGCCTCCCATTCGTTTCCGTTTATAGGGAGGAATGACTAGAAGGTTCTTATGTGCAGAGCGTAGGCTACGTGCAGGTACGTATTTCTGAACCAGTCTAGATATAAATTTTGGGCTGGCACCATACAGAGTTTTAAAAATAAGGCAACCAACCTTAAACGCACATCTTTGTGGTATGGGAAGCCAATGTAGTTCTTTCATGGTGGGAGTGATGTGTTCCCATCTTGGTTGTTGGGATATTAATCTGGCAGCCTGGTTTTGTACCATTTGCAGTCTCTTGATGAGATAAAGTGGTATGCCAAAATATAAAGAATTGGCATAGTCCAAATGTGATATTACCATGGCTAGGACCACTTGAATTAAGGCTTCCTGTGTAAGCAATCTCCTAATCTTTCTTATTTTCCTCAATTGAAAAAAACAGGTGGAAATTACTGCTCCTATCTGAGTTTTCATGGTAAGATCACTATTAATAATCACTCCTAGACTTTTGGCTGAGACAGAAGTATTGGGTGGAGAACCCAATTCACTCGGCCAAAACAGTGCATTCCATGGGTTCAAGGGACCTCCCAACAGAATCACTTCTGTTTTGTCCGGATTTAATTTTAGCTGGTTATTGTTCATCCAGTCGCGAATGTGCAACATTGTTGCCTGGAATTCGGATATCGACTCAGGTGAGTTATTGATAGAGAACACCAGTTGCATATCATCTGCGTAGTTGTACGTACATACTTTCCTGTTTCTAAGGGAATGAAGTAAGGGAAGGAGATAGAGATTGAATAAGTGGGGAGACAGCGAGGAGCCCTGTGGCACTCCACATGCCGTTGCCATTTTAGGTGCAGAAAACTGGGAGAGACGCACTGACTGAGTGCGTTCCTCAAGAAATGACTCAATCCAGTTGGATGCCCTCCCCTTGATGCCAGCAGTCCTGACACGGTCGATCAGAATACCATGATCGACCGTGTCAAATGCCGCAGATAGATCCAATAACACCAGGACCTGGGGGAACCCTTGTCAACTTCTTTCCGAAGCGTGTCCAGAACAGTGAGTATCACTGCCTCAGTGGAATGGGCTGGGCGAAACCCTGCTTGATTTGGATCAAGATAGCCGGACTGTTCAACAAAAGTACAGAGGCTTTTGGCCACATGAGACTCCAGTATTTTTGCCAAATAGGGGAGCAGGGAAATGGGCCGATAGTTGGTCAGAACCCTAGGGTCCGCACCTGATTTTTTTAATAAGGGAACCACCGTTGCTGCTTTAAACGCTTTTGGGACACAGCCCTGGGCCAAAGAGTCATTAAGAAGTGCCAAGGCCGGACCAGGAAAGGTGGTAAAGATATCTTTCAAAATATGAGGCGGACAACTATCGATAGGTGATCCCGACTTTACTTTAGATAGAAGGTCCAAAAAAATGGTACTGTCTATAGCTGGGAATTGTTCAATGGAACATGGATTTTCCAGCGCTAATGATGGACCCTCAGGGACAAGGCAATGAGGGATGCTGGATTTTATAGTAGCGATTTTGTCAATAAAGAATGAATTGAGAGAGTTACAAAAGACTTGACTTGACTTGACTTGACATACTATTCCGCCTTCTTGGCTGGTGCCAAGCCACGCCCCCTCTGAATAAACAGAATTGATCTATAAACATGGTTGAGCAGGTAGACAGGTGAATGTTGTCTTGGTTACCTAAAATAATTAAATATTTGTTGGGAGATCTAAAATGCAAGATCAAGAGAGTGCACTGTAGCTCTGCTATTCTTGAAGTTTTCAGAGAGGCGTCAGCAATCACACTGAAAAGCCGCTCTCCATCAAATGGCATGTCCATAAGAGTGGCTTGAACATCTCCCTAAATGTCAGTGGAATACATTCAGGTATGGCACTGTGGTACAGTGGGAATAGATGGACTACCCTATCCATCAAGTCTATGTCATACTTCAGGATCTGCTTTGAAACATACAAGCTGTCACTGACTAAATACGAAAAGTGCTTCTTCATGTGTTACAGTAGGCTTACCACTGCTAGTTAAATCAAAACATGGATATAAACCCCAGTAGACATGTGGAATTTGCTGGTCATAGCATAAGGCTGCTTGAAGTTAAAACATTCTGTCCAATGGTATCCAGGAATCTAGATCTTGTGTCGGGAGGCGCCATAAGGAAGGCATTAGGGTTTATCTTGGCGGATGAAGCCTTAACCAACAAATTCTCTAGCGGTAAATGTGAGGACAAAAACTTTGGAATCATACAGACCTTTGGGGTCTGGCAATTTGTGGACTTCTTGCTCCCAAGAAATGCTTCACTAAGGCAGCCAAGACAGGATCCAAACGTAGGTTGTTAAAAGGAAGCAAGGGCTCAACAGCTGATGAGGCAGGATGCAAAATGACTGTCAGAATCTTGAACTTTGCTCCTCATAGAGAAAGGTGAGCTATAGAGCCTCTGTAGCCTTGCTTACCAGTGTGGTAATTGAGGACACGTCCTCTGTGGCAGAGCAAGACACGTATGGGATTTCCCCTTCTGGTATGGTATCCAAAGTAGGCCTGGGCGGTGAACTCCGCTCCGCTCGCAGAGTTTGCGGAGTTTTCTGCACTCTGCGTTACGCGGGGATCGCAGAGTTCCGAAAAACTCCGCTTCGCGGTGCGGAGCGGAGTTTTTTTCCTCGCTCGCGTTCGTCAATGTCAAGTTGGCGACCGCGAGCGAGGAAAATCAACCTCCCGGCGAGATTTTTCCTCGTTCGCGATCGTCAGCATCAAGTTGGCGAGCGCAAGCATGGAAATCAACATCCCGGCAAGATTTCTCAACGCGGGGGGTCATGTTTCTCATTGCGAGTGGTCGCGTATGCTCGCGACCGCTCGCGTTGAGAAACTGCCCGTTCGCGTTGAGAAAGCTGCCGCTCGTAAAAATCTACTTGAGCGGCAGAAAAGGAAAGCTTGCGCTGTGCATGATGCCGTTCGCAATGATTGCACAGTGCGGACAAGCATCCGGCACTGTGCAATCACCGCGAACTGCATTTTTCTATCATACTCCGCCGCTCGTGGAGCTCTGCGTAGTGCGACTGAGTTTTTTATGCACTTCGCGGTGTTCCGCGTAGTGCAAATCCGCGAACTCCGCCCAGGGTTAATCCAAAGCACTAGCATTTTGAAGGGCAAAATAACAGCCCATATTGGAATTAAAAGGAAGGAGCAGATTGTCGGCCTCTGAATCATACTTTTCTGCACAGTCATAATCTGTATCAGCATGGTTATGGTTTCAGAATCAGTTCCAAGTAACTCCTCAACCCGGACAAATCACTGGGACCTACGAAGAGGCTGTTCATCAGTGCAAGCTCTTAGCTTCTCTTTAGCAAAAAACAGGCCTTGGTCAATCATACAGCATCACGTCAGAAGGTTCTATCATCTGATTGGACCAGGAATTATGCCAAGGAATTGTTAACTTCAAGGTCATAGATTGCCTGTTAGAGCATGTCCTTAGTGAACTATGATTGACAATTAGGTATTATTTAAAAAAAGAAAAGCAATATCAACAAATTCATATTATCTTTGGCAAAATTGTATGTTTGTAGGATGTGCACTATGACACCAGCAGTAATTGCATACATATACATATGCATTAGAATACCTGTGTCCTAGAATATTGCGAGTGTTTCAAATACACTAAATTAATTTTGTGCAATATTATAGAGATAGTGTAGGCTTACAACATGTTTTGTGTGTGTGAACTTTTATTGTGAGACTTAAATTATTAGGCTTGATTCTATAGACTTTTACCTGCCACGGCTCAAACTTAGTAAGACTGGCACATGTTCCATCGACAAAAGGTCCTTTTCCATCCTGACATGCGTCCAGGTCCTGTAGGGCGTGAGCAATAGCATACACTGCATTGTAGGTGGCATATGTAGTTCTAAGATTTAGAACATCAAAGAAAGAGGTATGTATATTGTGGAGGACTTCTGATCCTGTGCAAGCAATGGCTCCCTTGCTTGACTTATCAGTTGCATGATTCACTTCTGGCCACCTGCACGCAAAGACATCCTCCCAGAACTCATGGATGAAGACATCACTTGCCGCAGTGTCAGGGTGCATGCCATACATATGTTCTCTGAAGCCAGGCATATCTCCTCTTGAAGCTACTAAACCAATGGTACCTTCAATGGTTTGCCATAAGTCTCGGCGGCCAAATATGGGAGAAACAGACCACCCGTCACTAGCAATCCAAATCTTCCTAGTAATGATTTGCTTTGAAAAATCCTCCATAAATGGAAAGAGGCTATCATCAGTAGAAAATATGATAATCACATTGGCCGTGGTGGTTTGAATGGTGTTCATGATGCTTTCACTTTTCCGGCTGGAATACACCGTAGGTAGAGTGTCGTAGAATGCAGTGCAGATGCCCGCTCTCTCAAACTCTTCTTTCAGAATCTGGCTGCCCTGAAGGCCATAGTCATTCTCCTCTGCCAGGATTCCCACCCAATTCCATTTGTAACGAGCCACCAGCAAGGCTATGACCCTGGACTGGACTTCGTCATTAGACACTGTACGAAAGAAGGATGGGAAATTGTGTTTGTCTTTCAACAGCGGTACGGTGGCTCCATAACTGATCTTAAAAAAACAAAATAATAAAGTAGTAAGATAAGTACTCAATGGGTAGAAGTTACTGCTGATTAGATATCAACTGCTACTTGCAGAAATTCTTATATCAGTGTATTTGACCTTCAAATAATTCATGTATTTAAATAACAGCAGCAAGGAATCTCTAAATATATCAGGAATAATTATTACAGAATTGGATGATGATGCTGCCTGTACTCGCCTGCAGCAAATTTATCATAGATTTAGGTCTTTTCCAGAGTCCCTCCGGTTTGTGAAATGTGTTTAACGTCACTTTAGGCAGTGAAGGCAGAGATATTAGGATGCTATCACTTACAAATAAACACTTTCATTCAGAACCTTGAGTGAAAGAAATGTTCATATATGCAATACAATATAAGGCAGGTTCAAACAAGGGTGTTTTTCCATGAAGAATTAGGCAAACAGGTATAAAATTGTTTTTATTACTATGATTAACAATGAAGAAGTCATCATCTGTTGGTGCAATGCCAGTTGGGCTAAGCTCAGACCAGTAAAAGAAAGGTGTCCCTTGAGAGATGATAGACAGTTCGGGGCCACACCTGCCCCAAGTCCACACTGAAGTAGAGGGACCTTTATGTAGTGGCCCATGGTTGCCAATGGAAGATTGCCATGTTAGGACACAGGCCTCACAGATGAATGTGATAGCCACAGTAAGATGGTAGCACTGGCATCCCTGTGTCTACTGCCACTTGCAGGCTGTATTACTAAAAATGGCCCGGTGGTGCAACGAACACTTGCACCCACGCAGCACTTTAGTATTATAGAAGGGGTTCATAATATGAATCATGCCAGCACACATATTGTGCCAGCACGATCATTGGAATGTTCTCTTATTCACCTGGGGGCATGCCTCCAGGCAAATGAAGGACGAGGGACCACTTTGCCTTTGTATCTGCACCATATTAGAGATGTGGGAGCAGAGGCAAAGGAGTAGTTAGAAAGTGCATTAACTGTGCAGCACAAAGATGTGGCAGACAGTAAGCCACCTGAAGGTTTCTTCACAGAGAGCCTTGCAGGGATTAGAAGAGCCCCACCCCCAAGCATCCTCCTTCAGAGTGGGGCAGCAACACCCAGCACCCACTGGCAGGAGGATCCCTTACCCCCTTCAAACTAAGGCCTGGTCTCCTGCTGCAAATGAATGGCAGACCAGAGCCTTCTACAAGATATGCACCTTTCACTAGGCGCTATTAGAGCGCAGGCATGAGTTTGCACCTCCACTCTGAACAGCAAATTCACTGTAATAGTGCAAAGTGTCTGGTCTGCACCCTGCACTCCCAGTTCAGGGTGTGTTTCAGTGCAGAGTAGGACATGGGCCCTATATGTAATATGGCCACCTGTCCCCTGTGTAGCCATCGTGCACTACCTTCTCATGATGCAATGCCCAGAGAGCAAAAGCCTGAGCCAGGCTCCATCCCAAGACCACACTGAGAAGCAATCCCTGCTCACTGCTTCTGACACATCCAGTCTGCATTTCAAACATTTATTTGGAAAAATTCAGAGCTATATGTATTAATGTTAGACACCACAAAAGCAAAAAACAGACGCCCAGTGCAGCTCTCTATGATACAGTCCCCTGAAAGGATTTTGCTTATCGAAATCCAAATGCTGTCTGGGCTAGCTGCTCACATAATTCAAGACATCATTGATGATATCTCTCTCACAGACCTCTTACATCCCAGCTTCATGAGATAGTAACAGCCAAGGGCACACAAGAGGGCTCCACTTCTCTAGGCACCCCACTCACCCTGAGGCTTTTACATTTCTGAGATGAGCCAGCGTAGCAAGAATTTGAAAGGCGGCATTGTTTGGTGTTACACCACTGACAAAAGCCTGGTCTTCCTCACTAAGAAAATGTAGGCTGTCACATCGGTACTGCATGATGATTCCTGGAGTTGCATGGGCCGAACAAACCAAAGTGGAATGTAGTTAAAAGGATGTGTTTCCTTATGTTATTTGCAAAAGAACTAGACAAAAGTAAAAAAAAAATATGTTCTCCTATAGCTAAAGAAATTCGCAATCGGAGTAAAGAAAAAGCCTCTGCTAAATATACATAGAACACATATTCACAATTATCTTTAAACTAATTAGCATCCGAGAGGAAAGGCAAACAAAGAAACACATTATGCAGTAGTTAAATGTATTGTGCAAGACTCCATGATACAGTCATATAGTTCATACTTTATTAATGTTTAGACAGAGTCTTTAAAACATACATTCTTTAAAATTAATAACATTATATATATGATAAAGTCAATTCATCACATTTAATCAGCATCTTTCTCCTGATCAAGAACGTCATTATTTGATGTATTCACGAATGCAAGGAAACTGGTAGTGTTTTTTTCTGGGTTTATATTTTTGTGAAAAATAATAATAATGAATAATGAGTTTTATGTTGGATCCAATATGCAAATAAAAAGCGAACATCATCACAGTTAAAACAAGTTTAATACGATATAGAAGTGTGTTTATTAATGCAAATTAGTTGTGTCACATTTATATGAAAACGCTATCTTGGATTAAATGAATGCTGTTCTTATGTTGTTCTGCCATTCACTCTTGAATTCACCCCTTCACATCCTGTCTCACTGCACATCTTCTCTCCTCACAAGAACTGCAGCTAGAAGACAAGATGATGTAATCGGTTTTTACTGATGTGTTTTGAATTACAATTCTAGTGTTCCTAACCGTTGCAGTTTTCAAGGCCCTTCTGTTGTTCGATTAATGGGCATAGTCGTATTCATTTGTGTGAAGCGTCACTGTTTAAATATTTCATATTGGTCTGAACATCTCTGGATGGCAGCAGCATGGAAGATGCTGGATGCTTTCTTAAAATGGGATAGTGCTTATGTACTTAGGTAATGACGTATTTTATTTTGAATTGCTAAGAGAGTTGTTCTTTAGCTCATACCACGATGAGTCTGCTGCTTCTCTAATTTGTTATTCAAGAATTGTGTATGAATTTGGGGGTGAGCCAGAAGTAGACTTTTCTTTCCTATTAAGGATGCTGTTCGATTCTTTTCTGATTTTGCTGTTCATTTGGGACTTAGAATGATTTCTGTTTTTAAACTACTCTGTATAACTTTTGAGCCTTTATATCATTTATTCTGTACCACTTGATTTTGAGATTTTTGTAATAAAATCTTTTAACTTTCTTCTGACCTAGAACTCAATTACTGAGTGGTCCCAGTCACTTATAATTGTTACTCTGCTAAATTGATGTTGGGGAGGAGGGTGCCTTTTAGTGCATGATCAACCCCTGAGAGAACTGTCTGAGATTCTTTTTGGGTAGTTCGAAATCTGGAGTGTCCTAAATATTGGGGTACAGTTTTGCTTCCACATAAGCAACAATTGAAATCAATAATTTCTGCTATAATTGCCATAGAATGGTATGGATGGTACACTCATGAACTCACATATGTAAGATGTTCATTGCTATACATTAGATGGATCCGTGGAAGGTTTTATTTCCTTCAGAACTAGACTTAAGTGAATGACTGATATTTATGGTAATTGGCACTACGTTAGATTGTAACTAGGGTCTAATTGTTAAAGTTTTTACACTTGCTGCAGCTGGAATATGGCATAGTGATATAAAGCACCCATTTACTGCACTTACAGTCACATGTCCTATTCACTTGTATTGCTGCAGGCATAACACCTTCCTTTTGCCTTGTCTGCCTTTTCTCCCTCTTGCTCTGCGTCAAATTATATGAATGAAATAAGTCCTGGTCCTCAAGATGAGGCTAGTGGCCACCACCTGCAATCACTGGCACAAATAAAGTTCTAACAGGGCCTCTGAAAAGATACAAGACACCAGGTAGGGTTGCCTTTACTTTTGCATCCGACGACTTCCAGGTCCCGGCAGCAACTGCCGTTCCCCACATCCCCAGGGTTCCACGCAGGGAACACCACGAGCACATAACCCAACACTCTAGATCCCAACACACCCCCCTTCCTTCGCAAGCCAACAGAAAGTATAACAGTAATAACCAAAAAGAATAATCAAAACAAACAGGGATAACAAATGTCTACAACCCACCACAAAGAGGAACAAGAGAAGAAAAAGAAAAAAAAAAGAAGTTAAGAATCTAATGCATGACATAATCCTGGAACTTGGCTGGAGCAACTCTCACCCTGGAAGGAACTTCCCTACAAGGAGTGTGATCAGAATGCACACCCATCTTTTCGTTTACATACCTATCTTTGGATTCAGGCACCACAGAGATTGCACATTTATTCCACATTTTCCCATTCTCCAACACCACCACGTGATCTTTCACCTCCTTCACTCTTACTGGTGCTGAAAAGCGAGAAGTCCCTTTACGGACAAAGCCAGGTTTCTTGGTCCTCACCCAATCACCAACACAAGCAGGAGAAACTCTGATACTGTCAGTCCCAGTGCCATACTTCGATTGTACTGCTGCTCTAACATCAGCCACTCTACCCAACGTACACTGATCGACATCCTTCCTGGACATCCAATCCTTGTTTAACTTGGAAACAGCAACTCTTCCCCTGAGTAGCGTGAATGGAGACATGCCAGTACTGATGTGAGGAGTAATTCTAACCGCACATAACATGTCAGCCATCGCCATCCTCCAGTGCAACCCATTCACCATGGCCTTCTGCAACTGGTCTTTGATAAGACGGTTCATTCGTTCCACAAGACCATTGATGTGATGGTGATAGAGTGAAGTGAGAATGTGCTTGATGCCGTGTTCCTTGAGAAAATTCTGCATTTCTCTGGACACCAACTGTGTACCGTTGTCAGTCACCAGTTCCTCAGGAAATCCCTCACTAAGAAACATCTCCCTGGAAAAAATTGATGATGGCCGCGGAATTGACACTGTTCACAAACTTCACCTCAGACCAACGCATATTTAGGTGAGCTCCCAGTGACCCAAAAGGTCCAGCCACATCAAAAGCCATATTGCACCAAGGCGAGTTCTTCACAGTAATTGGATCAATGGGAGAAGGATATGTCACTTGGGTTTTGTCGCTCAGAACGCATATGCAGCAATCCTGAACGTAATGTTCAATGTCCTGGTCCAAGCCCGCCACCAGAAATCCTCCCTAACCCTATGTTTCATGGCTCGAATTCCTAGATGACCTTTGTGAGCCAAATCCAAAATCTTCTTTCACATGCATATCGGAAGCACCAATAAAACCCCCCTGCGCAAAATCCCATAAACCAAGGACAACTCCTCCCCAACTCTCTTGAATGGAATCAATTCCGAAGCTAAATCCTTGTTGTTGGGCCAACGTAGAGCCACAAAATTAGCCACCATCTTGATTTAGTCGTCCTTAGACACAGCCTGCAACCATTCTTGCTCAGAAAGTGCACCTTTGATAATATCCTCCAAAACACAAACTGCACACACCATTTCCAGATCATCAGTTGTCACATCGCTCTCACTCTCCTTGAGTGGTAATCTTGATAGACAGACGGCTACATGATTCTTCACCCCCGCTGCATACTCTAGACGATAATTAAATTCCTGCAGTCTGTACTGCCATTTAGCTATTCGCGGAGTGGCCCTTCCGCCTTGTTTTGTAGTGAAGAGATCCACTAAAGGTTTGTGATCCATTCTAAGAACAAATTCATTTCCTCACAAGAAGTTCCGGAAGTACTGCACACCCCACCACAGAGCCAGGGCCCCCTTTTCAATTGCAGAATATGTGTTCTGGAGGAAAACGCTATGGTTTCTTCACGCCCGCCAATTCTCTTTTGCATGAGAACAGCTCCCAAACCAACGTTCCTAGCTTCGGTAGAAACAATGCATAGGTCATTAATATTAAACAATTTGAGGGAACGTGCCAGTACAATTTCCTTCTTTAGGAGCTTAAAATAATGATCACACTCTTCGCTCCACACATACTTAACATTTCTCTTGAGAAGTTCCGACAGACATGCTATTGTGTCCACTAGCACTAGGAAGGAGCGGTCCTTATTCATAGGTTCGGGTGCGTTTTGAATGGCATCCAAAATCTTCATTTTGGGTTCCACTCCTTTACCTGAAATGTGGTGACCTAGGTAATCTACCCCCTCTTGCAAGAACGTACCCTTGTCCTTCCTCAGACTCAACACACTTGACTTAACAATCTCCAACACTTGTTTGACCCTGTCGTCATACTCAGATTCAGTTTTACGATGTATGAGAATGTTGTCTGGAAAAACACAACCCCCACAGTTTTCTTAAATAAATTTCCCTTCAAGCGCTGGAACACTGCAGAAGCCGATGGCAGACCAAACTGCATTCATATGTAGCGATAGGCCCCTTCAGGTGTTACAAAAAATGTGAGGTGCCTAGAGTCTTTGCTCAATTCGGCCTGGTGGTAAGCTGAGGAAATGTCAAGTGAGGTGAAAAAATTGGCTCCATCTAAGGTCGACAGCATTTCATTGATGTTGGGCTGGGGCTGGCGATCTCCCCAGATATTGGAGTTGAGATTGCGCAAATCCACACACATCCTCAAGGACTTGTCCGCCTTGTGTGCCAGAACGATGGGAGCCAACCACTCTGACCCTTCGATGGGCTCAATCACACCCATAACACACAAACATTCTAACTCTTGCTTAAGTTCATTGTGCAGACTCAATGGTACTTTGCGCACCTTGTGTGTAACTGCTTTTGCCCCTTCCTTGAGGATAATACAGTGCTGAAAGCCTTTCAGTTTCCCCAAGTTATCACTAAAAACCCCGGGATACCTCTGAATCCATTCATCACTAGTCAAACGTCCAACTATGACATCATCAGGTGGAGCAGCTGATGGGGGGGTGCTATAAAATTGCCTCACCTCTCGTCTTGAAAGGACCATGTCAGGATGGTTGGGATCCAAAATAATCCCGAGTTCCCCTTGCTCTTCCCACCCCAACAAATTTGCACCGTCCTTCACGATTACACAGTTCCAGTTGCTAGGTCCCCCCTGAATTCTAAATTTTCAATTTACCAAGGACCTCCACCCTCTTACCTCCGTAAGCAAACGTTTTTATGTTAGATTGGTGCAACTGAATGCCATCCAACCCATCAAAATCTTTGGCAATGATGAGGGTGAACGGGGAACCAGAATCAGCTAAAAAGCTCACTTTTTTTGCCATTCACACAGAATGCACAAGCTGGAGATTTTCTCTTGGTTGACCCAGCTATGGATGCTATCTCGACTACCCCCTCCGCCTGCAAAGATGAAGAAGACAGCATCAACAAAACATTGTTTTCACTTTCCTCGCCTGAATCAACAAAGTCTTCCCCGATAGTTCTGACAGTTTGCGCAGTGCCTTTGTGCAAGGCTGTGGCTTTGCACACACGCGCAACATGCCCTTTCTTACCACACTTAAAACAAGATTGATTTAAGGCAAAGTAATACTTGGCATTCCCCAAATGTGACTTGCTCCCACAGCGGAAACATGAAGGTTCTGCTTTCTCCGGTTTGGTTTTGGATAGTCCAGGTGCTGGATTTCAAGCAGAGCCAACACTAGTCCCCTTCAAACGTTTGACATTGTGTTTCACGTTGAGCTGCTTGACTTCCACAGACTGTACAGTTCCGCACATTTCCTTCATGCAGAACTGAGAATGTTCAATGCTTCTAGCTAGGGTGAGGGCAGTTTCCAGGTCAGAGTCTTCAGATGATAGTAGCTTTTCTTGAATTTTCCGATTGCATGTTCGTTCTATTAACTGATCATGGATAATTTCATCCCTAAACTCCCTGTAATTGCAAGTGGCAGCTACTTTTCTGAGTGCAGCGACAAAATCATCAACGGAATCACCCGGAACCTGGGCATGTTGCAAAAACTTATGGCGTTCCAGCACAACATTCTTCCTAGGGTTAAATCTTTTGTCCAATGTTTTGATGACGGAGGCATAGTCATCAATTATCAAAGAATCACCATCATCTCCACCACATACATGGGTGCTTACTAGTTCTAGGGGTAGTGTTTTCAAAATGTTCCTACCTTCGAAACACAAATTGTAAATAAACAAGGCCTTTTTCTTCATTGAAGTGAAAGTGTCGCCATCAATGGCTTATAGATAGGCAACGAATGTGTCCTTCCATTGTTGCCAATTCAATGGAGGAGTGCCAGGTGATTGTAGGAAAGGTGGTGGTGCTAATACACGATCCATTGGGTGGCCGTGCGTGGATGAGTTGCTGCCCCACATGAACACTGATACAGAGAAAGAGGATTGATTAGGCTAGCAAAGTTACCAGATATTGCTATGCTTGCTGAGATTAATGCTGCATTAGAGAGTATTTGGATATCATACAAATGTAAGTGAATTCAACATCACCATAAGGATATGCATAAGTACTGAGCAGCCGAAATACAAGTTTGAGGGTGCACAAGTGTTGCTCCTTTGAATAATGAGCAATTGGTGCCTGCATCACCGAAGCATGGAAGAGGTTAATAGGAGATAAAGGTGTGTATGCCACTGAAATGCACACACACTGGAAAGAAATCTGTGTGCACATCACCAATGTGCAAAATTGCCTCAAAGAGAAATCACACGGCATTTAAATCAAGAAAAGAATTTTACTGTGGGAGTTGTGCGCATCACCGTGTGCGCATTGCCAAACTCCTTCATTGTATCAGGAAGCAAAATGGAGTTGCAGCGCGGTGTGCGTGTAGACACTTGAGGCGTTACCAAGTAACACGCACGCTGACAATGGCTGGCTTGAAGGAATGACGGTTGGTTACTAGGCAACCGGCAGCAACTCGTTTTGGGCTACTCCGCCTCCTTTACCTCACGATGACGTGGCAGGGTCATGGAAGACGCCACGTTGCTCACACAGATTCAACAATGCCTGGCGACATGCAGGAGACAGTTTGTGAGGCCTCTTCACTGCGTGGAACACAGGACGGCTCGGCACAGAACTGGCAGGATATCGGCATCAACGCCACAGGAACGGGACAGCGAAGGAGTGTACGACTCCCAACGGGTGTCCTCAGGGGATGCTGGAGATGACGGGCAACTCGTCACCATTGAAAAGATGCAAGACACCAGGTAGGGTTGCCTTCATTTTATTGCATCCTACGACTTCCAGCTCCCGGCAGCAACTGCCGTTCCCCACGTCCCCAAGGTTCCACGCAGGGAACACAGCGAGCACATAACCCAACACTCTAGATCCCAACAGCCTCACATCACACTTGTTAGATATTACTGTTGTCTTCAGCTGGCCACCACACCTGGGGCCTTGTAGAATGCTCTCTACAATGATATATGCTTTATGCACCTCTCAATGGAGCTTCATATCTCCTCAACACTATGTGATTGCTCAGGCGAAGTGGTCAGTGAATCTGAAGTCGGCCCATGAAAGCATTTCTACTTAGCGTGTCAATACAAGTGCCCAGAATTCCTTAAAGGTCTGTTGAAACATCAGTGACCTGTCAGGTTTCCCTCGGTGGCTTCGGCTGCTGAAAACAGCAGGGGAAATTAAGGAAATACCAGAGGAATCGGACACGGAATGAACGGTACCTTTGGTAGTTCTTCATTACACAAAGGATGCTCAGGGTTCATTCTGTAATCCCTGTTAATTCCAAAACCCTGGAGTTAATGGGGCCTCCAGGATCATTAAAACTGGACTTAGGGAATTAATACTTCCCACACCAGTGTACTCTGAATGAAGCTCTTAGTGTAGTGGCCTCTAAGTGACCACAACAGGTAAGAATAAGACGTATCACATCCAGTGTGGTTTGTTAGCTATATTTGGTTAGTTCATTACTTAAGTCATTTAAATAAACAACAATACAACCAATGCTGTCTCAAGAAGCTGGCAGTCATTTGTCGGGAAGTTTCTAAAGATAAGTATATTTTAGATGCAGAAAGTGTGAGATTTACTATTTAGCATGTGATGCCACTACTGATGGATTATAATATAATTGTTAAGTTGTGATGGCACTACTACATGTATAAATATAATATGTCACTGCCAGCTGTAGTCTGGAAGGATATTTAAAGTCACTGAGGAGTTCATTGCCATATTACGTACATGGCTGCAGGCCATGTGATTTATACAGGTACAAAACTCTGAGTGAATTTATATCAGCCTTACAATATATTTTAATGTGGGGTATGTTGCTACATTATTCTACAAAATACTTCAATGGAAGAAGTATTGCATTTCTGAATCAGTCAGAGGCAGCCATGTAATTAGAACAAGCATTGGCAAAACCAACAGTTCTCAGCTATAAAAAGACTGATCTATCAGCCTTACCTTGTTTTGTGCACGTGGTCAGTAAATCTGCTTTTTGCCTTTTACTTCTATTTGATTCTACAATTCCCTTTGTTTATCTTATTAAAGGTCCTATTCAACTGACACATTTACCATTTGCAGTATGCATTGTATACCTGCATGTGATTGGTACCTGTGGGTATCTGTGCAGTCCCAGAACTCTGGCCATGGGGATAGAAGCCAGGGAGGATGCGTCCCCGATCACAGCAGCCATTTGTGTCCGGTGGTGGCACCCGTAGTTTGTCACTGGCACCACCTCTCCAGTCAGCATCCAGACGGTGCCCTCCAGGGCCCGGACGATGACCCCACAGGAATCATGGATCATGAACCCCAGGGTGGTGTTGGGCAAAAGCCCTGAGCTGTGGTTAATCTGATTAATGGCGAAGATCACGGCCTGCACCCAGCGATAGGACCGCACTCTGAAACTATAGAGAACATGAAATCAAACATACAATTGCTTTGTTTTTGTGTTTATCTCACCCACATCTGAAATGCAATGGCACATACAGACCCATTGTACTGTGAGTGATTGTTGATACGTGTGCATTGTCAAACCTCCTGGTTTTAAAATGCAAGTTTTTTTTTTTTTTTTAAAGGTGACCAGTCTTTTTTTGTAATTTCTATAACTGTGACCTCCATTGAAACAAATCCTCATGACATTAAGGATCCAAAAACATAATCAATCCACAGGTGCAAAAAACATAAGGAATCCGTTTTGCACATTTTTGCTACTTAAATAATAGGGAATGGGCAAAGAGATTTTGTACACTTTTTTGCAACTTATATAACTGAAAATGAAACAATTTGATTTTGCCAATAACTTATTTATGAAATAACAGGTGGCCTGCTGCCCACCAATTCAACGGATGCCCTGCCATCCACTCTTTTGGTGGTGCACCGCCTGCCATAATGAGTGATCCTCTCCCGCCTGGCAGGGATCTCAATGCCCTGAGCGCATCTGCCAGTGGAGTGGATGCTCTGAAGGCAGAGAAGAATGCTGAGAGGGTGCCACTCTGATTAGCTCCGCTCAACTTTGTCTTCCGGGCTGACGACCTGCCTGGTCAAGGGTTTCTGCCTGCAGAGCCAGCTAAGGATACACGAGTAAAAACCATTTCCATCCACAAAACAGGCTGGGGGAATTGTGATATTGGTGGATGTGGTGTCTGCTTTTTTGGCAGATGCCCCATAATTGCCAAACTGTAAATGGACCCCTTAGTGCTATTCTTCGTTTTCGATAAGTTGAAAAAATGTGCAAAATTAGTTTCCATCATAGTTTGCTATACTACAGAACCTTAAATTGTTTGTAAAATAGAGCAAAATGAGTTTTCTTCATCTTTTCACCAATGTTATAGGTCACATGTTTGGTCTGAGTGGAAACACATCTTAAATAGCATGAAAGAGTCTTCAAAATGACCTGAAACAATCATGGTAAAATTCAATGTGGCAAAACAGTAATTTACTAGGACAAATATCAAGAATTTATTCATAATTGTGGGTGGAATGGATATAATTTCAGAGGAAAATCTAGGATTCAAAGAGATTATCACAGTCTGTAAAATTATATCTAAGCAAGTACAGCTATTAGCATTATTTTGCATGTAGTTTGGTAATGTAGTATGCTTTTCTTCTAAAGTATAAAGTTTTTAAAGGTTTGTAGATGTGAGTGACAAATGGTGTTAAACGTAGGGGTGCAGAATTCAACCAGGAAGTGGTGGCAGCCATCTTAGGACTCGGGACTTGGTCCTGAGTCCTAAGAAATTTTTTAAAAAAGGGGGCATGGTACAGAGACCATGACCCCCTAGGCCTGGTGGTGGAGTCCCCCTGGGCACCCATTGGGGGCCAAAAATGTTTTTTTGAAATACATTTTGCCCAAAATTTGCGGAGGATCTGCAAATCCACAGCAAAAAAAAAGGCACAGGCTCCCACACATTTAAACCCCCTTCTCCACTCCGGGTGGGCCAGGGCCGAGGGGAAGATGCATGTGCCCCTCTCCCCAAGCCTCCAAGAGGCCCTGGGGACCCCATCCCCTCTGGCCGATAATATCATAAAGGGAAAGGGGCCACGTGACCCCCTTCCTTGCTCTTCCAATGGGACCCGGGGACCCCACCGTCTGGGGCCATTAATATCATAAAGGGGAGGGATACAGCAAGATACCCCTCCCCAGTTCTCTCTGAGGCCCAGAGACCACATCCCCCGGAGACGTCGTCAATTAAAGGGGAGAGGAGTCATGTGGTCCACCTCAGTGAGCGATACAATGGCCCCGGGGACACCTTCCCTGGGGCCTGCTCAATCAATCAATCATTTATAAAGCGCTGCAAATCTCCCGTGAGGGTCTTAAGGTGCTGGAGTTGCTAGCTGCTAAGTGGTGATCTGATCACTCGAACAAGCAGGTCTTGAGTCCTTTCCTGAATTGCTGGAGCAATGAGGTGTTCCTGAGGTGCAGGAGGAGGTTGTTCCAGATCTGGGGGGTGTCTGCGAGGAAGACGGATCGTAGGTGTCTGATCGGTTGTTGAAAGGTCATGTATTTGTTGATGTGTGCTGGTCCTTCGTTGTGCAGGGATTGGTATGCGTGGGTCAACATCTTGAACTGGCATCTCTCATGGATTGGGAGAAGTGTAGCTGCTTAAGGTGGGGTGTAATGTGTGTCCCTCTGGGGAGGTCAAGGATGAGTCTTGCCACTGAGTTTTGCTCAGTGACAGTGTCCCCAACCCCTAGGACACCGTCTATTTCCCTGCCCATGGGCAGGGAAAATGTACAGCTCTCCCACCGGGCCGAAGCACAAAGGAGCTCATGCCCTGTGGTAGAACAAAGCATTTCTCTGCCCATGCTCTCAGGCAGGGAAATGGTTTGAATGCACCCACCCAGCGGGAGCAAAAGAAAACTGCTCCTGCGGAGTTGGAGCATTGCCACGATGGGTGCAAGCAAGGGAGCAGGCAGGCTGAGGGGGCCCTGAGCCTCTCCCCACAGCCCCCAACATGGGTTGAGCTGTGGGGTATACAGGGTGGGCACCAAGGTACCCCATTTTTAAGAAAGCAAATGGCCCTAGCTGTGGCGTGCCCAATGTGGGAATCCGGGGCATGGCACTTTACAACAAAAAAGGCAATGCCGGTAGCTCTCCTCGCGACCACCAAAAATGAATATTGGCTTGGAGTGCCCTGGATGGGCACTGGGGCACTCGGTAGATAATAAAATGCCAGCTTGTGGGTGGCCCCATGAAATGGGGCCATTAGCAGGGAGCAAAGAGGTTCACAGGGTCGTGAGGCTCCCCCTACGGCCCGTTATAAAAAAAACATGGGTGCTGTGGGTGGGACTGGGACATTCAGAATGTTTTTTTAAAAAGCCATAAGTGAATAATAGATGAGCAGCGACATTTAATATACACTGCTCCTTCACGGAGCACTCCATAATGCCCTGGGAGGGTTACATACATTTATTTTGTGTTTGGTGATGTTCTTAGGAGGGGCAGAGACATCAAAAATGTTTTTTTATAGTGGTGGTGGGGGCTGTAGGGAGATCTGCAACGCCCCAGACACATTAGAAAAAAAACATGTCTTCTTAGTCATTGAAACCATGACCCCAGGAGATCTGTTTCTAAAGCATTAACCATGCTAGCGCTTTTTGCCGTGCCACTAAGGGCCTGTTAAATTTTAGGTGTTAAAGATATATCACATAAAATACAAAATCTTTATGGGGGTATGTTTACCACTGCATTTTTTGGGGTGTAAAAAAAAAGAAAAAGTAATATATTTTTGATTATTTATTTTGACATTTTTCACCCCCATAATGTAATGTAGTAATAAAAACTATGTAGAAAGAAAGAGTCAGAGGCATGTAGTTCAATAAAACTTTATTAAATATTTTTAAGTCGTTATTGAAATATAGATATATATTTACAAAAAAAACAAAGGTTAAAGTTACATTATTGTCGGTGAAAATGTCAGTTAAAACAAAATGTTTTAATCATACAAAACCCCTGAAATTCACCAGTTTTAGTTATTTCAACTCTTGAGCGCGAGTAACCATATCTTG
Source organism: Calotriton arnoldi (assembly GCA_963921515.1). NCBI lineage: Eukaryota > Metazoa > Chordata > Amphibia > Caudata > Salamandridae > Calotriton > Calotriton arnoldi. The sequence continues at coordinate 4,556,602 of CAWUFW010000245.1, forward strand.
CAACCTGCCATGCATTTCTAATTACCCCACATTTTACATCACTCATGACATCATTGACAATATCGCTGCAACACTTGCAATGATTAATAATTGTATGATTAAAGCATTTTGTTTTAACAGACATTTTTACCTTACTATATAACATCACAAAAAACAGTGTTTTTAGTGAATATATCTATCTATCTATATACATATAGTGACAAACGTCCCAGGTGCCCTCTGGTACAAAGAGGACAATTTATTTATAAGCGTTGTACCATGGTCAGGGAAGAGATTTTAGTGTGTGCAACTCACATAAATAAATTCACTTTTTGCATCAGAGAGTGCTTGCACATAAGCCCACTGTCTTTGCTGAATACATCAGGAGCCAGACTTATCAAACTTCACGCAGGGCAGCAAGACAACTTGCTGAGCTGCATCCTAGGGAGAGGGCAGGAGTGTGACATATTCATTCATCAAGATATGTCATATTCCTGCTCTCTCCCTGCGCTGGCACACCATGTGCTGCCTAGCACCAGTGCAGGCACCCTTGGGCCATGGTGCATTGTTACACAGCACCCTGGATTGTTTTGTACAGGAAGGGACACCTCCCTGCACAAACAATCCTTAGATGCAAGGACAACACAAACTCTTGATAGAGTAGTGGTGCTTGGTGCCAGCCTGACAGGGAGTGTTAGCGTTCTTTCCTGAGGCTTTATGTAGCTCATAGTCCCAATCTCCCTGATGTGCAGTACGCAAAGGGACATCAAAAGGGGGTGGAGAAGCAAAGATCATTCGTTGGAATTCATGAATAGTTCAAAATGTAATTTTAGTTAGGATTAGGAAACTAGGAATGGGCAATCTGACTTAAAAAGTACAATGCTGTGCCTTTCCAAAAGATTTTTGTAGAGAGTACCACTGGTCACAGTTTTTTACTTCTTTCTTCCATAATCACCCCAGAGCAAGAAGACTCCTGGGCCTGCCACCACCAGTGCTCTGGCAAGTGGGACGACCAACACCAGTGCTGTGGCAGATGGTTCTGCAGACTCCAAAAAGTCATGTTTAATATTTTTTTCTTTCTATTCCCACTAGTAAAATATGACCTTGTGTATACTTACTATTTACTTTTTTTTTCAACTCCCATTAATGTTCATTATCCCTATATCTCCCTGTGTTTTCTAAATTTCCTGTTTCCACAGCTGACTTTCTCCTGTCTGTAGCCTTCTTCTGCTAACTTTTTTAGTAAGATTGCCCTCGCTCCTCTTGTATATGTCTTGTTATGTAGTACTAAGAGGAAAACAGATTTTTGGTAACGTAAGAGGATCGCAGCCAGGCTCAATACACCAAATATGTTGGTTGAGAACGCTTTCTTGATCAAACAGTCAAAAAGTACAGGGACAGAGATAGAGTGGTCATGGACCCAAATGTTGTCTTATACTAGCTTTTTCCATGACACTGCAGCATGGCAGAAATGAGATACCACAACCAATACCATATGTCCTTGCATTTCCTTCCCCCACTTATCCTTTCATGCCCTTATGCCCTTACCTTATCCCTCATTAGGAGAAAAAGGTTTTTGGTTGACTCAATGACTACCTGGTTTTTAAAATGTTGTCAACCAATACAAAAAGTGACAAACATCTCTCAAAGTGATACTTTCAATAGAAAAAGATACAATATATAGCTAACCTCACTGTAGTGAGGTATTGCTGTTGTACCTTGTGCGAAAAAAATACTTAGGTGGCTAATCTGGTATCTAAAATGGGTGCATTATATTTTTCTCTAGGCACACAGACCACCAGTGCCACCACATTAAGTGACAGCCAGCCAGGGACTACAGAGGAGGCCCTGCAGTTGAGGGAGGGGGAGATTTAGAGTTTGGCAGATGGGATATTCTGTGATAAATTATATCTTGCTCGCTGTACTACAGTTCATCATTTATATTCTATGCACTGTCTACTGTAATACGGCGGATGGGATATCCGTTATCACCACATGTGTGACAGAGTATCCTATCTGCCAGACTCTATCAGTCCCTACATTCGAACTCAGGGTAGAATTAAAGAGGGAGTCGGAAAAGAGCAGGGCCATTGGAATTATAAATTAATAACATACCATGTTACAGTTTTACCCCAAAAACATGCTGCAGAGTAAGCAGACCCGCGAGCATGGCTCTGTTAATGTTGCAAAGTCAAGTATTAATTGTGCAGCATATTTGCATGTCTTACTCATTAATTGCAGCTAACTCATTTATTAACATACATAAAATGTCTGTTCAGTTTGTTTATGAAATCCGTTAAACTTAAATCACTTTTTGATTTTGTTGGTGTTCTGGCTTAATTCCTTGCACTCTGTGCTATTGCATTATGTGATGAATGGGCATGAAAACTTGGCCCATGCTGTGACTAATTATCACATCCGAATAAAATTTCAATAGCCCTAAGGGATTAGCAGTGTTCTTCTTCTGTGCCGCTATAGACAGTATGAACAAGTGTTTGCGCTGAGCCTCACAATTTGTGTTTTTGTTTTTACGTTCTTGATTAGCTACTCCTGCTGCTAGAGCTGGCCAGCAACTACCATCCAAGCAGGAGATAGCCATCCGACTGCTGCACCAGAAGTTGGAGGCAGTGAAATATCGCTGGCTGGTGGCCTTGGAGGAGGAAGAGGAGGAGACAAGGGCCTCAAGTTCTTTAGGCCACCAGCCAGGCCCACATCCAACCTGGCCAGGCCAAAGCCAGTGCCACCGCCAACTGCAGCCAGGGTCCACTGCCACCCGGAACACCACCAGCCCCTCTCCTCCTCATCATCCTACAGCCTCCTCCACTTCCCCATACATGAGCTTGTGCTGCTCAGGCATGAGATGGCGCTGCTAAGGAGCGGGCAGCAGAACCTGGCCCAGGAGGTGGCTGACATTAAAACTGAACTGGGTGCCATCAAATCCCTCCTTTACTGAACATCTTTTTTGGTGGGCAGGCCTGTTGTGGTTGGAGAGGGTGGGATGGGAAGTTGAGGAAGGGTAAATGGGACATTTGGAGGTTTGCTCACCGACGGAGGGTGGGCCTGTTGTGGGTGGAGAGTGTGGGAAGAAAGTTGGGGAAAGGGTGGATGGGACATTTGTGGTTTTTATTTTGCTTGGGGAGGGGTGTGGGCCTGTTGTGGGTGGAAAGGGTGGGATTTTGGAAGGGAAGATGCAGTAAGTGTGAAAGAGACTTTTATGCTTTGGGAAAGGATGGGCCTTTTGTTGGTGGTGAGGGTGGGTTTCGAATGAGAAAAAAAAAATGGCCTTTAGTTTTTTCTTTGTCACTATCTGTCTTTGCATTGCTAGTTAGTGCTGCTTCGCACTGTGGTTTTGTGATGAGAGCGAGATGAGAAGCTGTCCTCTGAAATTGTCATGCATTATACTGTACATCGACTTTTTTTCATGTTCTTCTAGATTTTCCCTGCCTGCAGTCACTTGCCAACGATTTATTCTTCAATATGTTACTTACTTCTTCCTGCAGTCCAGTTATTATACCCCACCACCAGAATGGCATTGGGAACCGAAAACTGGTTAATTAACATCTGTTTCACTTTATCGCTTGATGAGGTTTTGCAGCACCCAACCACCCAATAATACTGTGTACTAGTTAGTTTAGTTACTGCCCTTGTCCTACCCTCTGTGACTAATAAGCACTAATTGGTTCTGCCAACGACTTACACAACAATCTCAATCTTATTTATCTCTCCTTCCCAAGAACAACTTCAGTACGGTGGGGCCGATTCACAGAACTAATCTGAGATAAAATCCTAAACTTACTACTTTTGGTATTCACAGAAGGCATTTAGTAGTAGTAAAGTTATGACTCCTAACTTTACTACTACTAAACTGAGATAAAATCCTAAACTTACTACTTTTGGTATTCACAGAATGCATTTAGTAGTAGTAAAGTTAGGACTCCTAACTTTACTACTACTAAATGCCTTTTGTGAACACCGAAAGTCGTAAAGTTAGGATTTTGTCTCAGTTTAGTAGTAGTAAAGTTAGGAGTCCTAACTTACTACTACTAAATGCCTTTGTGAATACCGAAAGTCGTAAAGTTAGGATTTTGTCTCAGTTTAGTAGTAGTAAAGTTAGGAGTCCTAACTTTACTACTACTAAATGCCTTCTGTGAATACCAAAAGTAGTAAGTTTAGGATTTTATCTCAGATTAGTTCTGTGAATCGGCCCCTAGTTATTAACTAGTTCTCCTTACCTGAATAGATTAAGCAATTTCTGCTACCTCTCTCAATCTTCTCAAACCTTATTGTAGGGTTTCCCAAAGGGCTTTCTTAATGCTGGTGGTAGTAGTGGGTTAGTGCGAACAGGGAAGACATCAAAAAGCAATGTACCACCCCCATCTATTCCGAATGAGGTGAACTCCAACTGTAGGATTATTCAGAATGAATATCCATCACAGGCAACTAGACTGAAAGAAAACACAGAGTTAGTGGGTAAGCAAAGACTGAGACCCGACCACAATGTCAAAAAAGTCATAATACAAACCCGAACTAGCAATAGTAACTTCTAAGCATTCCCAGGAGATAGTAATAACTATAACATTTATTAAAAATTAAAAACTAAATAAAACTAAACTAAATATGTCACTCATTGGTGAAATAGTTACCTGTTCTACGTGTGGTGCACATTTGTCTATTGTATCTTCTCTTTTCCCATGGAAGCAACAAACAATGGTAGTCTTGTGTAATTATTGATCTTTTCTGGCAGCCCAGCTAGGGAATGAAAAAAGAAGGATAAGGTTGGCAGGCATTGCCTACATTTCCTTTAAGCAAATGGGGAGGCTTTGTCTGTGCACACTGGTCCATCTCCACTCAATGCATGTGAGTAAATGGTAGGGCTGCATAAGTCAGGCACTCAATATATAAATGTTCTTCTATATCCTTTTTTTTGCAAAGCAGTTAGATGATAATGTATGAAAGTTCTATTGTGACCTACTTAGTCAGGGAAGTAGAGTTCATCCCCAAACTCAGGGGGTTTGCTCAGTTGTTCAGCTAACACACAAGTCTGACCAATTGCCCTCCTCCTGTGCTGTTTCAGGAACAGTGTAATCTTGTGGTATGAAGCGTTGGTTCATTTTTATCATGGTCAATCTTTCCACATTTTGAGGTGAGAGACTGTTCCTTTTTTACTGTGACAACTACGTCAGTTGCACGGAACACGCACTCAGAAGACCCACTGGCTACCGGATAAGGCAGATACTTTATTGCCAGCCTGCTGAGCTCTGCCAATTGTTGCGTCTGCCCATACCAATAGACCAATGGATTTTGATCCAGGTAGACGTCTTTTGAGTCGTCCAGATAGTCTTGGACCATCCTCTGAATAGTCATTGCTGCTGCCACGTGCTCAACCTCTGTTATCTTCACCTCTGCAATTGCCTTAAGCCCTGTCACATGAAACCAAGCCATTCAGAGGTTGCAACCGATTTTTCAGTTACTGGTGATGCTGGTGATGATGGTGTTGGCTGTAGACAGCAGCACAGCCTTCGCTGGAGGTTGAAGGCTGCACGCCAAAACTTCTGCTTGGGCCTCTGACTTCCAGCTGTTTTTCTTCCATATCTCTCGCTTGCTCAATAATCCAAGTCTTGTAAAGTGAAAAATCCCTTTCTAAAAAGGAATGAAAGTGGGCAGTGTTGATTTGTACCATGGATCAAGTTTTGTGGGGCATATGTACTCTTTGAAGGAAACGATCTTTCTTTGCACCTTTGTTTTAACAGTCAAGCGAAGTATTAAGCACTGAACCAACTCATATGCTTCTACGTTCACACCGGCGAATCTTTGGAATACCTTTTTCAAATGGTCCTGTAGCAGATGCAACAACGGGATTGCATGGTTCATCGTACTGTCCTCCCTGCTGACTTCCTGCTGGCTTGGGTGAATATCGCTACTATTGCATGCCGCTGAATGCGCTAAGAACCGTCTTCAGCTCTGAGACCTGCAGATAGCTGTTGCCTAACCCCCACAAAACAGTTCCAGTGTGCAGTGATACACATGTAATTAGTTGCTTGACAACTGGCTTACATGTCTGTCATTAGTTGGATAGTGTAAACATCCCTCTGCTGCATAGTTGTGTCAACCAGTTGCAGCAAATCATGATGGAGTGCTGTAACAACTTTGGTAAAATAGGTCCGGCTGGGAATCTTCCATTTCGGGCAGATGGCCGCCACAAATTCTAAAAATCTCACTCCTTTCATAAAAGAAAAAGGGAGGAGGTCCAGCATTACCATTTTAGCCAGCTTCCCGTTGTACAAATGTGCTGTTGGGTGGTTGCTTTCGTAGGGCCCCTACTGCCTAAACATGCCAGTGCTAGCAGCTTGGATTCTTTTCTTTTGTGGTGTTACTGACACAGGAGACTTCTGGAGAGAACCATGAGGTGGTAGACTCAATGGGCATCTTGGGGGAATCACTGTATGAGGCAAAGATGTCTGCATCAGTGTTTTGTGCCATTTGGAGGTTGCTGATGCAGGTGACATGGGACAGGGCTGTTTTGTGTAATGCCGTCATCCTCTTCTTCCTCATGATCACTATCTTCTGTCACTGTGAACTCAGCTGCTTCCCCTCTTTCATCACCAACACCACCAGCACCTATCTTTTTAAGGTGCTCCTCCCACCGGATTGTGTGATGTTTTCTCAAATTAGATGCTTGGCCTCCAGTACTGTAGAGCAAACTTGGCTTACCTCGGCGAACACTGGCGTGGCAAAAGGAGCATATTGCAATGTTATCCTCCTGCTTGCTAATTGTAAAGAAGTCCCAAAATGGGGAGGAGAACACTTTTATTGTGCCACTGCCAATGTCTGATGAACTGGAGGTAGGTAGTTTTGTCGTTTGCCTCTCTGTAGGGCAGACTTCAATTATGGTAGTGGTGGATGCCGGTCTCAACGGGGGTCTTATAAATATGGAAGCCGGCAGTGGTGGTGGTGGAACCACATCCCTCTGAGCAAGTTCAATAGGAGGGTTCAGCTCGGTGTCTTCTGAGCCACCCTCCATACTGACAATAACTGGCTCATTCTCATTATTACCAATTTCCATAATTCAAGGCTTTGAGGAACTTTCCTTTTCCCTTGTCTCTCAGGGCGGGTCTTGGACTCGGCCGGGGTCCAGTCCATGTACAGATCCTCATAAGGGGGGCTTGGAGAAGATGATGGAGAATCCTTTCTTTTTATTGCTGGAGAATGTGAAGCAAATAATCGAAGAGCAACATCTTGCTCAGCAGGAAGCTCAACCCCTGTTCTGTGTCTATTACTTCAGGAAGAACTGCTGCTGACTGTGTGCTGTCCACTTTCATGCGACAATTGGGTACTAGTTTGCGGCTGAGACATATCCAGTTCAGACTCACTACTAGTCGCCATATCTGCAGTGGCTGCATTGCTGAGAGCCTTGTGCTTGGGCTTAGCCTTAGGTTGGGGTGGTGCTGTTGATGATGTGAGAGTGCTGCTCCCAGCCTTTTGCTGCCCATTGGAGGATTCAGCAGGTACACCATGTTTCCTGAAAAAGGTAGAGGCCATCACGGCAATTGTAGAAATATCTTTCTTCTTCTCCTTCTCACTGGCCACTTTCTTGGCAGGATTATCCTTCTTTGAGGCCATCTTCAAGTTCTTTCTTAGATCTGGCAGTTGCCACTTACTCGCTGGTGTGCGTCACTGCTGACCTTCTGACTGGCTGTACTGTGTGATGATGTCTCTTGAGCACCTTGATGGAGCAGGGAAAATAAATTTTTTTAACCCCTAACAAATTTTATAATTAATTAAATAAAATGTTCGTTTAAATGTATTAATTAACACTGTATGTGTGGGAATGGTAACATGCCAATGTGTGTGCTAAATAATCTATTAATGGATGTCCGTGTGTCTAATTATAACGTAAAAATAAATGCGTACTAATTAAAAATAAATGCATGTTTGTGCTTCATAGAAATAAAACGTGTCGTTGCAAAAACAATAGTGATGGTAAGTAAGGAACAGCTTAAATGTTGCTTTCTGCTAGGTAATAACTAACTGGGGTACGTAGATGACGGGAGGGAAACGAAAAGGGCTATTTTTCTCTATTTTAATTATGTTTTGTTTGCCTCCAATTAGTGCTTCTAAAGTATAACCGAGTGGCGATATAAAATGGCCGCCAGTGGGAAGATGTGCGCAGGTGCAAGGGGACACGTGATACGGGATGAAATCGGAGAAAAAACTAAACCTCGTGAGGTTACTGAGACGCTAGGATGCGAGAAATGGTCAAGGCTGATGTGAACTAATTGAACTGATAGTGTGCCGTGATGATCAGCAGAAGACCCGTGGGAAACAAGTTTAAGAGAAAGGACAATGACTGCGGAGTTCTCGAATGTATCGAAAGAAGTTACAAATGTACTGATCGAAACGGATGAAAATATGTTTGAGCGTATGGGAAAGGAAATGATCCAAGGACCCTTGAATCCAAGAGAACTTGATTAAAAGAATGAATAAGATGACATGCATGGACCAATGAAAGAAAAGCGTGTTATTAATGTTGCAACAGTTAGTTAGCAAAGTTAGAATTAGGGTATAAGAGGGCCTACTCTTAGTGGGAGGGGGTCAATTGATGTCAGTCGCGGTTGCAGTCACAGTCAGGAGAGGAGTTGGAGAGTCGTGTTGGTGGCTTCCAGTGCTGGGTGGTCCTGATCGATCCCTTACTGAGCGGGAGATGCTGAAAGACTGTTAGATGAGACGGGTTGCAGGTAGCTGATGCTGACGAGCTGAAGTTGCTGTTGCTGTCTTAATTTTCCAGTTGAGTATGAGAATCAGGCTATTTCTAATTCTTAACTTAGGTTAGAAATCATTAGGCTAAATTAGGAAGCTAGGCAGGTAATTAGGGTTTTGGCTTCATGACAAAAATTTCCTTTCTGCAATAAATTGATTATGCTTAATAAATATTTGAATTTAAGAATGAATAATTGAATAAAGTTTAAATTCTTTCTCATGCTTTTAAAATTATATAAAATTTAAGATTCTTTAAACCAAAATGACTCAGTGGTTATTTTTCCTAAATGATTGTGACATCAGTAATTGGTTATTGTGATTCAGCTGGTCTTAATCACTATGAACTAATTTTTACATGAATGATTCATCGACAAAACAATGAGCAGGAATATCTTAAGAAATAACTAAAAGAAAGTGACAAATTAAGGTAATAAGATATCCCGGCTCCTTCCAGCGGTACATAAATGGTGTTCTCCATTTAGTTCTCATGCTTCTCCTAGGAGTATAGAATTTCATAAAGGTGTAAAGGAAATCCAGGAGTGTGCATGTGTGTTAGGCGATGTTTATGGGCCCCATCGTCATGTGGATATGAGAAATATAGTTTGCCCCTGGATGACCTATAAGTGACCTGGGAGGAGAATAGTTTTTATTGTACGCACTGCATCAGATTTCTTGGTAGCAGAGTTATGGTTTTCTATAGATTAGTTTAGTGATTATTGTTTATTGATTATTGATTATTTTATGACTAACATTATATGTTGAGTCGCGTTATGTTATATGTGAGTTTTCACGCTTCTGGGATGTAGGAAGTGGAACACGTGTGGCAAGAGAAGTCACATGGAATTTGGTACATGGTCTGAATTCATTTTGGTAATAACACAGGTTGTGTTATGTTAGGGATTTTCTGTACGAAAAGTGTGTAATTGAAATAGCAAATCACGTTTTCTTGTGAAACTTTGGCCTTAATTCTCAGGAGCCTAGTCTCCACATGTGTCTTATCCCCAGAGAAACGAGTAAATTGTTTGCTTGAAAGAAGGGTAAGGTAGAGGGAAGTGCTACTTTATCGGCGAGAGTACATAATTCTGTGGTAGGGTAGAGGTAAGCGCTGCCTACTGGAAATACAGGATTCTTGTGTAAAAGGACAAAGCTGTCACTTTTGTTTAGCGAATCAGACTATGGAATTGGTTTAATTGTTGTAACTAACGAAGAAAACAGCGAAAAGAAAAATTGCCGATAAATTTTGTAAAGGAGGGGTAAAGAGTAGAAGTGACGTGGAACAGTGCCGTGCTAGGATTGGATAGTGCGCTAGTCACGTGAACACAGAGCAGGAGTGACGTGGAAAAGTGCCGCGCTAGGATTGGTTGGTTTGCGGACGGAGGGAATTGTTCTGATTGGTACGTTAGTGTGAGTCGCGCTGTAATTGGTCGAAGTTCCGTACACAGAGCAGCATTAGCGTAAAGAGAAAACAAATAGAAAACATGCCGTATTACGAGTATGAAAGGGAGAGAACGTCATGGACGACTGAAATTGAAGAATTTCTTTAAGAAAGACAAAAAGGTTGTGACTAGAAAGGGACAAGTAATTCCTCCGCCGAAATCAGCAGCTTCACATATGATGCTGAAATATGGATATCATACGTGCATATGGTTGGAAAATTGGGCAAAATATACGAAGAATGATGGTGCTTTAGCTTTCCTGAGAATGGTTCATTTAGTGTAGCGGTTTTGCGAAATTTGCGAGAAAAAATGTGTAAGTTGGAACCTAGACCTAGACCAACACAGTTTGAGGCTTTGATGGAATGGGAAGATGAGATGTATGAACGAGAGAGATTCAGAGGAATGAGAGATCATGAGTTTATGCCTGGAAGATTGTGGGGAGTAAATCATGAGGACAGAATAAAACGATGGAGATGTGCTAACATGACAGGAGGTTTGTTTCCAGCTTTTACAGTTGAGGAAGGGACTAGGAAAAAGCGGACTGAGAAAAAGAAACATATAGAGAGAGAAAAGTATATGCATGAGAGCGAAACGGATGACGAATTGCTGGAAGATATTTTAAATAGAAATCCACCTCCGTATCAGCAGAGTTCTACAGTGGTGACACCAAATGCGCCGCTAATAGAGACTATGCAAAATAAAAGCCCAGAAAAGAGAATTGAAGTAAATAGGTCACAAGAACAAATGAGAACTTCTCAAAATGAAGGAATAGAAAGCGACAATGCAAGCGAATTGGCAAGGACAACAAAAGAACTAACTGAGAAGATTAGAGAATTAACGAAAAATATGGAAGCAGTTACTGTGCCTGTAACAATAGGTCCAGTAATACCCGTTTTTGAGAATCAGAAAATTGATGAACGATCTTTGGTGATTCCCATGAGTTCACAATTTCAGAGAGAAAAAGAAAGGATGGAACAAAGTGCAAGTACAAGTAATTTGGCTAGTACTTACAGACCAAGTCCACCTACAAATTTGACAGTAAATGAGTGCAATGGTAGGAAAATGCATATGGTAACAGAATCTGCAACAGAAACCCCTGAAAAGAGTGGTAATTGGATAGAACTAAATAATACACCCATAGAGTCCGACTCCTGATGAGTTAAATGAGTGGATGAAGGCATTTAAAATAAAGGAACCAGAAGAAAAACCATTAGATGTAATCAGATTAAAAATAGACATGGAAGAATTAATTCTAGGAACGATTGGTACCGAAAAGATAAAAAATTATCAGGATGATGAAATAATGTTTCTGTGCAAAAGTATTACATGGAGGGCAAAGAATTTACATGACAAACTAGAAGAAGTGGCTAGTGAAATTGGAATAGACTTTGCAAAAGTGAAAACGTTGCAGAAACCATACAGAGTAGACTTTTGTGAAAAGGATATTGAAAATTTGAACACGGCAGGAAGGCTGACACAGATAAAGGAGTTAATTGTGTTGTTGAGAAAATGGGGTGATGTGGACAGATGGAAGGTTAGATGGACAAAGAAGAATGAGAAAACTACAGACAAAGGTTCATTGGCTTTTATGATAACTGAAAAAGAATCAGTTGCCAAAGAATACCCCATGAGAGAAACTCCAGGTGGTAGTTACGTGCATGTTCCCTGGACTAGGCAGGACATACTGTCCTTTACCAATGACTTTCCAAAGTTAAGAGAGAAGCCAGTTGAGTGGTACCGACAAGTAGAGAGGTTTGTAAAAGTCTCAAAAGTGTTGTGGATAGATTTAGATGGATTGTTTGACATAGTGGTACCAACAGATTTGTGGTCAGAATGTAAGATTACAGTTGACTGGCCAACTACAGAATATCCAAGAGATCCTAAGACAGGAGCTCCAGGTCCTGATGTGATGAAGAAGTACGATAAGGTGATTACCTTTTTGAAGAATAAGATTCCTCCTAAAGAGACAGATTGGGTAAAAATTGATAGAACTACACAGAAAGTAAGGAGTCTGTACATGCATATTATGAGCGATTGTTATTGGTTTTCAAGCAATATAGTGGTTATGAAGAATTGAGTGAAAAAGACATGAGTCATTTTGTATACCGATTTGTGTTTGGCCTGAAACAAGAAATAAGTGATATGATTAAGCAACACATGATAAACTGGCAGAATGGAAGTGTAGATGAAGTACTGAGATATGCTAAGTATTGTAGTGATGAAATAGAGAGTAAACAGCGTAAGTTGAAAGAGAAGGCAATGTGGGCACAAGTGAAGGTGGCAGAAAAACAAGAAGCTCAATTGGACAATAATAATGGAAATGAATCAGGACAGAATAAAATGCGACCAAACATAGGTAAAGGAAAGGGTCAAGTGAGTCTAGAAGAGGCAAAGAAGAAATGGCCATGTCATAATTGCGGAAAATTAGGGCATTGGAGAAACGAGTGTAAGTTCCCACCTAAACCTAATCCGGAACATCAATCATTAACTCCACAGGTGCAGAATGAGGTAGTTGTTCAACAAAGTCAGGTGCCACAACCACCACTTCCCAACACTGTTAACTAGCAAAGATACAGTACAGAAACAGGATTCTACGGAGGAGAGCAGGTAACACAGTTGCCGCGAGCAACTAACATTTCTCAGTATTTGTTGCGTCAGAGTGAGGATGACCCGGATGAAAGATTCTGACGGTGCGCAGGAGAGGGAAAGAGTGCGTGCTTGGCGCAACTCTAGAGGTAGATCAGTCTGGTCCCTTTGTGGATGGAGAAGTGAATGGTGCAAACGTAACATTCCTTGTCGATACTGGAGCTACCCGTTCTACTGTTAGATCAGTGGAAATTCCAAACCTTCCTCTCTCAGGTGAATACATCCAAGTAGTAGGAGTAGCCAATCAGCAGATTAAAACCCCACTTACTGAATTGGTGGAAGTAAAAATTGGTTCTTTTAGCAAAATGCATAAATTTGTAGTGTGCGATTGTAGTCCTGTAAATCTTTTAGGTCGTGACCTTTTATGCAAGATGAATTGCACAATTTATTGTACGCCAGATGGAATCGGTTTTCAGACTTCAGATGAAGATGTTTTGTATAAAGTAACTTTGATGAATCAGGAACCTGAAACGAATGGTTTGTTTCCTGCATTTGATGCAGAAAAACTTCCAGAAGAACTAAAAAGTGCAGTAAAAGAAAGTGTGTGGGATTTTACAGGAGAAGACATTGGATTAATGAGAGAAGTTGATCCCGTAAAAGTGACAGTGAAAGAAGGGACAACTTACCCGAATACGCCACAGTACAAATTAACTCCAGAAATAATTGAAGGAACAACTCCTGTGATAAATAAGATGATTGAACAGGGAATTCTAAAAGAAATCATGAGCAGTCCATGTAATTCACCTATTATGGGACTGAAAAAGCCAAATGGAACATATAGAATAGTACAGGATTTGAGAAAGATCAACAAAATAGTTGTACCCTGTTGTCCAATAGTGCCAAACCCTGCAGTAATTCTATATCAAATTCCATATGAAGCTGAGTGGTACACTGTGATAGATTTGTGTCACGCATTTTTCTCTATTCCTTTGCATCCAGATAGCCAGCCATTATTTGCGTTCCGGTTTGGAGAGCGTATTTTGGCATGGTGCCGAATTCCACAGGGGTATACAGAAAGCCCCTCAATCTTTAATCAGATTCTAAAGAAATCTCTGGAAGATTTGAAAATGCCAGAAAAATCAGTGATGGTGCAGTATATCGATGACCTATTGGTGGCATCGAAAACCAAAGAAGCATGTGTAAGTGACACAATTGCTTTACTGAACCATTTAGAGAAAAGAGGACATAAAGTATCTCCTTCAAAATTACAGTTTTGTCAGAAAGAAGTCCAGTATTTAGGGCATAAAATTGAGAAAGGAGTGCGAAAAATAGCGACAGAAAGAGTAAGAATGATTCAAGGAATGAGAGCACCAATGACTCAGAGAGAGGTAAGAATGTTTTTGGGAATGGTTGGATATTGTCGACAGTGGATAAGTGGTTTCTCTTTGATTGCAAAACCCTTACAAAAATTGACCAAGAAAGATGTAAAAGACCCTTTTGAGTTAAACAAAGAAGAAATGAAATCTTTCAAAGAATTGAAAAAGAAACTGTGTGAGGCCCCTGCTTTAAGCATGCCTGATTATGAAAAAGATTTTGAGTTGTACTGCAGTGAAAGAGATGGATGTGCATTTTCAATACTGGTACAAAAACATGGCACCATGAAAAGACCAATCGCTTACTTTTCAGCTGTTTTAGATCCTATAGCAAAAGCATTGCCTGGATGTCTGAAAGCAGTTGCTGCTACTTGTGTAAGTCTGGAACAAAGTGAAGGTATAGTGATGGGGTATCCACTGAGAGTATATGTTCCCCATTTAGTAGAAATTCTTTTGACAAGAACAAAAACACAGTACATGACACATAGTCGGCTGACTAAGTACGAAAAGTCATCTTGAGTGCTGAAAATGTGACCATAGATAGATGCATGAATGTAAATCCTTCTACATCATTGCCAGATGAGGAAAATATAATTGAACAGGACGAAGTAGATCATGATTGTCTGAACGTGCTGGAATATTGCACGAAACCAAGAGCTGACATAAAAGATGAACCGTTAAAGGAATCTGATTATGTCATGTTTGTGGATGGCTCATGCTTGAGAACAAAAGAAGGAGTTTTAAGCGCAGCTTACGCAGTATGCACAGTGGCAACTGTGATGGAAGCGTCTTGTCTGAAAGGAGTTAGGTCTGCACAAGTTGCGGAACTGATTGCTTTGATTCAAGCATGTAAATTGGGAAGAAATGTACGAGTCACGATTGTGACCGATAGCCAATATGGTTTCGGCATCGTACACGATTTTGGTCAGATTTGGTCACAAAGAGGATTTTTGACATCTGCAGGAACACCTATCAGAAATAGAGATTATGTTAAAAAACTGCTTGAGGCGATACAGTTGCCTAAACAAATAGCTGTAGTGAAGTGCAAAGCGCATAAGAAAAACGAAGATTACATAGCGGTCGGCAATAATTATGCTGATGAGATCGCTAAATATTGTGCAGAGAACATGGCGTCCATGAACAAAAATAGAGAAGGGAGCATGTCTCTTGTCCTTTGCTTTTCACTAATACTGTCGAGACATGGGATGAAGTAAGGCAGTTACAAGAAACTGCAAGAGATGAGGAAAAAGATTACTGGATAAAAGCAGGATGTAGAAGACAGGAAAATAATGGTGTGTGGGTATACAGAGATGAAAGACCAGTTATGCCTGATAGCATGATTGCAGACATGGCACGGATGTACCATGGACAAGCTCATATTGGGAGAGATGCAATGATCAGACTTTTTAGACAAACCTGGTATAACCCAAAATTCAGAGCCATTGCTGAAAGTCTTTGTCAAAGATGTCTTATTTGTCAGAAGTTTAACCCAGGAAGAAAAACAGTAGTGAGTCTAGGAACAATAGGACGAGAAGGAGGTCCATTCACTAGAATGCAGTTAGACTTTATCGAGATGCCCCCTAGTAACAGACTACGATATGTTCTAGTGGTCGTCTGTTTGTTCTCTCGTTGGGTGGAGGCATACCCCACAAGAAGGAATGATGGAACAACAGTGGCAAAACTTATGCTGCGAGAGTTCATTCCAAGGTATGGTTTTCCAGTCACGGTTGAGACAGATAGAGGAACACATTTTCAAAATGAGTTGATCCAATTGATTTGTGAAGCATTGAGTATTAAACAAAAACTACATTGTGCTTACAGACCAGAGGCTTCTGGGGTAGTAGAGCAGATTAATGGAACAATTAAAAACAGATTGGGAAAAATGTGTCAAGCTACAGGACTCAAATGGCCGGATGCACTGCCTCTTGTTCTGATGACCATCAGAAGCATCCCTGAAAAGAAAACTGGACTCAGTCCTCATGAGATGATCATGGGACGAGCAATGAGACAAGCACACGTACCTGTCAACAAGTTATTAACTATAACTGATGATCTAGTACTGGATTATTGCAAAGGACTGGCTGATGTGGTGCGTTCTGTGTTTCATCAGGTTGGACCGGATGCGACCACTCTTGAAAGAAAACCAGCCCACGACTTGAATCCAGGAGACTGGGTCCGCATAAAAGTCCACAGGAGAAGAAACTGTCTAGTTCCTCGTTGGGACGAGCCACGACAGGTAATCCTAGTGACAACAACTGCAGTCAAGTGTGCAGGAGTGAAGAACTGGGTCCATGCCAGCCACACAATCAGAGTTCAAGAACCTACTGATCGACATGTGAGTCGACGTCTGGAAGTGTGGGATAAAAGTTTAACGGCTGGGACAACAAAGATAAGAGAAAGGGTGCCAGAACTTGAAGATCGACCTGAAAGTCGACATCTGGAAACCCCAACTGCGAGTACCTCTAGAGAGGAAGAGGAAGAAGAAGAAGAAGAAAGAAATTCAGAAATTCCAGAACTTGAAGATCGACCTGTAAGTCGACATCTGGAAACCCCAACTGCAAACACCTCTAGGGAAGAAGAGGAAGAAGAAGAAAGAAATTCAGAAATTCCAGAACTTGAAGATCGACCTGTAAGTCGACATCTGGAAATATCTGACACAACTTCAGACTCTGATTATTAAGTTGAAAACCGTGAAGAATTCCTAAGGAAAACTTGGGGTTATAAACCAATTAGAGAAGAAACTGAGCAAGAAATTGAGTTAGATGAACAACCAAGTACAAGTTATGGTGGAAATCCTTCAGAAACAATATTAATAGATGAAGTAGGGAAAGAAGTACACAAAAAGTTAGAAAATCGAGAAGAACCCCGAGGAGCAATAGGGACAGATAGAGAGACAGAAGAACAGGGAAATTTAGAAGCAGAAAGGGAGAAAAACACAAAATCGGAAGAACACCGAGGAGGGACAGTAATAAGGGAAAACAAGAAGGAGAAGACAGATCCACCAGTAGGAGATGACGAGATCATAAGTTTCAAAATAAGAGACAATAGTGAAACGGTTGAAACAGAAACAGAAGAAAGTGGAGAAGAGGAAAAAGCAAAAACTGAATCAAGAAAAAGAAATTGGAAATCAGAAAGAGAAGAAAGAGAAGGTGAAGCCAAAAGGCCAAGAAAAGGAGATAATTGGCCCAACAGCTATATAAGAAAATTGAGATATAGAATAATAAGAGCGGGAGACGAAGGTGCTGAACAAGTAAATGAAGTAACAAGTCAAAAAGGACAAGAAAAACCAAGTGGAAAAAGATTACAAAAGTCCAAAAGAACAAAGAAAGTGAATGCAAAGTATAAGTCACCTGAGTGGCTGTATATTGCACTAACAGATTACAAAGAAGAAGAAAACACTCACGAGAACCAGAGACTGAGAAGTCGGATGGGAAAAGGTGAGATGCAACAAACTTGAAGTGAAGACTTATAGTGCTTCTGCCGGACATGACAATTTTACTGGATGTGACAAATCACCGGATGTGACAACGAAAGAATTCTGGAGAGAATTAAAAAGAAAGTACCGAGCAAAGACTTTTGAGAGCAGAGTGGCATCTAAGTCATTTCTGAGGTGTAGTGACACAATTTTCTGAAACTTAACAAATAGAAAAAAAAAAAAGAAAATTGGAAAATAATAGGGATGGAAGAGATAAATGTGAGTTTATAAAAAGATGGTGCAAAATGTGCTGCTTTTGTACAGGGTTATTAATGACCATATGGATAGTTTTAGCAATCACAATTCCTATTAGTATAGCTGTGATAGAAGCAAAAAATGATACTAAACCAGAAAAAGAAACTAATATTAAAGAACCAGTTATTTTAAGAAGTAGTGCAGAGTTACATAAGGATAAGTCAGTAACAGACTTTTCAAAGAATGTTTTTACAAAATTGTTGTATGAATATGTAGAGACAATGGATGTGAGAGATTGGTATGTTTGTATGCAGTTGCCTGCATCAGTGTCAGAAGGTGTGACTTATCATCACCTACCTCTAACTTATGGAATAACATGTAGTGTAATTGCAAGTTTATTTTATAAAACAGGTAGATTAGAATCTTATTATACTGATATAGATAAGATTTTTGCAAACATTCCAGTAGTACCAGAACTTAACAAAGTAAAACTAGCCAAAGTTTTAGGAGAATTCTTTTTAGAACATAGAAAATTAACGTTAGAAGAAATAGTTAGTAACAACCTTACCTGTGAGTTAAAGAAAGAAGAAAAAGTATTTTTAGAAATGGTTGAAGAAAGAAGAATGAAATTTCAAAAAGAAGCAATAAAAGAGGAAGGAAAACGCTTATGGACGTTTGAGGAAGGAAATCATGAAGGGAAAAAGATAAATGCAGCAATGACATTAGATTGGCCGCAAACAGGAAAGTTGTGTATTAGGAGAAATAAGACAGTCTATGACAATTACTTTGTAGGTTCCAGTATCTGCCATGACAATTATCAAATTCTGGGAGGTTGGGGATTCAAAGGTGGAAAAGATCCAATATTTCCAGGTATCTATTATATTTGTGGGAATAGAGCTTATTACAGGTTACCGGACCATTGGTATGGAACTTGCTATGTAGGCCTGGTCTTTCCAAAAAATGTTCACATGGACAGAGAAGAAAAGGGAACATACAAGATGATTAATAGATTTACACGTAGAAAGAGGGAAAGTTTTTCAGAAATTGTAGGTGATATTTTTGGAGCATTGATACCAGCAGTGGGAATATCTTTGTGGAAATACAGACTTTATAATGGACGTAAGCTCCTCCATTTTATATTTTTGTAGCCACCATTTTGAGGTAAGCTTTTCTTAGTTTGTCTCCTCAGCACAAAATAATGTGCTCCTTTCAGCTACACAGAACAATGTGGATACGTCAAAAGACCCCAGAGCATATGTTTGTTCTCTACTTGCTAGCACGCAAGTAGGGCAGGATGCATTTAACAAACGGTCAATGATTAACATTCCTATTCACTGATATCACATGTATTACAGCCAGCTGCATAAATTGCTTATGTCTACAAATTATTGTTGATACAGGACGTGCGACCTTTTGTTCCATATCCAGATGATTAATCAAGTGAGCGCCTGACTCTGTAACCACAGGCGTATCTATGTTTATATGTCTGACGCAAGTTATGTACAGTTCTGCTTTATTTCTGTTGACCACGGGATTACTGATGAGTGGTGGGAGTTAATGAGTAATCCTTATATATATATGTTTTGCATGCCATGTATACATATTTCCAGAGGTACTGGTCCTGACTAGTACATGATATCATCCTGGGATTATTAATCATCCTAGGCAGCTGCTAATTTTTCATATCCATTCCCACCTACGCTTGTTCCAGCAGAAAGATATATAAGGCTGTCTATGACTGTGTAAGTTGTCCACTTCTCTCATAGCCACATGGAGCTGTGAGGTTGTGTACCCGCTTGAGCGAAATAAATCTTTTTATGTTACAGTTACCTCCGACTGCTGGTCTTCCTTGTTATAGGTGTACCTGTGGGAGGTTGGAGAAGGACCATTTCCACAAATTGGCGACTCTGGTGGGACCTCTCCGTGGGACATCCAACGGCTAGCTAAGTCCGTGGTTGAGAGGTGCGACTGAGGACCGAAGGATCGTGGGGGCCCCTGCACTAAGGAGACAGAGTTTCTCCGCAGCTGCCATCTGAAGTCCCGACTGGCCTCTTGACACAGGATTCCCCGGCAGAGGTCCACGAGCTGATCCCTTTTGAAACAGACGTGTTGTCCGAAGACCAACAGTCGGACGATTTGAGGACACCACAGATTGGTGAGATTGTTCTGTTGCATGTTTTGTTAATTAAGTTTGGTTACTTAAGTTTGTTGATTAGTTTGGTAAAATAATAGTTATAACTACGAAGTACTAGGAACAATGAAGAAATGCATTTCTAAAACGTTCTGTTGTATAAAATCAGGTCACCGGTTGGACGAAAGTGTCCCCACTCCTGTTGAAGACAGTCCTGGTTGGATATTAATGATAAAAAAAGGAGTGAATGTGAATTTATACAATAGAATATGGCATGAGTATACAAAAAAAGATAAGGAATTACAATTTCCTATTGATGGTACCTTTGATTTAGCTAAATTACAGTATTTACAACAATGTATGATGGAACGGAAGGTCCGACCCGCTATGTTTGAAGTATTTCAAACATGGGAGAAATCTGCCAGAACTCGGAATATGAAACAAAAACAAGATAGGGAACGAGAGAACAGAAAAACAACCATGGCTAAAGTAGCAGAATATAATAATATAAAAATAAACGAAAACATTGAACAGCATGACAGAGAGTTTAGGATGAAAACAGAAAAATGTTTTGTTGCGATAGAAAAAAGAAAGTGCCCTCCTATCGATGAAGTATTAGAAGATTTGTTAGATAAACCTCCCCCGTATAATATTGTCCAGATTCCTGCCCCAGGTCCCGGGGCTGGGGGTCCACCAGCTACTCAGCAAGCGCCCCCTCCTGTTGTGCAGGCTCAACAGGTAGCCACTCCTGTTACGCAAGCCCAGCAAATAACCCCTGTTACTAATCTTCAGGGTACACAGGGAGCGGTAGGTTACACCCCAACAGTACCGTCCGCTCCAGCAACATTATCCTCCAGCACCACGCCCCCAATGTTCACAACACCATTTAGCACACAAAGTCACTCCCCTATAATAACTATGCGGAGACCGGACCACTGGATAGATTCCCCTCACTCTAGGTCACCAATTAGGGACAGACTGACACCAGACACGCAGGTTAGACACACACGATTAGGCCCTTCTGAAAAGAACGCTATAAAGAAAATGACCAAAAAGTGGATGGACCAAGGGGAAATAACTAAAAGAGAAGCCTGGGACACATTTGAGGGGATGCAGGAATTAAGAGCCAAAAATTTTGTCATTAATAGTATGGTGACGCGATTGTTTGATCACTGTTACCTCTTATTAGAGGATAGTACCGTTGTTTTTACGTCACCAGAATGGTTAAACAAAGTATGGAGGGATAGTGAGCACTCTACATTAACTATCGCGCAATGCAAAAGTGCATTTAATGACTGTTATCAGTTCCAAAAGGAGCTAGATATCATTATATGTGGTGCCACACAAAAACATATCCACCAACATTATGGCCCAGAACCTAGTGGTGATACTTCAGCTTACCCTATGAGAGAGGTACATCCAATTGCTGATCCAAGGCCAGGGAATCATCCCCCTATCCCGCAATATGTTCATACTCCTTGGACTAGGGCTGATTTATTAGCCATGAAAAAGGAGTTACCTGATCCTAGAAAAAATCCGAGGCTCTTTTATGAGCAACTTGAATCCGCCATTAATTTAACACCCATGATACTAAAAGATATTGATTTTTTGTTTGATTTCTTGGTACCTCAAGAAATATGGCGTCCAGTTAGGGATAATAACTGCGCAACCATTCACTGGCCAACCATAGTCGGTGATGATAATGGCAGATTAGCAGGAGGAGCCGTGCCACCATCCTTAATAGCCTTACCAAGGCATATTATAACACGTATGCAGGAAATATTGCCCAGAGAAAAGGTGGATTGGGATAAGATGACGGCATGTCGACAGAAGGAGGGAGAGGAAGTTACCGATTTCTTTAGTAGAATAGAGGAGGTTTTTAAAGCATACAGTGGGCAAGATATACAGACTATACAAGGGAAGCGTATCTTTGCTAATCAGTTTGTTCATAATCTTCTACCTGACTTATCAGATAGTATAAAGACGTACGAAAGCACCTGGACTGCTAAAGATCCAGCTGAATTATTGACCATGGCCTGCTACTATGAGAATAAGAGAAATGCAGAAAAGGGAAAAAAGGATAAGCAAATGAAGGAGTTAAAAACAAAAGCATTGATGCAGCAAGCTTTTCCTGATAGGGGAAGGCCAAGAGGACGTACAAACTTTCAGAGGGGAGGTGGACGTGGTCGAGGGGTTGGTCGAGCTGCTTCAGCTCCGGCGCAACAGAGAGCAGGGTTAGGCTACAATACATGTGCCTATTGTTATCAGGAGGGGCATTGGAAGAATGAGTGCCCTTCGTTACAGGGCCAGGGTCAGACTATGAGAAATAATGCCAGTACTTACAGAGGAAACACAACTCCCCACGCAGACAGAGGAAGAGGTAGAGGACAACAGAGAAATTATAGTGACACCGAACAGACAAATTATTTCGACCAAAGGAATAATGCGTATTTTACACAGGATTATGCGCAGGATGATGATCATCAGGATTGGACCCTATAGGGATGCCCAGGAGAGGACAGGGAGCGAGTGCAAATACCAGTAGATTCTTCAGGGCCATATGTAACAATGATGGTTGGAGGTGAAGAAAGAGTGTTCCTTCTAGATACTGGTGCCACTAACACATCTATTTCCCACCGCTTGCTCCCCCATGCTCCTCTCTCGGGAAAATTAGATAAGTCGGTGGGATTTTCTAATGCTGTTGTAACAAGCCCCATTTCGCGACCATTGGACTTCACTATAGGCCCCATAACAGGGAGCATGCCCTTTGTATTAACAGAGAAATGTTCACTTAACTTACTAGGTTTAAAGGCTTTAAAAATGATGCATGCTACCATATATTGTACACCAGATAGTGTTTATCTGACTTGCAAGAACTCAGTACTATCTAAGCAGTATCTTGTTGCAGACAAAAATACCTTACCACCTGAACTTCGGGATATTGATCCAAAGTTGTGGGCACATGGACCAAACGATGTAGGAAGAATGGATATTGAGCCAGTACATATTAAAGTAAAACAAAATGTTAAATTACCCCGCATTCCCCAATACAAAATGTCAAAAGAAGGAGAGGAAGGATTGAAATTAGTGATATCAGACTTGCTGCAACGACAAATAATAAGAGAAGTCACAAGTAGCCTATGTAATAGTCCCATTTTACCTGTAGTTAAACGAGATGATGGAACAGAACAGGTCAAATATAGGATGGTTGTTGATTTGAGAGCCATTAATAAAATAGTGGAACCACAATATCCTGTTGTACCCGACATTACTGCAATGTTTTCGTCTGTACCACCTTCAGCCCAGTGGTTCACTGTGATTGATCTAAAAAATGCCTTCTTTAGCATTCCCATACACCCAGATAGTCAGTATTTGTTCAGTTTTAGTTTCCAAGGGAGATCCTATCAATTCTGTCGAGCTCCACAGGGGTATACAGAAAGCCCTAGCATTTATAGCCAGGCATTAAAAAGACAACTGGATAACTGTATTATGCCATCAGGTACGGTATTACTGCAATATGTTGATGATTTATTAATCACCGCTGAAACAGAAGATATTTGTAAGCAGGCTACGCATGATGTTTTAACATTTCTCGCTTTGCATGGACATAAGGTTTCGCCAGCTAAACTACAGTATTGTCGACAGGAGGTAACCTATTTGGGTCACCTCTTGTCGAATGGGGGAGGAGGCTTTCACCTGCCAGAATACAGTCCATTCAGAACATTTCAAGACCTAGAACTCAAAAGGATGTTCGTGCATTTCTGGGAATGGTCTCCTTTTGTAGGCAATGGGTACCAAATTTTTCTTTTCTGGCCAAACCATTATTGTCCTTAACTCACAAGGATGTGCAAGATCCCGTCCCTTGGGAGAATGAACATCACGATAGCTTCATGGCTTTAAAATCTGCTCTATGCAATGCACCTGCTTTAGGTACGCCAGACTATACTAAAAGCTTTGCATTGTTCGTACATGAAAGAGAAGGGTGCGCAATGGCTGTACTAACACAGAAAAATGGAGAGAAGAATAGACCATGTGCCTATTTTTCTTCAACATTGGATCCGGTAGCCAGAGGCCTACCGAACTGCCTAAGAAATATTGCTGCGGCGGCTGCTGCAGTAAAACAGGCAGACTCTATTGTACTAGGACATCCCGTTATGGTTTATGTCCCTCATTCAGTGGACATACTATTAAATAAAACCAAGACGCAGCATTTAACTAATGCTAGATTGACTCATTATGAACTAATATTAATGGCTACTAATGTGACCTTGCAGCGGTGCAACACTATAAACCCAGCTACTCTGATGCCTCTCCCTTCGGAGCAGGATGAAGTACAACATGATTGTGTGATTGTCACTGAAACTGAAACGAAAGGTCGAGTAGATTTGGTAGATGTACCTCTGTCTAAGGTCGATGGAACACTATTTGTGGATGGCTCTTGTCTAAAGAGACCAGATGGAACCACCTCGGCAGCCTATGCAATAACAACCAATAAAACAATTGTTGAAACATGTAAAATACAACAGATGTCTGCTCAGGCAGCTGAATTAATTGCTCTAACTAGAGCATGTGAACTTTCAGAGAAGTTAGTGGTAAACATCTACACTGACAGCCAGTACGCTTGGGGGTGGCTCATAACTTTGGACGCTTATGGGCCGAAAGAGGGTATATTACATCTGGAGGTGCTAAAATACAGCACGGCACCTTGATTACAAGATTATTAAATGCTCTTGCATTACCAACTAAGTTGGCTATCATGAAGTGTAGTGCACACAAGATAATCACAGACCATGTAGGCCAAGGAAATGCCTTTGCCGATGAAACAGCAAGGCATACTGCATTAAATGAGTACACGTTAACATATGTAGTGTCGAGTGCAGATGAGGAGACGAAAGAAGTTGATCCTTACACGCAGATAAGGGAGATTCAAGCTTTTGCAAGTGAAGAAGAAAGAAAGCAGTGGGTAAAGGAAGGTTATTATTTTGACACACATCTTGGGGCTTGGATGAATACACTTGGACAGAAATGGGTCCTGCCTGATAGTTTTCTCTTGCCCATACTTCAGATGGTCCATGGTCCTGCACATTTGGGAGCTGACGGGATGACAAATACAATTGAGAAAATATGGGAGAACAAAAATATAAGAAAGACAGCTGTAAAACTTTCTAAAAATTGTATGATCTGTGCTCTTCATAACGTGGGAAAAGGGATACAAGTACCACCTGGTCATTTCAGATTGCCAGAATATCCATTTGAATGTCTTCAGATGGACTTCATCGAGATGCCCCCTGCCAATGGAAAACAATATGTTTTAGTTGTCATATGCAGTTTTAGCAATTGGGTGGAAGCATTCCCTTTGAAAGATAATACCGCCTTGAGTACAGCAAAAATGCTGCTGAAAGAGTATTTCCCTCGCTACGGTTTGCCCAAAAGTCTGTGGAGTGATAACGGAGTACATTTTTCGAATAAAATAATGGATCTAGTATGTCAAGGACTGGGGCTAAAACAGAAATTCCATTCAATTTATCATGCAAAATCAGCAGGGCTTGTAGAGCGTTGCAATGCTACCTTAAAAAATAAACTGCAAAAAATATGTGCATCAAGTACTCTCAGCTGGGTAGATGCTTTGCCAATAGCCTTGTTCTCTATGAGAACAACTGTTACATCTAAAAACAGACTCTCCCCATATGAGCTTGTAATGGGGAGACCCGCAAATGTATATGGGTTTGCCTCTCCATCAAAGTTGCAAGAATTGACACATTCTGCTTTATTGGATTATTGTAAAGAATTAACTACTGCTCTGTCTACCATTCGCCAACAGGTCAGAGACACTTGGTCCCCGCCTTTGGAAGGAGAAGTGCATGACATCCGGCCCGGGGACTGGGTCCTGACCAAGAACTTTGTAAGGAAAAACAGCCTACAACCCAGATGGAAGGAACCATCTCAAGTTTTGTTAGTCACACAAACAGCAGTGCGATGTGATGGACACAAAAACTGGATTCATTTATCGAATGTGAAAAGAGCACCACCATTCTGGCCAAAATTGCCCCCGGAAGAGGACCGTTCTGACCGAAGAACTGGTGATTGCCCTCCTACCCACATCGACGATCAACGAACTGTATCAGGATATAATCTACGCCCAAGGAAACTGAAGAGTGCTTAGGACGGAGCAAGCACCAACTGCCACGCACTGGGTAGTGCCAACTTTAAAGGACTAACTTGTGCAGTGAGGTTAGTAAAATAAGGACACTGCCGACAAAGATCTGTAGAGCCTGTAACAGTGAGGCCTATAACGAACACTGTTGAACTATCACATCTAAGTGAGATTGTATATTTCGAAGTCTTTAAGCATTATCTCTAACCGTATTGCTATCTGGGACCGTATTTTCGTCAGACATGGAAGATACCTATTCCACCCTTACAATGAACAAAAAGAGGCGTTGGTACTCCAAACTATGCATATTATGTGTGTTATTTTGTGTAATGTCTTTGATAATCGGCTTACTCTATCTTTTAGAGCTTTATCACCCTATAGCAAAACCAGCCCCGCTTCCCTCTGACAAGGTCCCCTCAGTTACTGTAGCACCTGAGGATATGGATCACAGGGAGGAAATGCGTCATAATTCTTTTCTTACCCTACTTCATCAGACTCATCAAGTAATTGAAAAAAATAATTGTTGGATATGCATGCAATTTCCGGCATATGTAGACGAAGGACTACCCCTCCTCCAAGTACCCCTGCCGTTTGAAGCATCCTGTTATGCGTTACATACCGTGATGTTGAAGGTTGAGCTAATAGGGGTCCTTAAAAACTTGGTCACCTCCCGTTCTACCACCAGAACATCAACTGTGTCACTATACAACCGATATCAAGATGACATCCTCCAGGCAGGAAATTGCACTGAAGTTGTCTTACCTAATGCAACGTTCCCCTTTTCTAATATATTCACCCCACTATTTTTGGTAAACAATGTAAGTACACCTCCGCTTCATAGAGACGCCAGAGAAATACCCTTTTTGAAAATGAGGCAGCGTAGTGTACTTGGGAGTATATGTATCAGAAGTAATGGTACTTCCGACATGGGGAATAGTACCAATTGCAATATGACATTTGAGATGGCTGCTCAGGAAATGACAGTTCCACTTTATATCGGTGACTCAGTTTATTTCATTTGTGGTTCTAGGGCCTACACTTGGCTACCAGTGAATTGGGGTGGCTGTTGTCATCTAGGTCTTGTGACACCAGCGATGTCTATCAAAAGCACAAAGGAGGTAAATAGAGCCTCCAAAACACTAAGGGGTAAGAGGAGTGTTGATCAAGGAGATACAGTATCAGAGATAGCTGGTGATGTGCTGAAGGCCTTTGTTCCTTGGTATGGCCCTGCCATAAATTCCAGAAATATTCGCAGGTTATCCCGTTTATTGGAAGCAACTGTAGAGGAGACAGCAGGGATTATTGAGAACATCACAGTGGAGCTCAAGGCTGTCAGATTGGTTTCCCTTCAGAACCGGATGGTTCTAGATATGATGTTGGCAGAACGGGGTGGAGTCTGTAGGGTGATCGGGGTGTCCTGCTGCGTGTATATACCTGACTCCTCCACATCAGTTAGGGAAGCTGTCAAAAGACTATATGATATAGGGGCCCAGGCCCATAGTGATGTTGGCTCTTGGGATCTGGCGGGCTCTTTTTGGAACACTCTATCGGCATGGGGTTGGAAGATAGGGATGTTCCTAGTGACCATATTCCTCGTAGTAATTGGGTGCTGTGTTTTCATTAATTGCCTACCCATATGTTGCCAGTGTTTGGGGCGACTGCTGAAACCACCCCCAGTCCCTCCAGTGACACTGACTAACGCTCTTATAATGAGGGATATTGTGACTCAACAATTGATGGATATTGATGTTTCGGATAACGCCACCTCCCTCCCAAATGCAGTAGATTATGTTAATGAACGCCATGAGGCCCACTATAGTAACAGTCGGCCAATATATGAACACGTACATTAGGAGTCGATAACAATGTTGGACCTTGCGTCCAAAGGGTCGATTGTGGAAATACAGACTTTATAATGGACGTAAGCTCCTCCATTTTATATTTTTGTAGCCACCATTTTGAGGTAAGCTTTTCTTAGTTTGTCTCCTCAGCACAAAATAATGTGCTCCTTTCAGCTACACAGAACAATGTGGATACGTCAAAAGACCCCAGAGCATATGTTTGTTCTCTACTTGCTAGCACGCAAGTAGGGCAGGATGCATTTAACAAACGGTCAATGATTAACATTCCTATTCACTGATATCACATGTATTACAGCCAGCTGCATAAATTGCTTATGTCTACAAATTATTGTTGATACAGGACGTGCGACCTTTTGTTCCATATCCAGATGATTAATCAAGTGAGCGCCTGACTCTGTAACCACAGGCGTATCTATGTTTATATGTCTGACGCAAGTTATGTACAGTTCTGCTTTATTTCTGTTGACCACGGGATTACTGATGAGTGGTGGGAGTTAATGAGTAATCCTTATATATATATGTTTTGCATGCCATGTATACATATTTCCAGAGGTACTGGTCCTGACTAGTACATGATATCATCCTGGGATTATTAATCATCCTAGGCAGCTGCTAATTTTTCATATCCATTCCCACCTACGCTTGTTCCAGCAGAAAGATATATAAGGCTGTCTATGACTGTGTAAGTTGTCCACTTCTCTCATAGCCACATGGAGCTGTGAGGTTGTGTACCCGCTTGAGCGAAATAAATCTTTTTATGTTACAGTTACCTCCGACTGCTGGTCTTCCTTGTTATAGGTGTACCTGTGGGAGGTTGGAGAAGGACCATTTCCACATCTTTGAATGCATTTAAAATTCGGAAGTTATCCACAGTAGTAGATCGTTTGTCTACAGATACTGCGGGAGGGTTCTTAATGGTAAATACCGAAATGGTTGCCATGAGAGCTATGGTGATGCAAAATCGGCTTGCCCTTGATATTCTTTTGGCAAAAGAGGGTGGAGTCTGTGGAATGTTGAAAGTCCAACATTGTTGTACTTACAATCCTGATAAAAGTGAAAATATACAGAAGTATATTACAAATATTACAAATTTGCACAAAGAACTAGTTCCACTGGAGGTTGAAAGTGTTTTGGGAAAACTTGGTAGAGGGTTTTCTTCAGTAGCAAATTGGTTGACCAGAATGAGTAGACTAATGATAGGGAAAGTTATAATAATAGCAACTGTAGTTATATTGTTAGCCATGGTATTGAAAATAGTAATAACATGTATAAAAAGAAAAGTAAGACAAAATAAGATAAAAAGAAATAACAGAATAATGAAAGAGAGAGAGAGAGAAATGGGTGAAAGTGAGTTGGAGAAAATGAAAGAAAGCATGTATAAGGAGACTAAAAGGCAAGATGAAGAAGAAACAGATGTGTAAATAACAGAAAACAAAGGATGAAAGACATGCTGCCTGAAAAGAAGTATGACTTAGGTTTTATGTGGTGATTTAAAAATCACCAAAGGGGGAGTTGATGGAGCAGGAAAATAAATTTTTTAACCCCTAACAAATTTTATAATTAATTAAATAAAATGTTCGTTTAAATGTATTAATCAACACTGTATGTGTGGGAATGGTAACATGCCAATGTGTGTGCTAAATAATCTATTAATGGATGTCCGTGTGTCTAATTATAACGTAAAAATAAATGCGTACTAATTAAAAATAAATGCATGTTTGTGCTTCATAGAAATAAAACGTGTCGTTGCAAAAACAATAGTGATGGTAAGTAAGGAACAGCTTAAATGTTGCTTTCTGCTAGGTAATAACTAACTGGGGTACGTAGATGACGGGAGGAAAACGAAAAGGGCTATTTTTCTCTATTTTAATTATGTTTTGTTTGCCTCAAATTAGTGCTTCTAAAGTATAACCGAGTGGCGATATAAAATGGCCGCCAGTGGGAAGATGTGCGCAGGCGCAAGGGGACACGTGATACGGGATGAAATCGGAGAAAAAACTAAACCTCGTGAGGTTACTGAGACAGCTAGGATGCGAGAAATGGTCAAGGCTGATGTGACCTAATTGAACTGATAGTGTGCCGTGATGATCAGCAGAAGACCCGTGGGAAACAAGTTTAAGAGAAAGGACAATGACTGCGGAGTTCTCGAATGTATCGAAAGAAGTTACAAATGTACTGATCGAAACGGATGAAAATATGTTTGAGCGTATGGGAAAGGAAATGATCCAAGGACCCTTGAATCCAAGAGAACTTGATTAAAAGAATGAATAAGATGACATGCATGGACCAATGAAAGAAAAGCGTGTTATTAATGTTGCAACAGTTAGTTAGCAAAGTTAGAATTAGGGTATAAGAGGGCCTACTCTTAGTGGGAGGGGGTCAATTGATGTCAGTCGCGGTTGCAGTCACAGTCAGGAGAGGAGTTGGAGAGTCGTGTTGGTGGCTTCCAGTGCTGGGTGGTCCTGATCGATCCCTTACTGAGCGGGAGTTGCTGAAAGACTGTTAGATGAGAAGGGTTGCAGGTAGCTGATGCTGACGAGCTGAAGTTGCTGTTGCTGTCTTAATTTTCCAGTTGAGTATGAGAATCAGGCTATTTCTAATTCTTAACTTAGGTTAGAAATCATTAGGCTAAATTAGGAAGCTAGGCAGGTAATTAGGGTTTTGGCTTCATGACAAAAATTTCCTTTCTGCAATAAATTGATTATGCTTAATAAATATTTGAATTTAAGAATGAATAATTGAATAAAGTTTAAATTCTTTCTCATGCTTTTAAAATTATATAAAATTTAAGATTCTTTAAACCAAAATGACTCAGTGGTTATTTTTCCTAAATGATTGTGACATCAGTAATTGGTTATTGTGATTCAGCTGGTCTTAATCACTATGAACTAATTTTTTACATGAATGATTCATCGACAAAACAATGAGCAGGAATATCTTAAGAAATAACTAAAAGAAAGTGACAAATTAAGGTAATAAGATATCCCGGCTCCTTCCAGCGGTACATAAATGGTGTTCTCCATTTAGTTCTCATGCTTCTCCTAGGAGTATAGAATTTCATAAGGGTGTAAGGGAAATCCAGGAGTGTGCATGTGTGTTAGGCGATGTTTATGGGCCCCATCGTCATGTGGATATGAGAAATATAGTTTGCCCCTGGATGACCTATAAGTGACCTGGGAGGAGAATAGTTTTTATTGTACGCGCTGCATCAACCTAAAAGTAAAAACAAACAAGAAAAGATTTCAGTGAAACGTGGCATTTGCAGTGTAAATCTACAGACAATTCAGATTAATTTAGTGAGGTCACATCACAAATAAATAACAATAGTGTATGCATTCCAAACCACAATAACATAATATTTCAATAACATACAGATTGAAAAGTTTTCTTTATGTGCCTCTAAGGACTATAAGACACCTGTGGCAGGCAGGGGTGCAGGATGTGTGCCTATGTCCTATGGCAGGTGGTGGGTGCAGAGGAAAAATGGAATGATCCTTAAAATAATTATTGCTGGCGGGTGCCTACGGCAGGTGGTGGGTGCAGGGGGAAAATGGAATAATCCTTAAAAAAAAAGTATTGCTGATATGGGCCTATGGCAGGCGGTGGGTAAATGGGCAAAATGGAATAATCCTTAAAAAAAATTATTTCTGGTGTGAGCCTATGGCAGGGAAAAATCAAATAATTGAAAATAAATTATTCCTGGTGTCTCCTTGGGGACTATGAGAAATCTTATGGGAGGCAAGGAGGCACAGTGGAAAATGGGGAAAATGCATAAAAAGGCACTGTGCATGCATACTACAATCATCCTCAAGCACATCAAAAGCACATCAGGGAAAAAAGAAAAAAATGAAGAAAAAACAAAAAGGTATGGGCCTCTTCTATCAATGATCCTCGAAAATGGCTTTGAAAAGTTGAAAAAAATTACACATTGGCTACACAAAATGTCCGCTGGGTACATGGCCACCAAGGGAAAAGGCATGGACAACAAATAACACATGAAGGCCTATGGCAAAAGCAAAGCATAATGACTACAAAATGGCAGACGACCACATGGCCACCAAGGTCAAAGGCATGGACAACTACTACAAAGTGGGTGCTGACCACATGGCCACCAAGGGCAAAGGCATGGACAGCAAAGAACACATGCAAGCCTATGGCAAAAAGCACACTGACAGCACAAAACAAAATGGCCACCCTGCCACATGGCATGGGGAAAAAAGACAAAATGGTGTCATGTGGCAAACACACAGATAGGCCACACAAAAAAATGGCCACTTGGCCAGCAAAGAAATGAGACATGGTAAACAAGAAGAAAACACTGCCATTAATTCGGCAATGTCAACTTTAAAAGTTCACCAACCGCAGACATCTCAAAGAATCAAAAATTACCTAATGAAAATACTTTAATACTTTTCAGAAAAACATAAAAAAATAAATTTTGCATTTAATCGAACACGATCCCTAAATCAATAATCAATAGATGTTTTTAAAAAAAACTATACCACATAAACAACAGTTGTTTTATTTATATAGCCAATGCCTTGTAATAACAGCTGGCTGGCAGAGGCCCGTGGCAGTAAAATAATTGAGCAGACTTGGCCCCACAGTAAAATGAGCAAAATAGTAGTGCAACACACAAGAAATGGAGGAAAAGTACTTTAGAAGTTTTAAAACCAGGCCTCTAGCCCTCCCAACCTGTGAAAACGTTTTGCCTTAGAAAAAACTAAAAAAGTTAATGCTAAATAGGCCCCTGCTGCAACTTCAGGCCACCCGCAATCAAATTAAAAAATGGAAGTAAAAACAAAAAGGTAAAAAAATACTAAAAATACTGATGTATTTTCTCCATCAAACAACAAACTTATCCAAAAGTTCTTTAACTTATTTGATTCCTTGATATGTTTGATTCTGACTCATTTGCCTGATTTTAGTAGCTGCAAAGAAATTTGACAGGAGTCCAAGATGGAGGTGAAGATAATTAATCTTTTTGTACACCTAATAAGCTGACACTCACATGGGTTGTGTTGTGTTGGCTTGGGTGGGAGCCTCCTTCTTCCCTAAGTAGCTCTCACCCTACAAATCACTTCACCCCTGCTATGGTCATCTGACCACTCAGAGACCCTACTTTGGAAAAACCCACAATCGCAAGCAGCCAGAAGACCAAGAAGCTGGACAACACTGAGTTCTACAAAAACATGTAAAGTACGGTTACAGAACCTAGATTTCAGAATACGGAACAGTAGAGTAACCCAAGGCAGTGCAAAACTGTGCAATACACTGCCTAGTGTCACTTTGCATCGGGGGGTGTTGCATAGATGGTGCATGCTCGTTCCCATGCTACCACCCATAGGTTTTGACTTAAATCCCTATCTACAAAGTACTGTAGACAGGGATTTGTGCCAAAATCCTGCACCTCCGCGAGGCAGGAGTAAAGACGAGAATTGTTAATTTTTCCTCTTTTTTCCCCACTGTGTATGTGTATTGTATTCACCAGCACACATACAAAGTGGAAATACGTTAAAGCTTAGTTTATGGACTAGAAGAGACCGTTTCCAGCACAAAACCTATGCTTCGCCTACCCTCATTTTGTATCTGTTCGTGTAGGCTATCTTGAGTTATATGTGTATGTTGTGTGTTCTGTGCTCAGATGTGGTTGCTACATAGCTAAAGTGTTGTGTAGCCAGACCCAAAAAGTGCTTTCATAATAAATGATGGGAACTATATTTTTATTTTATTTATTTATTTATTAAGCGCAACATTCATCCCAAGGGACATCACGGCGCTAGGACATATGACTATATGATTGAAAATGGCAAAGCTTGAGACCACGTATGGCTCATGTGCGTGACCAGGCAGAAAATGGGCAGACCAGATGAACTTACTGCTGCTTAAATTATTATATTTCTGAATGAACCTGTAAAACGAAACATGCGCCAAAATCAAAATTACACAACATCAGTGACAGTACAATGAAGAAAGTTGAAAACACATGCACAAAAGTCTCAATGACAAGGCCATTCTCAAAATAACCATTGCTCACCTCTCTTTACAAACAAGGTTTGTTTGTTAGTTGCATAACCAAACCACTCAATTGGATTTGTGCAGTGATACCTCATAAGTAGAAGTTAGCAGCTGGGGGCAGGGAGACAGATAGCAAGATCAATAATTCACAACCAGTACTAAATCCCCAACATTTAGTGCAAGGTATGCACTCTAGAACAGTAGTTCTTAACCTGTAGTCGTGGGCCTCCTAGGGATCTATAACTCCTACTCAGGGATTCTGTGACTTCATAGAAAATTCAATAATATTAACAGATTAATCAAGTGCATACAAATAATAAAGCAACATGTAAATTGAAATTTTTAAAACGTTCTGTAAATGTGAAGAAATTTGATATTGAAGGCTAAAAATGAAGTTGGTTTTGTGGAAGTTGATTTGTGGAAGCAGTACAAGTGCATCAGACAGAATATAGGATGGATGACTGGGGGCCTCAATTGAATTTGGAAAAGCTCCAACCTTCCCACTTAAATTAAAATTTAGATTTTTTATATTTGTTTGTAAATGAAATACATTATTACATAATTTCTGTTTTAATTTGAAGATTGCTTGTTGCTCTATTTTTCTGCATTGTTTTGCTGTTCAAATCATTGAAATTACGCAGGCCAGGCTCTCCGGCTACCAGTAATGTCACAGTAGGGGTCCCTGGAATATGAAAATGATTCAGAGGGGGTCCCCGGGTTCCAGTAATGATTAAGTGGGGGTCCAGAGTAATCGAGAGGTTAACAACCACTGCCCTAGAACAATAGAGACTTAAACTCTCAGGTTCAGAGAGGACTTGATTGGGGGTACAACACACAGAGATTACTTGAGGGTCACGTTCCCCAACATCATCATCTCAAACCCAGGAACAACCACTTGCTGTATGGATTATTAGTTGTTGGACTTGGCCTTCTCTGCAGGGTCACCCCCAAACTTTTTGACTTCACCTGTCCTATTGTTTAGCTGAATTATTTTTTTGGGGCCTTAGAACTCTGTGCACTCTACTACTGCTAACCAGTGGTAAAGGGCTTGTGCTCTCGCCTCTAAACATGGTAAAATTGGCTGACACCCAATTAGCATATTTAATTTACTTATAAGTCCCTTGTAGAGTGGTATACCATATACCCATGGCATGTAAAATAAATGCTACTTGTGGGCCTGCAGCACTTGTTGTGCCACCCACTTAAGTAGCCCCTTAAAATATGTCCCAGGTCTGCCATTGGAGGCTGAATGCAGTTATAAACTTCTAATTCGACTTGGCAATATAACCTTTCCAAGCCTTAAACTCCCCTTTTATTGCATATAGGTCACCCCTAAGGTATGCCCTAGACAGGCCATAGGGCAGGGTGCAATGTAAATAAAAGGTTAGACATGCACTTTTAAGTTTTACATATCTTGGTAGTGAAAAACTCCTAAATTAATTTTTCACTACACTGAGGCCTACCTCACAGTAGTGAAAAGTGTTGATTTTTGATTGGGAACAGGTAAACATTTCATGTTTGGTGTCTTAGAAATTGTAATTAAATGTCCTCTTAATGGTAAAGTCAGATTTGGAGTTACAGTTTTGAAAATACAACTTTTAGAAAGTTGGCATTTTCCTGCCCTAGCTGTTTGGTACCTGCAGCCTGTCCTAGGTCACATGTGCAGTTGCCATATGTACTTTGTTTATTCCACCCAGACAGACACACAATATAGTGATTAGCTGTGCCTGGATAGGCCATCAACTGGCAGGATGGGGGAGCGGAGCTGGCCACAGACCCACTTGCAACTGAATAGGCTGTGCTCTGCCTTCACACAAAAGACATGCATTGTTCATGCAGCCAGCTTGGAGCTAGGGAATGGAAGCCAGGAAACTTCAACCACTTCAAACGAAATGCTCTAAAAACATCTCCTACTGCTACTGATGCTCCAGGTATAAAAACTGGACCCTCAGACCCACTCTTCAGTTCCCTTTCTGGACCTGTGGAAGGACTCTCAGAGGACCGCCTGCTGCTGTGGCTTGCTGTGTACTCCATAAGCCTGCTTTGCTAAACCTGGAAGGACTGCTTTGCTTCCTGGAGCCTGCCTTGAACCCTCAGAGGCCTGCACTGCTGCTTGAGTCCTGTTCTGACACTTGAACCCAGGACTGCCAAAGTAACTCCAAGTGCTAGTAGGCTGGCCTTCTGATCAAAGCCTCAGGTACAGAAAAGGCTCTAACCCTCTTGAACCAGCACTGGACCCAGTCTGAGTGAGTCCTAACCCCCCAAATGGTGCCCCTCCGGTC
The DNA here is from genome assembly GCA_963921515.1 of Calotriton arnoldi. Classification (NCBI taxonomy): domain Eukaryota; kingdom Metazoa; phylum Chordata; class Amphibia; order Caudata; family Salamandridae; genus Calotriton; species Calotriton arnoldi. The sequence goes on from CAWUFW010000245.1 coordinate 4,592,850, forward strand.
CTGAACCTTTGGTGGTGGTGCTAAATGTGCCCAGATAGACAAAATCCAAAACTTGGTACTTAGAACATTTTTGCTAAAAACATCTCTGAGAACCGAGAGAAGACCGGGACCATCCTGCTCATCTATCCGCCCAAGGTGCATGACCAATAGGTCTGACTTCATGGCAGCTCTCGCTATGTTCTTCTAAACAGCACTAAATCCTGTTCAGCTGTCCTCCGCTCAAGGGGTCTCCAGGCTCGTGGAACTCTCATCAGCTACAGCCTCCTGCCTCATCCAGCTGGAGATTTTTGACTTCCAAAAAACAAAGGGGCATTTTTAACAAGAAATTGACTTAGGGCACAGTTGCAAGGCTTCTAGCTGCACTGCCCTATGCGAATTTAAAGGGCAGGAATTCACCGTATTGCACCATGGTACAAGGGTGTTTGTATTGTTGGCACAACTTGTTTTTGTGCAGGAAGGGGCACAAAATCAATCACCAGAGGTGTTTTCCTCATTCTGTGTGTGCTGCAGAATGCAGCAGATGTGGAAAGAGGAAAGAACGAGGAGGAATGTAAAAATGTCTCCCCGTTACGCCTGCTCTAGGGAGGCACAAGGTTTTGGCGCTGGCCCAGGTTTACCTGATGTTGTAAATCTGAGGCAGTGTTAAATTCTATGGGTGTTGAGTGGAAACACCCACAGCAACACCCATGGAACGCCTCTTTCACGCAGAGTAAGGCAAGGCAGCAACTTGCTCTGCGTTGCCTCACTCCATATCTACAAGGCCATGAAAAGCCACACAGGGTGGCTTTACATGGCCTTGTAGAAATGGTTAAGCACTGTGCGCCACCGGAACATCACAAAAAGTGATGTTCCGGCAGCGCACAGGGCTTGTAAGTAAGTTTGAACGTAGAAATCTTCACTGCAACTTCGTCTAGCGGCTCCCCGACAACAACGCTTCCTCCTCGGACACCACCTGCAGCCTTGCCCAGCTGAACTTTACCTGCTCAGAACATTTTTCAAAGAATTTTCTTCACAGTTCGAAGGTAGGCGTCGACTGAGTCCAATACACTTCTTGCATAAGACCCATGCTCCATCGCAGTCGGCTGTATTTTTCAACTTTAATCCGGTCTCGCGCAATTAGATGTCTACGTTGGCTGCTAGTTTTTACCTTAAACGTTTAAAATTTATAACTCTGATTCTAGTGATTGGATTTATGCCATTTTTTTAACATTGTTTTAAGAGTTTTATATAGCACGAACTAGACCCGAAGTTATCGGGTATCAGAGCGCTTTACATGAGCACCAGTTTCGTTACAGAAGGACACATTCTTTTTTGTTAGGCACGGGGAGATTCAGTGATTTGCCCAGAATCATATTGTCCAGAATTTTTGCTGTCAAATAATTTTTTGTAGTTTATTCAATTTTTCTAAATTGGTGTGGAATTTTTCCTGTATTGTGTTTTCACTTTATTACTGTTTGTTTGATGCATAAATACATAAATACATGACACATTGCCTCTAAATTAAGCGGGACTGCTTTTGTGCCAAGCTACGGGAGGGTTAAGTACAGGTTACTTTAGTGACTTTTGTAGTTCATCCTGACAGGGATTGTGGCTGTTGCCTGAACAGGGGTCTTTTATTTTCTTGGGCATGTGATCCGACCCTCCCATCAATAACATACTTTTTAATGAGTTAAGATTAAACCTGTTTACACACATCCATTCTTTTATGATTTGAAAATGTTGGTTCTACCAAGTTTGATCTGCCACAAATTTGTTTCGCTATTGGCAAGATGATCTGTATATTGCCCACTTAGTGGAAACAGACAGATACGTTTTGCAGATCATCCTCTACAAGGAAGAGAAAAAACCTGACAATCATAAGACGAATGCATGCAGGCGTTTGAGAGTCAGTTTATGTGAAAGAGAGCGTGTGTATGTATGCATATGTGTAAGCATGAGTGTGTGATTGAAAGTAAAGCTCAAATGGTGTATGAGGTCACTCCCGCTGCCCCTGGTATTTTGGTGAATCAGCGGTCATGCACTTAGCCTGTTTGTGTCTGCTGTTCTGCCATGGTTTACAGCGGGTAGGGCTTCTGCCTGTTTGTGGGGTTACTTGTGAAACGTCGTGCTCCTTGTTGGTAAGACAATCAGTAGCTGTGACGGGGTGCTTTAGAGCAGTGCCCACACATGCGATACATTCATTCACCTGTGAATGTTGCTGAAATCATGCTCTAGATCAGGACAGGAGTGGTGCAAGAATGAATATGTGAATTGGTCTGGGTATCTTTCCGTGGTCTGTGATATCACTGTCCATGGTTATCAACTAAAGTAGTGAGTATCGAATGCTCGCCTTGGAGGCACTCTTGTCTATGTTGAATGCTAAAGATGCCATTCTTACCACTGACCTATCAGCAGATGAGATTATGTCCAGTCTAGAAGCAGTGATGGGTTCAACAGCTGATACTGTGCCCCCTCCCCTTCCCCACTGTAAAAGCTGAAAACAGAATACATGTATGTAGCGGACCTATGGCTCTTGAAGTCTGTAGTAAGAAGGTCAAAAGTGGTAAAAATGAGCTAAAAGCCATCCTGACAAGCGAGATGTCTAAATACAGAAAATCCATCATTGCAGCTACATTAGAATCTTTTAATCTCAAAGTGCAGCGGCCTCTGGGTCCAAAGTGGTATTTAAAATTCTTCATCAATTGGATCCATGTGAGTCACACTGCTCTGTCTGTACCAGTAGCAGGCACATGGGTCGGTGATTTAGCTGTCTCCATGATCTAGTAAATTATTTCCTTCAGTTACAATCAACGCTGCCAGTATCAGAGTCCATCTCAGTGCTGCTATGGTTTTGAACACTTAGGACTGTAAATCAAAGTATTGAGGGAAACATATCATGGGGACAAAATATCACGGCATTAATATAAAGAAACAAAATATCGTGAAGGTAAATTTAAATGGGTAAGTATAGATTTTCTATATTTAACTCCAGATCAATGTATTTTGACGATACATGTATCGTCAAGATGCATAAATGGGAAGTGCAGTAAACAAATACTTACCTATATATATTTACCTTCACGATATTTTCTTCACATTATTTTGGCACACAATATCTTTTCTTCGATATTCTGGTGGAAAACCACACTGAGTTGAGCTCACCAACCTGGAGTAGTTCTGTAAATTGATAAAAATTTCAAAGTGTTGCTGAAAGTGGTGAGGGCATAAGAACCTTTTTATGTTCTGACACTTGGTAACTTAAGACTGTTGTTAAGGACCCTATTTTCGGTCCAACCGCAGTTTTTGCTAACCTAATATCTGATTCACTGCTTTTAGAAAGGCTCCACTTTCTAAACAAGCACAGGCAAAGCCAATACGTCACAGCTCAGCCAGACAGGGAAGGGAGAAAAAAGAGAATGTGGGGGAGGGGAAGAGACAGGAAAACAGGGAGAAAGAGCAAAGAAACATGCACTCCAGTGGAATGCTGAAAGCAAAATGAAAAGTCTGCTCAAGTCCGCAGTGGAAGGTAACAACTCATCCATTCAAAGCACTGAAAGGCCACAATTCTCCTGAGTTGGACAAGCACAAGATTATGAAGGAAAGACATTTAATTATGGGCAAGGGGCTGACCCAATTTCTGCTCTAAGGGGTAGATTTATATATTTTTCATGCAACTCAGGGCAACAAGCATAGTTGCTGCATTGCGTTGCATAAAAAGGGAGACAGCAAAATGTGCAATATCAATTAAAATATGGCACATTTCTATTGCCTTCTAGCGCTGGCACACTGTGTGCTGCCTAGCGCCAACACAGGCACCCTTGCACCACCATGCAAGGGTGCTGGCATTACAGGCAGGAATGTTTTTGTGCAGGAAGGAGCACCTTCCTGCACAAAAAAAATCCTTAGCACCATTTTCCTCTTTCTATTTATGTTGCAAAATGCATCTCATGTGGAATGAGGAAATAACGAGGAGAAAAAAACATGTTTCTCCTTGTTACGCCTCACTGGGGAAGGCATTGCATTCTGACTCATTCTCAGGTTTACAAGTCTTTGTAAATCTGAGAATGTGTTACAATCTATGGGTGGATGCGTAGGAATCACCGCCCAACTCATGAGGAAACTCCAGACCATCCAGAACACAGCAGCCAAACTCATCCTCGACCTCCCCAGACAGACGCACATCACCCCTTACGTTAAGCAACTCCATTCGCTACCAGTCGCAAAGAGATGCCAGTTCAAGCTGCTCACCCACTCACAACGAAGGAACGTGTACCTCAACAAACATGTGAATTTCCACAAGCCTACCAGGAAACTCCGTCCCGGATCCCTCTCCCAGGCAGCTACCTAATGCATCCGCCGATCAAACAGCAGTGGCCGCTCCTTCGCCCACCTGGCGGCAAAGACCTAGAACACCCTCCCTCTGCACCCATCGCTCCAGAAGTTCAGGAAGGACCTCAAGACCTGGATGTTCAACCAATAAGCACAGGCAGCATGATCCAGCAGCAGGAACTCCACAGCGCCTAGAGACCCTTATGGGTGAAGCAGCTGCACTTTACAAATCCTGATTGATTGATTGAACCCCCATGAAACTCCTTTCTAACGCAAGGTAATGCATTACTTTGTATTTACTACAATCTGGCTTTCCATGGCCTAGTAAATACCAAAAAATGATTTAGCGTCAGGGCTGCGCACAAAAGTGGTGCAAAACTTTTGTAAATCTGCCCCTAAGTAGATAGGAAATAATAGGTCTACCTCCAAGATATAAATGGAGCTTTTCTGGACCCCTTACAATTTGCTTCACGATTGGCATTTAATAATAGTCTCTTCCCAATGCAAATTCTGTAGAGGGTGCTGATGGGGAACAACAACCTGGAAAACAAGTCCTTGCCGGGTGATTTCCAGTCTGGGTTTATTCTCGGGCGACACACTGAACTGACCCTTGCTGAAGTAATAGAAATCTGTGGAGAAGAGAACCTTTTTGGCTTTTGACAACCTCAACTATGCTGCCCTAATTGATAGACTAAAAGATTATGGTCTGGGAATGAGAAAGATGGCTTGCCTTGTTTTTGAATGTTATAAATAGTCATGTGGCAATGGGAGGCCTTTGATCCGACAGGATGGAGGTAGAGACGGGAGTACCCCAAGGCTCCTGTCTGTCACCTGCATTTCTCACCATGTGTGTGGAACCTTTCTGAAGTGTGGGCTGTGCTTTAAAATATTCACTGAAGCAACGAGCAGATCTTTAAGATGTCCAGGGATTCTAGCCTTGTTGTGGCTTCTTTCCAATACTGGATGGAAAAAAGTCGGTTAGAACATATTGAGGTGAAGTTGGAGTTTCAGCAACGCACTGGATTGGAGTAATTGCTTTTGTGTTTTAACCTTTAAGGCTTTGACATCCTCCCTGTCTCTAAAGTCAAAGCTCTGAGTGTTTATTTTGATGCCTCACCTACCATGAAGGCTCAAACTCTCCGAACGTCAAGGTGTCACTGCAACAGCAATAGATGAAACCTATTGGGTTGGTTTACGGCAATGCCTTGTATGCCGCTCTGTTTGATGGCCTGTTTCACAAGTTCAAAATAATGCAGAATCAGGTGGTTCACATTGGGATCCAAACTCCTGCAAGATTCTAAAGCTGTTGCATTGGCTGTCGAAGGCAACATGTATATCTGTTATATTAACTTCTGTTGTGCAACCATCAACATGTCCGTTAGCCCTTATGTTCTTAAATGTAGATGATAAGTTCTTCTACGTGCCCCCAAATCTCAGAATAAGGCCTTACTTGCTATCCCAATGCTAGGATCAGCGCTGGTGATAGAAGTTCCATTATGCAAGCCATCTACACATTGGCCAAAGGCATTAGAAGAATGGAGGACTATTTGTCGTGTAGAAAAGTGAAATACATTTTCTGATTCTAGTTCAGTGCTGGAATGCCGTTGTGACTTGATCGCCTTCTGAGGGGATTGAATTGGACTTGATTGTTTGAATGAGAGTGGATTGGGTTTAGGAAGCATGTACTAAGGGTGTCATGACCACACCCACCAGTGTGCAGTGTGGCTGAATACAGATCAATGCGCTCACTGCTCCTGCCAGAAGTGTAGCCAGTTTATGTTAGAATAGTACATATACTTCCTTCCATGCGGTGTCTGGTGTATGTGCCCACTCATGTGTGCGCGTGTGTGTATGTGTTGCATGCATGCATGTGTGTGTTGGGCGTTTAAAGTATGGACAAACACTGATCAATATCCTCTTGTTTTATGCGCCTGTGCTGTTGTTGACAGAGCTCCACATGGCTGCTTGAAAGACTGATCTTTATTTCTTCCCATCTTGTAACTTGTTTTTTATTTAGACAAATATCTGCATCCTAGTATGCCTTCAATAAGGTTCCTTCTCACTGAAGGACCTGTCAACAAGACATACAAAGCCAAACCAGAGACACATATATGGAACCTCCCATACCACATTATTCAAACAGGAAACAGTTATAAAGTTTGATTCTGATTTACAGAAAGGGAATAAAATGCAAATTAAAAAAATTATTTTTGTTCTTCTCCCGAGGCGTAAATGAAGAAAGTAATTCATGAGAAGAAGTATACATAAAGCCTCTTGTTAATCACAATTTAATTAATTACTACATTAACATAGATGTTCCTTATATTTGGGAAGAGGAGAGTCGAGAACATATAAAATCACAGGTTTCATGTAAGTTTGCACAAATCTAAAGTTTATTCATAGAAAACGTTACTTTTATAGTAGTTACATTAGAATTTGCCACGACTTACTGTGCTACCGTGACTGAAGTAAGCTGCTTTGTCTCGCTGGTTTAGGAGACTTTAGCTGAGTTTGACTTCATAATTCCTTTTGTGGACGTGATTCACCTTTCTTTGTGAGTGGTGGAAAAAGCTCACGTGTAAGCAGCACTCACTCGTTGAACAATGTAACAAGACTACTTATGTCCATTAGGCATGGTCATTTATCTAAGTATGCATGTGTGTATATATACCGAGTACTGTACGTAAAATTAGGACAATGCAGTAGCCATTATGTGCATTGTTATAAGTTGCTTCATGCGTAAATGCATGTCAGTTTTATCAACTGTTTTGTGATGATACCTAGTTACAATTTTAACAAACTCTGACTTGTGTGAAAAAGAGGATATAGGGATGAGAGCTTGTCGTTGGGGTGATTGTCAGCACTGTGACAGTGCGGTGAGTTGACGCGGTGACTAGGGCTAGCTAAATGTGCTTTGCACACTTCTGTCATGTGTTTTAGTTGTTGCACTATTGTGTATTCTACAAGGGTGGTGATTCAGCTTCGTGTTGGTTGGTGCTGGAGAAAGGGAGCTCTCTATTGGTTGTACTGTAAGTGTTGTGTGTTCAGGAGTGAAGCTTGCATTCAGTGGCATAGCTAGACCTACTGCCACCCTGGGCGGACCCTAAGTTGGCCGCTCGGTGCAGGTAAGAGCGGGGGTGGTGAGTGAAGGATGACTTGGTCTGGGGGTGGGAGAGTGTGTCTGGTGGCCAACGGATGACTTGTTCTCAGGCGGTGGGGGATGGTGGTAGTTGACAGACACAGCTTGCTCACCTCCGAAGCCCCCCTCCAAGCTATGCCACTGCTTGCATTGACCCTCCTCCTCTTGCTGCCCTTGGTCAGTGTAACCTGTAAGAGAAGAGTGCATCCAGGGCCAGCCCTTGCTCAAAAAATGCCCTGTGCAAAACCAGACTTGGGGCTCCATCTAATCCCCACATTCAATGTTTCACCTCTCTTGCCATTGCACTTCTGCCTTAAGCGACATATAATATAACACAAATTAACAGAACTGCTATTTTTCCCAGTCCCTCACTGCTGTGTCCAGTGTGGGGCTGGGAAGAGCCTGCTCTGCTGTCTGTCGCTGTTGCATGACACACTCATTATTTCTGCATAGAGCCAGTCAAACTCCTGAGTCTAACTGTGCGCTTTATAAATTTAATTAACTCATGAATAAACTAATCATTGCTTCCATTCTGGTTGTATCCACTACCTTTGTGAGAAGATCACTAGCGGTGGATGTTCTTAAGCTAGCCTGTGTAAGAATTATGGGAAATCTGTCCTTTGCCTCCTGCACTGCTCCTGAACTTGTCTTCCCCTTTGCTACTGCAGATGATCTTAGTGGGTGTGGGAACAGGGGAGGTTGTGTTCGCAGGTCAGTCTGGTCCTTGGTGATTCCCTTAGCAGGGACCAGCCTGTTCACACAAATTTCCCTGTCCTCTCCTGCATCTTAATCACCTTTTCAGGTGCTAAATTGGAGATCAGAGGCTGTAGGAGGGGGCAGGAGTGAGACTAGGGAGGGAAAGGGAGGTAAACAAAGGAAGAGAGTTAGAATCTTTATAGAGAAAATGTAGATTTTCATCAGCTTGGTGTTCAGAAAATCTGGATTTTATTAAAGACATTAGTTAAAGGAGCTGCTGTGTGGCGGCATTAAAGGAGAAATGCAATAATGTTAGCAATAATGTTAGCCTCCGGTCTTGCCATAAAATCAAAAGACGCTGCCAGCCGGCAATAAAATAACCTGAAAGCAGGCAGTTAGACCAGCTCAGTGAGTGCCCCCTAACACTAAACCTAGGCGCCCTGGGCCTGGGCCCAGCTCGCCTAAGCCTACGGCTGGCCCCGAATGCTTCAATGGGTGGCGACCAGTTTCTACCCATGCTGTTTCTGTTCCAGAACAGTGTAGGGCATTTCTCTTTGTACTCTTACCGTCTACATTATTTTAAGCATGAAGTCCTAAATTAGCACATAACTCTTATTTTAGATCTTATTTTGTATTCGAGCACTCACAAAGGTTAGTTCGATAGGTACTTACGTTTCGCAGCTGACTCGCGATGGCTGATCCGTGAATGTAATACCTGGCGATATTTTCTTGTAGTGAACGGGAAAAATGGCGCCGATCAGGAGGTCCCCAGGACCATGGAATCCATCCTTACTCCACCCCTGCAGGATGCACTGCGACCCTGCCATCAGGAATACTCCAGAGAAGGACATGATGCATGATAACGCGAGATGAGGAAGCATGTCAAGGACGATTGCCCATCTACAACGGGTCATTCCAAAGGCATCTGGGGTTTGAGGACTTCATAGGTAGGCTGCCCTCTCCAGGACCACAGTTATAAACTCTTTCCAATTCCCTTAGTCTTTGGCAGAATACCTGTCTTTTTTATAAATACACCTTTGATAATTATATCTGCGAAAGGAACTGCCCATGAAAAGACATAATTATAGAATGTTATAATGATGAGGTGTCCCATGATGTGGCATGTTAAGTATGATACAGTTAATTGTTATGGGGATAATGACCTATATATAGAATGAGGGAAAATTAATATTAAACCCTAATGGTACTCCAATCAGAAACAAAAATAAGGAATGGCAAAACTGGAAGGTGTTAGATTTCACCCCTTCTGCTACTGATAACGTCACAATGTAACATCACATAATGCATTGTGGTGATCACATTTACACGCACTGACAAAGCCCAGCGGTCTGGCTTCATTTTAGGTGTGTGTTGTGTTATAAGAACTGATACTAATGCAGAGACCTCAAGTTGAATCATTACCATAGATTTGTAGTTGTTCCATGTCACGTGTGACTCCTTTACCTATTACAGTGCATGGGAGCTTCGCTGACCATGCATTGCAAATGAAGCAATGGGAGCCGAATAATACATGGAATGTACCAATCTATGTGTATGAAGAGGTAATATTCTATATGTCATGAATGATCATTACAACAACTAATGAATGTGTAATGCAAGTCTATTACCCCTCTGTATTGTAGAACTGGTGTAATAATGTTGGTATTAGATCTGCAAGGCAACTACAGCTGGTTTAAGCCTGACCAATGATGGAACTGTGTGGTAGCGCAGATGCTGAGTTAATGACGTAAAACACTTGGCAGGTGACGTGTGGCATTTAAGGACCTGTGTGTTGCTGCAAGTATCTCGTTTCTGCCCGGACCCAATAAGATGATTCCTTAAACACGTTTTATTAGTGACGCGTACGTGGATCAATGTGCCTAAAATCTGCTATCAGTGACCCCACGCAGTGGATGCACCACTGACCTAGTAAAATGCATCAGTGATACCACACCGTGGATGCATCAATGGACCTAGCAGCATGAATCAGTCACCCCCACACAATAGATGCATCAACGGGCTTGGTCATAGGTATTATGACCACCAAGAGTGAATGCATCGATGGGCCTAGCAAAGGGTGTCAGAGGCATGACAGAGTGCACAAATCAGTGGGACAAGAAAGAAATGTCAGTGGTTCGAAATATCAACCGGCACACCCAAGTCAAAATTGACTCTTTGTATTGTGAAGGTAAAATCAAATAGATGTCATTGAGCACTGATTATAGTTTAATTAGGGTCAATCTCTGCACCTCTCTGTGTAAAATGAAGTCAGTTTAATTACACTCCAAGAGCCTGATTACAAGTATAGGTGTTATTTAGCGCACCTGATAAATAAAGATACCCCAAGGTACGTTATTTATCGTGTGTGATAAATAGCACCTATTACGAGTTTTTGGGGAAAAACATGCAGATTTTGTGCTTAACGCATGGCATGGTAAATACCTCATACATTTCGCCCATTCAATTTCGGCAGGTCTGACCTGCAAAAAATTTAATGCAGCTTGAGAGTTAGACATGGTATCCTTGGCATGGTTCCCTCTGACATTTTGGGCTTTTGACCTCCTGCTTTGCTGACTTCATTTTTGCTGGCTTTAGGATTCTGAGCACTTTATCACTGCTAACCAGTGCTAAAGTGCATGTGTTTTGTGCTCTAAACATGGTAACAATGGCTATCTCCAATTGGCATATTTAATTTATTTATAAGTTCCTAGTAAAGTGAACAACATGTGCCCAGGGCCTGTAAATTAAATGCTAGTAGTAGACCTGCAGCACTGATTGTGCCACCCACTTCAGTAGCCCTTAAAACATGTCTCAGGCCTGTGTGTGCAGTTTTAAACTGTATCTCACACAAAGGGTCAAGGGGCAGTATACACTACCCAAACTATACTGTACTACTTCCGAATTAACTAAGCTCACACAGTGTACAGGGTAGCAGAGAACGGGAAAGAAAGAAAAGAGGGAGAAAAATGGTGGGGCACTACAAGTGTTTGGACGAGAACCCTCACTCACCCTAGGGTGAAATGCTTCATCATAGGGTCCCCTCCACACACTGGGACCACAAGGTACCCAGTGTGGGCTACGACTTTCCCGCAGGAAAGGAGCAGGGATGTTTTATAGCACGTGTGAGTACTAATACCTATGGCATAGAGTAAAGGGCAGAGTGCTAAAGAAACTAGTGTATTTAAAACTATCTCAATAGGAGCAAAACAACTTTATTCCTATGCCCTGGAGGATAGAGATTAAAAGCATAGTGAGACAGGGTTATGGATGTTCTCCCTGTTTACGGTCAACATGCTTCTGCCGTGTATGACTGTTCAGGGCATTCTTCAGGACCAAGATATTAAGTCACTCTGCTGAATAAAATGTGTACAGGAAAGTATAATATGATACTTCTAGTATACTCAGGCCTTCACTCTTGACCAGCTTTGCTCAATAGCAACAGATTCTTGAGTGGGTCAGGAGGCCCTGAAAAAATAAACAAATATAAAACATATGCATTATGTCAATAAACGTGAATCACCAGTGTATACCACCACCACAACTAAAATGTGTGAAGTATTCCCAGAGAGAATCTATCAATGCCTTACCCAAATACTTTGAATAAGGTCCGACTCTACCGTCAACAGAGGTAGAGTGAGGGTTCTCGTCCAAACACCTGTAGTGCCCCACCATTTTTCTCCCTCTTTTCTTTCTTTCCCGTTCTTTGCTACCCTGTACACTAAAGCTTTAAACTGCTATGTCAACTTGGCAAGTTAACCTACTTGCCAGACATAAACCATCTTTATTATCACATGTAAGTCACCCCTAAGGTAGGTCCTAGACCGCCCGAGTGCAAAGTGCAGTGTACTTATTTATTTAAAAAGTTTTCTATAGCGTGAACATGACCACCGAGGGTATCAGAGCGCTTTACAGTTTATACATCAAGAAGGATACAAGCGGTAAAAAACAGAACAAACAAAGAAGAAAGTTAACAGTCTTGTAGAGCCGGGCACCCTCAGGAGCCTTGGTAGCTTAGACTCAACCTGCGAGGGTGACCTCAGTCTCCTCGGAAGCTTCCTTTCTAAGGCAGAAATGTCTTCATCAATAGCACTTGGACTTCCTTTTTGAAAAGGACAGTAGAAGGATTCAGCCTGACTTCAGGGGGCAAGGAGTTCCAAATCCTCGGGGCAATACTGGAGAAGGCTCGATTGTAGGTTTTTCTTTTCTTGAACTTTTTGTGGTTTGAGCAGTAGAGTGCTGGCACTTCTGGAGGCTCTCAATCCACCTGAGAGCTTCAGTTTTTGAGCGAGGTACAGCAGGGTATTGAAATGAATGGCTTTATGTGCCATGCATGCAATTTTTAAATGTATCGTAGCTTCATATGGAAGCCAGTTCAGGGATATCAGATCTGGCGAAATATGGTTGTATCGTTTAGCGCCTGTTAAGAGCCTTGCAGTAGAATTGAGGGCAACCCTAAGAGGAGCCGTCTTCGATCTTGGAAGGCCGCAAAGGGTTGCGCTGCCATAATCCAGCTTTGAGATCACTAAGGCTTGCACCGCAACCTTTAGGTCATGTGGAGGGAGAAAAGGTTTTATTTTCCTTAAGATGCTGAGTTGGAGGTTCGCTCCTTTGGTGAGGGTACTAATGTGCTTCTGCATGTTCAGACTCTTGTCCAGCATTATTCCCAGAGAGGTTGCGGAATCAACGATGTGTGGCGTACAGTTAAGAGCAGTTATCTGATTCACTCATTGTTCTATGACTGGAGATTGCTTGTGTGGTGCGATTAGGAGGAATTCTGTTTTGAGAGCGATTAGCTTCAAGTGGTTATGTGTCAACCAGCTTTGTATTTTCAGTAGGACTGAGTTGAGGGACCTGATGTCCTCAGGGGAGGAGATCTTCAGGTAAAGTTGGGTATCATCAGTGTACATGTGATAGTGAATGCTGGATGATTTCTGAATTTCTGTTAAATCCTCCATGAACATGTTGAAGAGCGTGGGTGAGAGCCAGATCCCTGTGGAACCCCCAGCGTGACCGGAGAAGGATGAGATAAGCACTGGTTCACCTTGAAGCTTTGGGTTCTATTGTGAAGGAATGAGGAGAACCAGTTTAGTACAGGCCCAGACAACCCCATCCTGTGTTCCAAAAGGTCAATTAGGTTATCGTGTTTAACAGTATAAAATGCTGACGAAAGGTCGAGGAGGATCAATAGGCAAGATTCGTTTTGATCAAGCATTCTTAGAGCATCATCTACAATGCGAGTGAGAGCCGATTCTGTGCAAAGACCCTGGCGGAAACCAGATTGAAATTGGTCCAGGAGTTAGAATTGATCGATGTGGTTACACAGTTGGACGAGCACACATTTCTCCAGGAGCTTTGCCAACGTGGGGATGTTAGAGATTGGGCGGAAGTTATGGAGGTCAGTGGGATCTGCGGATGGTTTCTTTAGAATAGGGGGAACTTGCCCAGATTTTAGGCAGTCCGGGTTAGCACCTTGCCAAAGTGAAGCATTAACAATCTTAGTCCAAAGTGGGAGTATGGAGGTTCTGATTTCAGAGAAGAGGTTCGATGGCAGGGGGTTGTTGTAATGATTAGATGGTTTCAGAGTAGCCAGCGTTTTGCGTATAATGCTTTCATCCAAGGTTTTAAAAAGCTCCAGGATTTGTTGTTTTTGGGGGGGCAAAGCTGAGCAGGCAGGGTGACATCCGACCAGGGAGGAAGGAGGGTGTTAGGCGGACTGATTGACAAGTGCTCCAGGGCTGACCTTAGTTCAGCTTCGATCTTAGTAGTCTTATCTGCGAAGAAATCAGCAAATTCTTCGCAGTTCGGCTGTGGCTCTCGACCCAATGCTGAGAGGTTAGGTTGACTGTTTGCTTGAGACTTGATGAGTCTGAACAGTTTCTTTAGACGTTTTTTTGCTTGCTCTAATTGGTTTCTGAAAAAGGTGACTTTCGAGCATCTGATGTGTTTGTTATAGATGCTTCTTAGGGATCTCAGATGGTTGAGATGTTCAAGGGAGGGAGAAGATCTCCACAATCTTTCCGCAAGTCTTAAATTCCGTCTTTCAGTATTAAGACTATCATTGTACCATAGTTTGGAAACTTTGGAGGACATTCTTTTTACCTGTAGCGGCGCCACCGAGTCTAGAACACTTGTCATGGAGCGGTTATAGTGGGCCGTAAGGTCATAGACATCAGACATATTCACAGAAGGGGGCAGGATGTTATCGCAGAGAGCAGTCAGATCGTGCGAGTTGATGTTTCGTAGTCATCTTTTCCAGTGTCTGCGGTTCTTAGGCTGGACTCTACTAGCTCTTAACAGAATCCAGGATGAGGAAGGTAATGCAATGGTGGTCTGTCCAATCACACGGGATGATAGATTCCAGTTGGATGGTATTGAGCTTACCAATGACAAGATCTAAGGTAGCTCCTTTAATATGGGTGGGGCTGTCACAAATTTGGGTTAGGTTGAGGTCTAGCAGGAAGGATTTAAGACTATTGACTGCCCCAGCATTCATATTATTTCTCTGAAGGTTGAAATCTCCCAGGAAGATCTGAGTGCCAAGGAGATCAGCGTTAGCTGAGATAATGTCCATGATCTGTTGTATGAAGGGAAGGTTGTCGCGTGGCGGGTGGTAGAACGTGTGCAATTTGCATAGGTGATTATTGCTACCAGCCACCTCAATACACAGGTATTCACAAGACGGCAAGAGATCGGACTGTAGTAATTTGACTGTTAGATTGCTATGATGTATACAGGCGATGCCTCCACCTTGTCCACTTGATCTATCCAACCTAATGATATCGTAGTTGGGAGGCATGTACTCTTAAGTTTTACATGTCCTGGTAGTGAAGTACTCTTAAATTCATTTTTCATTACTGCAATGCCTATCTCTCCCATAGGTTAACATTGGGATTGCCTTAAAACATCTTTCATGTGTAAGTTCCATTTGGGAAAAGAAAGAAATTTGGAGTTTGGTGTCTCTGGACACACAATTTAAAATCCTAAATTATGGTAAAGTTGGATTTTAGGATGGCAGTCTGAAAATGCCACTTTCAGAAAGTTGGCATTTTTTTACTTTAACCATTCCTCCCATTTGCTACTGCAAATGATCTTAGTGGGTGGGGGAACAGGGGAGGTTGTGTTCGCAGGTCGGTCAGCTACTTGATAATTCTCTTAGCAGGGACCAGAAAACACAAAATTCCCTGTCCTCTACTGCATCTGAATCACCTTTTCAGGGGCTAAATTGGAGGTGAGAGGCTGTAGGAGGGGGCAGGAGTGAGAATGGGGGGAGAAAAATAGAGGAAAACAACGGAAGAGAGTGAGAATATTTCTAGAAAAAATGAAAAGGCACTGCCAGCCTTCGATAAAATAGCAAGAAAGCAGGCAGTTAGACCAGTTCAGCGAGTGCCCCCTAACACTAAACCTAGGCACCCTGGGCCCAGCTCGCCTTTGCCTACGGCTGTCTGTCTCTGAATACATGTCTGGGTTGTGTGACAGCTGAGCTTTGTGCATTCTCTCTAGACAGCCACAAACACAAGAAGGTTAAGTGTGGCTGAGCAATCATCTGCAGTCTGATGGCTCTTCATGTGGAGGAAGTGAGGGAGAGGCTGACACCTGAATAGGATAGGTCCTGTCCCCACACAAAGAGCTGATTACCCCCCTGTAGTAAGTCTGGAGCCAGAGCAGGAAAGGCAGGGACCTTGTGTACTTCAAAGGCCTCTTTGATGTATCCCCCACTTCAAAGGCATAACTCAGTATAAGTACTGGACCTCTGACACCACTAATTCAGCACACTTCTGGATCTGAGGACATTCTGCCAGGAAAAAGGACTGCTGTGCTGCCAGGAGGGACTGCGACTCCGCTGAACTGCTTTGCTGTCTTGGCCTGCTGCCTCTTGCCTGGGAGTGAGAAGGACTGGGCCTGCATCTCAACATCCTTCAAGAAATTAAGTGACTCCAAGGGCTTGCTGACTTGCCTCCTGTTTTGAAGACTCACAGCCATCAAAGACTTCCTTCAACTCTGCTTCAGCTGCAGGACTCTGCCCACAGTCAGTCTTGCCCAGCCAAGCGGTGCCAATCTAGGTCTGTGCCTTGAAAGTGGGTTCTGAAGCTGTTTCTTTACAAAAATTGACACAGCGCCGACTTTGTGCCGTTCAGAACTAACGCAGTGCCATTTGGCGCTGTGCCACTTAGAGGACATCCCTGCGTGGCTCGATGACGATGATACAGGACCTGACTGCGGGGATCGAAGAAAATGCAGCACCTGCATCGCAAGGGGTTCAACGACGACGTGGGACCTGACTGTGAGGCTCGAAGAAGAAGCAGCATTTTCATCACAAGGTGTTCGGCAATGATGCGGGACCTGACTGCGAGGTTCAACAACAATAGATCCATGCGGCTGCATGGATCAGAACTGAAACATTGAGACTTCGATGCTGAAACTTGCTCCATCCAGCCTACTTTTTCAGTGGGACCTGCATGGATCCTGTAGCTGGCCTGCCCTCCATTGCAGTCGGCCTGAACTTTGGATTTACCCCAGTCCAGCACGACCTCAAGTAACCCCCAAAGCGCTATTTGCTATTAAGCACTATATTGCAGTTCATTCTTTAAAAATTCATATCTCAAGGTCTACTTATTGGATGTTTACCATTTTGGTCTTGTTTTACTCATAAAAATATTCTTTATTTTTCTAAACTGGTATGGAGTCTTTTGTGGTGTTTTCACTGTTACTGTAATTTAAGTGTTGCACAAGTACTTTACACATTGCATCTTAAGTTAAGCCTGACTGCTCTGTTCCAAGCTACCAGAGGGTGAGCACAGGTTAATTTAGGTTGTGTATCTGGCTTACCCTGACTAGGATTGTGGTCCCTAATTGAACAGGGTGCAAACCTCTGCCAACTAGAGACCTAATTCTAACATTGGTGATCAGTGGTGAGGATTGGACATCTGTTTGTGCAGTACCTTACAGTAGTTTGGTGTACACTACCATCCACATCTAGACCAATTCAAATTGTTGCAGGGATTCTGTTTGGAAACAGACTGTGCCTGGGATGACAGGATGTCGGAATGTAGGGACTGATTCACCATATCACATCAGTACCTATGGGCCCAAATCCAACCAAATCATAGTGCCCCAACTGCCCTCCTAACCTTCCCAGAGTAAAAGGTGAATTGGCAACCTAGAACACAACTCTCTAGTCCCCAAAAGATCATCACCTTTCGCTTCTCACTCATGCATGTCCATAATCAACAAAAGAAAGACACAAGGAAAGTTCACAATATTTATTGAAACTATTGTGCTCTATTATGAAGCAACTGTGCTGCAATTAGAAAACATATACAACTGAGCAAAGTAATGAACATTACGAGCAAACTGTATACAATGAAAAGCCCTATAATGGTGAGTGATATATTTGTCTAAGTGTACCGTCACTACGTGAGCACAGGAATATACCAAAGATCTCTGGGAGTAGAACCGGACCCCATACCTGGTATTTTATGTACTCCACATCATAAGTGTAAACTCCGTTTGCACAAGGCTGGGGTTGCCTGTTCCTTGACCTGTCTCTCTGCCAGAATCCTCCTCTTTGTTTTCCAAAAGGCAAGTCTCAGTTGATATGATAAAAAAGGGCAGTGTTGGAAAACAGCAGCTGTGCTTTTATGTTGTGTCTAAACATTAGGAGATGTTCCTGACCGATCATAGCAAAACATGGCACCATGTTGTTTGACCTTGTATGAAGTGTTCAGACTGAATCCCAAGAAGAAGAACTGAATAATAATAACATGTAGAGCGTATTTTTAAAATAATATCATGGCACAAAATAAACATGTTATGTGTGGCTGTGCAAAGCAAAAAGTGGCATAAAACGTGCACTTAGGCTAAAATAAAGGAGAACCAAGTGGCCCCTAAAGGGACTTTACTACAGAATCAATTGTCTTTGATCCCCATTGGTGTTTTTTTCCTACTCTCTTTAATTGGAATTTAAAAAATGTCTATTCTCCCTGAATAGCATTTAGCTTTTTCCTAAAATCATGTCTCTGATTGGAGGTCCCATAGGTGCACTTGCACATGCAAATATGCATTTGGAGTTGGCCAAGCTGAAAAATTACACTGTGTGCCAACTCAAGGACTCCTGCAAGGGGTTTAAGGTTTCTACCACAGGCTTCACCAAGAAGGTGGAGCTGCAAAAGGCTCTGAGGGCCTGGAAGAAATCTAGAGATGCAGCAAAGGAGGACGCAGAGGATAAGGATGAGGAGAAAGAGCATGATGAGGATCTGGACCAGGATTCAATGGAGCATCTGGGACTGCCTGTGGATCAGGGGGCGAACAGCAAGCAAGGAGAAATGGTTTCCCTCCAGGGCAGAGAGCAGCATGTCCTCTAAAAGCTCATCCCAAAAGGAGCTGGAGGACAGGAGGGAGGGAGGAGAGGAAACTAAAGTTACAAGTTGCCAAACTAAAGCTAGAGGCAGAGCAAAAGAAACAGGCCTTAGAGGAGAAAAGGCTGCCGTTGGAGATGGAAGAGAAAGGATTGACTATGGAGTAAAAGATAATGATGTTGGCTCAGGAGCTGAGCCTGACAGAGCTGGACTTGAAAGCTAGGAGGGCTGAGTCCAGCCAAGATGGTGGCAGCATTGCTTCAGTGCCCTCTGACAGGAAGGTCCACATACCCAAGGGTCTGATGTCTGACTTTGTGGTGAGAGACGACATAGACAGATGGTTTGAGGCCAACAAAATTGCTTTACAGATGCACAAGGTCCCTGAGGAGGATTGGGGAGCTAGTCATTATATCGAAGGTATTGTTTGAGAGTCTTGTTTAACTTTTCGGTCTGACTGTCTGATTGGGAATGGTGACTGGTAGATAAAGCTGGGTTGATTTGTAATGCCTTGCACCAACTGGTCCAGAATTTAGCCGTGAATTGGGCGCCACAGTCAGAAATTATCTTTTTGGGGATTCCATGGAGTCATACAACATTGTGTAGAAGCAATTGAGCCAATTCCCCAGATGTGAGCTCTCTCTTACAGGCGATGAAATGGCCGAGTTTAGAGAAACTATCTATGACCACAAGGATGCAGGTACATCCATGAGGTGGGTAAATCGGTAATGAAGTCTAAGGGTAACAATGGGGCTTTTGGCTTTCCATGGTCTTGTGTTGCTCTAGCACTGATTTCACAGTCTTTGGTCCATGTTTGGAGATCATGATTCATTGTGGGTCACCAAAAATTGTGCTGCATAGCTACCAAGGTTGTTCGCTGCCCAGAGTGGCCAGCGCAAGGATAGTCATGATGCCAGCTGTAGACTATCTTACACAGACGTTCTGTTGGTACAAACAATTTTGAGTCATGGAAAGGTAAATAGTTTACAACTTCTCTATTAGGCGCTTGACTGAGCCATGTTGGCCAGTCTTGTATTTTGAAGCTATCTCTTACAGCATCTAAGAAGTCTTCAGTGGATACCATATTCACAACCTTCTTAGGATCTATGATTGACTGTGGAACTTCAGTTGGTGGTGTTAAAGTGGAATCTTGTCTTGTTAAGCTATCAAACTTTTCATCAGACCCTGGGTGGAATGTGACCACAAAGCCGAATTCTGAAAAGAAAAGCATCCACCGCAGTTGGCGCGAAGTGAGCACTTTTGCTGTTTTCATGAACTGTAAGTTGCGATGATCTGAGTACACAGTGAACGTGTGTTTGGCTCCTAACAAATAATGCCTCCATTCTTTGAGGGCATCCTGAATGGCTAAGAGTTCTTTCTTAGTGATGGCAAAGTTGCTCTCCGCTGGGGATAGTTTCTTGGACATATAAGCCACTGGGTGGAGTTGGCCAGTGTCCACATGTCTTTATGATAGTATGGCCCCAACGGCCACGTTGTAAGCATTGGCTTCCATAATGTATGCCAGCTGCGGGTTTGGATGTACAAGGACTGGCGCTGTGGTGAAAGCTGTTTTCAAGTGTTCAAAAGCCTTTTGGGCTTCGGACCCCCATTCAAACTGTACCTTTTTCCTCAAAAGACGAGTTATGGGGGTTACCATCTGTGAAAAATGATCAATAAAGTGCCGATAAGAATTGGTAAACTCAAGGAAGCACTGGACATCTTGAACAGACGTTGGTGTTGGCCAGTTAAGAACAGCCTGGATTTTTCGGTCAGCCATGTGTAAGCCCTCTGGTGATAGGATCACACCCAGGAACTCAACCTCGGTGACATGAAAGTCACATTTACTCAACTTACAATAAATCCCATGGGTTCGTAAGGTAGTTAAGATGGTGGTCACGTGTTTGACATGGGTTGTTTCTGAGTCCGAATAGATTAAATTGTCATCAATGTAGACAATGGTTAATTAGTCTAAATACTCCCGAAGAATGTCATTCAGTAAGAATTGAAAGGCTGCTGGGGCATTGCAAAGGATGAATGGCATCACCATATAATCGAACAGACCATACCGGGTTTTAAAAGCAGTCTTCCATTCATCGCCTTTGTGCATTCTCACCAAGTGGTATGCACCTTTCAGGTCTAACTTAGTATAAACAAAGCAGACTTGACCTGATCTAGCAACACTGGAATCAGGGGACGTGGATATTTGTTCTTTTGTTCAGTGCCATATAATCTATACACATATGGAGCTTTCCATTGGTCTTTGGCATAAAGAAGAAAGGGGAGGCCGTGGAGATTTCGATGGTCTAATTAATCCATTCGATAGATATTTGTCTCTTAAGTGGTCCTTTTCTCTTTCAGACAAGGCATAGCTCCGACAGTTAGGAACCACTGCTCCAGCTCCAAAATCAGTTTGGCAGTCAAATTGGCTATGCGGTGGTAAGGTTTCAGTCTGTGTTTCATTAAATCCATCTTGAAACTGTGCATATTGGTTCAATCAATCAATCAATCAGGGAATAGTAAGCGCACTACTCAAGGCACTGGGGGGGGTCGGCAGTTCCGTTCAGTCGAAAAGGCAGGTCTTGAGGGCCTTTCTGAAGGTGTTCAGGGAGGGGGTGCATCTGATGTTGATCGGGAGCTTGTTCCAGGTCTTGGCCGCGATGTAGGAGAAGGGTCTTCCCCCTGTTATGGCTCTGCGGATGCGGGGGGTTTCGGCGAGGGCGAGGTTGGTGGATCGGAGGTTTCTTTTGGGTACGTGGAAGGCGATTCTTTCGTTGAGGTATTGGGGTCCGGTGTTGTGGAGGCATTTGTAGGCGTGGGTGAGTATCTTGAAAGTGACTCTTTTCTCGACGGGGAGCCAGTGGAGGTTCTGTAGGTGTTGACTGATGTGCTCGTGTGGGGGGATGCCGAGGACGAGTCTGGCTGCGGTGTTCTGTATCGTCTGGAGCTTGTGGAGTAGAGACTTGTTGATGCCGGCTTAGAGGACGTTTTCGTAGTCCAGTCTGCTGGTTATCAGTGTGTGCGTGACTGTCTTCCTTGACTCGGGGGGGATCCATTTGAAGGTCTTACGGAGAATGCGGAGGGTGTGGAAGCAGCTGGAAGCGACGGCGTTGACCTGTCGGTCCATGGAGATGGAGGAGTCAAGTACGATGCCGAGGTTTCTGGCATGGTCCGTGGGGGTTGGAGGGCTGCCAAGGGCGGTGAGCCACCAGGTGTTGTTCCATGCTGACGGGGTGGTTCCGAGGAAGAGGACTTCTGTCTTCTCTGAGTTGAGTTTCAGGCAGCTGTTCCTCATCCAGGATGCAACTTCCTGCATTCCTTCCTGGAAGTTGAGTCTGGTGGTGGTGGGGTCCTCGGTGAGGGAGAGGATGAGCTGGGTGTCATCTGCATAGGATACTGTGCTGAGGCCGTGCTGTCTGACGATGGCGGTGAGGGGGGCCATGTAGATGTTGAAGAGGGTTGGGGTGAGCGATGATCCCTGGAGTACTCCGCACTTGAGATCCGTGGGTTTGGAGAGGAAGGGTGGCAGTCTGATTCTTTGGTTCTACCGGTGAGGAACGAGCGGATCCAGTTGAGGGTGGTTCCTTGTATGCCGGCGTCGAGTGTGCGGTGGGAGACGGTGTTGAATGCTGCTGACAGGTCGGATCAGGGCTGCGGTGTGGTCTTGGTCAAGGAGGGTATGGATGTCATCAGTGGCGGCGAATAGGGTGGTCTCGGTGCTGTGGTTGCTGTGGAATCTGGATTGGGAGGGGTCGAGGATGGAGCTGTCTTCGATGAACCTAGTTAGGCTGAGGGCTACTTAAGCAGGGGCCTAACTTCTGCGCGTTTCCAGTCATCGGGGAAGGTGCCAGTCTTGAAGGTGGCGTTAATGGTGTGTCACAGTTCTGGTGCAATGGAGGTGGCGGCTCTTTGGTAGGTGTGCGGTGAGCAGGGGTCTGTGGGGGCTCCGAGTGGATGCCCTTCATGGTTGAGTCGGTTTCTTCGGTCGTGACCGGTGTCCAGGAGGAGATAGTGGGCTGGCTGGCATTGCCGGAGGGCGGGTGGTTGCGGAGTCAGGTGTTGGTCGTTGAAGTTGTCATAGAGGTTCTTGATTTTGATATGGAAGTAAGTTCCGAGCTTGTCACAGAGGTCCTGGGAGGGGGTGATGTCCGTGGTTTCGCTGGGAGACTTGGTGAATTCCTGGATGACGATGAAGAGTTCCTTGGAGTTGCAAGAGTTGGCGAGGATCTTGTTGTGGATGAAGGTTCTTTTGGTGGTTCTGATGCGTTGATGGTATTCCGTCATGGCGTTCTTGTAGGTGCTGTGGTTTTCAGGCATCTTGCAGTTTCTCCAGTTCTTCTCGAGGCATCTGCAGGTGCGTCTGGCTTCTTGGAGGTCGGCGGTGAACCAGGTGGCTTTCCTGGGGTGCTGTCTGTCGGAGTTGCGTAGCAGGGCGAGTTTGTCTACGCAGTTGGAGATCCATGTGTGAAGTTCCCTGGCTGTGAGGTTGGTGTTGGTTGCGGCTGTGGGGGTGTCGCAGTTGAGGGTGGAGTTGAGCTGATCCTGGGTTACTCAGCTCCAGTTCCTTCACAGAGGGCGCAGAGCGGGTTTGGGGGGCTTGGGTTTGTCGACGAGGAATTGTATTGCAGTGGTGGTCAGTCCATGGGGGTTGCGTGGTGTGGCTGAAGTAGATGCTGTTTCCTCCTGCGAAGATGAGGTCGAGGGTGTGTCCTGCCTTGTGGGTGGGCGTGGTGATGAGTTGTTTCAGTCCGATGTTGGCGAGGTTGTCCAGGAGGGTGGTAGAGCTGGGGTCGCTGGCGTTGTCGAGGTGGAAGTTCAGGTCTCCGATGAGTATGTACTCCATGGAGGCGATGGCGTGGGGTGCGATGAGGTTGGTGATGGTGTCGGCAAAGAGGGCCCGGGGGCCAGGAGGACTGTAGGCGAGGGTGCCACAGAGGGTGAAGTTGGGGCTGGTCTGGGCCTGGAAATGCAGGTGTTCAGCGGCGGAGAAGGCGTCGCTAGAGGTGGAGCGGCGGAGGGAGCTCTTATGTGCGATGGCGAGTCCTCCTCCCGGGTGGTTGGGGCGGTCCTTCCTCTGGATCTTGTATCCGTCCGGGATGGCGATGGCGATGTCGGGGGTGGAGGAGGCGTTGGTCCAGGTTTCTGTAAAGAAGGCGATTTCTGGTGAGAGGGTGTCAAGAAGGTTCCAGATCTCTACGCGTGTCTGTGCAGGGAGCGCACTTTGAGGAGGATGCACCTCAGGGCAACGGGTGTGTTTGCGGCGGGGGCGGTGGTGAAGGTCTGGCGGCAGTGGAGGCAGTAGAACTGGCCGCGGGTTGTGTTCGGCGTGGACCGCTGGCAGAGGTTGTTTCTTCCGGGGTTGAGCGCGAGGAGAGCAGCTGAGTCGCAGCGGTGGATGGCCGAAGATCCAGGGTTCCTGGCGCTGGTCGCAGTCGGGTCGCGGACGGGCGCAGACGGGCTTGCCTTTGGCGCGCCTTCGGCATGACCGCGCAGCAACCGCCATTAAGTAGGGGAGGGGGGACGACGTGTAGCTGGGAGGTGGGAACGGGCATTGGCAGAGGGAGGGGCCGCAGGGGCAGCAGCGGCAGGAGAGAGCCAGGCACGCAGGAACCAAAGCACTAGGCACAGGGCACAGAATTAACAATACAAGCAGTACAATCACAGCAAGGGAAAAAAGCAAACCACTGTGCAGGACACAGCGAGGGGCACTGACCAGGCTGGAACAAGCTGGCAGGCTGGAATGGGCAAAGCAAGGAGCGGACCACCACGGCCTCAAACCCAGGCAGGTGGAGGCGAAATGGAGTCAGTGGCGAGGCAGGCACAGCGGAGCTCCTGGGGAGAGAGCAGATCTCAGACCAGAGGTCAGAGGTCTTGCTCCTGGTTCAGTAATAGAACTTCTTTTTCGGCAGATGTGATCACAGAATGTTTTGTTCTCTGTGCAATGGAGTTAAGCAGTCCTGTTGACAAAAGGAGGATAGTTCTACGATGACATTTTTTAACCCAGTCTATTCTTGGGTTATTTAACTGTAACCAACGCATACCAAGGGTAAAGCCATATTATGGGGCACTGATGGTCTCTACAAGCTTCACATCAGTGTATTTAAATTACAATGGCATGGTTATAATCTGCATAGTGATGGGACCAGAGGTTAAGTCCGGTCCATCAACTGTCTGCACAATGTCTGGTTTCTTTTTCATAACACATGGCAGACATAGGGTGTGTGCCAAGTCTGCATCCACAAAATTACCAGTGGCTCCAGAGTCTATTAGTACCATGATAGAGTATTTTACCTTTGCTGGTACTACCAGGTCCATTTGTAAAGTCAGATGAGCTTCATGTTCGTTGATTGCAGTGTTGGCAGAGAGGATTTTCCAAGCACTCAAAAGATCCCCCTTCATATATTTTAAGTTTCCAAATTTCCTGTTGGGGTAAGGAACTTGGCTGAAGGAACAGGAGCTTGGTTTTTAGGTTTATTAGGATACTCATGAATGAAATGCCCCTTTTTGCCGTAATAGTGGCACTGGCCATTTTAGTGACAAGAGTCCTCCTCTTCCTTAGTGAGGGCCAGACAGACCAAGCCTATTTCCATTGGCTTGCTATGGTTTTCATGTTCATTAGCATTAAAGCTAGTTCGAGGGCAATCAATCCTGAACCCTGAACGATCAGAGCGTCAATGATCTCCTTTTCTTTCTGCGAGACGGTGATCCATATGTAAAGTTGGATTAATGAGTTCAGTGCAGTCTTGAGGTCTAGGGTCTATTTGAGCTATCACATCTTTCATCTCATCCTTAAAACCTTGATACTATATCACCAACTTTTTTCATCTGGCTAGGCATTCTATGCCACCAAGCAGTTGAACTGGGTCAGACAGGTAATCAGGTCACAGTTCCCTTGCTTGATTTCTAGCAATTCTCTATCGTATTGTATCAATTGTAAAGGATAGGGTTGTCACCTCTTACCAATGGAACAGCCCATGCTGCTGCATTTCCTGCTAAGTAGGATATCAGGAATGCCACCCGAGACTGGGCATTAGGGAAGGATGTCAGACTACACGTGAAGTGTACTTCGATCTGAGTAAGGAAGATGTGAACCTTCCCAGGATCTCCCGAGAACCGTTCAGGGGCTGCTAAGGGTATCTGTGGTTGTACTGTAACTGCGATAGTGGGAGGCAAAGAACTGGTCCCGGATGTAGCGCCCTGACCTCCTGTGTGTACTACACTTGGATATTTACCCAAATTGAACTTCTATGGAATTTCTATCAGAACGTCCCCGAGAATTTACTTGCTGTTGTAACTGTGACACCTTGTTCACTAAGATTGCGGTATTTGCCTTGGAGTCAACTAATTCCTACTGGACATGGACCAGGATCTTCATTATGTCATCTAGTGAAGCCATTCTAGAATCGAGCAAACCAGAAGGGAATAAACTTGTGGGCTCGCTATTCTGTCAGCTCGACGATTTGTCAGGCTTGCTCGCTGCTAGAATGTTCGACCTCCAGGTGAAGGAAAGGGTTGAGGGGAAGGAACTGCAGGTAGAGAGACCTGTAAAGAAAAAAGCACAAGTCGTCATTATTTCTCCTATGGTTCTCTCCCCCCATCTCCTGTGGTTCCTGAATGTTTTCATGATATTAACCTGAACCTGTGACTACTCCTGCAGATGCCGAGGAGCTAAGAACCTGCAAAGCAACAAGGGTCACACTGGTGAGTGCAAATGTACATTGCATGAGTACTCACAATGACATAACCTTTAGAGTTTGATTTCACAAGAACCGTGCAATACCTACCAGACTTCACTCTGTAGGAGTCTTGAACTGGCCTTTAGGTTTGGTCGGTGAAGACAGGGACTCTCAATGTTATTGCTGGTTGTTCTGATCTTTCCCTAAGACCTATTAGACATCCATGTCCCAATAGTGCACCAATGTCAAACGTAGCATGCAGACTCTTGTTCCTCAACAGTTTAAACAGTCTGTAATATTCGTATCATGCAGGACCTGCCTCAGACAATACAGAATGTTTCAAAAACTGTGCTTGTGCCTTTAATACACATGAATGGCGAGATGCGCTCTAACCCTAGGAGACCTGGCCAATCTAAAATCTGAGTCGGCGATATCAGTCTAAAGGCGGCAATGTCAACGAAAAGGTAGTGACATCAACGGGTGTCTGCAGACCATCCGCGACGGCTTATCAGCTCCAGCTGATGACATCCGGAAGAAATCCAAGATGTCGGTGATGATACCAGGGGATGCGGGAAGCCGAAACACCAATACCCGACCGCTTCCTGGGATGACGGAGGAATCGCGAGCGCGTGACCTAGGGCGAGGCTCATTTTATACTGAAGCCCCTCCCAACATGGCCATCGTGCTTGTGAGATTGGGATCTGTAGTCCTAATGTGCACACTGTATCAGGTGCGCCCGAAAAGGAATACCACCAAAATAAAAGGGACTGCTGTGAAAGGCACAATACACAAACTGCAAGAAACAGGAACAAAAAAATACCAATAGGCACAAAGAAGAAAATAACAGAGAAAACAAAGGCACTAAAGGCAACAGTAAGGCACAATACCTATGCACCTATGGCAATGCACATGTAAGGCTGATACCACAGGGCAGCAAAGGAAGTCCTCAGGGCAGATATCAAGGGACAATCCCACCAATACTTAGCAGAGGCAAAAGCCCCATGGAGCTTGCCACACAGCCTGTGGGGGCACGAGAGGTGCAAACCCCTAGAGCCGCCTGTCAGGACCATGACAGCAGGAAGGAGGTCCCTCCAGGGAGGAGTTCTGCAAGGTGGAGAACGGGTGCCCTACACTTGTGGGTCTTCAGCATCAGGCTGAGGCCCAGGCAGCTGGTGATGCCTCTGGCAAGCACCTGATCTAATGGGAGAATGATCTCCGGTATAGTGAGCCTAAGGCTCCTGAGCCTGGTGCAACAAGAGTGTTGGTGGCACTACAGCACTTCAGGAACTTTCTACTGGGTCTCGCGCATGATGTGTCACTGCCAGGTTATTTGGGGTAAGACAAGACCTTTGACAGGCTTGTCACCCACTTTTATTGGCCTCAAATGAGGAAGGCCTCAGATGCGTTCTGTTGGTCCTGTCCTACCTGCCAGGTGAGTGGCAAGTCAGGGGGAAGTGCAAGGCCCCTGATGACTCCTAGGAACCCCTTGAGGGTCCTGCATGTGAATCGCTTCGAGACCCACTTTGGGAGGCCTGAGATTACCATGCTCATGGTTAATGATGATGGGGTGGAAGAGGAGAGTGAATCTCTCCCTGAACTCCTATCTTCCAAGGAGTAGGATGGGTCAATGGAGGGTGGCAGCCTTTCCCCTACATTGACCCTAGATCAACAAAGAGACTGCCGCCTGTTGCTGGGGCAGTTTGCCTATTTGTTCTCCCTTACCCCAGGACTCACTACGTGGTGTACCCATGATATTGATACTGTGGGCAGTGCACCTGTGAAGAACAAAATTTACAGGGTGTCTGATAAGATGAGAGCTAGCATTAAGGAGGAGGTCTCCAAGATGCTGGCATTAGGGGTTATTGGGCCCTCAAACAGACCTTGGTCCAGCCCAATGGTGTTGGTTCCCAAGGATGCCCCATCAGGTGTTACACCTGAACTTAGGTTCTGTGAGGACTACCACTGGCTCAATGTAGGCAATAGGACTGACACACACCCCATCCCCATGAGTTCATAAATCGGCTTGGAGCTGCCAAGTTCTTCAGCATGATTTACTTAATGTCTGGGTACTGGCAGATTGCCTTGACTGAGGGGGCTAAAGAGAGGTCAGCGTTCTGAACACCAAAAGGGCTCTTCCAGTTCCTGGTCATGCTCTTAGGTTTGAAGAAAGCCCCTGCCACCTTCCAGAGGTTAGTCCATTGGGTCCTGACTGGGTTGAAGAACTTCAGTGACATCTACATAGATGACATAGCGGTCTTCAGCTCTAGTTGGGAGCACAACTTGAACCACCTCCACGAAGTGCTTCGGGCTCTGCCGAGAGTAAGCCTGACTATCTAGGCCAGTAAGTGTCAGACAGGGCAGGGTTCGGTGGTCTACTTGGGACACCAAATAGGGGAGGCAGGGTGCAGCCCTTGCAGCCCAAAATTGACACCATTCTGGCTTGGGAACCCCCCAAGACCTAGACAGAAGTGACATCCTTCCTAGGTCTCACTGGATACTACTGGAGATTCATCAAGGAAAATGGCACCTTTTTTGCCCCCTTGACAGAGCTGACTTCCAAGAAGCAGCCACGTTAGGTGACCTGGACAGAAGTGTGCCAGTAAGCTTTTGACACCCCGAAGGAAGCCATGTGCACAGCACCTATGCTCAAGCCCCTGATCTCTCTCAAGAGTTTGTTGTGCAGACAAACACCTCAGAGGATAGCGTAGGGGCCGTTCTCTCACAGCTAAATGAAGAGGGCCTGGAAAAGCCTCTAGCCTTCATCAGTAGGAGACTACTTCCCAGGGAATAGAGGTGGAGTGTAATAGAAAGGTAAGCCTTTGCTGTGGTCTGGGCGCTGAAGAACCTAAGGTCATACCTGTTTGGCACTCACTACTGGGTTCAGACACACCGCATTATCATCTGCATTAACCAGCTGTTGGACTCTGCCAACTGTGAGTCCTGCCCTGCCAAGAGATGCCAAACCAGTCCTGGGTCTTGAAAGTGGGTTTTGCAGTTATGTTTTTACTAAAATCGAAGCAGTGTCGACTTTGTGCCGAACGTAACTGATGCAGTACCCTTCGATGCCAACTCAGTGCTGCTTCGAGGACATCCCTGCGTGGCTTGGCAATGACACATCCACCCGACAACATGGATCGGAACTGACGCATCAAGTCTTTGACGATGCTTGTCCATCTTAGGCACTTTTTCAGAGGGACCTGCGTGTGTCCTGTAGCCAGGCTGCCCTCTATCAAGGTCGGACCTAACATTAAATTTACCCTGGTCCAGCATGACCTCAAGTAACTCCTAAGTGCTATTTGCTTTTAAGCACTATATTGCAGTTTATTATTTAAAAATTCATACCTCAATTTCTACTTATCGGATGTTTGTTGTTTTGGTCTTGTTTTACTAATAAAAATACTATTTATTGTTCTAAACTGTTGTGGAGTCTTTTGTGGTGTTTTCACTGTGTTACTGTAATACGTTAAGCCTGACTGCTGTGTGCCAAGCTACCAGAGTGTGAGCACAGGTTAATTTAGGTTGTGTATCTGACTTACCCTGACTAGGAGTGTGGCCTCTACTTGGACAGGGCGCAAACAGATGCCAACTAGAGACCCAGGGGCACATTTATAAGCCCCTATCGCCACAGGAACATCACTTTTAAAGATGTTCCTGTGGCGATACGGGCAATGGGTGTTGCGGTGGGCGTTGCGCCGCAACACTCATTGATTTTGACGCTGCCCCCTATTTACAAGGGTGGCATAAAAAGGAGGCAGTGCCAAAATTAAGACAAAAAAAAACCTGGTCTTAACATGGCGAAACTAGGAGGGATGCATTATTTCTCCTCGTTTCTGCTGTTTCTATGTGTCCTGCAATGTGCAGCACACATAGAAACAGCAAAACGCCATGCATGATTGTTTATGTGCTGGACGGTGTCCCTTCCTGCACATTAACAATCATTTTAAAAATGATGAGTTGCAACTTCTATGTGTGCTGCACAATACAGCACACATAGAAGTTACAATTCGCCATTTAAGATTGTTTATATGCAGGAAGGGACACCTTCCTGTGCATAAACAATCATTCCCCCCAATGGAGGCACCCTTGCACTATAGTGCATGGGTGCCTGCTTTGGCGCTAGGCAGCTGAAATTAGCGCCAGCGCAGGGGGAAATGCAGAACTGCGCCGTATTGTTGTAAATACGGTGCAGCCCTGCGTTTCAGAAGTGGCAGAGCACGGCGTTAAGCCAAGAAGGCTAATGCTGCGCTTCGTCACCCCTTTGTAAATATGTCCCCCAATTTCTAACATTGAGGTATTTAACGCATCCGATAATTATCGAAGGAGTTAAATACCTTACGAGTTACATGAAAACTTATCGATACTCCATGGAGTTCTGCCAATGGGCGGAAATCGGCATGTTGCGCTGCTTGTGCTGAGTTTTTCGTACCAGGAGATCGTTCAGCGCCTAAAAACTGTGGGCAGCACCAAGGGCAAGCCTGATAGCACTGCTGCTCGAGTTGATTTTGCTGCCGCTCAAGTAGATTTTTTAATCGAGCCGCAGCTTTCACACCGCAAGCAGTAGCGACTGCCTTGGTGGTAAAATCGCGCCAAGTGCCCTCCTAATGCACGACAATTGCGCTAGGGGACGCCAATTCTAGCTCACGCTTGCCAACTTATCGTTGGCGAATCGCGTGCGGGAAAAACTTCCTTCACATGGTGGATGGCGGAGTTTGGCCTGAACACTGTGTTACAAGCATAACGCAGAGTGGCCAAAATACAAATTTATCGGCCACCCCTCCTTTTAAGTCGCAGGGGTCTACGCACTGGTCGGAATATAGCGAATAACTCATAATCAGGCAAATATAGCAAGTAACTCATAATCAGGCCTTTAGAATCAAACGTATTTATTTCGTGGCTCACAAGTAATACATACACAGCTTCACTGCCTACATCAAAGCGCCGGCAGAGCGAAAATTCCTGAAGGTAACACAGCGTTCAGGTCTACATCCCTGAGGACGACCTCGCGTAGATTTCAGACCTTAAGTGAGCCAGGCAGGCATTTGGTGAGTATTCCACTTTTAGAACATTAACACAAATAAACGTCCCCTCCCTCCCTTCCCACCCTCCACCCTCCCTCCACATCAGTTCTCACTCTCTAAGCTAGGACAATCCTACTTCCTCAGGCGCCAGCACCTAAGAAATCCCACTTAAGATGCACCAGATGGTTCTAGGGGTATAAGTCTCAGAATTTGAAGATATTTTGGACACGTTACTTCCCTCATATCTTTAGTTAAAATCTGTAGAAAGGGGGCCCACAGTTCCGGGAAGTCCTTGCCCTTCCCTTCCACACTAAGCGATAATCGTTCCATCACTAAGAATTGCCAAAGGTTCTGGATCCAGTCACGAGGGTCTGGAATCGTCGGAGAGCCCCAGTGAGCCAAAAGGACCCTTTGCGCTGCAAGTAAAGCCATGGCTATTTGCTTTCCCTTTAGGGATTTCAGTGGAAAGGACTTAGGATGGGGAAGGCCCAGTAGCGTATGCTCAGGAGCACGAGGGAGCTTAATCTCAAATGCCACATCTATGTCATCAAGGACTGCCTCCCAGTAACGCACCAGTTTTGGGCAGCGCCAAAGCAAATGGACCAACGTGCCTGTGAGACCACACCCCCGCCAGCAGAGGCCCGACTTGGACTTGTCCCAACTCCTGATGCGCGCCGGCGTATAGTACCAGTGAGTAACTACTTTGTATGCAGACTCCGCCCCTGCTGTATTCGCAGCCGTGTGATGTGCTCTGTAATAAATGTGTTCCCATTCCTTGTGCGTGAGAGGCCGCCCTAGTTCCATTTCCCATCTAAGTTGCGCTTTCGTACGGTGTTTTGTAGGTGGTGCAGTGATCATGGCGTACAGCTCGGAAATGAGTTTACGGTCGTCCTTCTTGTACACCAGCCATCTCTCGAAAGAAGTCAAGGGGCGGGACATACGTGCAACATTCTCTGCTCTCGTGACCCAGTGTGCTACCTGCGAGTAGTGGAAGGCATCTGTCAGCGGCAAATCGTAGTCCCTACGCAACTGCTGAAAGGGGACCAGGCCCTCGAGGTCAAACAGGAAACCCACTCTTTTACATCCCTCTTCCCTCCAGCGCTGGAAGACCGGGGAAGCGCATCATGGTTGGAAGTCAGGGTTATCCACAATAGGGGACATAGGAGAGGGGAAGGAGGTCCACCCTTTTGGGCCTGCCAACTGGTCCCACACCTTGAGTGTCGGGGAGGTGACCGGCCAGGAATAGAGTCCCCACGCTCTGTGCTTACGCGGGAGCCACAGTTCCCGCCATATGTTCCAACCGGCGACCGTTTGGTCCATGAAATTCCAGTGTTTGCTGGACATCGGCCTATTCCATTCCGTGATGTACCGGAGACATGCAGCTTGGTAATATGCACTCACTACCGGAAAACCCAAACCTCCCTGCGCCCTCGGGGCAGCCACATGCGCAAATGCAAGACGTGGTTTCTTGTTATCCCACAAGAATTTATTCAGCAGACCCTGTAATTTCCGCAAGACTCCTGGCGGTGGGCTCAGGGGAAGGATTTGGAAAAGGTATAGAATGCGCGGCAACACCGTCATCTTTACTGCCGCGATCCTGCCGTACCACGCCAGCTTGAGCCGCGACCAGGCGTCCAGCGCCTTGGTTGTCTGCTCCAGCAGCAGCGCATAATTAAGAGCAGCTGTCCTAGCAATAGACGAGGTCAGCCGAATACCCAAGTACGTGACATCCGTAGACACCCAGTGGAATGCAAACTCCTTCTGCAGATCTTGTACTTCCGCCTCCGGGATGGATATATTGAGGATTTGTGATTTCGTGAAATTGATTTTAAACCCCGCAACAGCACCGAAAGTGGTAAGTTCCCACGTCAGATATCGCAATGAGGACTGGGGTTGTGCGAGGGAAAGTATGACATCATCGGCGTACATACTGATTTTATGAGTATCCGCCTCAAATTTAAGGCCCACTATGCCAGGGTTCGCGCGAATGTGTTGGGCGAATGGCTCCATGTAGAGCGCAAATAAGAGAGGGGACAAGGGACAACCCTGCCGTGTGCCCCTGGCAATGGAGAAGGGGGCCGACCAGCAACCATTGACCCTCACCGTCGCCGTAGGGGAGGCATAGAGACACCGGACCCAGCGGATAAAAGTATCTCCGAATCCGAAGGCTCGCAACACCGCAAATAGGTATTCCCAATCCACGCAGTCAAAGGCCTTCTCCGCGTCGATCGAGAGTAGGAAGGCCTGAGTGCGTGATCTGTGAATAGAGTCAATAAGGTGCAGAAGTCTCTTGGTATTATCTCCCCCTTGCCGCGTCGGTATAAAGCCGGACTGGTCCGGATCTATGATATTGTCCATGAGGGGACTGAGGCGGGAGGCTAAGACACCCGCAAACAATTTCGCATCCACATTGAGGAGCGAAATCAGGCGGTAGGAGCCACACTCCGTCGGGTCCTTCCCCGTTTTAGGGATGACAGTAATTGCTGCCTCAGACATAGTAGGCGTCACTTCCCCAGAGTCTAGAAAAGAGTTAAAAAGCCGCGTCAGGAGGGGTGCCAGTTCCGCACAGAAGGTCTTATAAAACAGAGCGGGGAATTCGTCCGGGCCCGGTGACTTAGCCACCTTGAGCCGGGCGATCGCCGATATCACTTCTTCCATACGAATAGGGGAATCCAAGAGATCCGCCGTTGGTCGGAGTAAGGGGATGATATCGCACTCGGCCAAGTACTCCCCAGGAGCCTGTAGGGGGGCAGACTCCTTTGCGTAGAGGCGCCGATAAAACTGGCGAAAAGTATCGGCAATGAGGCGATCTTCCGTATGTTCAACCGCCTGCTGGTCCCACACGGAGGAGATCGCGGTCGCCTGTGCCCGTGCCCGCAGCCTATGCGCAAGCATCCTCCCGCACTTATCCCCACTGAGATAAAATTTGTGTCGGAGTCGCAGAAGCGCATGTTCAGCTCTGTAGAGGTCCAGATGCTTCAGCATGCGGCGCCGCTTCTCCAATTCCCTCCACACTCTCGGCGCTCCCGTGCGCTTGTGCACCGCCTCTAATTCTCCTACCTCTTTCTCCAGTTCTGCTTGTTTCTCCTTGCGGAGTCGCGAAAAGGTCACCGCAACCGCTATAAAGTCCCCCCGTACCACGAGTTTCAGTGCCTCCCAGACCGACGCTAGAGAGATACCTCCCTGATCATTCTCAGACATATAATATTTTATAGTGTCCCAGATGCGCTGAGTAACTTCCTCCGATTGTAGAAGGGAATCGCGAAGGCGCCAGCCCGAAGGGTTGGAACGGTCGCATCGCACTGGGAGCAGGACTGAGATAAGGGCATGGTCCGAGAGGGAGCGTGGGGTGATATCCGCATCGTGTAGGAGAGGGAGGAGGGGTGAGGAGGCTAAAAAGTGGTCTAGACGTGCATATGTCTTGTGTGCCGCTGAATAGTATGTGTAATCACGTTCTGTGGGATGCTGTATACGCCACACATCGCCCAGGCCGCAGTCCGCCAGCCACTGTTTCCCTGCCTGTGATAGTGTCCCCGCCTGGGTAGCCCTCTGCCCAGATCTATCCAACTCCGGATCCATCACTACATTCAAATCCCCTCCAATCAGAAGCGCAGAATCAGGGGAAGCAAGGACCTCCGCCAGCGCGAGACGCAAAAAGGGCTCCTGTCGCTCATTCGGGGCATATAAGGATCCCAGTGTTAGGTGCGCATCTCCCCATTGGACCCGTACCGCCAACAATCGGCCCTTCACTTCAGCAACTGTAGAGACCACCCTGCATTGTGAGCGCGCACTAAAGAGGATTGCTACCCCATTTTGTTTAGACAGCCCCGAGGACCAGAACTGGAGCGGAAAGCGCCGGTCTCTCATTCGCTTGGTATCTTTGGTTAACAGTTGGGTTTCTTGGAGCAAACAAACATCCCCCCCGGAGTTTTCTAAAAGGGAAAGTATTGCTGTGCGCTTAACTGGATTGTTTAACCCACGCACATTCAAGCTAACAATTTTCAAGTCTCTACCCATCCCAGCTGCGGAGAAGCGGAGCGCTATGCAACTGCCCCTGATCAATGGGCTGAAAACCACGCAGGATCACTTCCAAACGATGGGCCAACTGCCTAACTCGCCCGAGAACTGATGTGGAGCCCCCAAATAACCCCCAAAAAAATCCCAAAACAAAAACATAAAAAACCCCAAAGAACAACAAGGGAAAGGAAAAACATGGTACCAGGACAAAAGTTCGTCTCGAAGCACTGCGTGTAGGGAGACGCGGCCAAGACCCACAACACGGCAGGGACAGTGTGACCACCATCCGGATACTCAGGGCGGAACTCCAATTGAAGGGACTCTTCCCTCCGATGCCTACTGAGGCGCCCCACCAGATGCCATGCTAAGCATCGCCAGATGCCTCGGGGTTGTCAGTGACATGGGAGACTGATGAGAGGGCCGCCTCCCTCTCTAGCTTGCTAGCCGCTATGTCCGGCGCGGGGCTGGATCTTGCACTCCCCACACGCTGCCATTCGGAGGAGCGACGCCACCTGCGGGGAAGAGGTGTGGTGCCCTGTGATTCTGCAGGCAACCTTTCAATGCCCAGCTTGTCATAGGCGTCATCCTGGGATCGAATCTGGTGCAATTTGCCCTGCCACTTGAAGATAAGGCGAAACGGATGGCCCCATGAATAAGGAATCTTCTGTTCACGGAGATGGTTAGTGATGGGCTTGAAAGACCGACGTTTAGTCAGAGTGGATGCCGCTAAGTCTTGGTAGAGCACAGGCTGATGACCACGGAATTGCACTGGGTTGATCTCCCGCGCCCTGCGGAGGATGCGCTCCTTTAGCTGAAAATCGTGCACGCAAACGAGAATGTCAGGAGGGGGGGCCTTAGCGCCACGCGGAAGGCCCACCCGGTGCACCCGGTCCATTTGTATCTCTCGTACTTCATCGTCCCCTAGAATTTGTAGGAACAGGTCGCCGACGTATGCCCTGAGGTCGTCACCTTCACCTTTCCATGGAACCGCCCGAATCCGGATATTGTTGCGTCGGGAACGGTTCTCCAAATCCTCCGCGTGGGCTTGCAGGTCCAGATTTTGATCACGAAGGTGAAGCATCTCCTGCTGCAGCTGGTGCAGGTCGTCTTCTCTACTCAGGTCGTGCTCCTCCAGCATAGCCACTCGCTCCCCGATGCCGTCAACATCTCGCCGCACCTCCCGCAGGTCTGCGGAAAGCTGCGATCGCAGGTCTTGGATGTCCTCTTTGATGGCGGAGAAGAGCTCAACCATAAAGGCCTTGGTCGCTGGGGCATCGTCTCCATCCACCAGTGCTACGCCAGCCCCAGATTGCGCTACCGTAGGCCCCGTCGTCTTCTGTAGCAGATCCTTCAGGGATTTGTCGCGCCTCCCCCTTGCTGACGACATATTGAAGCTAGGCGTCCCCCTGCAGGCCTACCACTCTCTCTTCCCACGTCCAGGGGGGTTGTCGAAAATCCACCCTCATGCCTGCCCACCGTCTCGCCGTACCGCTGACCAGGAGGGTTCCCTGATCCTCTAGGCAAGGGGTGGCACTAGGGAGGAGGAGGCCTTTGGGTGATGCAGAGTCTCTATGAGGACAGTGCCCAGGGGGGATGGGGCGCCCTGCCTCTCGATGTTCACCCCACCACTGGCACGCACCTGTGGTGCCCCTCAGCCAGGCCCGAAGTCACACAGCCCGCCACAGGGCCCCACCAGGAAGGAGCACAGGTATCCTTGGAGCTCTGCGGCACCACCACAGATCACTCAGGCCAGGCGCCAATGGGGGAAGGGAGCACCAGCCCACTACTTGGAAATGCTGGGACCGCAAGGTATGGGAGGCCCCGGTTCCTTCACACGTCCTCAGCTGCAGGACCCCCTGGCTCCGTAAGTCCTGTGGGGTGCCCCCGGACCAGCTTCATATCTGGCCAATACTCTGCACCCCACGTGCAAGCCTCGCTCTCAGGTCCGGTCAGGCGCCAGGCGCCGCACCGTCTGCCGGCTGCAGACCGAGCCCCCCACGCATTAAGGGCAGCACACCTCCCCGGCCTGCTTCACCTTACCGGCATGTCATTCTGGGGATCACCGCGATCCCGGCTGCACCCTTCACTCGATCGGCGCTCAGGCCCCGCTCCACCATCCGGGCCCCGGACCGTGAGCAGGCTGCAGGCCCCCAGGCAGGGGGAGGGGGGCGCGAACCAGAGGGCGCCGGGCAGGCCCCCGCTGTCTTTCAGAATCCCCCGGGTAGGCCGCCTGTTAGGCCGCAGTCCCCTCTCGCCGGGCCGCACCTAAGTCCCAAGATGGCGCCGGCAGCCGGCCGCCAGTCCCGGCAAGGCCCCCAGCAGTCCGCACCAATACGTCGGGCCTCCGGGCAGCACGGGCCCAGCGGACAGAGGGCACACCCCGTCAGGAACAGGGGGCGCAGTCCAAGCACTTTCGCCGCAGACGTCCGGCGCCGCGGGACGGCCTCCCGCCCGGCCGCACAGTTCCCGCCGGGCCGCAGCAAGGCCGGGGCCAGAGGGGATCACTCGGCGGGGCTGGCTGCAGACGCCCCGGGGCTGAGCTCTCTGCGTACTCCCTGGCAGTTCCGAGAGGTAAGGCACCCGTCTGTAGGCTCGGATGGGCACTAGAAAGGGCGCTGTGACAATGCTAATAGGCGGCGCCGCCGGAGGGATAGGAATCCACGTCCTATCTCACCGCCATCTTGGCCACGCCCCATAATCAGGCCTTAAGAATCTAAAATTTATAATGTCAATTTTGGGCTGAAATGTACATCACGTGGTATATTGTTATAAGTTAGCACCAATTGCAATGTTTTAGGTCCATTCTCCAGTGATTTGTAATTGAAACTGTAATACAAGTAGTTCAACGTGTAAAGAAGCGACATCATAAAAATATTTTATTTTCAATATCTTGTTTTGTCTTTTTTATATGTAAATTAATGTATAAAAAGCTATTCAACCTGTCATATGGATTGTGCCTTTTGCCCTGAAGAAGCTTTGTTTGTTAATTTTGGAAAACCTGTGCCAGCAGATGGTTTAGACAGCTGGTATGACAGAAGAAGCAAGTTTGTTGCTATAAATCTATTTGACCGATTAGCTTACAATTGAGCTTTACCCTTCAGAGACTCCCTTTGTTAAATTCTTTTTTGGGTGCAGAAAGGAACTATGGAGACAAACAGGATGTGTGGGCACTGAAAAATATTAGATGTGGGAGCAGGTGGGGAAACACGTTTGATAGTGGAGCAGGTGAAGGACCAGTTTTAACTGGAGGACAAGCATGGAACAGAACTGATGAGGCAGAGAGTGAAACAGATCTCTCAGTGCTATGGACAGGGAAACAGATGTGAAAGCCGAATAGGGAAGCAGATATGACAATGGAGCCGTCAATGAACAGCTTAGACAAGTGAATACAAAGGGAAATGGATTGCACAGGTTAAGAAACATGGAAATAGATTTGACAAGTGTATTGACAGAAAATTGATTTAACTGGTGAGTATTGGATGGAATATTAGAGAGGGGACGGAATATTAGGAGAGAAAAAGGAAATGAGAGGGGAAAGGAATGGAGCATTGGAAAGGGGCAGGGAAACATGGCCTGAGACGGGCACCAGGACATTGAGTGAAATTGAAAGGAAGATTGAAAGTAAGACCCACATGTACACAGACTCACACAGATTGACTACTGCCTCTGCAGAGGCAAAGGCTCTGGCTAGCTCATGTAGGGACCCTCCACTCTCCTCCCCCAGGACCTGGAAAGTTAGGGAGTGGGTGTCGGATGGGCCTCTCTTGGCGCACCCCTACCATATGCAGTTCTTCTCTTTTTCCACTTTATGTTTTTCAAAAACCTCAAGGCACAAAACAATCAGGCCACATCCCAACTTCTTTAGACAGTGGCATGCACTTGAAACATTTCGTATGGACAGGCACTCACAGCTAAGATATACTAACATCAGTAAGTCAGTAGCCTCAGACATCAGGATGTAACTCCAGGAAGAGATATTATAAATCCTAAAAAGGCATACATAGTTTCTATGAAAAGTCATAGAGTGGAAAGAATAATTGTTCGCGTTCATCCCTTTAGTCCATTGATCCCAATATTTGCCCTATTGTAACTAATAAAGTTGCTGGGCAAATGGGGAAGGCTGACCAATCCATGGGGAGGCTGACCACTCCACACCCCCCAAGCTGGGAATTAACTACATTGCATGCAGCATTTTTACAGACTCCAAATATTCAGATTCTACTATATAGGATCCAGTGCACATTTATTAGGGTCACAGAGCACACAGAAGCAGCTAACACATGTTTCGTCATGGTATAATTAAAACTCGACTTCATCAGGGCTCCAAATGTAATGCAATAAGACTTTTGCATCTGTTGTTCAAAATGCCGAACACCTATGGTGAATCGCATGTGCCCAACATGTATCCAGCATTCTGCCAAAAAAAGCAACTCAAAAGCAAAGTGGTCACGTGCAATACCCTCCAAGTATGAGCATACCGCAAACAACAGTCGTCATTGTGCATTGCTCTGGTACCGACCGGGTCAGTAATCTTAGGCTCGATCATGAATAGACTTGTGAGTCAATAGCTCTGTAACATCACATACAATTTGAAATGACCTCATAACTTATGTCCTACCTGTCCTTCGTTGCAAGCTACCTTTTGCGCAACACACCGATGTCCATCTGGCTGTAATCTGCTTTTACTGTTGTTACGTTGATTTCAATTATTACTTCCAGCTCTAGCCTAACAAACGGGCGTCGATGCAATGTCGGGTCATGTTCGCGCTTTATAAAACTTTTCAAATAATAACTAAATAAATAAATAATAAAATAATAAAATGTTAAAAATACCATTGAGTAATGTATTACAAACATGCCTATTCATTCATGTGTTATGTTCACTTAATCATGATGGCAGCACCAATCCCCTTATTGACTTTTAATTTAAATGTGTTAGATTTTGTAGGGTCTGACTAAATCAATTTCTACTATTATTCCTTCATCTCATATTATAGTCTGTCTAACAGTAAAATCTAACATCAAGTATTGCTTCTCGAAGTCTTAAAAGCTCGACGTAACATCAGTTTCCACTCGTATTAGGCATCTGTAACAAATAAATATCTATCAAGGTTATGCTAATACCGACAGTAAATCTCCATACATATTTCCTAAGGTCTAATACCACAGTTCTCCTTTCAAAATCAATAGAAA
The DNA here is from genome assembly GCA_963921515.1 of Calotriton arnoldi. Classification (NCBI taxonomy): domain Eukaryota; kingdom Metazoa; phylum Chordata; class Amphibia; order Caudata; family Salamandridae; genus Calotriton; species Calotriton arnoldi. The sequence continues at coordinate 4,633,246 of CAWUFW010000245.1, forward strand.
TCGATAACCCATAACATTCAAACTGGACCTGGAACAGATTGTTCACTACTACTAACCCTTATGTACAATGTATGTTAAAGGAAAACGTCCCAAAACCAGACACAGAAACCGTCACCTGAATAAGTCAAACAGACTAGAAATCGAATTCTAAACTCTCAAACCAGAGGGTCATACATGTCAGACGAATATTTCTTTCACTTAGTGCTCACAACAAGAATTCACATGTAAAACAAATAAAACTGCAGCATCAGAACCGATTATCTCATCCCAAAGGGAAGTCTGTACCTAACGAACAGTGAGCAGAGCCGGAGGCCTGGCAACATGGTGGGCAGTACGTGAGCTCCTGAGCTCTCACCAAGCTGGGAGACTTTCTCCCTTAAATCCTACTATATCTGCAATTTTTTCGCAATTCACCTTATCCCAGCTGTTCCTGATGCCAGTTATCGAACAATTCGGGAGGTGCATTGGCTAGCTCGGCCTGTGATCTTCTGTCGGCCCGGGCGTTGCAGAGCGGAGGCGGCCTGCCAGTGCCCTGGGTTGGGACACTGGATGCTCCTGGACCCTGCGTGGTCCAGTGAAACCTGAGTAGACTGTTTCTGGGGAGGCCTGGTCCCTCCCTACCCCTTCCCTTCCGGGAGCAGAGGTGAGGACTGTGTGCCCTGCGTAGGGCTGCCATTGGGCCCTTGCACTGGCGTCTGCTCTCTGGCTGCAGTGGTGAGTGCGGGTGCCGCTACGGGCGGACGACGAGCAAGGGCAGCTGCCTCCGTGCCCCTCCGCTTGACGGTCCTGGTGTTTGCGCGGGGCTTGTCCCTTGCTGGAGCCTCCACTCGGGGGAGACGTCACCTGCTGCCGGAGGCTCCACTGGCCCTGACAGTGTCATCAGAGCGCCTTGTGATCCCTGGGCGGCTGTGGTGGACTGCGGAGCTCCAAGTGCCGGCATTGGAGCCCGTGGAATGCGGGGGTGTCTTGGCTGGCCTCCTCTCTTGCTGGGCACTCTCTACCTCGTGGCCCCTCTCCCTGGTGTCCTGGCGGCCCCTTGCCCTCTCTTCTATCATGGCAGAGGCAAACGCAGCCATTCCCTTCCTCCCAGGAAGTACTTGGATCCAGCAGGAGTTGATGATGCTGCAGTGAGTACCAGAGACCCTCAATTTTAGTGTGGCCCTCAACCAGTGATCTTAGACTCTGGATGCCCCCTCCCTGTGAGATTATGTGATTACTGCTGGGACCTTTGTTGTGGGGCTGTTTGTCTACTGCCAAGTGCACGGGGGTTGCTGTGCAGATAAACTCTTGCCACCTGACGTGGTTGGAACATCAGATTGAAGCCGTCTCCATGGATGTTAATTTACTGAGAGCTGATTTACGTAAAGTCTCCGATAAGGTAACCAATGCTGAAAACTAACATAGAGAGTCTGCAGGGAGAGGCCACAATCTTGAAGTCCCAGGTGGCCAAAATGACTAATACAGTTCTAGATGTTGGCAGGAAGGCAGAGGACGCGGAGGGCTGTGCCTGACGCAGCAACATTTGTGTGTTGGGGTTGCCCGAGAAAGCAGAGGGCTTGTCTACAGAGCATTTCTTGGAGGACTGGATCAGATTATCCTTAAAACCACAAGGCCTTTCCAACATCTTTGTCATCAAGCGGGCGCACAGGGCCTTTGTCCCGCAACTGCATCCCGGTGCCCCCTCTAGGGCCATCATAGCTAAGGTGCTCAATTACCAAGATAGAGATTGCATCTTGAGAGCAGCTCGGGAACAAAAAGTCCCCTATTTCGAGAACTGTAACATAGCTATCTTTCCAGAATACACTAAACTTGTTAAGGAGCAGCGCCTGTCTTTCATAGCTACCAAACAAAAATTGCAAATGCTAGGGTTGAGATATATGTTAATGTATCTAGCCAAGCTCAAAGTCCTGCACAAATACAAAGCTCACTTTTTTGATAGATCCGAGGATGTTTGGCAATAGCTTGAGATTAGAGACACCGCCACTACCTTGGTTGGCAGCCCCAACCGTCGCCAGAAATGGAGGACACTTCACATGCCACCCCAGCGAGGACCGGCCCCGACACAGGCAATACCAACTTGTTCCCCTGGGTTCCGGCACAATACGTATAGGGGATGATGGAGCAATGTATTTGACTCTCCTGGTGTCCTCTGGGAGGGGCGAACTGTCACCTGAGAGACTGTCATCAGTGGATGCTGAGTCAAGGGCCCCGAGCCCAGAATCTGAGATGGGTCGGGATATGGCTATGGGGGTGGGTAGAAATGTAGAGGTCTAAAAGAATCAGTATACATATCTTTACAAAGTCTTTTATTGATTGTGCAGCTGCAGACTTACTCAAATGGGTTTTGGTGTTTCATGAATATGTTTGCCATCTCTAAATGTTGCCCACTGTTGCTTCCCTGTTCAACAACTGTGATCACTAGATATACATGCGCCTTGAGGTATCTAGAAACCTGGATGCCTCATTGAGATACGTATGGGCAATAATCATGGGGGTGATGGGGTAGACTCCTGGCTGGCAGAGTGGCTGGTTTTTTACTTCAGTTAGTTGGTCCCCTTTGGATCATTTGGGGTGACGTGTTCGTCCTGACTCGGCTGTGGGTGGGCTACTGTAGTCATATGTTGTCACTATGGTTGTCCATGGGTGCGTGGGGCGTGGGTGGTTCGTTTTGCATGTTATCCCTGAGAAGGATACAAAGGTTTATATAAAAGGGTTGTAGCCATGTTTACTTAGGGGCATTACAGTGATCCAGCGCAATATTAGCCAACAGCATTCATACACCATATACTCACTTGGGCCCATACATTCACACTACACTAATACTTACGCTGGGTGTCAGATGTACTCTTTTATCAAAGTCCCTGCTACCAATTACCTTCTGATTGAAGAGTAATAACTTACCAATGGATCCTTTGCCAATTGGGAAATTTAAAATGAGTGACATTCAATATAGTTCATAATCCTGAAATAACCACTGAGTCAGGAAGTTTTAAAATGTTTATCTAAAGTTTTAGCAGAGTAAAGTACAGAAAACACGGTACTTGATTGAAATACCCAAGAAAAAGCATAGAAATGATTTTGCTAATCAATGACGGTGTTTAAGGAAGAGGAGAAGATAGAGACAGCAGCGCAACTAAAGGTTGCAGTATAGTTACCTAAATGCGAGAACCAAGCCCCTTGGCCAAGGAGTTGGAAAAGATAGGACCCAGGAAGGATGAAGAGCAAAGACTTCTTCCAGGATCAGGACAGGACCGGTGACCTCTCTACAACGACGCCTGCGCCGTTCCCCTCTCTGATACTCGACTTCTCCTCGATTCTCCCGTTCTAATGGACTCTGCCGCCCCTCCTCAGGACCTCTTCTGGACAGGGATTCAGTCAGCAACCGATCAGCATGGCAGTCTGGAGCTAAGAGCTCTCTCGCAGCATGGACGCCTGTTCTTCGTGAAAGCATGCTCCTACTAATTAACTAATGCTATATTCTACTATACCCTTCTACGCCCATGTACCTCCCCTTAATGTTGCTAAAATATGGGACCACTACTTCTGATTGGACAGGGACAGGGGGTGGATTCTCGCACCATATCGATTTGGCCTAAATTGTAAAGCCTATTGTCTTTACGTTCCCTCCCCTTCAAATTAATACATTCGCTTTATTTCCCACCCGTCTCACGACAAATGTTATACATTTTACAGGGGAAAAGTATCATTTTGTCCACCGGAAACATAAAGTACAGCATCTTCGGCTAATGGGTCATGGCCTTGGGAGACGTCCAAGTTGACTTCACTTGGCAGGCACACAGGACACATGCGCAGAACCATCTGTCTCTCGAGTTTCAAGACACCAACCCAGGCCCAAGTTTACAAATTACTAAAAGTGCAAGAAGAAAATATTAAAATCACAAATAAAATGTTTCACTGTATGCCCACTTTCCCTACTCTATTCCCCATTAATTATTATACTATCCTGCATTAGTAGCATTAAGAAAACGACAATTTAATAATGACATGAGAGCAAGCTGAAGCATGTGAAAACATTTAGCGGCCATTTTAGTGCACACTGCGCAGAAGCAGAAGTTTCCCACCAAGCAAAGAAAGACGTCACACCATGTGATCAGGTTGCGACATGCGCATTGAGGTTCCCGCGCTTTAGCGGACATTTTGGATTACAGACAAGCGTTATTCATTAGTAAAACACATAGGCAAGCTTCTGTCCCTCTTGTGTTTGTGAATGCAAAGGTTAGTATTGACAATACAAATTTAATAAATTAATACTATGAGGAGGATTGCGTACAAGCAAGTTTCATTTTTGAAACCTTGCTCCATCAATCCCTCTCTGATGGCGTTTCTGAGCCATCAAAAATACTACCCTCAATCAGATGCCAACTTCTAGCAATTCGTTTCATTCTCATTTTTACATTTTCTGTTTTTCACATCCCCTTTCAACTTTTTGTATAATTCACTTCTCCATTCTTCAAGTTCTATTTCATCTAGTTTTCTCTTCTTTCCTTTTCCTGTCACTTTATATGTTCCACTCTTTCTACAGCATTTGCACCATATTGTTATTGCCAATATTATTATTGCTATCCCTGCTAGGGGTACTAATATTTGACCTATAAGTCCTTTTCCTATATTAGCAAACCAGGTTCCAATTGACGAGATACTATTTGTCAATTTTTCCCATACACTATCAACTTCCAGTGGTTTAAGTTCTTTCTCAAGTTTAGTTATGTTCTGAATATACGTTCCAATTTCTGCACTCTTATCAGGAATATAAGTGCAACAATGTTTCGTCTTCAATAATTTACAGACTCCTCCCTCTTTTGCCAATAGAATGTCAAGAGCAAGTCGATTTTGCATCACCATAGATCTAATCGCAACTATCTCCGTATTAATCATTAGAAAACCTCCAGCAGTATCCGTTGATAAACGATCAACCACTGTAGACAATTTACATATTTTCCTTGAGTTCAGAATTATTCCCACTGAAGGTATCAATGCACCAAATATATCACCTACAATTTCTGAAAAACTAGCTCTTTTACTACGTATTAATTCATTATTGTTTTCATTGCTTCCAGTGTTTCTTTTGGAAAAACTATTCCAAAATAACAACTTCCATACCACCGTGCAGGAAGCCTAAAGTAAGCCTTATTCCCGCATACATAATAAATTCCAGGAAAAACTGAATCTGTTCCTCCTTTGAGTCCCCAACCTCCAAGAATTAAAAAATTGTGTTCACATTCACTGGTACCGATGAAAACATTGTTATAATCAGTCTTTAACCTATGAAGACAAATTTTCCCTGTCTTTACGAAATCCAGAGCCATAGCAGCTTGAGCTTTGCCAGGTGTATAACTCCCTTCTTTCTCCGCCCAAGGTGGCAACTGAGCCTTATGCTCTGAAGCTTTCTTTTGAAAATCATGTCTTCTATCTTCTACTAAATTCAAAAATATCTTTTCTTCTTCTAGTAAAGAACATGTTAGATTGTGTCTATGTGCATGTGTTATATCTATCGATTTCATTGTTAAGAAAAACTCTCCCATAAACTGTGCGTCTTGACTACACTGGGTTCATACTCTTGCGAATCGGAACCTCTGAAAATATCACATCTAAGTTTGAATAATAATACTGTAGCCTACCTGTTCTATAAAATAAACTTGTTAATACACTACATGAGATGCCATATGTCAGTGGTAAATGATGGTATGTTAATCCTTCCGCTACTGATTTAGGTACTTCATACAGACATAACAATTACTAACTTCCATTGTGTCTACATACTGAAACAATAACTTTGTGAAAACATTTAAACTAGTGTCGTTATCAGCTATTTCATGATGAATTTCTGCCTCATCTTCTGTCATTAATTCTACTCTATTGCCCTTCATGTTTGCTGTCCTCCCTTTAGTTTCATTATTAATCTTCTTATCTATTATCATAAGGTAAGGAACTGCTACAATCAGGACTAACCATACTATAAGCACCAAAACTAGACTACATATGCAGATTGCACAGCATCTCCTGCAACAATTTCGTTTTGGTCTCCCAGTAACTCTATCGTCAGGCATTTTTCGACAAGGAAGATTGCTCTTCTTATCTCTTCTTCTTTTCTTTAGAGGATTCTTTTGTTTAGTCAGGGTGGTCTTGTTTCTTCTTCGTATGTTAGTTCTGCACTTGTTCCTTCGCCACCACTGTCACTTGACTCTGAGCTTTCAAAATCTTCAAGAATAATATACGTCCAGTCAGGACCCTTGAATTTGTTATTCACAGGTCTCAGTCTTTTACTTTTTCTTTTTCCTGACTTTTTCTCTTGTTCAGTTTGACTTGTCACTTCAGGTACTTGTTCTGGATCTTCACTTCTGGTTGTTATGTGGTACTTTACTCTTTTAATGACACTTGGCCAATGATCTCCTTTTCTTGTTTTCTTTGTTGGCACTGTTTCTTTGCTTTCGTCTTCAGGGATCTCGTTAATTTAACTTCTTAGCACTGTTTCATTTTCTTCAATTACTGTGTTTCTTGTTTGCTCCTTTTCAGGTCTAATTTGTTTTTCTTCAGTAGCTCCACAATGTCTTTCAAGATGTTGACCTTGTTCTTTTTTTATTTCTTTATGTTCATGTGTATCAACCCCTTTTTCTTTAGTGAATTCTTCTTGATCTAACTGCTTCTGATCAGGGCTTATTGCACTGTGAACTTCTGCAGCCTGACCGGATTCTTCTAGATCTGTCTGTTCCTGTGTAAAGTATATTAAATCTTCACTGTTTTGTGTCCAATTTTCTTTCCCTATCTTATTTTGTTCTCTTATTTTCTTTTCGTCTTGTACCTGAGCTGCTTCTTCTTCACCTATCTGATCTTCTTCTATTTCTTCCAATTTCGCTTGACTTCTTGTTCTGTGGTATACTTCAGGAACTTCTACCACTGGTATCCAATCCTGACTTGTGCTCGGTTGTTCTCCGTCAGCTTCTCTCGAACCTCGATCCTGAGATTCCTCTGCTGGGCAACCTTCAGCTTCTTCAGTGATTGGTGTTGTCTGTGAATTCTCCTCTTCAGGGTCTGGTACTCTCTTTGTGTGGCTTACGTGAATCCAATTAGGAAATCTTGCACACTTCACTGCTGTATTGGTGGTCAATATAACTTGACAAGGTCTGCTCCACCTGGGTGATAGACACGTTTCTCTGGTGTGATTCTTCACTACCACCCAATCACCAGGATTCAGATCATGTTCTAGTTCAGGCTGCCTGGAAACTGCGTCTTCTCCAACCTGATGAGAGACAGAACGCACTAGGTCAGCCAATCCTTTGCAATAATCCAGAACCATATCATCAGATATATTTACTAATTTGTTTGTGGGAACATGTGTTTGTCTCATTGCTCTTCCCATCATTATTTCATGAGGGCTTAATCCTGTCGTTCTGTCAGGTATACTTCTGAGTCCCATCAAGACAAGTGGCAATGCGTCTGGCCACTCTAATGATGTTGATGCACACATTTTTCCCAATCTTGACTTTATAGTGCCATTTAATTGTTCAACCACTCCAGAAGCCTCTGGGCGATATGCACAGTGCAATTTCTGCTTGATTTGAAATGCTTCACAGATTTTCTGGATCACTTCGCTATTAAAGTGTTTTCTTCTATCTGATTCCAAAGATACTGGGAAACCAAACCTAGGTATGAGCTCACGTAACAACAGTTTTGCAACTGTAATACTGTCATTTCTCCTAGTAGGGTAAGCCTCCACCCACTTTGAAAACAGACACACTATGACTAGTACATATTTTAGTCCTCTGCATGGTGGTAACTGTATGAAGTCGAACTGGAGTCTTATAAATGGGCCCTCTGCCTTTCCAATCTTTCCAAACCCAATTATCGTTTTCCTGCCTGGATTATGCATTTGGCAAGTTAGACATCTCTGGCAAAGACTCTCTGCAACGGCCCTGAATTTGGGATTGTACCAATTTTGTCTGAACAGCCTAATCATTGCATCTCTCCCTATGTGTGTGTCTCCATGATGCATTCTGGCCATTTGTGAGAGTAAACAGTCTGGCATGACTGGTCTGCCATCTGCACTGATCCACACTTCATCTTCTCCTCTTTGGGAGCAACCCACTTTAATCCACAAATTTTTCTCACTTTCATCAACCTCATCTTGCAATTTCTTCACCTCATTCCATGTTTCAGGTGGCATATACAGCATAAGTTGGCAGCTGATTCCCATTCTTTCCACCCTCTTATTGACTGACATTCTGGTTTTGGCACAATGTTGATCCACCAGATCCGCATATCTGTTGCCGACTACCACCCAGTCATCTCCTGACTGGTGTGCAGCACATTTCACCACAGCCAATTCTTTTGGTGATTGTATTGCTTCTAGCAATTCCCTTACAAATTGTCCATTTTTAATGGGGATCCTGAAGAAGTCATGAAATCCCTCTGCATCCACAGTTGGCCAAAATCATGCACAACCCCGTAACCATATTGACTATCTGTAAATATGGTCACTCTCTGATTCCTCCCAATTTTGCAAGCTTTTATCAAAGCAATCAATTCAGCTACTTGTGCAGATTTTACTCCTGGTAAATAGGATGCTTCGACTATTCCAGTTAATTCACATACCGCATAGGCAGCAGTTAGTTTACCATCTTCATGTCTTTGACATGAACCATCGACAAATAGCTCCCTGTCTGGCTTTTTAAGAGGCTGTTCCTCTATGTCTGGGCGTGGTTTTGTACATAATTCTGTAATTTGTACACAATCATGTTCATCTTCTTCGTCATCTTTATTTGTTTCATGATATGGGTCCGGCAATAAAGTTGCTGGATTTATTATTGTACACCTTAACATGGTCACATTTTCAGCACCCATTATTATCCTCTCATATTTAGTCAGCCGACTAGGAGTAAGATGCTGAGTTCGGGTTCTTGTCAACAGAATCACAACTGCATGTGGAACATACACTTTTACAGGATGTCCCATCACAATTGACTCGCTTTGTTCAATGCTCAAACAAGTTGCTGCCACTGCTTTTAAGCATCCTGGCAACGCGGCTGCTACTGGGTCCAATGTAGCAGAAAAGTACGCTATAGGACGTCTGTCTAGTCCATGTCTCTGAGTTAGGACAGAAAGTGCACAATTTTCTCTCTCTTGACAGAATAATGCGAATTCTCTTTTATAATCAGGCATGCCTAGGGCAGGTGCTGAACAAAGTGTGTTTCTCAATTTTACAAAAGCTTCTACACTTTCATCCTCCCACTCAACAGGGTCCTTTGCTTTCTTTTTCGTCATGTTAATTAAGGGCTTAGCTAACATGGAAAAATTTGGTATCCATTGTCGACAGTAGCCTACTATTCCTAGGAACATCCGCACTTGTCTTTGGGTTACATGCATTTGCATTCTCTTTATTAATTCTACTCTTTCAGAGGTTATTCTTCTTTTTCCCCTCTCAATTTGATGTCCCAGATATTTAACAGCTGTCCTGCAAAACTGTAACTTTTCAGGTGAGACTTTATGCCCTTCCTCAGCCAAAAGATTTAATAATGTTATGGAGTCAACAACACAGTCTTCTCTGGTGGTCGACGCCACCAATAAGTCGTCGATATATTGGACTAAGACTGAGCTTCCTGGCATCACTAGTTTTTCCAGGCACTTTTTCAGTATCTGGTTGAAGATGGAAGGACTTTCTGTGTACCCCTGAGGAACACGATTCCACACATAGACCTTGTTCTCAAATTTAAATGAGAAAAGATACTGGCTGTCTGGATGCAATGGTATTGAAAAGAATGCTTGACACAAATCAATTACTGTGAACCATCCTGCATTCCAAGGGATCTGGTATAGAATTACTGCAGGATTTGGTACTATGGGACAACATGGTTCCACAATCTTGTTTATTTTACGCAGGTCCTGAACAATCCTATATTTTCCACTAGGTTTCTTTAACCCCATTATAGGTGAATTACATGGGCTACTCATTACTTCTTTTAGGGTGTTTTGCTCTACCATTCGATTTATTTCTTCAATGACTCCTGCTTTTACTTCTGCACTCATTTTGTACTGTCTGGTATTTGGGAAAATTGCACCTTCTTTTACCGTAATTTGAACTGGATCTATTTTTGCCATAAGTCCTACTTCTTTTCCGGTGAAATCCCATACCATGGGGTTTACTGTACCTTTATTTCTTCTGGCAACTCATCTCTTGTTATTAACGAACACATTTCGTCTATTTCTGTACCTTGTTTTGCAACCAAAATGTTATATACATGGTCCTCATCTGGTGTCTGAACTGCCACACCATCTGGCGTGCAGAAAATTGTACAGTTTATTTTGCACAATAAATCCCTACCTAATAAATTCACTGGGCTAGAATCGCACACTACAAATTGGTGCATTTCTCTGAAGTTTCCTATTTTGACTTCCATTGGTTCTGTAAGAGGCGTTCTAATTCTTTGATTAGCTACCCCTACTACTTGGATATCTTTACCAGAGAGAGGAAGGTCTGGGATATCTGCTGATCTCACCGTAGACCTGGTAGCACCAGTGTCCAAAAGGAAAGTAATATCATTACCTTTCACATTTCCTTCAACATATGGACCAGACTGATCTACCTGTAAGGATGCGCCAAGTACGCACTCCTTCTTCCCCTCTCCTAGGCACCATCATGAGTTGAATTCACAGTAATTGTCCTGCAAAAGAAATTGTGATGTCATATAATCATTCTTACCACTCCCTCCTGGGTATCCAATGTCTGTACCATGCTTTGCTCTGCTTACATTACCCTGAACAGGTGGAGCTGGTAATTGACTCTGGGGATTTACACCCTGCTGTGAGTCATTCTGCGTCTGTGGATTTAAGTTTTGATTTGGGCCATTATTATTCCGAATCTTTTTACATTCGTCCTTCCAATGCCCCAATTTTCCGCATCCATGACAAGGAATTTTTTTTTTAGCTTCTTCTCTACTCATTCGTCCTCTAAATTTTCCACCATTTCCCGTATCACCACTCGTTCCAGAATCTTTTCCTGGATTTTCACTCGGATTTTCCAAATTAATTCCCTGCTTCTCTGCCATTTTCACCTGTGCCCACATCACCTTTTCTTGTAATTTCTTGTGTCTATCCTCAATATCGTCTCCACAATATTTCGCATATTTCAGAATTTCATCTATGGGCTTTCCCTGCCAACACAGCATGTGTTGTTTAATCATCTGGCAAATCTCTGGCTTCAGACCTGTTGGACTTGGCCCTTTTTCCCAGAAATTTTTCGTTTTTCCCCTAGCCGTTTTACCATGTGTGAAACTCACTCAAGATGGCTGCCACAGGTCCCTGCTACTGCAGAGGGGCCTTACACACATACACACTAGTAGCCAGGGTCAGGCTGGGACATTGGGATACAGTATCCATTCCGTCCCCGCCTCTGGGCCACATAGCCAGACATGTAGAAGGTTCCAGAACCTTCCGGGCTGTGGGAGGAGTTATGTTTTGCCGCCTTTAGGAGGGTCACCTGACCTAGGGGTATAAAAGGCTTGGAGGGAAAACTTTTAGTCAGTTGGAGTTGGAGTTGGAGTTGGGATTGGGGTTGGGGCACCACTGATCCTGGGAGAACCTCTGCCGGAGTACAGGCTTTAGGGCCTAGGAGGGAGACCTACACTACTGCTGCTGACAGGGCTTAGGCCCTGCTGTAGTAAGTTAGCTGAGGAACGCCCACCACCCACTGACCTTGCCCAGTGTGAGGGGACCCAGGGAACCACCTTCAGTGTGCTGGGAAGAACATCAAGCACTCCCAGAACCACCAACTCATTCACCCCCCCTCATAAGAAGAAACTTCTGACAAGAAACTTTTGACAAGAAACTTATAATAAGAAACTTCTGACAAGAAACTCCTGACAAGAAACTCCTAAGAAGCAACCAATCTGAAACAACCGCAAGAAACCTTAATTTGAGGAGGCCTGACTGTCCAGCAAGGCCTGAAACCTAAACTGCCAAACTGGGGATCCCCAGGTAAAGCGCCGTACCCTGAAGCGCTAGACCTTCACCCCCTATCTATTCTTGCCTGCTGCTGGGCTGCCCCCCAAGTACTTTTCCAGTCAGCCCTGCCCACAGGCTGCTGGTGCGCCCCGCGCTCTGTCCTCCACGAGGGAGAAACTGCCCCCCCCCTCAGGTCACTGACCTCGTGAGGGAATCACCGCCGCGGCCGCCGCCGCGTGAGGAGAAGTGCTGCTGTGAGGAAAAGCCCTCCTCGAGGCCGTGTGGTGAGGTGCGCCGTCCGCGCCCTCACCGAAGGAAGCGCTGTGTTGAGGGAGGCCCCTCGAGTGGATGTGGTGAGGTGCGCCGTCCGCGCCCTCACCGAAGCCTTCAAATTGCCCCAGACATCGCCGCCGGGCCCGGGGCCCCACCGCCGCCGTCGCGGCCAAAGAAATCACCGCCGCAGCCCAAGGGGGCCGTATGAAGCAGCCGCGGCCTAGCGCGATCCGCGAGGCCTCCAGGCCCCGCCGACGCCGTTGCTGGGCAACCGGGGACGCCGGCCGCGCCCCCGGGAAGGCCGCGCAGCGATTGGGTGCCGGCTCCCGCCACGCCCCCAGCGCCGACGGAGGCCGAGGAAGAGCTCCGGCCGTGCAGAGGGAGACGGGGAGCCAGCCGGAGAGGACTGCCGGCTCCCGCTCCCCTTCCCGAAGTCCCTGAAGCCCGCCAAGTCACTCACCTGATCCCGGGGGCCGGAGGAGGGTGATACCGGCCCCTGCAACGTGCCTCAAAGTCACTTCCCTGATCCCGGGGGCCGGAGGAGGGTGATACCGGCCCCCGCAATGACCCGTAATTCCGGCCAAAAGGGCCGAGGTACCCCGACCGGGCCCCGCCCTCCAGAACACGGGCCGGGCCTGGAGATCGCCAGTCGCTAGGAAGCGCGACCAACGACCACGCACCAGGTGAGCCCAGGAGGCCCCTAGGGCCCACAGAAACGCCACTGGGGGCCGGGGGCCACATTAACCCTTGAAGTAAATCTGTGTCACTTTCCCCATGAGGCGAGGACCCGGAGAGGAGTGGGCCTAGCCTGGAATTAACCCCTAAGGGACATAGAAGCCCCAGAATACAGGACATGTTGAGGGGTTCCCCACAGTGTTTATTAATTTAATGCTGGTGCCTATTGTAATTACTGCCTAGGCCTATGCTTATAACTGCAAAGTCTTTACCTAAGGGGGAAAGTGATTAATTGAATTGAGCTGAAGTGTACACCGCCAAGAGTTGAAGTGTTTTATGTTACAGGTGTACTGGAGTTGCGACGCCCACTGTACTGAATGTGGGTGCGCCTAGATTAATGCAGGCCTATTGAAATGTAACGTGAAAAGCCTTCTTTTAAGTAAGTGAATATGCTTGAAGTGAACTGCATGTTTAGGCCCATATTTTATTAATGCACCTTGTGATCCTTATTGGTGCTACGGTTAGGAGATAATTCCTGCGGCCTCTTAGTGGCCTACAATGTTGATGAGCTATGATGCTTTATTAAGAATGTGCACCAGTTGAGTAATGCAATGAATTTAAATGTAGATCTGAATTAATCTGCCTCATCTGATGCTACCTTGATTTATATATAAAAGATCTTGATTTTAAATACAAAAGCCTGGTGTGGTGTCATGTTATTGCGTTCGCATTTCTGAGTCAAAGTAAGAGTGTGCTGCACAACTGCCTTACACATTGCCTTCGCGTGCTTTCCCGCCTCGCGCCATGCTACCGTGGCGGACTCGGTAAACCCGGTTCCAACATTTGGTGTTCAGCGGTTGGATAAGGACTGGTGTTTGTGCAGCACCCTACAGTGACTCAGTGTGCGCCGCAATTGGACACCTATTGTAATGCAAGTGCTAGGAATTCTTTTATAATTGCCGATTGTGTACATTCCTGCGTTAGACCTGCTACCTACAGTCTAGAACCCTTTCCCTAAATTGTCTGGGGCCCCACCTAGGAGGATGGAGTTTGAGTTGGCCAACCTAGAAAGGTATACGGTGACACAGCTCAAGGAGTTCTGCCTAGAGAGGGGGTGGCCGTCAAGCGAGGCGCCAGGAAGGAGGTGCTTCAGAAAGCTTTGAGGGCATGGGTAATGGCCCACCCGGAGGGAAGAGGGGACGAGGAGCAGGGGGAGGCAGACAACCCAGGAGAACTGGACCTACTGCACATTGATGTTAGCGAGAATGTGTTGCCAGGAAGACGTTCCAGGGCAGGCAGTAGGGCGTCAGGGGGAGGTTGTCGGCAGAGGAATTTGAGGACAGAAGGGAGGAGAGGCGATTAACATTAGAACTTGCTAGGATGGAAAGAGGAGCGAGAACAGGCAAGGCTAGCCATGGAGGAAAGGAAGCTTGCGCATGAGCTTAGCCTGAAGGAACTAGAGCTCCGAGCCTTGCAGATGGAGATGCAGGGCAAAGTGAATGGTGGCAGCGTACCTGCTGGGGTTCCACAGGAGCCCAAATTTTATCTACCAAGAGAGGTGATAGCCAGTTTGGGGAGTGATCCTGAAGGGAGTGGTGCAGGGATCTTCCAACCCAGCGAGGTGGGAGAGGTGGAGAATAGCCCAGCTAGGTCCCAGGATAGTGAGCGGGTTGTAGGGCCTCACATCCTATCTATAGGAAGGAGTGAGACGGGGAGGTGTCCCGAGGTGCCCCAACCGCAGTCTCAGGGCCTGGAGAGTTCCATAAGGGAACCCCAGGTTGGGAGCCTAGGCTGTCCCGATGGGCCATCCATGGAAGGGGATCCCCGAGTGACAGGAGAACCCGGGGCGTATGTATTCAGAGCTCCAGGGGTTCTGGGGTCTGCCCAGCCACAGGATTTAGATCCTGGGCTGGGGTGCCAGGTTCAGGGGCTGCCTGACCTGGCGGGAGGGACTTCTGTAAGCAGTGTCCCTCCGGAGCTGACTCCCAGGGGTGCTTCTCCAGGTGGGAGGGTGCTGAACTCTGGGAGGGGGTGCAGAGGAAGAGAGGACTCGCCTCTGGGACCGGGGCAACCTAAGGGTTTAGACCCTGGGTTGGTGGATCGGATGCAGGGTCACGGCCCTGGAAGAGTGAGAGAGTGGTGGTCTGAGGGTGCCCCACATAGGAGGAACGTGCGGAACCCCAGGCGGAGGAGGAGGAGGAGAGTGGTCAACGGGTACTACGGGCCTGGGGCTACTGCCCCCCACTCTGTGAGACTGCCAGGGCCAGAGACATCTGGATGGCCTAGGGGCCGGTCCTGGCTGCAGCCAATTAGGGAGCGCCAGTGGGGTCGCTTCGTTGGTCCAGGGAGATTTGAGAGAGGGAACCACCGGGTTCCAGAGTGGAGAAGGACCTGCAGGACCTTCCTGCAGTTGTGGGCCCACGTACAAGTTTTCTCGCCCGAAGCAGGGAAGCCCATCAAGGCATTGATCGGTCTACCCTGGCTTTTGGCTGGGAGGGGGTTGTGTTGGACTTGGCCCTTTTTCCCAGAAATTTTTTGGTTTTCCCCTAGCCGTTTTACCATGTGTGAAACTCACTCAAGATGGCTGCCACAGGTCCCTGCTACTGCAGAGGGGCCTTACACACATACACACTAGTAGCCAGGGTCAGGCTGGGACATAGGGATACAGTATCCATTCCGTCCCCACCTCTGGGCCACATAGCCAGACATGTAGAAGGTTCCAGAACCTTCCGGGCTGTGGGAGGAGTTATGTTTTGCCGCCTTTAGGAGGGTCACCTGACCTAGGGGTATAAAAGGCTTGGAGGGAAAACTTTTAGTCAATTGGAGTTGGAGTTGGAGTTGGGATTGGGGTTGGGCCACCACTGATCCTGGGAGAACCTCTGCCGGAGTACAGGCTTTAGGGCCTAGGGGGGAGACCTACACTACTGCTGCTGACAGGGCTTAGGCCCTGCTGTAGTAAGTTAGCTGAGGAACGCCCACCACCCACTGACCTTGCCCAGTGTGAGGGGACCCAAGGAACCACCTTCAGCGTGCTGGGAAGAACATCAAGCACTCCCAGAACCACCAACTCATTCCCCCCCCCTCATAAGAAGAAACTTCTGACAAGAAACTTTTGACAAGAAACTTATAATAAGAAACTTCTGACAAGAAACTCCTGACAAGAAACTCCTAAGAAGCAACCAATCTGAAACAACAGCAACAAACCTTAATTTGAGGAGGCCTGACCGTCCAGCAAGGCCTGAAACCTAAACTGCCAAACTGGGGATCACCAGGTAAAGCGCCGTACCCTGAAGCGCTAGACCTTCACCCCCTATCTATTCTTGCCTGCAGCTGGGCTGCCCCCCCAAGTACTTTTCCAGTCAGCCCTGCCCACAGGCTGCTGGTGTGCCCCACGCTCTGTCCTCCACGAGGGAGAAACTGCCCCCCCCTCAGGTCACTGACCTCATGAGGGAATCACCGCCGCGGCCGCCGCCGCGTGAGGAGAAGTGCTGCTGTGAGGAAAAGCCCTCCTCGAGGCCGTGTGGTGAGGTGCGCCGTCCGTGCCCCCACCGAAGGAAGCGCTGTGTTGAGGGAGGCCCCTCGAGTGGATGTGGTGAGGTGCGCCGTCCGCGCCCTCACCGAAGCCTTCAAATTGCCCCAGACATCGCCGCCGGGCCCGGGGCCCCACCGCCGCCGTCGCGGCCGAAGAAATCACTGCCGCAGCCCAAGGGGGCCACGTGAAGCAGCCGCGGCCTAGCGCGATCCGCGAGGCCTCCAGGCCCCGCCGACGCCGTTGCTGGGCAACCGGGGACGCCGGCCGCGCCCCCGGGAAGGCCGCGCAGCGATTGGGCGCCGGCTCCCGCCACGCCCCCAGCGCCGACGGAGGCCGAGGAAGAGCTCCGGCCGTGCAGAGGGAGACGGGGAGCCGGCCGGAGAGGACTGCCGGCTCCCGCTCCCCTTCCCAAAGTCCCTGAAGCCCGCCAAGTCACTCACCTGATCCCGGGGGCCGGAGGAGGGTGATACCGGCCCCCGCAACGTGCCTCAAAGTCACTTCCCTGATCCCGGGGGCCGGAGGAGGGTGATACCGGCCCCCGCAACGACCCGTAATTCCGGCCAAAAGGGCCGAGGTACCCCGACCGGGCCCCGCCCTCCAGAACACGGGCCGGGCCTGGAGATCGCCAGTTACTAGGAAGCGCGACCAACGACCACGCACCAGGTGAGCCCAGGAGGCCCCTAGGGCCCACAGAAACACCACTGGGGGCCGGGGGCCACATTAACCCTTAAGTAAATCTGTGTCACTTTCCCCATGAGGCGAGGCCCCGGAGAGGAGTGGGCCTAGCCTGGAATTAACCCCTAAGGGACATAGAAGCCCCAGAATACAGGACATGTTGAGGGGTTCCCCACAGTGTTTATTAATTTAATGCTGGTGCCTATTGTAATTACTGCCTAGGCCTATGCTTATAACTGCAAAGTCTTTACCTAAGGGGGAAAGTGATTAATTGAATTGAGCTGAAGTGTACACCGCCAAGAGTTGAAGTGTTTTATGTTACAGGTGTACTGGAGTTGCGACGCCCACTGTACTGAATGTGGGTGCGCCTAGATTAATGCAGGCCTATTGAAATGTAACGTGAAAAGCCTTCTTTTAAGTAAGTGAATATGCTTGAAGTGAACTGCATGTTTAGGCCCATATTTTATTAATGCACCTTGTGATCCTTATTGGTGCTACGGTTAGGAGATAATTCCTGCGGCCTCTTAGTGGCCTACAATGTTGATGAGCTATGATGCTTTATTAAGAATGTGCACCAGTTGAGTAATGCAATGAATTTAAATGTAGATCTGAATTAATCTGCCTCATCTGATGCTACCTTGATTTATATATAAAAGATCTTGATTTTAAATACAAAAGCCTGGTGTGGTGTCATGTTATTGCGTTCGCATTTCTGAGTCAAAGTAAGAGTGTGCTGCACAACTGCCTTACACATTGCCTTCGCGTGCTTTCCCGCCTCGCGCCATGCTACCGTGGCGGACTCGGTAAACCCGGTTCCAACAAGACCATAAACAAATCGATACACAAACTGACTCATGTTTTTGTCTCCAATGTCCTCAAATCCACTATACTGTTTAAACACCTGCAATAGACGCTCATAATAGGAATGTACTGATTCACTGGCTTCTTGGGTGGTTCGATCTATTTTCACCCAATCCGTTTCTTTCGGGGGTATTTTCCCTTTTAGGTATGTTATCACCTGCTGATACTTTTTCATTACATCATTTGACGGGGCACCTGTCTTCGGATCTCTAGGATATTCATCACTAGGCCAATCAACTGTAATTTTACAATCTGTCCACAAATCGGCAGGTACCACTATGTCAAACAAACCATCTAAATCCTTCAACAATACCTTTGACACCTTCACAAACCTTTCAACCTGCTTGTACCATTCAATTGGCTTTTCCCTCAGCTTTGGAAAATCATTCGTAAATGATAAAATATCCTGTCTACTCCATGGGACATGAACATATCCTCCTCCCGCAACTTCTCGCATTGGATACATTTGATCTGCTTTTCCTGTTTCCTTCATCACATATTCTGATGCTGTTCTACTTGTTCGTGCTTCTTCCTTTTTCTTGGCCCACCTAGTTTTCCATTTATCTAGGTCTCCCCATTTTTGCAAAACTAACATTAATTCTCTTATTTGTAATCTTCTTCCAGAGGCATTCATATTTTCTAAATCTTTGTCTGAAAATTCTGCTCTATAGGGTTTCTGTAGTACCTTTGATCTCCCAATTTCTATTCCCATCTGTAGTGCTAAATTGGATAATTTTTCATGAAATATCCTTACATTTCTGGTGATACTCCTACACAGGAATAATAATTCTTCTTCATCATAGGTATTTAAGCGTTCTAGTCCTACATTTCCTGCTATTATTTCTTCTAATTCGACTTTTAATTTATGAATGTCCATTATTTTCGGAGGTGTGCACCCATCTTTCTAGATCTTCAGGTGTTACTATGGTAGCACTTTTTGCTCCCGATGAAGTTACTAAACTTACATCTTTTGAACCTCCAGGTACATCTTTTCTTGGAGTACTATTTACAGAACCTCGAATAGGCAAGTCCATAAGTGATATTGTGGATTGACAGTCACTAAATTGATCCTCAATTATAACTGGAGCTTCAGGTTTGGGATTATTCACAGGAGTAGG
This sequence comes from Calotriton arnoldi, assembly GCA_963921515.1. NCBI lineage: Eukaryota > Metazoa > Chordata > Amphibia > Caudata > Salamandridae > Calotriton > Calotriton arnoldi. Next base: position 4,652,335 of record CAWUFW010000245.1, read on the forward strand.
TGCAAGTATGGGTGGCGGACAGCTTCCCTGAGTACCATATAATGGAACTACTGGACCAATTGTTACAGGTATGGTCAACGAATCAGGATGTACTTTTATCTGGGTTATTTTCTGTATTAATTCTGCTCTGGTTTTTTCTAGGGCTTCTTTTTCTTTGTCATGAAGTATTCTACTCGTGGTGAATTCATGCATTACCTGTGGCACTAATGGAGTTTTTGGTGGTGCACTTGGGGTGCATCCACTTGTCCCATCCTGATATGGTGGGGGATTTCTTAACATTTCTTCCATAAATTCGTCTTCTGAATCCTCATTTCTCATTAAATGTTTTGTCTTTTCTGTACATTTGCCTCCTGATTTCTCTCCTTCTGTGAATAATGGATACAGTCCTTCTGTAATCTTTGCCCTTCTCCATTGTTTCATCTGACCCTCTCTCAACTCACGTAAATATCTGGGGAAAAATCCTGGGTAACTCCTATTACTTCTAGATCTATCCCGCTCAAATGCCTCAGTTTCCCATTCTTCTAGAGCTTCGTACTGAGTTAATCTAGGTCTGGGTTCTAAGTCATTCATCCTTAATCTTAAATTTTGAAGAATTCGCCCATTGAACGTGCCATTTTCAGGAAATGCTAATATTCCATCATTTTTGGTGTATTCTATCCAATTCTCCATCCATACACAAGTATGATAACCTCTCTCCATCATCATAAATGATGCTGGCGTTTTAGCTGGTGGAATAATAATTCCTTCTCTAGTTTTGATTGGTTTGTCCTTTTTAAAATAATTCTTAATCTTTTGTAAGAATGACATTTTTCTCCTTTCTCCGTACATTCTATCTAATCTTCTGTGTACAAAATTATATTCTGCAAAACCTAGGAATCTCCTATCCGGACGAGTTCCTGTTAAAGTCGGATCGCGTTTTAACATGCAATCCTTATCCACTAAGAATTTTGCTTTTAAAATCTCGACCACTCAAATGTCTGCTATCTTTTATTTCCGAGCCAATCCTTGCGCGGCCTTTTGGTGACGTTTCTCTGTCAACCCCTCCTTTACAATCTGCTCTTTTCTGTCCTCGCTGGTTTAACCAATCCCAGCGCGACACCTGTGACGTCAGTACTACTCCTGACTACTGACCCCTCCTTTACAAGTGCCTCTCCACACCCGCTATTTCAACCTACCACAGCGCGGCGTTTTGTGACGTCAGCTCCCTCTCCGGCAACTGACCCTCCCTTTACAAAAATTTACGCAAACTTATTTTCTCTATAAATCTTAATTAAATTTCAGTAACAACATAAAACATTCGCTATCGTGCCAGTTTCTTCTAAATTCGAAAAGGATAGTTTCTTCCACACTTTAGTAAAACTTTTCCGTTTACTAAACATACACTACGAGTAAAACACTTCCGTCTACTCTTCACACAAGCTCCAGAAGTACCTGTTACTTCTCTAATGTTACCCTTTCTAGGTGATATAACATCAAATTTTTATCAGCGTACCCTTTTTGCTATTACTCACACGCATAGAGTCCCTAACGAGTACTGAAAGTCCTGCTTAACTTTTCAGTACTAATTCTGCCTGACAGATAACCTCACTGCAGTATGGCTTCCACTTGCCACCCACTATTCTTTTTACCCCGGGGTATTCTGGACAACATATAACAAACTCAAAATTTTAAGCGGATGTTAGTTCATAAAAATACAAATAAAAATTCTCATTACCCAATTAACAAAGAGTAACCATAACCGTCCTCTGCTTACCAGAAAACTGATCCAGCGCAATATTAGCCAACAGCATTCATACACCATATACTCACTTGGGCCCATACATTCACACTACACTAATACTTACGCTGGGTGTCAGATGTACTCTTTTATCAAAGTCCCTGCTACCAATTACCTTCTGATTGAAGAGTAATAACTTACCAATGGATCCTTTGCCAATTGGGAAATTTAAAATGAGTGACATTCAATATAGTTCATAATCCTGAAATAACCACTGAGTCAGGAAGTTTTAAAATGTTTATCTAAAGTTTTAGCAGAGTAAAGTACAGAAAACACGGTACTTGATTGAAATACCCAAGAAAAAGCATAGAAATGATTTTGCTAATCAATGACGGTGTTTAAGGAAGAGGAGAAGATAGAGACAGCAGCGCAACTAAAGGTTGCAGTATAGTTACCTAAATGCGAGAACCAAGCCCCTTGGCCAAGGAGTTGGAAAAGATAGGACCCAGGAAGGATGAAGAGCAAAGACTTCTTCCAGGATCAGGACAGGACCGGTGACCTCTCTACAACGACGCCTGCACCGTTCCCCTCTCTGATACTCGACTTCTCCTCGATTCTCCCGTTCTAATGGACTCTGCCGCCCCCTCCACAGGACCTCTTCTGGACAGGGATTTAGTCAGCAACCGATCAGCATGGCAGTCTGGAGCTAAGAGCTCTCTCGCAGCATGGACGCCTGTTCTTCGTGAAAGCATGCTCCTACTAATTAACTAATGCTATATTCTATTATACCCTTCTACGCCCATGTACCTCCCCTTAATGTTGCTAAAATATGGGACCACTACTTCTGATTGGACAGGGACAGGGGGTGGATTCTCGCACCATATCGATTTGGCCTAAATTGTAAAGCCTATTGTCTTTACGTTCCCTCCCCTTCAAATTAATACATTCGCTTTATTTCCCACCCGTCTCACGACAAATGTTATACATTTTACAGGGGAAAAGTATCATTTTGTCCACCGGAAACATAAAGTACAGCATCTTCGGCCAATGGGTCATGGCCTTGGGAGACGTCCAAGTTGACTTCACTTGGCAGGCACACAGGACACATGCGCAGAACCATCTGTCTCTCGAGTTTCAAGCCACCAACCCAGGCCCAGGTTTACGAATTACTAAAAGTGCAAGAAGAAAATGTTAAAATCACAAATAAAATGTTTCACTGTATGCCCACTTTCCCTACTCTATTCCCCATTAATTATTATACTATCCTGCATTAGTAGCATTAAGAAAACGACTATTTAATAATGACATGAGAGCAAGCTGAAGCATGTGAAAACATTTAGCGGCCATTTTAGTGCACACTGCGCAGAAGCAGAAGTTTCCCACCAAGCAAAGAAAGACGTCACACCATGTGATCAGGTTGCGACATGCGCATTGAGGTTCCCACGCTTTAGCGGACATTTTGGATTACAGACAAGCGTTATTCATTAGTGAAACACATAAGCAAGCTTCTGTCCCTCTTGTGTTTGTGAATGCAAAGGTTAGTATTGACAATACAAATTTAATAAATTAATACTATGAGGAGGATTGCGTACAAGCAAGTTTCATTTTTGAAACCTTGCTCCATCAACAGCAACAGGGACGTCAGGACACACAATACCATGACTGTCAAAACAAATTATAAACTTCTTTCCTGGAATGTTCGAGGACTTGGCACCTGTACCAAACGCTATCGGGTGCTGTCATTACTTAAATGACACAGGGTTAGTATAGCTTGTCTCCAGGAAACTCATTATCTGAACCCGAAGCCAAGAAGCTTGCAAAAAAATGGAGGGAGCAGACGTATTACGCTACCTACTCCTCGTTCTTTAGGGGGTGCTAGTGTGCATAGCCCCTGGGGTGCCGTTTGCATTGACATATATGGAAGCAAATGTAAAGTGGCGATATATAATGGTTCATGGTACATTTGATGGCCAGGACATGGTAGTCTTTAACTCATATGGCCCAATACTATGCCAACTCTTTTTACCCTACACTGATGGATGTAATGGCGGCTGGTTGGATTGAATACTGGTAACACAACAAACAGTCACTAAAATTCAGGAGGTGGTGCATATAACACAGTATTTATCTGATCATGCCCCGGTTGCATGTCTATTCCAGTGGAGGGGGAGCCCTTGTTCCCCCATTCCTGGAGATTCCTTCGGACATATTAAAGGACCAGGTGGATGGGCAAACAATAGCAGAGTCCCTGACGGGCTATATTGACATGAACTGGATGACCACCCAGAGTCAAGCGAATGAGTGGGAGGCGTTGCAGGTGGTGCTCCGGGGTAACTGTGTCGGGCTTTCATGTGAAGTGCGTCGGACCCTCCAGATGGAACTTCTTCATAAAGAGGAAGCCTTGGCAGCCCTACAGAGGCGATCAGTAGGGGACAGGAGACAACAGGAAACTGAAACCGAATTGTTGAGGCAATTGATAGAAATCAGGGACAGACTACAGCATTACACACTGAAGTTGTATCGTCAAATGCTTCATTGTGAGGAAGACTATTTGGGCAGATTACTAGCCTGGATCCTCCACCTCAAGCTGCCCGGGCCCTGGTGCGCCACCTTACGGATAGTCTGGGGGGTGAGGCATGAACCGAAGACAACATATTAGAAGTTTTTAGGGGACATTTGCAGCAGGTCTATGCCAACCCAGGGGACCCAGACTGTGATACTCTCTGGGACTACCTGACAGGGATACAGGTCCCACAGCTTGGGGCTGAAACATGCCAGGAATTGGACACTGAAATCTCCTTAGAGGAGATTCAGGCAGCTATAAAGTCTCGTCCCACTAGCAAAATGCCAGGAAGCAATCGCTTTACAGCTGAATTTTAGCAGCTCTATAGTACAGCAGTGGCTTCCCGATTACTCGACGTCTAGAGGAAGCACTAAATAAGAGTATACTTCCTCCGTGTGTGAAGGTGTGTGAAGGTATCATTGCCATGATCTTAAAGCCTAGTGCAGAGGCCTCTGACCTGTCCTCCTATCGCCCCATCATGATGATAAATATAGATATGAAAATATTGTGTAAGGTTCTTGCATTATAGGCTCAGACGTTGGCAGGCTGATCCACCTAGACAAATGTGGGTGCATACCCGGAAGGAGTACTACCATGAATTTTTGGCAGTTAATGCATGTCCTACATGAAGTGGAGGACCGAGAGGGTGGGAGCTGGCCCTGGTGTCAATTGACATTGTGAAAGGATTTAACACCATTAATAGGAGATACGTTTTGGCTGTCTTGGAATGTGTAGGATTTGGTCTGCGATTTAGAAAATATGTGAGCCTGTTATACACCGAGCCCACGGCTAGGATTACGTTGGCTATACTCTGCTCCATCCCTCTGAGGGTTGTGAGGGGGATGCGACAGGGGTGCCAAATTGTTGCAGTTATTCGCGATGACCATTGGCCCTGAGACTCAGGAGAGACATGGCGAGATGGGGAATTCGAGTGCGAGGTACAGATCATTTAATTTTGCTTTATGCGGACGACACACTTTTCTATCTGACAGCTCTGAGAGAGTCACTCCCCTTGGGGCCAACACTTGCACTATGAATTGATTGCTTCCGTTATTTGGGGATAATAGTGGCACATAAGTGGCACCAATATAATATTGCTTGTGTGACAGAGGACTTAACTAAAGCTGTGCACTTTTGGAACACACTCCTCCTTTCACTCATTGGACGTGTTGCAGTGGTGAAAATGGTGTTCCTCCCACGCTGTCTATACACTCTACAGCGCTCTTTAGACACACTACCTAGGGCAGTTTTTAAGCACCTACACTCCTTACTGACAACGCTAGTTTGATGGGCAGTCGGAGCAGGGTCGCCCATGAGGTTCTGCACCTCCCATTGGAGGAAGGAGGAATGGCATTGCCCAATATGGAAATGTTCTATCTCGCATCTCAGTTACAGCACACTGGTTGTCTGATGGGGGAAAACTGGTAAAGGGTATTATTGAGAGATGACCTATGAGAGGAGACCTTGTCACAGTTGCTTTACCATGGTGGGTGGGCCGACCCCATGCTTCCTTATCTAATTACACATACATCATCGCTATTGGAGAGGGCGATGAAGGTGGTGCTCAGGCGTGTTATCCAGTGCAGTTGATACTGAGGGGTGCTTGACTCCGGGTGATCTTTACCCCAATGACACGTTTATCACGTTTGAGGCGGCACAGGAGACTCTTGGAGTGGAACGGGGCCAGTTTTCAACCTATGCAAGCATTGTGGACATAGTGCGAGAGGTCTGGCCTACATACCCGGACGTCAGCCTCGCCTCTGAACTGTTTAGAATGTTACTAGAATATGGTGGAGGTAGGCACTTGATTTCTCATTTATACAGAGCCATCATTGCTGACAAACCAAGGTTCGTATTTTGGGCTAGTGAGATGTAGGAAGAGGAATTGGGTGCACCACTACAAGACACACAATGGAAAGGAATGTATGATGTTACTACGCCATCCATTACCCCGCAGTAGGTTACAACGCGGACTTTACATCGTCCGCGTTGTTACCACGCATGGCTTTACATCGCAAGTCATTTCTACGACTTGCGCAAGATGGCGCGCTGGACTTAGGAATAGTATAAATTACTATTCCTACTCCAGTTAGCGCAACAGCAGGGAATGTGTTGGATTTAAAATCCAACACATTCCCTGGTGTTGCGCGCCATCTAGCGCAAGTCGTTTCTATGTAATGCCATGCGTGGTAACAACGCGGACGATGTAACGTCCGCGTTGTAACCTACCCGCGTGGTATTACCAGCGTTGTAAATGCTGTTTCCCAATGGGAATGTAACTTGAGCACTTGTTAAGCAGGAGACGAGCAATGTGCGGTTCAAACTAGTACATTTCAATTATATACACAGCACATATGTTACCCTAGTGTTCCTACATAGAATAGACCCCACCAGAACTGACGAATGCCATCGGTGTAAAGGTAGATCTGCAACCTTTCTTCACTTAGCCTGGTACTGTCCCCCTGTACACGCTTACTGGGAGTTGGTGGTCAAACGATTAGAGGGCATTGAGGGTATAGGCGTGAAACTGGACCTGGCCACCTGTCTCTTGGGGACATATCAAGAAATGCAAGGGCAGGAAAATGGAACGGATATTCACGTAACTGGCCCTGCTACTAGCAAAACGGTGAGTTGCCATCTCATGGATGAACCCGTTAGGACATAGGGAACAGTGGTGGATCAAGGATGTCATAGAATGGGCGGTGGCCAAAGAGGTGCAACTCTGTCAGTGTAGGAGAGATGACCATGCACAGGAGAATTTGCAAACATGATCGGAGACCCTTGCTACCTTTGGGGAGATTGAGGAAAGTACTCCACACGATAGACAGAAATCAGAGGATTAACCTGAGAGCAACAATAGTTGAGGGGCAAATAACTGGGGGAGAAGGAACAACAAGTGATTTTTCCTACTCTGATGTTCTGTACACAAAGTATCTGTCTATGAGGAATTACTGCTGTTTTTAAGATATATATGGGATGATGACTGCAATGTTTACATGTGTTTCAAGTACAATATTTGTACTGTATTGTACTGATTGCCTATATGAAACATATAAATACATTCTTTAAAAAAAAACAGTGAGCAGAGCCTGACCAAACCTGAGCTGAAAAATAGGCAAAAATGAAAATGTTAAATTTTATTCCCATCTTGTCTGTCCTTATATTTTGTCTTCACTCAAACCACAGACCACTTCAATTGGCATGAGGAGCACTTTTGGGTTTGAGATGACAGCACTTACATACCAGTCTGCTATTTTATGGCAGCAGAACAGAGCACAGTAGCAAGTGTTTGTTTATTTGGATATGAGCAACAGGTTTGAGTTCATGTGAAATAACTGAGGTAAAAAACTAAGCTTTGAACCACTAAACTGGCTCATGCAAGCAGTACGTACCTATAATAATATTTACAATTTCTCTTCAATTGAATTATGTGAGCAACCTCAAATCAATTTGTCTTTAGCTATTTGGGCTGTGTCTAATCTTGCCTCATTTTCTATATAGATTTCTACTCCCCACACTTGCATGTGCAGCATGTGAAATACTTTATGTGTAGATGTCTTATCTTGAAGGACTACCTCTATCAATACCATTCTGATGTTTTTGGATTAATGCAAGCCATGCCACCTTGATGTACATTAACTTACTGAGAACATCTCTACCACCTATTTTTGACATATTTACCTTCATATTATTTAAAATTGAGAATGGCACAAATTGATTTTCTCCTGTATCATCCACAAACATTTCTGTAGATACTCATCCTCTTTATCCGATACAGAAATTGAAATTATTGTCTCGAAGTTAATATCGTTGGCTAAATTATTAGATTACTACAGTCAATCAAAGGCTTCTGTACAGCAATTCTAGACTAATTAAAGAGCTTGGATGACAAATTAACTCACCAGATAAAAGTAAATGATAGAAGAATAATTCAGTCATTAGAACCTCGGACAGTCAAGCCTGTACCTCAAGTCAGATGTGTATCTATGGCATGAAATAACAAACTCAATTATTTTGGCTATGTCTCCATCTGAGATTAAACTAAACTTTGTCATGAGGGAACCTGGGGAGGCAACATCTCGTGCCCATCTGAAAATCAATAGAACAGCAGCAAATTCTACTGGAAATAAGACCTATCCTCATTTGCCCCAAGACTGCACTCCCTATGTCATTAATCTAGAGGATGTGCCGACTCTAGCAACATTTATGAGAGAGGAATGGTTTGTCCTAAAGATAAATGGTCCATTGCCTGAAAAACATTTGGGGGGGTCACAGGGTCTATTTGGGGAAATTCTCTCAGCAACAGACCCAAATAAACTTTCAGCGATTGTATGGTAATTAACTTCAAAATCCATCTGTAGTGAGAAACCTGCTTCAACGTCTGCATTCTATGGTTAACCTATATAGTGGAATCCAGGCTCACCCTCTGGGTTATTATTCTAGACCACCTAATAAGCCCACTGAAATGTACTTTGTTCCAAACGTTACTGAGGAGGGAAATTACTGAGTCCCGTACAGTGCTTAGATAAGGAACAGTATGAAATTCTTGAGTCATGGAATCAAACTGACTAACTTTTGAATATAGACAACCCAAAATTTGTTCATCCATTGGCAAACCAATCTGAAACAGATGGAGGTGTAAAATTACAATATCCTCTCGATAATATAGTTAAACCACCACCTTTTAACTCAGGCACTAAATTGCTCTCATCGAATATCGAAGTAATATAGATGTATATTGTTTAATTCTGACTGGTTGGTATTTATCAATGAGTACGATATATTCTGCTGCAAAGAAACTTGGGTGGTGGTTGATTTTCGTATTGATGGCTATTATACTCAATACAATCCTGCAGCTCCATATACTGCGGGTAGAGCTAAAGGGGGAGTAGCAACACTTATCTTGGTCAAGCTTGTTGACCTTGTGATTGAACAAATTACGTCTACCCCTTTTTTCAATTGTTGTTTTTGAAGTTTTCTGGAACCTAATTATATTATTCTGATCAGCTTCTATTACAATTATTTTGATCAAAGTTCCACCCATGAAATTGATGAACTTGACCAGGCCATTGAGCACTGGGGAAATGCAAAAAATGGACTCTATTTGTGTGGGCAGGAGAGTTTAAATATTTCTGTATGCAAATTCTGCAATATGTCTGTTTGTGGTCTATTGCACATAAACGGGGTGGAGATGACCCATTTTAAACATGTTCCTTATGGCAAAGCTTTAAGCAAGTTATTAATGAAAAATAACTTGGTGTTTGTAAGCGATATTGGCCAACTCAATGATCATCAACCCCTACATTTAATGGTATTGGCAATGACAGTAAAATTGATTGTATGCTGATAGAAGCTGGGTCTGGTGGCTCAGTGGACTAATGCATCCACTGCAGGGGCCTGTGTGACCTCGTGGTCACAGGTTCAAATCCCAGGGGGTCCACTCAGCCTTTCATCCATCTGAGGTTGATAAAATGAGTACCGTTGGGTAACAATAAACATCTGTTATTCAGCATCAAGAGACCTTGTTGTGGTGAACGTGCGCTTTACAAATACACTTGTTATGTTATATTTTAGAGTTCATGTTAACTGTATAAGTGATCATAACCTGTGCACTCTATCCATAAGTTTCAATATGAGGGGTAGGAACAGTTTAATGAGGCGCATGTTATTGAATACTCATAAAACAAAGACGTTAGACTGAAGTGGGATAAAATTGATCCTGAAAAATTTACCCACAAGCTTGTAAGAGCTAATAAGGAAGCTTTAAGACTATGTATGATCTATGATGCCAACCCTCACATTATTTTAGACTCCGTCAGCTCATTGTGCTCCTCTATATCTTCAATGCCACTAGTCCAGAAAGACCAAGATAGAAAGTAGTCGTGA